>OZ023322.1:9159538-9423102 GCA_964007375.1 Ophion obscuratus
GGGGGCCCGTTGAGGTCGTGTGCCCAAGCCGAGTGTCAGAAGGTGACTGAATCGTCTCTACCGGCTTGAAAACCCGGAGCGCGGACACGCACAGTCACATCCCGAGCTCACCGACGCCACGGTGAAGCGAGTGTTAACGCGTTCTGACGTGTATATTGGCTGCGTGTGTCCAAGTTACGCTGGTAGCATAGCCGCGTATATACACGTGTCGAGGTAGGTATAGAGGTAGATAGGTAGGTAGGTAAGTAGGTATACGTGTATGTGTTGAGCACCTAACACGCTGTCAGCACGGTTTGCTCCTTGGCTTTCCACCACTATGACGGTACATCACCGCACACACACACACACACATACGTACATGTCTCTACGATAGGCGACAGAGAAAAAGGAATGGAGAGGCTAGTCAGGTGTTACTAACTGTCGCAGAGTGAGAGAAGCAATGATCGTTGGGTAGTTCGAATAGCAAGAGAAGTTAAATAGTAGGAATCAACCTGGCGAAGGTGACAGATCGAAGGTTCCCTTGCGTTCCTTGGACACATTTCTCCTTGTCATTTCTCTTGACTTCCCCAGACGCTTTGCCGGATAACACGTTCATGTTTCGATCATGAGCTACTTTCGGGTTCTTAGGAACAACTCCACGCAGACACTCGTTTTTTTTTAAATGGGATCATAAGGAAGCTCAAGTCCGGCATACCGCGGCAGACATTCGTACGATGAGCATCAACTCCGTATCGTTGAATAATTGTACGATGCGATGAATCGGCTGAGATTGGGATCGGTTGAAAGTGTTTAGTTACGATGAATCGTGGACTGTGTACGCGACCGTAAAAGTCATGAGATCGCGATTGAAGCACGTGGATCACGCCGTGGATATCCCTCTTTTGGAACTCGTGGATTCTTCCGTCTTCCCCTCTCCCGCTTTGTATCCTTCTTTTCTTCGGCCTCCCCTCCCACCCCATTTCAACGCGGTCATCGGGAAACGTGCGGCGGGGTGGGTCGACTTCAACGACGCACAAGTCTCGCATCGGCCACTACTACTACTGATTTTTACTACTTAATTTCGTACTACGCTGCTAATACGCGAACATATACACGCGCGAATGCGCGCACGCTCTCCCTTTCTCTCTCGCTCTCGCTCTCTCTCTCTCTCTCTCTCTCTCTCTCTCTCTCTCTCTCTCTCTCTCTCTCTCTCTCTCTCTCTTACGCGTGGTCTTCCTCTCTCACTCTCGCTTCTCATACTCCACACGCCTCCCACCATCGGCGAGTCCGCGGACCGTCCGCCACACGGACTCCTCTCGCGTTCTCGCCTCCACCTCTGTCCTCTCTTCTCTCCTCCCTCCCGCAACACTCGCTCACTCACCGTCCCGGTCATCCGCGACTCATTCATAACTCCCCGCGATGAGAGCGCACGAGCTCTATCCACTCTCCCACCAACCGCGCAGGAATAAACGATACTCCGAAACCCCGTCGCACGCGAAAGACCGAGAGAGAGAGAGAGAGAGAGAGAGAGAGAGAGAGAGAGAACCGACTGAGCCAAAGATCTCTGAACCCCACCAACTTCTTCGACGAGCGGTTTTACCAGACGAGCGAGGACCTGCCGCTCGTGCTGATTCACGCTATCCAGTAGACGGACTAACGAGACTTATAGCACAATGCTTGATCATTGCGTCGCCGGCTGTACCGAAGCAACGAAAAATCCACGGACCTTGACTTTTCTCATTATGCACGAAAGGCACGAAGTATTCCTCAAAATCTAGCAGAGTCTGAATCCGATTTCGACGTAGCTGTTCAAGAGTCAAAGATCGACCAGGGTAGCGCAAGAGCGATTTTTTGCAGATTCGAAAGTCTCTCTTGAACAATTGTTACTTGGAGAAAAGAAGAAAAAAAATATGTTTCCGAACTATGCGGCGTCAAAATGCGACGAAAATTCTTCTTTCTCCATTTTTATCGTCATCGAAAATAATTTTCCATAGATATGCGCTGGAGATCTCTAACGAGGATCTTTAAAAAAGTTTGCTGTAGCAGTGATCTGCCAACTAAAATTGACGATTTGAAAAAAATCATTTTCGCTGCGATCCAACGATGCAAACTTCAATATCATGACCAAATCATCAATTATTGGATTTTGATGACCATCTAATAACTCAAGCATCTTGATGACTGTAATAACTCGAGTATAGCTAGCCGTTTATTCTCAATGTAATCACCATGCGTATGCATTCTTTTTTGTAGGTTTTCGATCAATGGAATAGCCAGATTGCCGGAGACTGCCTTGCATTTTCTCGAGCATTGGAATGATATACCCCAATTATCTCGCATGGTAGAAGAAAGTACAACAAAATTGGTTTGTTATTTTTCTGGTGTGTTTGTCGTTACCAAAGAAAACTGGCGGAAAAGAGCAGGGAAAAAAAGAAACAGGTCGTACCTTTCATTATAAAATACTTCTCGATATGAGTAATGTACCAGCAAACGCGGGGGTTATTGAAAAGTCATGTCGACACCAAGATCGTATGTAGCTTCAATGATGTACCGATGGCTGAAGGTCCCGGCGAAAAAAAAATCACCCGTAGTTATCACACGACATCGATCGTTGTTATTTTTTACGTTTATAAATATCCTTGCCAGAGCCGGAGTTGGATTTGTAGTCAAAGGTGTATTAAACGTATATATATACATGTAAACCCGGAGTTCTTCCGTCGCTTGGAAATTGCCGGATCGACGACGCGTTTTTATCCTCTACACAGTAGGTATCGACGAGCCAGCGAGGCAATTACAGCGCGAGGCGATAATTATCCGACAATGGAGCGACGACAATGCAAGAGATGAAGGAGGAAGAGAGCGTCGTCTCGATCGTTGAGTTAAATCTATTTCGAGGTTTCATTTTTTTCGCTATCCGTCATACTAAAAAAAGAAGTGTATGCACGACGCTATCATATTGCTATGCCTCATGAATGCCTTGCTTGCGAATCACAACGTGAGGTTCGAGTTTCACAGTTATGGGCAAAAATGTCTGTACAATCTTCACGATGGATTTGCCCATCGGATGAAATAACAAATTCGAAAAAACCTCCTCGTACTTCAGCCATGACGATTATCACAGTCGCAGATAGGGCTAGAGATGAGAATACCGATGAGTGCTATTTCAATCAACTGGTTTCGTTTACTCAATTCTTTTGTATTCCAATTAATGAAGATATGTTATAAAACCAAACCACTTTTTATTGTGATGTTGAAGCTTGCATCGTTGGAATGCAACGATTTTTTCCATTTCTTTATTTTTATTAATATTCATAGCCTGTTTTGGAAATGGAGGTCGAAAATCTGTGATAAGAATACGTAAAACTGTTTGAACGATTTTCACAGCCATAGTTGACCAACAAAAATAGAACAATTAAACAGAAGTAATTTTCGTTGCGTTCCAACGATGCAAACTTCAACTTTATTCTGTGTTTGATTTTACTATTGCAGCAATTTAGTTCAAGTATTTTTCCTCATTTAAATGGAGTTCTATTTAACATTTTTGAGTAATGAAAATTTCATTTGCTCCCAATAATTCTGGAATATAATATTATTTACTAAAAATAAACATTTAGGCGTACAGACTAAATGCGTCTATTTCGTTTTTTGAAGATTACTTTTCGACGTACTTTTTTCCAATAAACCTCCGGTTAACGTAATTAAGTAATGACATTTTGAATTTGATGTAGTCCTTTGCTTTGGTCCTTTCCTTTTGGTCAATTTGTTAAAAACAATCTCGAAGACGAATTAGCGTCATCGCCAATCAAAATTTTTGTAAATTTATTCAGCAAGCGAAGAAGCTTGGTACTTAAGAGGCGAGATACCTTTAGGCGAGAAAAAAATTTGTGTATTTTCACGATTTTTTTTAAGATAAATTTTCTTCACTATTTTTGTGACAGAGTATGTTTTATAACTGCTATTGGCTGTGACGTGGTACTATTTTTCATTAATCTTTAGAAATGGCGGTGGTAGAACACAGTTTTCTAAACTGCATTTTAAAAACTGACGCGACGATAGCGAAAAAACTAATCAACCAATTCCGGTGAAAATTGGTATAAATCTTTGTGATATTATTGTCTAAAACGTGAGTAAATATTTTTGAAACAAGAAAAAAAATTATTCGAAACTGCAGCGATTTTTTCGGAAAACTCAATCTTTTTGTTTCACCGATTTTCAACATTCCTCACTTTTTCTTGGTTTATATTCTGTGTATGAGTGTTAACAAAATAAAAATCTTCGTTGGTTCTTTTTCAGATTAATCCCGCCGACGCTACGTATCACGTCGTCTGAAAACATCCGCCGCAACCCGTTTAGAATACCGTGCCATTCCTCCGCTATTTTGAAAGATTAAGGGGTCTTCTCACTTTAGACGCTAACAAAGGCTATTTTCATGAATTTTTTTTGATAGGTTTATATTGTAGATATTGATAGAAGAGCTGTTACACTTAATAAATACACTTTTGAAATATATTTAAAACAAAATTTTATGTATTTATGTGACCCAAACTTTAAACGCGTTTTTCTCGAAACAACGATTTCGACGGCTTGTTGATGAAATCTTCGAAACTACTGAACCGATCCTCATGAAATTTTAATCACATATTCTTCACAACTATAGCTATTGCGCCAGAGTTGGGCGTAATTCTATTTATAAATACGAATACGAATTTATTCACATCGTGATTTTCATGTGAATATGAATACAAGTTTATTCATACTCGTAATTTGTTTATTTTTATTCACATGCATGCATACAAATACAATTGTATTCACAAATATTCTGAACATACAAATAAATTCACAGAAAAAATTGTGAATATTCACAAAAAATATGAATATTTACACAAAATCCAGTGAATTAAAAAAAATTCACATCAAAATCTGTGAATGCGAATGTATTCACAAAAAATTGTAAATACAAAAAAATGCACAAAATAAGTTGTGATTTTTTTTCGTGTTTAAGACTAATCAAAATCAAATTCACAATGATTAGATTAAAATTTACAGCATAAGTGAGTTCTTACGTATTTTGAGAGAAAACGTTGCGTCGAGGCAAAGAAATGTCTGCAAAAAAAGTTGTGAGTTTCGAATATTACATTATAAATAAGAAAAAATTCACAAAATGAGTTGTGAATTTCCTCAAGTTAAAGAAAATTAAAATCGAATTGACGGCAATTATATTAAAATTTACAACACAAGTGAGCCTTTACGTATTTTGAGAGAAAACATTGTGTTGAACTCAACAAGTAAGAACACACTTTTGGTGTAAACTGTTATCTAATCATTGTGAGTTTGCTTTTAATTCGTCTTAACCCTTAATAGTCACACTGGGTCCACAGGAACCAGGCCCTTTTTTTACCTGGAATACTGCTCACTAAAATCGATAAATTGGGTTTTGTGGCGCCATCTAACGATAGTTTGGATCTTCAACTTCAGTACCGAGACGATAGATTTTGAATATGCGTAAGCGTCTCATTATTTCCTTCTAAATCGCACCTACTTGGATAAAATAAATATACTTTTTGAAAAGTCCACAGAAACCGCTACGTCTATTTCAAAGTATATTGTTTCCAGATTATAAAACCATTTTTTTGTCAATAATTACCAGAGTTACAGCAATTTTTGTAAAAAAAGTCATTTTTCACGAGTTTTTTTTTGCATAATTTCTTTTGCATATTTAAAATTTAACTTTTTATTTTTAACCAATTTCCTTGTATTATACAAGGTTCAAATTATACCTCACAATTTTTTTCATATCACTCAATGCATTATTTCATTATTTATAACAATTTAAAAACGCCTGGGTCCCATGGACCCAGTATGGCTATAACGTAATTCTAGCTAAGTGTGACTACTAAGGATTAAATATGAAAAAATCAGAAATTATTTTGTGATTTTTTTCGTTTTTACTATTTTTCGTGAATACATTTGCATTCACAGATTTTTATGTGATATTTTTTTAATTCACAGGATTTTTTGTAAATATTCACATTTTTTGTGAATATTCACAATTTTTTCTGTGAATTTATATGTTCAGAATATTTGTGAATACAATTGTATTTGTATTCGTATTTACAATAAGTGAAATATGAATAAATTTGTATTTATATTCACATGAAAATCACGATGTGAATAAATTCGTATTTATATTTATGAATAGAATTACGCCACATTCTGCTATTGCGCATATCAAGGATTTTTTTAAATGTCGATATTGACTTTTTTTGGTTGCCAAAAACGGTGAAAAAAACTTTTTTTTGTTTTTTTTTTCGAAAAATGTTCGCCGTTTTGTTTTTTGCATATATTAAAAATCGTATGATATGCGCTATAGCCATTAACATACTGAATCTAAAACCATTCGATCTTTTTGTTTCGGATGATCCATCTCCGAGATTTCATCAACAGCGCAGACCTACAATTTTTTTTGGACAATTTTTAACTACTATTTTCGTCTATAGATAGTGACTTAAATAAACAAAAAATGTTTTTCGAAAGTGTATTTATTAAGTGTAACGACTTTTATATCAATATCTATAATATAAACCTATTAAAAAAAATTTATGAAAATAGCGTATTCAGCGTCTAAAGTGAGAAGACCGCTTAATAAAAAAAATAACCATGTTCCAGCCACAAGCAGTAATAAAACATACCCTAAGTCTAAAAAACGGTGACGAAATCGTTCCTTTGAAAAAAAAATCATGAAAATGAGTAATTTTTTCCTCGCCTAAAGGTATCTCCCTCCTTGAAAAAATGTACACACACGAATTTTTTCGAGTACGGTGAAAATTTATCGGTGTGAGTCTCGCACTTGTTCGGGTGTAGAGCAGGAGCAGGATCTCCAGCAGATTCCCCGTCGTGATCCGTGTTTCTCGTTGTCCACTCCACTTCTCCCACTTTCTTTCTTCCTTTGCAACACCGGGAACTACTCATTCACTCGCACCACCAAGGTATCGTCTCGATCGTCATCCCCACTTCTCGAACAAAATGCGAAATCTCTCCTCTACCCCTACTCGCGCCATAATCTGGAGCCGGAGTGTGGCTCGATGACGTTTCCTTTCACTGTCTTCGCGGGGACTCGTCTCGGATCTTACGTGTTCGGCAATCGCCCCGTCTCAGTCTCATCCGCCTTGCACGTTTTCGGCCATTGAGGCGAGAGGGAGAGCGAGGAGGAGAAAGAGAGACGCAACGATGTCCCGACGAAATTGCGAGACCACGAGCGCTTCCGAAAGGGAAGCGTGTATTTCCAATTCGCGGAAGTCTGGCACGCCATGTATGATGGGGCGGGAGGGAGGGAGAGGAGCTAGACGGAGAGATGCTCTCGACGCATGCCTCGATGAAAAAATAAAAGACTCTGGAGACAAGATCACGAATTCCGCGACTACATTCTCGCTACCCGTCACACAATTTCAGAGTCATCGGCACTCTCTCCGTCGCCCGTCTTATTGGGAACCCTAATGACGTTGCAATTTCCGACGCAATATTTGGTTAGTGGGTCAAGACCTCCAGGCCTGAAGAATTTCATACCGGAAATTCGTTTGCAATGTGCGTGGGTTGTATGTTACTCGAGTAAATACGTCCCTCTACTTCCCGTACTCTTGAGATGTGTTCGCTGTGAAGTCATGTCCGAAAACGGCTTTATTCTACCGAACCGGTTTCTGCAATTTACTCAAGAGCCATCCAAGGAATAAAAAAACAATTGTCCGTTCATCCGGAGTGTGTCCAGCTTCGTGCAACTGCCAAAATATCGATTGAATTTAATCTTCAAAGTTATCAATAACTCGACCCTGGTATTTGACACTGTGCCACCTCGAAAAAGTTCCCCTGCTCCATCCAGAATGAATCTCTATACCGATAAACATTAAGATCCTGGAGAATGATCCGCGCTCCTTGCGTCTTCCGGCTCGTTGTGTGACGTCATCGTGCCAGCGCACCGCATTCGAAAAGCACGTGGCATCGGGTCCAGTTCGCCACACAAACTTCGTAAGAAATTCCGAACGTGGGTGAAAGACGAACGGGGAATTCCAACAAAAATCACCCGCGATGAAAGTTCTCCTCCCCGTCGGTTCTGAATATCTGTGCCACTATCGATTGCACATCATTTCTCACCGGGCTTATTTTGGCCAGGATGAGTAATGCGTTGCTTATAAAAAAAATTAAAAATGTTGGAATATGGCAAAAATAATCTTTTATAATAAGAGAATATAAATAAGAATATTAGGTATATTATTGAAGAGTATGTGTGTATATATGTAGTGAGAATAAAGAGCACGAGTGGCCTATCGATAACTATCGAGGCGACGCAGTTTACATTAGTAAAAGAAAATATACATAAGAGTATATATAAGAAGTCGTTTTGGGTCTGCTTTGTTCTTGAAGCATATGTGACTCTTTTCTCCTGCAGTCTCACTCTTAGTCTCAGTCTCAGTCCTTCGACGACTCTTGATAGAATAAGAAGTCGGAATAAAAAGATATTGCTCTACATTAATAAGACGCTGTATTTTATTCATTAAACCGATCCCATAATCCAATAAAAACTATTACTATCTTCGAGAAGTTGCCAATTGTTTAATATCTGTTTCTGAATGGGAAAACCATCCATTGTCGTCTTGGATGTTTCCCGAGAATCGGTTGCAGCACACGAGAAAAAAAATTCACCTAATATTAAAAATATTGAATGTTTTTTTGAGGCAGCATTTGCCAGGCAACGCGAATGGCTATGGAACTGCGAAATCTGATTTCCCACTGTAATACGTGAAGAAATTAGATACCCATTGACCATACGACGCGAAGAATGCGAGAAACAAGCTGGAACTGTCATTAACGGAATAAGCGGACTTTGGAAGGGCGGACTTTGAACAAATGTTCCTGTGCACTGATAGACGAGGATGTTGGTGTCTAACATAAGCCCTTTTTCACCTCATTAAGAGGATACCTTCTGTATCCTCATGATATCCGAACCCAAGGAGAGATCCTATTGATGCAAGGTAAAGGTAGAAACTCCTCCAGAGACAAGTTGTTTATAGAGAGCCTGTGAAGGCTGCAGACTTTGAATGACATCAGTTCGCTTGTGTCACATTGATTGTTTTGATACTATCTACATGAGAGCCTGTATATATTTTATCTCTACGAAATATTGTGCAAAATTGGAAAATTTGTGCAGTTGAAAATCCAATCATCTTGGAAGGTTTTGGCGACCCTGAGGTTTACATAGCGACGATTATCAGGATAATTGGCTGCTGGGAATCGTGCACTTTCAGCTTCTTTATTTCCATCTTTTTTTTACTTCGTCCTTCCTCATCTTAATCTTCCTATCAAATCCCGTAACCGGCCAAAGAACACCAAGAACGTTATGACAAACGAGAACTGACCCGTTTGGCTAATAGGCTTTTAGGACGAGTTAGTGCACCAGACGTCCCGGGTATAGATTATTATGGGAATTTATGGACACTGGGTCCTAATCCCGGGCCTTAATCGGATAGAGAATTAATTCTGCGAGCAATAACAGTCTCAAAGAGGAGGCTCAACAGGCTTATGTGGAAAGGCTTCTTGGTGTCAAAAGGCGACCAGAACTCTATCATTAACTATTGTACCTTGAATTACCGTAATTTCTACTCTTGATCTTTCCATTCGTCGATATGTACGGTTTTAGCGATGTCGAAGATCTGCAACCCTAACGATTACAAACACCCTCAACAGGAAAAGGCGTACACGGGGAAAATTCAAAACGGGCGCAAAAATTGATTATTATAATAAAATTGACGAAAACGCTGGAACACGTCCAAGCAAAGACATCAGAAGTTGTGAAGTTCGGGCACTAATCGATCTGATGAGAAATGGACTTTCGGTATGCAAAAATGGAAGACGAGCTCGTTCCCGGCTTCGCAACGGGGTCGAGCTATGTACAATAAGTTAATCCGCTTGGCACCCCGACAATATTTGCTCCCCAACGGTACGCGTCGACTGTAGGGTTATAGGATACAAGTCAGGAGAGTAATTATATGGGGAAGTATTCGTGCTCACCGTGACACGGGCGTATTCATAATGGCATGTGCGAGAGGGACGGTTTTCCGGAAGAGTGTAATCCTCTTTGATCCGTAATCCCTTAATTTGCCGACACTTGCGATATAATTCGTACGCAGCGCATGCATAACTATGGAAAATCGTTCCCGAGTGTTTAAAGCTACCCGTTCCAATACGCCTGCTTACAAATATTGATATTGTCTTTTAATAGAGTTTGTGTTCATTGCACGCTACTAATAAGCGCCTTAACGGTGGACGATCATTAAGTTAGAATTATTTCACTGAAACAGAGGAGGTCTACATTCTCTGCCCGTAGCTTTTCTTTGGCCTACAAAGTTTTCTTTCGAATAGATTTTCAATACAAAATATCTGATCTAGATACCGACACTGGTGAATCGAGGACGTTCGTGGTTCGGCTCTGACGGTACCTCGAGTTAAGCAGCGTTGTGCATGGCCGATACACAGAGCGGTGACCGAGAAGTAGCCGGCGCGTCAACCAGTCAGCGGGAGGCTTCGGAGACCTTGGTGTAGATACTCGAGTAAATCGTCTGTGCATCAGATAATCAGAAGAATATTGGGCCGTCTATGACGGTACGGGTTTTCCTCAGTTTCCTCGTACTTCCGGCAAATGCGGTATAGTGTAGCTTGAGACGGCTGAGGACGCCAAGGAAGTTAGGTAAAGTTAGCGAAGTGCGGCTAGGGAGCGATAGAAAAGGGTTCAATTGTGATGGGTAATACGTAAAAACCCGCAAGGTGTACGTTGGAACTCAGGACATAAAACAAAAAGAAACCTACGTGTGAAATAAAAACAATCGCCAAAGGCATAATACGTGAATCGGGCTTTAAATTTCCCGTTGCAAGTACTTTTTCGTTTGCCAACGAACCGTCGACATACATTGTGAGCCTACAGCAAATTAAAAAATGTTATGATTTTTCCCCGCATTCAATTGGTAGCATTTTTTATTGTTGCCGATTTTTTATTAGTTGCTCATACATCCTTAACATCCTCAAGCGAAGAAATTTATGGACATTGAAATTTATGAGTTAACAAATAATGCAAGTAAAATGTTCTTCATCCTTTTTGCTCGATCTCAAACCCTATGTACGTATATATCTATCGCTAACTATTATGTTGTTGAATGCCGTATCGATTTTTAATCGAAACAAAATGGCTTGTATAATAAATGTAGTGTTATTGTTTTGTCAATTAATCGGCCGTACGTGCAACCCATTCTGCCTTCTGTAATTGTAGTATGCGCTGACTATAATAAATGTATATTAATCGTAAAGATAAGCGTTGTATTTTGTCTGGTTGGAATCTGAATCCTTTGTGCACTCTCTCTCTCTCTCTCTCTCTCTCTCTCTCTCTCTCTCTCTCTCTCTCTCTCTCTCTTCCTTTCTGTCTGCAATGGCGCCCCTAGCTTCTATACGTGTATATGTACACATTTGTAAACGCGCGTGTGTAAGTCTGCGTGCGTATTTACACATACATTAAGCCGTGAAGCGCTCTTTATCTATATCCGTTTGCTCTTGTCGTGGGTCTGTTTATTCATAATAATCACTCACGTCACGGGAGGTCCCTGGCTCCTTTGCATCGTGGGAATGGCCAAAAGTATACGGTCGATCGAGGTTTTGAAGCTGTTCGTGGACTGCCAATTCGCTATCTCATCGAGATTAGCTACTCACTTGTGTTTGTATATATACTTCTACTATATACTACTTCTGTTCATCAGCCTCAAACAAATATATATATATATATATATATATTTGTTTGAGGCTGATGAACAGAAGTAGTGAGCTCTGCTGTATATGAGTGAAAGTTCAGCTGATGAATGAGTTGCTAGACCTTGGTCAGTTATACTGACCTAGCCTACTACATACACGTACACGCATTTGCTTACCCGTGTATCGGTAGATGCATCGGTGATCCTGAACTTGATCAACCGGTTCTCATCGATTGTTTGTTTTCTCATTGCCATATCAAATTGTCCCTTTTCCAATTCACGCGTGTGTTAAAAAAAAAGTATTATTCCTTATTTTTCACCAGAGAGATTCTCGTCATCGACCTTTTCGAAGACATCCAGATCCGAAATAATAATTTGATAAATTTTTCCTTATCGTATAGAATTCCACGCCATCGCTTTAGCGAAAAAATGCATCGAATTTATTGGCGTCTTTTGCTCACGCCTCGTCTTACGGGGGCCGCGCATTCCGCAATCCATCGGTATCATTACGAGCCTACGTGAGCAGCGTCACATTGCACCTTTTTCCAAAGAGCATATGCAAAAAAAAATAATAAGTCAGCTGATTTGTTGACCGGTCACATGCGCATACAACGGTCTAACGGCATACTAAGAGGGCTCGACTCAATGTGCTTCAATCATGGATCCAGTGAAAATGAAGCTAGATGGAATAGGTGGATAGATAGTTGGATCGAGGAGAATAAAGATAGAGAGAGAGAGAAAGGTAGAGATTAGAGAGAGATATGCAATCTCGTTAAAGCGCACAATCGATTTATAATCGATGTTAGAGTCCTCACTGTGAGTATTTTGTCTTTTTTGTATTTTAACCTCTTGAATACGAATTCACCATTCGTTTCTCCCGAAACCCTTAGATCTTATCAAAACATCGCCAAACGAGTGCGAAAACATGTTTTTCGCGTTATGTCTTCGTATTATAGGGGACAAATATTTTTTGAGGAAAATTATTATGTCTAAATTTCAACGAAGACCCTGCAGTGTTAAAAGTTGCAGCTTTAAAACCCATTATCTGCCAACCTAAATAGTCTGGTTAAAATTTGAACAAAACCTATAGAAATCAAGATTGCGCGCTCGTACCACCTTAAGCTTGCTATCCGGCAAAAATTCAAAAATATCCAAACTTTAATTTTGTCTCCCTTTAAAGTGTTACCCGCCACGTTTAATTTAATGCACCCGTTTTAAATGTGAGGTGAGAGAGACAGAAAAATAAAACGGTAGTTCACCCCTTAATTTTGGTTTTTCTTTGATGTACCAACAGTGAACTTCTGAACGTTTTTCATTAGAATTTTTGTTTCTGTGCCACTGAAATCAGTCGACTGCTTGCAGGGGAAACTGCAAAATCAGCCCTTGACTTGCTTCACACTAGGGGTGGTCGCAAGAATTGACCCACGTCGACGCAGCCTAACATGGTAGATGGGTACAAAGCGCGTCGAATGCCACTGGTATCTAGCTGTAACTGCCATCGCGCTATAACCATAATGTAACTGCAACTATATTGTAACTTCAACTATGATGTAAGTGCAACTATAACATAACCTCACCCAACTCGAACAATGGTGTGATTGTATCTATAACTATAATTACAGTGTGACGGTTACTATCTATAAGTGTGGTTGTAGTATCATCTAGCTAAATTATGACGAAACTATAACTATAATGCAACTACAACTATAATGTACGATGCTTATTAGCCTTTTCGCCCATAAATACCGGAAAATGCTTTCACAGGGATATTTAAGCACGTCGCTGGCCGCAACAGTCTATATAGTATACTTTTTAAGTGGTGACTTATGTTCCATACGCGGAACGGGAACTCCCGCGTTAAACCAGTCCCCACAGCATGTGCACTTGCAATGTATGTATATTTGTAACATAAATACGTGTGCGTATATCAACGCAGATGCGTACGTAGATGACCGTGCTCGTGCCGAGAGCACGTGAAAAAGCCAACTGCCCGTCAGTCCAGCGTGTGGCATAATTGATGAGTTAATGTGATGATCGTTTAGCAAGAAAACGCTTGAGTTTTCTGCCGAAACCTTGCAGATCGTTGCCGCGGTCGTGATCTGGGAAATGCACAAAGCCATCCACCGGATCTCGTCACATACCTAAAAGTGCCCCCCCCCCGACAACAGCTTGCACATTTTCATGATATTGACGTTTGTGTAGTTGAAATGCAACGGAAATTATTGTTTAATTTCTTTAACTTTATATCTATTGCTTTACGAAATATTTTTTTCAGACCTTATTCTAAAATCCGGGCCCCAACATATAGATGGCCAGGAAATTTTATTACATAAGAGAGAATCGGGGAAAGTTAAAACGAGGTGTGGGTATTGAAATCCTTAAAGAAGGGTCGGGCGTTCCACCCATTAATGTTAAAGAATACTACTTTTTTCATGGTGTTGAAGTTTTAATCGTTGGAACGTAACGAAAGATCGTTTTGACAATTTGAGTCTTATTTTTATTAATATTCGAGATTTTTTTACCGATTTATATAGTAGATGGCTAAAATGTTAAAGAATAATTGCGGGATTTCTGTAGGCGTAATATACCAAAATAAATTGAAGGAATTCATAAATGTGAATTTCCATTGCCCCCCGATGATGCACACTTCGACCTCATTCTTGCAGACGTAATTATGGCTAATAAATGTTCAATTCTAAAGTTTTCATTAGTTTCCATACATCTTTATCGAGTAAAATATATAAAATGTTTGCAATTTAGCAAAGCTTATGAAAAATCATCTGAAATTTTAATTTATGGTACAATCTTAAATTTTAGCGCCCATGATGGCGGTTGAAGTGTCTGCAGGGATATTAATTGCGTTTAAGTGTACAATTATTCAAAATAAACCCTGCTGAATTGCCGAAATATCTCTTTCTCGTGAATGATGTACGAAATCTTTTTAGAAACTCCGTAGGTACATTGTAATTGGGCGTATCAATGTGTAAAAAAAATCAGTATCCTTCAAGGTTCATTCATAAACGTTTCAACTCTCCTCAATTTCACTCTTATTATCATGGTTGAGTGAAGAAGTGAATTATTCAACCCAAACTCTGTTGTGTGTTCGATGATTAGGGCTATGGCAACATCGCGTTTCTATTTCAACTTGTACCGGGTTCCTAAACCGTCCTATATACATTGAGCAATTGCGCCTTTGGACCAGGTAGTCAATGAGTTTGATTTGAAAAAAAACGTCTGAAGTAATATGGACCATAATGGTGATCCAACTTTGCGCCAGCTTTTCTATTTGCGCCTAGATAATATAGATATGAAAAACAGCTGACGCACCGGACAATGTCACTGGAACGGAAAAAAGATTTTCCTTTGTCTCGGGGCAAACGATGCCTCATGTAATTCCGCGTATTTGTTGGCAACTTCAGGATAAATATTTTTCGCTTTTCTCGTTCACGTTCTTCCGCAAGCGTCTAGTACGTCACGGCAATTAATTAAGTTGTCAAGGCAGGAGGAAATGAAACTATTAATAACCACTGCTACCGCGTATATGTCTTGTTTTATTTCAACTCGTATCTTCGACGATGCAGTCGTCATTGCATCGATAATGCCGGCATTGCGCCATCTTGCGAAAAGCTAGTCGATCCGGAAGAGCGGGAAAAAAATATTGGAATCCCGGTGCGGAAAATAACGGCGTGAAAGGAAAGCTCGACGTATCGGATTGAAGCATGCGCAATTTGTTAAAGCCTAATGTCTTCCGATTAGCAACAATTCTCTGACTAAAGAATACTCAGAGCTTGTACAACAGTTATTAGATTGGGAATTATTAGATTGGAAACAATTTTCTATAATCCATTTGACACAAGGTCATCGATGGCCGAGTCGCCAATGACTGATCCGAGCCTTGACAACCGGGAGGTATGAGAGAAGAACCGAGCGGTCGTAACCACGTGAGCGGTTATAGGATCTCGTGTCATAAGTCGGAAAGCAACGACGACTTGTTGCTCCTGCATGAGTAGCGGTAGAACAGACCGCGGAGATTGAAGATCGACAGCGGACTAACAGAGGCGACAGAAGAGCATTGGCAAAAGCCGAAATGGCAACTGTTCGTGAGTCTTTGTCGTTGTCGTCGCTCCAGAGAACAGCGAATTCTCAGGGAACGTCAAAGCTCGAAACCAAGAAAGAAAGAGAGAGGGAGAGGCGGAGAGAGATAGAAGGTCGTACAGAGAGATAGGGAGAGGCAGAGAGGACAACCAGCAGCCTCGGCAGAGCATCAACCAGAAAAAGAGCGTTTAAACGGCCAAAGTGAAAAAGGCGGGAGCAATTTTCGGTGGTAATTATCGATTCGTGTGGTCCGCGAGTGAGAGTTTGAACAAGAAGCGGATAGAGACATCGGCAACATTCCGTGGATGGAAAGGAAGGCATGCGCCAAGCTCCGAAGATCAGCACGAAGCCGCGGCGGTCCTTTCTGCTTAACATTTTGACTACCCGGCGACCACCCAGGTTTATAAATCCAAGTGATCTTTGGCTTCGCGTATAGGGCCCACGTCGTCACCAGTTCGCCATACTGCCAAAATACCTTAGCTGCCAGACAGAGGGAACCGTACGTCCAATGCGCGCTTTACCGATTGCAAAAAGGGACACGTATGATGGAGCCCGAACGAGCATCGCAGGCAGACTCGAGAGGTTCAATAATCCTGACCGTATTCGCTTCCGCCTTTTCTCGAGACCTTATAGTCAAAGTCCCCGCAATTGAACTCCTCCCATCCTCAATATTTTCAATAGTCGTCGTAATTTGATCGCGTCCGGGGTCTTTAGAGGCCCAACATTCCGTCGGTGGTGCGACTGAACAACAGATCAGGATGTATCAAAGGTTTTCGGTCGATCGGATAGTCGGAAATTCGCGTAAACGTCTGACGTACGAAGGTATTCACGCGCGTGGTATGTTGGCGTCGACAAAACTCAATAAAAGACTCACGACTAAATTAGCAAGATGCCGAGAACGTTCTTTTTCTTTTCCGACAGTCGAATGTATGAATCCGCTTTGAGTTACCTTGACCCACGACTATTCAAGACTACGACAGTTGTACGTGCCCTGACCACAGTTTCGAAAACTCGTTTCCTGCAGAGATGAGAGAACTACCGATGTACAATGTCTACCAATGTGTTATTCAGTACGTGCTTCGCCGAGAGTGCAAAAAGAGACATCGGTTTATAAAGAAGGCGCGCGCGTCAAAAAGCGTTCGTTCGAGGGGCCTTTAAATGGCGAAGGTATACCAGGATATGCGACGAAATGCATCGTTCGAATCGCAACGACAACAATGTGAAGAAAGAAAAAAAAACAAATTCGTCACTGCAATTTCGTTTACGAACATTGGGCGCATCGATCATTTTTTGTCATCGCTAGCGTTCGCGTTTGTCGTCCACGGTACAATTAAAAATACAGTGAGTCGCGATAATCGGACCCTTCGAAGTACTATGTGATGTTGTTATTACCATATCAGAGTAACTGTATCTTTTAAGCACTGCGATCCACCGTTACTACATTTTCATGCCACTCTCGAAGAAACTGTTCGCGTATGTATTATAATATTGAGGGATATTATGGAAAATACAAACAGTGATTGATTTTTATCGAATTAAACAATAATATTAAAATTAAACCAATAGCGGTGGACAGACGGCCGGAGTTCAGCTCCGGCGGTTTTTCGAGTTAAGCAGCGGTTATGAATGGACGATACTCGGAGCGGTGACCGCTTAGCCCGGCACCGGCTGGCGCATCAACCAGTCAGCCGAAGGCCTATACATTTGACACATTGGTGTACACACTAGAGTGAAACATCTGGCCACCAGAGAATCAGAAGTATTTGGGGTTGTCTATACTGGTACCGGTTTTTTCACAGTTTCCCCGTACCCTCGCGAAATGCGGTATAGTGTAGCTTACGACGGCTATGGACCCAACGGAAATTAGGTTGGATTGGCGAAGTACGGGTAGGGAGTGATAGGAAAAGGCTAAATTGGAGAGGGTAATATGTAAAAACTCGCAAGGAGATACCTTGGAATTTAGGAAATAGGTAAATACTAATATTCGCAGTATTTCATTTGTATAAATTATTCGGCACATTCGATTTCTTCAGCAAATGTTTTTAATGTGTTGAAAAAATTGAATTGCTCGAAAGCTCGAAACTATTTGAATCCATATCAATATTTCGCAATAGATTATTTACAGCTGTTCATTACTGTTAATAAAATATTCTTATTTTCCAACCTTCGTTCTCTTGTGTGATCTGAAATAGAATAGCTGTCCCTTTTCGCTCGCAGTGAGCGCTGGATATTGTATCTCTCCAGCACAGCTACACGTCAGAGTCACTTCAATTTGTCTCGCATTACACACAAAATTCTCTTATCACTGACCACTCCTGTTATCTGACATGATTTATTCTAATTTTTAAAAATTGAACAACTTGTACTATTTGAAGAACCCGAACTATTCAATCGTTCAAATCACTCCATAATAAGTCATGTGTTCAATGATTTTTATTGTGAAAATAATTTACTTAAGGGGTCTTCTCACTTTAGATGCTAAAAAACGATATTTTCATGGATTTTTTGATAGGTTTATATTATAGTTATTGATATAAAAGTTGTTACACTTAATAAATACACTTTCGAAATACATTTTTTTTAAATGTGTGTATTTATGTAACCCAAACAAACTTCAAACGCGTTTTTTCTCGAAACAACCGATTCTTGTGAAATTTTAACTGCATATTCTTTACAGCTATAGCTGTAGTGCATATCAAGGATTTTTCAAAGTTTTGATATTTACAATTTTTTCACCAAAAATGGTGAAAAAAACTCGTTTTTTTATTTTTCAATTAAAATGTCCGCCATTTTGTTATCTTTATATACATCAAAAATCGTACGATATGCGCTATAGCTATTAACATACTGAATCTAAAACCATTTGATTTTTTTGTTTCGGATGATCCATCTCCGAGGTTTCATCAACAGCGCAGACCTACACATTTTTTACGACATTTTTTTAATTACCCATTTCGTCTATAAATAGTAACGTAAATAAATCAACAAAAATGTTTTTTTATGTATTTCGAAAGTGTATTTATTAAGTGTAACAACTTTTATATCAATAAGTATGATATAAACCTATCGAAAAAGTCATGAAAATAGCATTATTTAGCGTCTAAAATGAGAACACCCCTTAAATTGGCAATGAATTATTGGAACTTTGGGCTGCTCGTATATTTCCAATCAATTTACATCTTGGAATATCTCTAAAAATAGAACCAGTCCTCTAGTAAATTTATCATTTGTTACTCCAAAAAGCAGTTATGTTAATATTCAGAGTGACACACTTTATCATTCTATAAATATAACGAGGATGACTCATCAGTAATGTATTTTTTATTCAAAACAGTGCATCGATTCGTCATAATCTAATCAGGGTAAGCATAATCCTCAAAACAGAGATTGTGTTGGAAATATAACCTATTTTGAGCCGAGTTTTTAAAAATGTTGATTCGAAAAGGACAGAAACATTGGACATTTATCCGTTGAGGTAGTGCGATTTCATAATCCATTCAAATAAATGGATTATTTTTTATTAATCAACTTAATCGAGAAAATCATTATTTATCGAAGCAAACTAATATAGAGATGAACGTGCTCACCGTGTAATCGGAGCAGCATAGGAGCAGCTTTGACTCACGAATTTCCTACAGCGCACGAGTCACTCGTCATTTCTTCTCGAGTCCTGTCAACGTCGCGGGTAAACGTTTTCTTCTATAGCAAGCTTGTCGTATCTACTCTTACCGCAGAGCCACGATCAAATTTACGAAGACGCCGGTGTCGTAGTATCCATAATTAACATCTCCAGGGCGTTGAATTTTTGCACACTGTCTCAGAGGCAAGGGACGCGCGCGGTCAAACGAATGAGTATGTTTTTGGCTGAATTTTTGTGTTTTTGCGATTTCAATGTAGGAAAACCTCGAAATTAAACGTCAACTCGTGGCGAAAACAAAATCAAAGGGAAATCGTCAATTGCGAGAGCTCCCTGCTGGAATTGAGTGCGAGCCCAGTAGCCGTAGGAAATTTGTGTACGTTACTTCACTCCCGCAGGTAAACATTTTTAGGTAATCGACAGTGGGTACAGTTTATTCAACATTAATCGTACTTGCATGATTTTTGTCTCGCTCATTAATGAATGGGAATTTCATCGAATAATTAATAGACTTACTGGTGACATCTCTCGAAAGCCTGACAACATCTCCTCGAAACCAATGCCAGTACGCCATTTGACGTTCGTACTGTCGCTTTCACTCTCGTGCATTTCACCGTAACTTGATTATCTATCACTTTTCCGTTTCTTTGTCTTTTTTAAAATTATTTCGCACGGTTCGTCATTAGATTTAAATTAGCTCGACATTTGTCGTATTGGTTCTGAACGTTAACGCTCGTACGTCATTTCTTTCGTGCATCACTCTACGTCGAGGGCAACTTAACGGTAATTGAATCAAATCTACACTAACTGGAACGAGTCTCTCTTATTTCTGTACGATCGATTCACTCCAAAATTATCTGTTCTCGGGCTACCGCGTCTATATACAGTTATCGATGGGTCAGGATCAACTTTGAATGAGTACTTCAATTGTACTGATTGTATGATTATATATGAAAACATACATTCGTCTACTATTTCTATCCACAGTTGTATCAACTGTGTCGCCGATTTCGTCGACCGACGATGTCAATACGCCACGTGTCATAATCAATACACAAGAGGATTAAAACTGTATACGTAAATATAATACAAAATTCCAGAGAATTCGTAGTGAAAATCAATTTAAACCAACGCTCGTGGAGACGTTATCGACGTTATGATTGTCATCCAAATTAATGTTTTATGAAAGTAATTATCAAAAAAAAACTCCTAAGCATCTCGATTATGCCTATTCAATATATTTTTCCTAATTGATGTTCTTGGATTGTTTTTTCTTTTTAGCTAGGAATTATACCTTATTCCATGAAAATATTGCATTGAGGGGTAATACCACCATGTTGAGCTGTGAACTGTTACGGGGTCTTCGAAGTAGACAAAAAAAACAAATGTTATTGAAAATATTCAACTGAGTGGTCAAATTATACACCAGAAGATCGGATAATTTAATTTGTAATTATTTTTACAGTCTGTTCGAAGCCTTCGTTTCCGCTAAACTTCTCTGCTGTAGATTTTTTTTATCTTGGATTCAGCTTGGAACTAAATACCAAGCGTTTTCAAATATTTTTGCGAAATAGGGAAAAATATTTTTCTATTAGTGTTTTATAGTTTGTTCATTATGACAACATGCATTTTTTGCATAAAACAGTCCCAAAGAAATGTTTCAAAAATCCTCAATTTATATCCAGTATTTTATATCTACAATGAGCAACGCTTTTATATTTTGCTCCAAGTGCAATCTTCAAAACTGGAAAAGTTTTACCGCGGAGGGCTCTAGCGAAAAAGAGTAATTCATACAGACTATGCTAGTGTGCCGTCGTTTTGTATTTAAGGAAATAGTCTCGGCAAGACGTTTTTCTATAGATTTTTTTATTTTGAGGATACATTCAAGACACTATTAAGTGATTACCTGCAAAATTACAAAAGGATTCACCGTTCCGTATTTGAGATATTGGCAATCAAAGATTGCACGGTTTTACACGTGTTTTTATGGGAAACGGTGGTCAATGTCACATTTCATGCAATAACGCCGAAACTTTTCTACAGATTTTTCTTTAAAAAATCTCAATTACAGAGGAACATATGACGAAATGGGTAAAAAAAATCATGAATTTTAACTGTCGTGTTTCAGAGATATAGAGATCTAAATTCAGCAATGTCTAGCGACGCTAGCGCCACAAAGCGACTGGCGCAGACTAGAGCTCGCGATTTGGCAGCGCTGCAAGCATTCGTCGCGTACATCGGTAGAAAATGTATCTAGAGACGCGACAGATTATATATATATATATATATATATATATATATATATATATATATATATATTAGGGCGGCCGTTATTTTGGCTTCGCTAAAAAAATTTAACGTCTAGCAAAAAACTAATCAAGATCTGAACAGAAAAATCTGTGTAAAATTTGGACGCGCTGGGATAAGGCGAACACGTGCCACCGAGCAGTTTAATTTTCAAAAATACATGCATTTTTTAATGGCCGCACTGAAATATTTATTAGTCTCATGATATTAATTTAAAAATCTGGTATTGGGTACCTTGATTATGTATATTAAGAGTTACAAAATATATTATTTACTGATTTTTTTTCCATCAATCAAGTACCGCAAATTCGTACCTTTACATGAAATATCATATATGTAATAGCAGTCTATCTATGAAATGATTGAAGTAGAGTACATTTGTTTACGTTCGGAATTTTTTTTTGATATTCGCTGACAACTTGAAGAACAAATTGTATTTGATCTCCATCGTAAGTTAATCGATTTTTATAATCGGTGATAAGTTTGATCCCTCGCTCCGCTATATCATTGCAGACTTCTATTTTTTTTATCAATTGCGCACCCATATGATAACTCTCGTTCGAGTCCCAAACAGATACATCGGTGTGGAGAAAAGTACAATCAATTATAAATCATTCAAAAAATGCGATAGATTCGAGACAAATAAAGTAAACAACCATAAAAACCATAAAAATAAACAATGTCTTTATCAAGCAGAAAAGTAAAGCCTGACTGGAAAACCTGATACCGTTTGGAACCGCATCGTAAAAATCGAAATAAATTTGCAGAAACGTAAAAATTTCACGTGTTATATTTTTTTTTCTATGTCCAACAATGCCAAACCAACTCGGTCGGTAATTCTCGGTCGGTAATTCTCGATCGGTAAAAATGAGCGGATGAGTGAAGCGCCACAACCAAATTTCGAACTATTTGTCTGCACTATATTTTGTATTAACGTCACTACAGTTGGAAAATCTTCTCGCAGGCTCAAGAAAAAAAAATATCATTTTGAAGCATTCAATACACGATTATTATATTATTATTTGCATAATAAATACACTCCGATAATTAATTCACTGCTTCGATTTCCCGCCACAATGTGACCAAACTGCCACGTCCGTTTTCTAATTTTCTATTAATTTTTCAATCTACTCCCGTCTGTACATAATTGGTGGAAAAAAATCAGTGAAAAATATATTTTGTATCTCTTAATATGTACAATCAATACACCCAATTCCAGATTTTTAAATTAATATTATGAAGCTAATGAATATTTTAGTGCGGCCATTAAAAAAATGCAAGTATTGTAAAAAATTAAACTGCTCGGTGGCACGTGTTTTCCTTATCCCAGCGCGTCCAAATTTCATACAGATTTTTTTTTTCTTCATATCTTGATTAGTTTTTTTGCTAGACGTTAACATTTTTTTACCGAAGCCAAAATAACGGTCACCCTAATATATATATATATATATGTATATATATATATATATATATATATATATATATATATATATATATATATATATATATATATATATATATATATATATATATATATATATATATATATTAGGGTGACCTATATATTAAGGTAAGGTATGCGAATTAATTATCTAAGGTATATATAATTTATTATATATTATACATTATATATCTACAGGGTGTCCTTTTATCTCTGCTACCCAAATATTTGGTAGTGATCCGAGATATTTAGATTTGTATTTTATTTTAACAGGTGAGCTTGTATGGCTTTGAACGACTTTAACCCCCTAATGTTTGGTATGCGGCTTAAGGTGCTCCACAAGATAGTTGAAAAAAAATGTACCAGATTATTTTAAAAAGTGGGGTAACCTTCACTGTGCGTCAGCGCCTCCACCGAATTAAAAAAATGGTCGCATTTGATGGCCCCCTTCACACCGTATAACTTTTGTCTGGAACATTTTTCTGTGACGTCGTTAATTATCGAGCTATTTTGGGTGGCAAAGATAAGAGGACACCCTGTATGCAGGGTGATTTTTTTATCTTGAGACTGCTAAATATCTAGAAAAATAAGCCTTATACGACAAAAATGTCCCAAATAAACCTTCAATAATTTCCAAGGGGCAATTCAATCCCGAAGAAATGAACCGCCTGCCGCCCCTCCTGGGGTTGGGGCGGGAGGGGGGGGGGACTTTGAAATCTTAAATGGGAACCCCTACTTTTCATTACAGTTTCAGATTATACATAAAAAAACACTTAACTTTTGTCTGAACTTTTTTTTTTAATTCGGGATAGATGGCGCTGGATTGGTAGAGGCAGAACGCAGGCCAATGGGCCTGCCAGATCGCCAGACCTTACGTCGCCAGATTTTTTTTATTGGGTCTCTTAAATACTGTAGTTTATCAACAAGTGCCAAAAACTCGTGAAAACATGATTGGTCGAATCAGAAATGCTTGCGCAAACATTAAAGCGAACAAACTTTTGAGTTGTGTACAATCATTCGAAGTGCGGATCAATAAATGCATCGAAGTTGAAGGTCATCAGTTTGAACACTTATTGAATTAAATGGTGAGAGGCAAGGGGACTCGCGATAATCAAACACCCCGAATGTGAGAGGCAAGGGGACTCACAATAATGAAGCACCCCAAAGGGATTAAATTTCCGTCAGGTCCACGTCCTTAATCCTGGGTGAAGCTAAGAACGGATACAAAATTATAGTAGATATTTACGATAGTTAAAAAAACATGTTTCCGACAAAAGTTACTTTTCTTCGACGTAGCTCCATTATGCAACAAAACATAGGGGATTTACCTTGAAGAAAAGGAACGTTGCCCAATCTTCACCGAGTGCAGCGCCATCTATCCCGAATTTAAAAAAAAAGTTCAGACAAAAGTAACATATTTTTTAATTTATAATTCGAATCTGTAATGAAAAGTAGGGGTTCCCATTTAAGATTTCATAGTTCCCGCCCGCCCCACCCCCAGGGGGGCCAGCAGGCGGTTAATTTCTGTAGCATTAAATTGCCCCTTGGAAACTATCGAAGGTTTATTTGGAACATTTTTATCATATAAGGCTTATTTTTCGAGAGATTTATCAGTCTCAAGATAAAAAATCACCCTGTATATATTTCTGGGTTAAAATTAGTAAATTAATAAAATACAAAATTCGTTAAAACAATTCAACGATTCACGATACGATGTTCTTTTGTTCGTTTTCTCTTTTTGCACGGGTCATAATGTCGACCGCTTTTCTATTTTTGGCGATCGTTTTTCGTTTGCCAAATTTGACTTTATTGTGCACTTGTTTCATTATTCTGGCCTCAGCTCAAATTTTGCATTTCCGTTGATACTAAATATCACGACAAAAATTCGTTGGGCTTGCGACGTTGCCACAATCTCCGCGCTCGCTAGACTACAGTAGTGTGTGCATATCCGTGTACGCAGAGTGTCTACGTATTAGTAGCCGGAATGGATGGTCTGATACAAAAGTGAGGGTTAGGTGATGGAGGGAACGTTGTTATTTTTGGAACTCTAAACATTATACTAGGTGTTTCCTTCATTACTTTATAAGTGTTTACATTCTGATAAGATGTATAATCTATATTATAAAGATATTTATCAATATTTCGAAGCTTTCGTCGATTGAGCGGAGAATAAACTTTTTAACATGACTGTAAAATGCGAACCAATCGTAAAATATTCATTGTTTTTCAACAACGTTTATCAATTGAATTTAGTTTTTATTTTTATTAAAATAAATAAATCTCCACATTGTTCATTACTTTTTTTGTTATTCCACTCCAAGATATATCAATTTTCGGCCGAACACGATTGTGTCATCCGCGAGTAAGATGTCTGATTATGAGGTGATTGCAAGTGGTTGAACATACAGTGAATAGAGAATCTAAAAATGTAAATATAGCAGTTAACAATGCTCGACAATATACGGGGTCCAAATAAATGCTTAATGTTGGCACGAGTATGCTTGGTCGACAGCGGCCAACGTGTTATTTCCGTCTCAAGTAGCATCATATCGAATGGTTTACGAGTGGACGCAGTATGGGTTCGCTACAGAAAATTCACCAGACTGCCAGTCACATCCGCACAGGACATCGTACAGCACACATATGCCATATGCGTAATTATTTATAGCGTGGATTTGCTCTCCGAGGTTATAGTAAGAAAGTATTATATTTTTTGTTGTCAATTATCCAATACACATAGGGTACATAGTGCCAGCGAGTAGGTAACATATTAGATCATCGTAACTGCGCGGGCTTGGCCCAACTCGCATAATGATTGACAATATTCTGTCACCAAGAACGCGTGTCCATTGAATTACACATGTGTGCGTGCTTGCAAGTACAATAATGGAAATGAGTTGGTAGAAAGAGAGAGAGAGAGTCGACTTTTTGTAACACCGCACCTTTCAACGATACTCATCGAGTTGGCACGTCGACTAATAACAAATATAGAGTTGAAAACTATATCGTTTTGTTTGTCCCGCATAGTCACAGATGATAGGCATTGGCTACAGAATATTAAAAAAAATGCCGGTTTATGGTATACATGTAGCTAGGTATACCGACACTGATGTATGGACGGTCGGGGTTCGGCTCTGGCGGTACTTCGAGTTAAGTAGCGTTGTGATTGGCCGATACTCGGAGCGGTGACCACTTAGCCGTGCGCCGGCTGGCGCATCAACCAGTCAGCGGTAGGCCAGCACTTTTGAAACTTTGGTGTGGATATTTGATTGAGTAAAACGTCTGTGTACCAGAGAATCAGAAGATACGGATTTTCCACAATTTCCCCGTACCCTCGACAAATACGGTATATCGGCGGCCTTACTTGAATGAAATTAATCAGTCTTGCCTCTAGACGGGTGTCGACGCAACGAAAGTTTGGTTAGATCAGCAAAGTGCAGGTCGGACGTGAAAGGAAGGGGTTCAATTAGGAAGGATAATACGCAAAAAACCACAAGATCATTGGAACTCAAGAAATAAGAAGTAAATAAATAAAATATAAGTGGCTAATAAGTTATGAAGTTTGTAAGTTATATAAATACATACGTAAATATATAAATATAATGAGTTATTTGAAAACTATGCAATTAGATTTTGCCTTATACAAATTGAAAGCATTCCTATAATTCATTATATAGACGTTTGCAACGTTCGAACGCAACGAAAGTTCAGTAGCCCGAACATTTTTTTGCGAGCTTGGACTACAAAGACGACTTAAACTTTTCGAGGATCTTTAGAACCTACAGGCCCAATTTGCAAGACAAGATTTTGGATGATAACATAAATGAAGCAGTAAAAATTAAGCGAAAATTTCGCATTTCTACGGCGCAAACTTCAATATTTAGTAACTTACGAGCGTAATTTATTCGCTTTACAAAGACATCAAGGTGAAGAAAAGTCAGCAATCACAACAATGTGTATATAGTCCAGGTTTTTTTTCCGGCAACTATTTACCCGTACCACCTCATAAAAGCTTTTCGAAAATTCGAACACGGCCCCGCCTGGCTCTCGGCGTTAAGCGATACGTTTCGCAGCCGTCTGGCTAGGAACTTCCGTTTCCACTTCGGGTACTTCCGTCCGGTGTTGATCACGCTGCTTCTACTCGCCTCTAACGATAAGAAGGACCAGTGCCGAGAATTCAATCTTCTCGGACGTGCGCCTCGACGTGCGGCCATGAGTAATCGGAGAATGAAAAATTCATTGTCTTATTCGAGCGAAAAAGGAAGAGGGCTAGCCATCCAATTGACCAATAAATGGCGACACGCTGCAACGCAACCGAGAATCCCGAAAGGAAGAAAGTGAGATGGACAGCCAGAGTGTAAAAATGTGACGTCAAAGTTACGCCTACGTGAAGTTTCGCGTCGCTACGTCACGATCGGCACGTCATCGTACGAATCTTCGATTTCATTATAGGATGAATCCTCGTGGTCCAGCCTTCAGGAACTCTCGACTTCCGCGAAATTTCGTAGCGCAATGGGATGCGTATACGCTCGTCAATAACGGTGCTCACCGGTACTTTCGTCGCTATTTCACGATCAGCCGACTCATCGAGAAGGTGAAACTAATTTTTCTATACGCCGAACGTCGCATGTACAATTTTGCGTCTGACGTCATTGACGAAAATAGATTCACATAACTCAAACCACTAATCGACTTACGTTTAGTCAGTCGGGTTAAAATTAAAATATAACGGCATGACACTTATCAAATTTTTGTGCATTTACGTACACTTTGAATCAAACGCTGATCTGTTGCAAATGAATGTTATAATTAATTTAATCAACTCTAATTTGAATTAGAATTCATCTAATCAATAAGTATTTTTATCATTGATTACATAAAATAACTATTAATTGAATCAAACTCAAAGTTTCGTGGTAATTTACACACAAGTCTCAATCATTGCATTGAACGAAAAAAAAAAATGTTTCATGTATGGAAGATATTTTGTTTATTCCATATGTCAATTATGTAAGTGAAATTAACAATGGCAGTGTGTTCAGCGAGTTTCGCAAAATTTTCCACGTCTCGATATTTCGAAAATTCAAATTATCGAAGCAAAGGGAATTTTTTACGAATATTTTAATTGGAAAATAATACCTGTATTAACCCTCTGCGGTCACCTCGGGTCCAGAGGACCCCAGGCGCGACTTTGGGCCAAAATTTTTATAAGTTGTAGACGGCCAAGCGGGCTGGCCTGCCTTGTAAGGGTCCTTTGGAATGTGTTTTATAAGTAGCAATTAGGGCAGAACGATTCGCGACAGCAGTTTCGTCATGGTAGTCGGTGCAAAAAAAATCGGGCAGGCGCTGGGGTCGCTTTGGCCCCCACGTGACCTGCATGTACAGTAGAACCTCGACTATCCGAACCAATTGGGACCGAGACTAGTTCGGATAATCAAAAGTTAGGATAATCGAAACGTGGGTTTTTTGGGACGAGATCATAAACCTTTTGACATAAAAACAGTACATATATATATATATATATATATATATATATATATATAAATTAGACATACATATTAACGTTGAAAAAAAATATATATATATGTGTGTATTTGAAACACCTGAAAAAAGTAGAATGCTTTTTTAATATTTTTTTTTTTATAAAATCGTTTATTTTTAATTGACGAACGGCTGTAACGCGTTTTTGAGCGGCTAAGTCTCGCAGCCGTTTGAAAAGGAGAAGTTGCGTTGGGTTGCTTATTGTTGCTCACGGCGGTGGCAGCGAGCAACAATGCATCTTTCGCGCCAACGTTCGGATAATTGAGCGTTCGGATAAACTAAGTCATCGTTCGGATAATTGAGGGTTCGGATGATCGAGGTTCGGATAATCGAGGTTCTACTGTATATGTTTTCGTAAAAAGTGGTATTTTTTCTACGTAGGATAACTCTACGTAATGTAAGTATGAATATCAGAAGAGTAAAAAAAATTATATCTCGTTTATATGAATTACGCGATTTCATGAATTACGCGTTTCATATGCATACGCGATGATCTCATAATTTGTAGAGCCGCTGTTGCGAATAAATTGCTCATTTTTTATGATTGACGTTCTTTTTTTGACTCCGAAATGGGCCCTCTTCAAATGTCCAAAGAAATACCTTTTTTGAAACGCCCACCATGAAGCTATTTTTTGCTTTAACTATCATATCTCAAGAGTATATTACGCTTTTTTTTAAATTGACAATTGCAAGAGTTTAGATTGTTCAAGTAAAAAAAATTGCTTTTTCACGCATTGATGCCTTCCTGATTTTTCCGCCATTTTAGATATCGCTTACAATATTATGCTGAGAGTGCAACATTCTAGAAGGTTCAAACTAACACCCTGCATTTTTATAAGCCATTCGGAAAAAAAGAACCAACGTGGCAATCGTTTAAACATGGCTGCGTTCACGCGGACCCCATGTCACCACTAAGTTACCGGCCAAGGGTGTGACCTCGAAAGGGTAAACGAATTATTTATATTTAATAGACACATGACAAATGTAATATTTCCGATAGGCAAAAACACTCACCTCAGTGTACGCCTTGGAAGCGATTCGCTTCACGATACCACCTGCAACAGAAATAATTACGTAAGAATTATTTAGCCGAGGGAAAAAGCAATCGATCGGAGTGCATTTAGTGCATGTTCGAGCGCGTGTACATATATCGTGTGACTTTAATCGTCATCGTTACATAGCGCTCGTTTCAACGACCGAGAAGAGCCGACATACGAGTGGCTCTTCTCGCTCGTCGTTTCGCTCCGCGAGGAAAAACTGGTCATCCTTCGCGAGGATATATACGCCGAGTGTATTGTGAATTTCTTAACAACAGAAAGAGAGAGCAAGAGAGAGAGAGACAGAGAGAGAGAGAGAGAGAGAGAGAGTTGAAGATCATGTCGCGAGGGATGCGCGCCTTGAAATTGTCACCGTGTCTCTCGGATGACACGGAAAGCACCTCGCGAGAGTAGCGAAGATCGAAGACCGCTAGTCTTGGAACGCGTAATTAAATTTAATTACGTTAACGTATCTCAGCGATATACACCAGCAATTACATGCATCATAACACCAAGTTTTTTTTGTTCACTCCCTTCTTGCAGTCGATGCTTCTGAAAAGGAGAACGATCCAACCTGACGAGTCGACACTATCCTTGTCAGCGTGTATTTTAGTCGGAGTGTGGAGGAATGACTTCTCTCGTCAATTCCTTTAGTGACGTTTATCGAAGTAACGATTGCAAATTTGGTGGATAGGCGACTGCTCGGTAAATGAGCGCACATGTGAAAATCCGATCATATTGCGTTCGCCAGGAAGTCTTTTTGGTTTTCACAAATGCAATACATATGTTTGTTATATTTTTCTAAGAGTACATTTTCTAACCATTCGCCTGAGTTGAGCAAATATTTGTTTTCATGTACCGCCAGTAATGAAGAGAGGGTCGCAAATAATATTTCATTTCAGGACGTCTACTTTTAGCCTGCATTTAATATTTAATTTAATAATCAGCATTTAATAATCAAGGGCTTACACCACTGTAAACCTCGAAAATTAAGTGATATTTCGCAATTTTTTTTTGGGTGCAAGAACAAGTAAGAGGATAATACCATTTAAGGATGTTCATGTTCACATCTTCTTGTGATCAAACAAAATTAATATTAACAAATTATACACAATTGTGAATCCGAAGCGATTCTCGCGAGGCATGTTGAATTGGAGATGCTCTCCGGCACGCAGTATAACTGACGCGAATTAGAATATGGGAAAAAATATTAAAAATTCTGTTGATTTACATGAGTCAAGCTGGAGAAATACTTAGGGAAATTTGGAAATATAATTTTTTGTGTAATTGGCAAGCATTTAAAGTAAAAACTCTGTTTTCGACAAAAAAAGACGATCATTTGTTAATAACTAATGTTATAATCAATTAATGGAAAATCCCGTACGTAATTCTCTTCGGAATGTTAGTTTAAAGATGTGCTCAAAATTTGGAGTGAAAAAAATAAAATGGTACGAGTTATGCTTCGGTCCCATTTTGAAAAATTGTGTTCAGAGTAAGCGGTCCACGTCTCGCACACGGGCCAGCCACTGCTACCGCAGACCCACACGGACCTGTGGACCTTTGTTTTACAGAAACAAACCTTTATCCCCTTATTCTAGATGGTTCGAAGCATCACTTAAATCAATTTTAAAAATCAATTTTTCGAAAATTCTACAGTAGCGTTACCCCTAAAAAGAAAAATTGAAAAAAAAAACAATGACATAACTTTGATATTTTTTCCTTCTAACGCTTAAAGGAAGAAATGAAAGAAATATTTTTTGATACAGAAAATTGTTTGTATTTATTGTTGTATACGCTGGTAGTGTTTGGTAAAGAATATACCAATTACTTATGAACGTATCGTAGAAAATCCAGGGAATCCCCTCAATGGAAAATCGCAAGTCATTTTAATACGTCAAGCAGGAATAATGAGGTAATAGAATGAATCACGTATATGCTGAGATACACGTATTTATAATATCATCAAAGCACCGGCGTGAAAATCCATAAACTTCCAACGTATTGACGTTGATGTCGAGGGGGAATTGGCCGACGTATGCATTTTGAAAAATTGATTTCACATCAAGATAGAGTCACTAACAAATACATATCGTTCACACGTAGAGTAGTCTCTTTCTCAATGTGCCACGTACACGATTCAATTAAAAAAAATCTGTTTGCGTGTTTATAGATCCTCGACATTGGAGGAAAATATTTCCGCCTTACTATATTAAGTTTTGCAAAAGTTTAACGCGATAGAAAGCAAATGGCCAAATTAATTTTTATTATATAATTTTTTATTGACCACTATAGTTATGTTAAATTCCATTAATTTCAAACCATCAATTAAGGGACAACAACACTGTGACGGCTTCAAAAAATCGATTTTTTGAAAACCATCTAGAAAAATCCAAAATACATTTAAGATTAAGATGCCGTTGGACCCTAGTCGAAAAAATAATTATTTTCGGAGATATTGAATATTTTATGGAGCGGTGCAGCGCTCCGTGACGCTCGGGGTCCCGCGCAGCTGCGCGCCTCAGGGTCGGCAGGTATACCGGGCCTTTCCCAGGTCCTGCGGGTCTTTCCCAGGTATTCTTTTGTCTCCCTTCACAAAAACCGGCTATTGTTATAAATATAGTTTCGAAAAAAGCCATAGGTGGCGATAATTGAAAAATATTCAAGGCAGGTATAGGGATAGCGTCATAGCGTCAGTTTGCGAATAGAAGCGACGCTACTCGTGTCTAAATGCTCCGAATCGTTTCGTTTATAAATATCGAACGCTCAGAATTATTCTTTGGACATCGAAATGGATAATCCAAAAGTGTACGCGGGGAAAAAGGGAACAAAACGGAGCTATGTGACGAGGAGTCGAACGAAAATTTCGAATCGAAAACCTCCGAACCGTTATAGCTCCGAAAATAGTTCTGCAGAGTATGTGAGCACGTCGGCGAAAAAGTTAAAATCGTCGGACGATTTAGAGGTCGGTGTTACTATCGATTTCGGTTATCGTATAGTATACCTCGTCAATGCATTGAACGTTATATCGACGTTAGTGAAGTGCAAAGTGTGTGATCGAGATATAAAGTTTACTGAAAAAAGTTTGCGCGGACTCGGATTCAAAATCGAGGTCGATTGCGGCCATTGTGAAAAAGTGCAAATCAATTCGTGTCCTATGATTGACAATGCATACGAAATAAATCGTCGGATCGTATTCAGTATGCGTCTTCTTGGCGTCGGTTTGAATGGCCTGATGAAGTTTTGTGCATTTATGGACCTACCGCGCCCCATATTTCAGTCTTTCTACGATCGAATCTTAAATTCGATTTCGATTGCCACTAAAGCTGTGAGCACAGTGAGCAAACAAAAGGTTGCACTTGAGGAGGAGACAATTTCGTTGGAAAATGGGGTGGAGGACGGAATTATCGTTTCAGACGACGGATCGTGGCTTAAGTGCGGTTTCAGCTCGCTTTTCGGCATAACATCGCTAATCGGCTGGTACACTAAAAAAGTGATCGACGTTATGGTGTAATCGAAATATTGCAAAGCTTGCGAGCATTGGGAAAAAAAGAAAGCACCGCGGAGTACTGGGAATGGAAAAGTACCCACGACGATGAGTGCCAGGCGAACCATAGCGGCTCCTCCGGAAAAATGGAAGTCGACTCAGCTGTCGAAATGTTTCAACGGTCTGAAGAGCTCTATGGCATAAAATATAAATATTATATTGGTGACGGCGATTCTAAAACATTTCTGGGCATATCGAATAGCGATCCATACGACGGTTTCGAGATTTAAAAAAAAGAGTGCATCGATCATGTCCAAAAACGTATGGGGACGCGCCTCCGCGAAATCGTGAAAAAACAAAAAGGACTGTCTGGCAGAGGAAAGCTCACCGGAAAATTGATTGACGAGTTGAGCACATATTACGGCTTGGCTATTCGGAGGAACAGCGATGATGTTGAAAAAATGAGGAAGGCAATTTGGGCAACTATCAAACATAAAATATCCACAGATAGTGAGCCACAACATGACGATTGCCCAGAGGGAGCCGAGTCGTGGTGTTCGTGGTAGCGAGCGGTCGCAAGCGGTAATATTTCTGAATATCGCCATAAGCCGCCTCTTCCTGAGGAAGTATTGGAGGCAATTACGCCAGTCTTCGAAAATTTGAGCAGAGACGATTTGCTGCAGCGTTGTTTGGGCGGCTTCACGCAAAACAACAACGAAAGCTACAACAAATCAGTTTGGGCAATAGCCCCCAAGTGTCAGTCCGGGAGCAAAAAAATCGTCGATATTGCAGCTGATATCGCGGTATTATTATTCAATGATGGCCTGAGAAGCCTCATGAAAGTTTTGGAGACGTTGGGGATAACTATCGGCCCAAATTGTTTCAATTTTTGCGTTGAAACCGACGCAGCGCGGATCGAGCTGGCGAAGCGCTCGCTTACAGACGCTGCAAAAGAGGCAAAAAAGCCTCTACAAGTTCGAGAAAAGATGCTAGGGACAATGATTTGCTTTTTGAAGGCCAGCTATATGGTGTCGGCATCGCTGATTAAAGGTAAAAAAATTTTTTTTCCAATTTATCGCATAAATTAACAAACCTAAAACTTTGAACGCGTTTTTGTCAAAACCACTTTTTTGAGTGCGGCACGCAGCAGAACTCGAGCAATTTTTATCCGATCGACTTCAAATTTGGACTGCATCAATAAAACCAGATTATCTAAAGAAGTACATAGGATTTTTTCGATATCTCAATAATAAAAAAAGTTATAGCCTATTTTCGACGAGAAATTTGGCTCGAAAAATCGTCCTTTAATTTCGAAAGCGTGCCTACTTTTTAAAAATCAATATTTTTTCAAATCCCCGTGTACTTCTCTTCAAAATATCATATTATTAACGAAAACACTCGGTATTTTTTTTCAGAGCGACTTTGAAGAGAGTTCTGCTGCGTGCCACGAACCACTGCAGAGGCAACAGTACCTGACGCGGGAGCTTCCCCAGCGTCACCATGGGGCGTAAAAAATATGAATTTTTTTTTTTATGTATCTTCAATAAACAACGAACAAAACAAAAAAAAAATTCGAATATCTCTTTTTTTCCCACAAAAAAAAATTCTTGAAAAATGGCAAAAAAACAGGGGGTCACAGTGGTGTTCTGCCTTAAAATCGAATAAACGACCAAAAAAAGATTACGACCACATTTAATCGATACCGGTGGTCGGCGTTCGGCTCCGGTCATCCTTCGAGTTAAGGGGTAAGGCCACTGTAAATTTTTTGAAAAATCGATTTTTTTTTATTGGCTTAAAAAATAGTTTAAACCCTCTAGAATAAGAAAAAAAAGGTCCTGTTAACTTCTTTTTTTAATTTTTTCCAATAAAAAACTATTCGCAAAACTTTAAACGCGTTTTTCTCGAAACATGGTTTTTCAAAATGGCACGCAGCATAACTCGAACAATTTTCATTTTTTTTACTTGAAATTTTAACCAGATGTGAACATTTACATTATCTTGAGAATGTCGATCGGAATTTTCAAGAACTTTATTTATTGATTTTTTATTAACAAAAAACTTGCCGTTTTTTTCGTCAAAAATCAATTTTTTTTTTCAAACGCACGCCAAATCCACAAAAATTGATACTTTTTAAAATCCGATCGACATACTCTAGCTATAGCCCTCTAGATTAATGGTTTTTTTTTGTTCTAGATTCAAAAGTGCACCAGTGGTGCTGCGTGCCGCGGAGCCCTGGAAGCAAAACATGTCCCGGGAAGATAGCTGTGGAACCGCCATTTTGTTTTTTTTTACTGTAAAAAAATTTTATAATAAAGTTTAATGTATGCCCGATAACACCATTAAAAGTTTTTTTTCAAATACCTTCAATTTCGGGAGCAAAAAATTAGTGAAAAAACCTTTTTTTTGGGCCGTTACAGTGGCCTTACCCCTTAAACAGCGTTGTGCATGGCCGATACTCGGAGCGGTGCCCGCCAAGCCTCGCACCGGTTGGCGCATCAACCAGCGAGCAGGACGCCAATACTTCTGAGACGTTGGTGTAGATACTTGAGTAAAACGTTTGTGCACCGGAGAATCAAATGAATATGGAGGTACATCAGAAGAATACCGGTACGGGTTTTCCACATTTTCCCCATACCCTTGGCTAAGTCGGTACAGTGTACCTTAAGGGTAGGCGAGGAAAAAATTTAATGATTGTCATGATTTTTTTAAAAGGAAAGATTTCTTCACCTTTTTGAGACTTAGGGTATGTTTTATTACTACTTTTGGCTATTTCCAAGTACTTTTTTTCAAAATTAATCATTTGAAATGGCACATGTATGGCATGTTCTTCTAAACGGCATTTTCAAAACCAGCGTGACGTATAGCTAAAAAACTAATTGGCCGAATCTAATGAAATTCGGTATGAATCTTTCTAAACTTAGTGTCTAAAATATGACTCTAATGTTTTTGAAAAATTCAAAAAAAAAAGTATTTTTTACTGCGAAATGTAGCCATTTTCGTCGAAAAATTTGATCGATTTGTTTCAATGCGTACCACCATCAATTTTCAATATTTCTCACTTTTTGTTTCATATCCAGTGTATAAGTGTTAATGAAAGAAAAATCTTCATTAATTTTTTTCTTCGGATTAATTTCAACCCGTTTAGAGGACCGTGCCATACGTCCGCCATTTTAAAGATCAAAAAACCATGTAACTACCAAAAGCAATGAGAAATCATACCCTAAGTTTGAAAAAAGGCCAAGAAACCTTTACTTATAAAAAAATCATGAAAATGAGTAATTTTTTCCTCGCCTACAGGTATCTCCCTCCTTAAGACAGCTGTGGACGCAACGGAACGTTACGTTAGATTAGCGAAGTGCGGGTAGACAGTAATAGGGAAGCGTTTAATTGGCAAAGGTGATGCGTAAAAGCCAGCAAGGGTATACGTTAGAACTCAGAAAATAAAGAATTAAAAATAAATTAATATCGCAAACACATTTTAAAATATAAATGCCAATTTTTTCCCGTGTCAATCCACCGAAGTCGTCACTGCACTGAGAGAAATGTATGGCGTTGTCAACCATATTTTAACTATATTTTATATTCCCCCGAAGGGACATTAATATTTTCTAGCCATAGTTACTGCCAAAATAATAGTACTTATGAAAGTATCGTGGAATTGATGCTTGTTGATATTTTAGCAGTTGCGTGAATTGTGCACAGATGTTAACCGTCGCCACCAATCTTACAAACATACGTTTATTCTTCAATGCTCTATAATATAGTAGGTTTTCATAGCATGGTTGGAATGCAACGATTTTTTTTTATTTCTGACTTTCATTATTATCCAAAATCATGTTTTGCAGATTTGTTGTAGATCGCTAAATAAGAATCCTAAAAAAGTATTTGCTTGATCTTCGTGTCTTAAATCTGCCGGAGGAAATTCGCGATAGAAAAAAGTATATATTTTCGGTGTATTCCAACGATGCAAACTTCAACGTCATGGATATTCCCTGATACTACCAAAAATGTACTTTCTCGAAATTCTAATAGTGAACTGAAATATCTATATATATATACACATTGATTAAAAACATTGCCTGTGATTTGCGACGGTGTTTATAGTGGTTTGTACAATATTATACAATACGACCTGCTATATGTGTATTTGGTGTGTTATTATTCAACTGTTGGTACAAGGCACCAATGCCCGTCTACTGAATGCATAGAATATTTCATAAAGTCCGCCAATAGGATTGCTTCATTTTGCTCCGCACAGCGCAGCTCTTTATTGGCAAATGCTCCACGTATATTTTTTAGTTGATTGTGTTATTAAAAAAATTATTTTCTGTTTATTTAAAGGACTATGAGTGGTTAAAAGTTCTACTTATTTATAGGAAGAAATATGTACTGTATGTAACTTTAATTTAAAGGTAGTTTATATGATGATACTTCGTGTACCTACTATTTGTTTAATTAAAAGACTGTGTGATTCTTTTTTTTTTTACTTACCCGACGAAGGAAGCTAAGATAAATATTCAAAGTAATAAAAGCATCAATTTAAAGTTTTATAAGAAGATACTCAAAGTTTAATTTAATTTGTTGTTTAATTTAGTTCGTTTGTTAAAAAATGTGTAAGTAATGAATATTTTAACCCGAAAAAGACTGAATAAATAATAAATGTTGATGATTATTAATATGCGTATTTTGTATTTTTCATTTAATTAATAATCTTATATTTTTTTAATTTTCCAAATTTTGGTAAATGTTTACAAAATAACCGCCACCTCGGTGGGAGGTGGGAGGTGGAGAGATTTGTAGAAAATGACCCCCTGAACACGATGATGAAGAGAAATCGCGGCCGACATCCGGCGGAAGGCCGGGGAGGGGTCCAGGGGGGGGGGGTGAAACCCCTCTGGCTAGGTGAAGGGGCAGAGCCCCTCGTGGGGTTGGAGGGGCATCTTAATAAAAATAACACACACCCACCCACACACACACATGCACTCTGGAAGTGGGAGGTAGGGGGATTTGTCATAAAAGCTTTCCTAAGCACGATGCCGAAGAAAAAACGGTGCGGTCACTTCCCTCCCCCCCCCCCCCCCCGCCCTCATTGAAAGTTTGTGAAAATGTATCATTTCAAAGACGAGACTAGAAATCGACGAAAATGGTGTCTGTGTGGGTTTTGTTTCGGTGTATGTGTGTGGGCAGGACACAAGTGAAAAAATTTCAAATCTAGTTTGCTTGCATTGGTGATTCCGCGAAATTCAAAACCCCATAACTTTTTATGGGGGGGTGCCCGGCGCGATTTCTCTTCACCATCGTGTTCAGGGGGTTATTTTCTATAAACACCCCCACCCTAGAGGGTGGTGGGGGTGGGGGTTATTTTGCAAACATTTACCGAAATTTCTCTAAAAATCGAGAGTTCCCGGGAACTCCTAGTCGAGAATTCTCGAGTCCCGAGAAAAAACATAAGTCGAGAAATCAGGAACCCTAATAGTAATGTGTGTCCTACAAGAACACTAGGTGAACTACACGAAAAAGTGTTGAATTGATATTCTATTTTTACAATGCAACAAACATACCACGTAAGAGTTTGTGAGAAATGCGTAGTTCTCAAAACGATTAAGCTGCGTGTGGTCGAACTGCAAATGATCGCTAGTTAATCGTCTTCGCTATAAGTAAATCTTTACTATAATAATTTTTCTAATAATCACTTTTTATAAGGTCTTCTAACAAACTATGCTCAAAAAACTTTAATATTAACCATACAAATTGTTTAAACATCAAAAGAATAGACGTTTGATCGAACAAAACCTAACGTGCAGTACACAGCATTCGTATTTGTATACCGATTTTGTTATAGCACCGAATTAACCATATTTATAGTGTCAAGCCTATTTACAATAGTGAATAATCATTTCGGGGATAATCGATAGTCGAACATGCCAACTGAACCGCATATTTAGGTATACTTTCTGCTTATAGTAGTGTTAACCGTACTATGATTGCGGTGTCAATCAACTATGACGAATTTTACCATTCCCTCTTTTACCATGGGCGTTTGTTGTAAATACCATGGACTGTTTTCTCAGTGTGAGAAATGCGCGTGGGAAGAGAAATTCTTGAAGAGCGAGCAAAACGGTATCAGGAGTCGATAAACTCGCAATGGTTGCCCAAAGTAAATCTATCTGCGTATGTATCCAATGTAGCCGGTACAAGAGTCTCACCGAGAGTGTAAGTGTGCGAGTGGCTTGTTCGGAATTCGCTGAAGCGTATAGATGATAGGGCTCGGGAGAACCATTATTCGCACGAGTCTTCGAATATCGCAACAAAAGCACAGGGGTGAGTCTTTCTGCCCCGCGTGGGATACTGATCTTTCGAACAGAAATGATTCATCGCGTACACAAGAATCGTATTAACTCGAAACATTCACTCGCACATTGCTTTTCTTTTTTCCAACTCGTAAAAAAAGTGTGCTCGGCCAATTCTCGAAACAAGCTGAGATTCGAGGACGCGCGTACGAATTGTCGCACGGTGTATCGCGTTACCGGGACTTCGTCGTGCGGCAGGTGCACCTGGTGAACCGTCGTGAAGATTCTTTCAGCTGTGTAACATCGCGCGTCGCATTCTCGAGCTTCCGTTCAGGAACTACCAGCGTACGTGTATATGGAAAAAGGATATTACGAGCCCGTTGTATCCATGCGATGTTGACTGACAGCACATCCGGCTGTTTTGAGAACTGTGCCTAAAATGCGTTTGAGCAAAACCGTGATTTTTGGGCATAGGAACAACCTTGAAATGACCGCTACATAAATATACGTATACTTGAGCAAAGGTGACTTTGGGGACATTGGGATTCGAATAATGTTGAGTGTGGGGACAATAGGCTACTGTGGGAACGGTTCTTCCTCGTGTCCGTGTATGGTCTCGTCGTGTGTTTTCTCGGGCTCGCTAGTGATAAGATTGTCGTTGGAACGCCAAGACAAGTCGGTGCATAATACGTGCAGCGACAGCATTCAGTAGCGTGAAATCCATCGCGTTAGACTGATACGACTCTCCGTTCCTCGCATCGTGCTCTTTGTGTGCGGAACCGCATCGATATAGCGCTTCGACAGCAACACCCCCCCCCCCCCCCCCCGGCCACTACTCGTTCATTCATAAAGTTCTCGCGTCGAGTTCATTCAACGATATTTATAGTCTCCGTACGTATATCAATTCATTCGGTATTTCATTACTTACTCGACGACGAGACAGCACTTCGCCGTTTGGAATGCGCGGGTCAATCGCGATAGACACTGTTGGCTCAATGAGAAATCAGTTTGAAAAAGAATGAGGCAATCGATATGGTGTACCTCTTAAAAAGGGCGATAAGAATATTCTGGTTCAGGGATATCCACCTCAGCGGGGGGCTTGAATGTGGTAATTTTTTTCATTCAACATCGGGGCTATAGCGATCGGATCAATCGTAGTCATGGAAATGGAGCAAAATATATATACAGGTTACAGCTGCTGGTACTGCTTCAGTGAATGAGCTTCAATTAAATCTCAGATAAATGTTTGTTGAACCGTAATTTTAAGTAGCGTCTTCTTTCGTTCCGTAATTAAGAAATGTGTTTAAATATAGTTGGTTATTATTATACAGACACATTGGCTTCGGAAAATGTGGGTACCGTTTGAAAATTTTCCATTGGAATTAAAAGTGGGTGCTGACCAATAAAACCAGCGCGAAGGAATATTCGAGGTAATTCTATTCAATTGTGCTTCTTTTCTTTTATTCCCTACTATGTTTTTACTCAATAAGTAGCTGTGAATGTCGTTTTTTGGTGATTTTTCTACTCTCATACACTTTTTTCGCGAATAAGTGATGAGACTTTTCTTGTTAAGGTGGCTAGATAACCGAGATTTATCTCTACTTTGCGAGCAAATATTTGTTTCGGACTTTGTATCCACGAGGTTGTCCACCTCTGCAAAGTAGAGCAGTACTTGTTGAAAATGTACTGTAGCTCAAGAACTATAGCGCTTGGGATAAAATATTTTAGGAGAAAAAAGCGCAATCGAAAAAAAAATTAACAGAATAGAGTTTGAAAAAAAGATATATTTGAAAGCTTTTTTTATTATAGATGCTAGAGAAGAAAAACCGCAAGAAGTGCGTCCACACTCTCCGCCAGTTGCAGATTTATATATTTCATAACATACAGCCCCAACTAGCTCACAACATAGAAATATTCAATGTCCGAACCGAGCCCACAAACCTACGAAGTTTTTTAATTCGATCCCTGAATATATGGTGTTGACTAGATCGAGAAGCAATATTACATAGATCATCGTTAACTTCTAGATATTAATATATCCAATGATATTAGTTAACTATATTGAAAGTACGTCGATATAATTAATTAGTTCTAAACTGTCATCAAATATGTTAAATTAGCTGGCCATTCAATATAATGAATTAATATCTAATTACATGAATTCAATATAATTAACATATTCAATTATTATCTAATAATATCTTTAAAATATGAAATATTCGATCTAGCCTTTGAAAAATAACTAGATCTCGAAACATTGGGTAAAAGCTTCTTTATCGAAATCTACGAGTCGAATGTAAGACAAAGTACGCTTTTAATATTGTGGAGGGATGAAAACGGGGATGGTTTATGTTATAAACTTGTTAAAGTTCTGCGATGCATCCGCGTAAGCAATAAGCAGCTAATGTGTGAACGCGTATGTATATATCGACCCTTTAATATTGCAGCATTATTTTCTTGTCAATCGGTTTTTTGCACCCCGACTCTCTCTCTCTCTCTCTCTTTCTCTCTCTCACGCTCATACACAGTCCACACACTCGAGACGCACGTTACTTATACAGGCTTGGTAGATATCACGAAGCATGTATCGGGGTAGACACAGTGGCATCTCAGTAAAGAAGGGTTCAGGATAAGAGATCGCGCAAACGTTTGCTTTCGGAGAAGGCAATATACAATTCTCGTGGGAGCTAAGCGGGTTCGTCCTGGTAATTGCTTGTGTTCTCGATCCTTCATGATCACGTCATCGTTTAACACCCAATAATGCAAGGTGTCAGGGCAAGAGAGATCTCGTGGACAGTCGGTATGGACCCATAGACACCTGCATCACAGCTGAATGCTTCCAATGCTGCATAAGGTTGTTGTTATTGGTTTATAATTTTTGTTGTTGACGTCGAGGCGACGTTTTCGATCCGCCGAAAAGTATGTCTTTTTTAGTGTTATCAGTGATAATCGACATGAGAACAGAGGAAACTTCTACATTTGCGACACACACACTTTAGGTACATGAGAATGGTGTTGAATAACATCCGTATCCTAGATGAGAATTGATAACGACACTTTGATATCATTATTAAAATATGATCGGATGAGGAGGACGTTTTCTTGGCCAGGGTTGAAGCCATCCGTTACACGGCACTTGAGTGACGCTGGTTGTAAAATATCCATGCAAAATGGGGCAAATAAAAAATGTACCCACTGCTCTCTGGTAAAATAAAGTGAGGTACAAAAGTCAACAAAAAAGGGTAAACGGTTGTAACATTTACACGCTATACGGAGAAGAACTAAAGCCGTAAATGTTTATCGTCGCGAGTTCATCAGTCTCTTCAGCTTTTGTCCCTTTTTCGGTAATTCAATCGATCGTTCCCTAGGGCTTCCTGGTAATTCCTATGACTAGGCCGTTCGATTATTCGGCTATGCCAATATTAAACTGGCTGTTCGGCGGGAAATCATACACTACGCGGTAACCCATGGGTTGTTTCGTGTGAGCACGGATAACTTCAGCTGGATTCGAAATCATTCAGTTCGCGAAAAAAAACATAAACAAATAATGAATCCAATCACTGTGTACGGTGAATTTACGTGAAACCTAGCAGGTCTGTTAATCCAAACAAACGCGTAGTTTTGTTTTGATTGGATACGTGGGAAAAATGTGTAGCAGCTGGAAAACATTAGTTTAAATGTCAAACGAGTCGCGCATCGTCTAGTGATTTTTTTGGTCACTATTGGCGATTCACGCGGAGCACGCGAGTGTCACGAGTCACGAAACCGGCCGGCCTCTCGTTGTTCCGGGCTCCAAACTCTCGCACGGTTGAATCATCGAACGCGTGCGTATATAGCCCTCGGAATTTTTCTTGGAAAAACTCTTCATTCATCCGGCCGCAATGTCTCGACGAGCATGCTTCTCGTACTCTGGCCTGCGCTTGCGCTGACTCGCCAAGTATCATTAACGTTAGATATAAATTATACACGCACGACTTGTATACCCTCTTACGCATACGTACACACGTGGAACCGGAACCGCAGCAGACGAAGAAGCTTCGCGGACGGCGAAGATCACGCGATTTTTACGAAAAGGGCTTCCCGATGAGAGTTCGATGAGTCTCGTCGGAATAATGCGTCATTCACAGTAAAGTGCCAAAAATTGTACGGAAATAGTCACCCGATTAATGTTTTCCCGGCTTTCCTACGAGATACGAAAATCCACTCCGAAAACATCTACGAATTTCGGGGTGCAAAAATAGAAAATCGAACACCGCCTTATGATTGTCCAAAAAAATCAATTTTTTTAATCTCCAAAGCTAGAAGAAACGCTCAGATACGAATGGAACATTACGCGCCCCTCCCGTCGTTACGACCCTCAGCATCCGTGAGGTATAGCCAGCAAAGAGTACGCAGTTTGTGAACTTTTATTTCTAGACAAACCCATTTTGATAATACACTTTGTAATTCTTATTCAAATTAAGCTTTGGTCATTTAGGAACACTATTTTTAATATAATTCTCAAGGAACAATATCACAAAATAAAAAAAGGCTTAAATTAGGAACTCGTTCCGGGCGCACTCTTAGGGTGCTGTATGCAAAGAGTACGCAGTGCCCAGGTAGGAAATCCACAGGCTGACGATGGAAACAAGCTTGTGCGAGCCTTGTTTCACCGAGCCTGAGTGAGACAGACCTGGGCCAGGTTTCTTTGCATCGTTTGGAGCAGCCTGGAACCAAGACTGGCTGCTTAGCCTAAACTCAGGGTTATTTCAAGCTTTATTCAGCCGGTGAATTTTAAGGCTAAAAAATCAAGGCTGGATACAGGCTTGTTTCAGGTTGTGATAAAAAAAAGTTACAAATAATATTTTTTCTGTACTTTTATGAAAAAAAAATTTAGCAATAAATGCGAGAATATTTTGAAATTGTGTATCTGCAAAAAAAAATTACGCTACTGACATTTTACTTCATCCTCTATCTTAATTTTCTAAATCAATTTGACGCAATAAACATTCTTTACAAATTTATTAAATTTACCCCAATCTGGAATATAGAAAACTAAAAACAGGCCTCATATAACCTCGAGAAGAGTTTGGGATAAGCCTGGTCATAAATGATCGTGAAGGCTTCATTAAGGCTCGTTTTGGGCCTTGTTGTTTCGTCTTTTCAGGCTCAGTACAGGCTTTTTTACCAGCCTTTGGTCAAGCCTGTGTGCAAGACCCTGAAACCGCGTTATCATTCAGAGGTTCAGCTAGGTCTGAAATCAGGCTGGTGCTGAGCCTGAATTAAAAAATGTGAGCCTTGTTTCAGAGCTTGGCGAGCCCTTTTTTCATCGTCAATTCCTACCTGGGTGGGAACCTTTCATAGAAGCTAAGAGTGTTCATGAGAGCGGAGTAGTGGTGAGGAATAATGGTAAGAGTGCGCATCCTTTGGGTGCGTACGCTTACCAAATACCTGTCTTTAGTCGATGATCACTATAATTTTCGTAAGGAAGTAAAACGGTGACATAACTTGTCGATAAAAACTATATTTGGACCCCAAATTTCAAGTTCGATAACATTCGTTGGATGCAAATTAATCGCAAACCTTACAAAAAAATGTTTGAAATTGTTAAAAAGTATGATCAAACACGTCGAAAATCTATAATTAGTCATAAAATTGGAAATAAATACCTTAACGAAGGGAATTGTTGTCCAACACTTTGACATGACATATGCCACTGACTGGTTTCGTGGCATGCCAACACAAAAAAAAAGTAAAACAATTAAAAACATATGTTCTTTGGTGGCTCTACCCTACGGACTATCGTGAAGTAAAGTTCAGAATTTTTATGTTTTCCGGTATTCCGAGTGCACACGGAATTCACATGAGTCGGTACACCGTGGAATTGATGAGAAAGAGTGTAATCTGAGTCGTTGATGCTACCTTGCGATGGTATAGGTGATAGTAAACTAAATGCACGGGGGAGAGCGAGAGAGAAAACACACATGGATTTCGTGCCGCGGTCTTGGGGATTTAGTCATCGCCGTGCCCTACTGCGACATCCTTTTTTTATATTTATAAGAAAGCGCGGGAGTGAGAGAGAGAACGAGCGCTGGTCCCGTTAACGGAACCGACAACTTTCTTAAGTATGAGAACACGTGTTCACGTACGTGCCTCACCGAACTTCCGATACGAAGATTTTCATGTTTCTCTCGGGTGAGAAAAGATAAGCTCCAATCACAAACTTGCTACGCTTCGATACGTCAAATTTTCATCAATATGGGGGAATATCGCATTGACTCTTATCATTTTGAAAAAACGCAATATAAAATTCTGTATGTAACAATTAGTAACTTTGGTAAGAAAACAAAAAATTTCCCCCATACCGGAATTGGTCAGTAACGCCTGTAACAAACGAATGATATGTTCTTACCAAGATTTTCTGCGAGTCGTGTACAATCATATTCGACTGTGCGCGTGAATATCTAATGTTTCGGGTTGGGCTCGGAAGCTCATTAGCATACTCGTATCGTTATTCCCAACCGTCTATCGAGCAATATCTGTGGCGTGTACGATATAATGTCCATTATATATGAGCGGATATGTGCGTACATCTGGGAAGAGGTAATTTTCAAGACGTCATGGCTACGCAGAGTTCGCTACATCTGGCTGTTTCGAGGACGGCCGATAAATTTGTTCCAACCGAATCGTTGACTTTGGAGACCAAACGACTCTAAAATAACCCTTGTATAAATGTGCGTACATTTGTCGAAAAGTGATTTCAAAGACACTGGGGCTTAAATCATGTTCGGTATGGGAACAGTAGGCTAGTATGAGAACGTAGTTTCAAGACGAATACCTTCAAAATAGCTTTTCCCTATATACGTAAATAGGCATATGTCCCCGCAGTGCCCCATTTTGATTGACGTATTGAAGTAACTTGAAAACCAAGAAAAGAGTCATATTGATGAGTCGCGTGTCACACAGATTCCACAGGTGGGTGAAATGTTATAATTCGTTTTCTATTTAGTTCTTTAATAATATTCTATGTAAGAAGCCACGCTCGACTTCTGTTCGAACCATTTTTTATCTAATTATTCTTTATTCATTCTAATTTTATTTTCATTACTTTTTTAAATTATCAATGCGTGATTATTCCAGCTTTGTTTGAAACGAATGGACGGAAAAAATCGAATAAATGCTTAGAGTGATGGACACTTATTGTCAATGACGCTTTGATGTACACGCCGCTGTTTCTTGAACAAAAAGGTGTCCCGCACTTTGGGAATTGATGGGGATTTGTTGGGTTTATTCATTTCAAAAAAATAATCGGACTTATTATGTTCATCTCCAAAAGTAATGAATAACTGTGACAATGTTTCGAACAAGAATTGATTTTTTTACGTACTATATAAGCCTGCCATAAAGAATATAATATTTTTATACACAATTTCAACTTTTTTCAACTTTTTCTTGTTGACTAAATATCCGACAGAACTGTAACGATATATCATCCAAAAGATGTCATTGAAGAGAAATTCAAACACACGAAAAACATCGTAAGTGTATTCGTGAAGGGGATTCCAATTGTATCTACAAGTGTGTCCATTTTCCAACAAAGGAGAAACCAAAACAAATACTTTACTACCTATTTCACGAACATGTATATGATGTCGTTTATGTCCGAGCTCAAAAATTAAAATTGGAACTGCTCTCTACAATAGTTTGCAGATTATGTTTGGCATTCAAAAATTCGTAACACTGTGGACATGGCTGGAATAAAGTTTTGGGATCGTACAAACCATGTTGGTGGACATTCCACAACGCAATAACTAATTTAGCATTGCATGATTCGAGGGGTTATTATAAGATTGTTACAATTACAACTTGGCTCTTTTGAACATATGACAAAACGCGTTAACCCAATTGAGATTAGAAAAAAAAATATTAATGTTAATATTAAATCAAACATGAAAATAGTAAGAATGAAAAAAGGCTTTTTTGTCAATGAACCGGCGACAGCAGGTGAGTCCCGTAAGTGAAAGTGCGAAAGCCTGCTTATCCGGATCGGATCACAGCTCGATGACGATCTACGTCATTGGACCAAGTGGGAGAATTTCGTGGAACCACGAGGTCCATTCCTCGACCAACGGAGAAGGGGTCAGGATACGCAGACGGATTCGGAAGTGAAAGATTCGCAAGATGTACGTGCATCTTTCAGTTACTTTTCGGAAATTAATTTTATTCGAAGATTGGCGAAACGCGTATTCGTTTTACGCATAGCTTACGACGAAACTATAGAAGACATTTATGAGGTATCTGATTAACTTACTTAACCGTTTGCAATCTCATGAATATTCTTTTCTCGGAAAATTCCCTTCTCGGAATTTACGACTTGCGGAAAAGCCCAATAAGAACTCGCGTTTTCAAAAGTGCCGTTAATGACAAAATCATAGTCTTCATTTTTATAAGCCGAGATTTATGTAAACTTTTGAATAAAAGAATGTAAACGTTTAAAAAATCAGAAAGATTGAGTCTGCGTAGAAAGCTGGAACACTTTTGTTGCGCCCAATTATCAAGTTTGAAAAAAGACAATTTCGCAATAAATTTTAACGGAAAATAATAACGATCCTATTTTTTTATCCATGTTTATTTTGATAAAGTGTCTTTCTTTCATTCCAAGACTTCCGTAGATTTCTTGCTCGCGGTAGCGAATGCGTTTATGAAGGATGTCTCAAAATGGCCTGACATTTTAATTTATTAATAAAACGTATTATTCAATTGAAAAGTACGAATATTTTCATTTTAATATGAGGTACTAACATGGAGGTTGTGTGTGTAACGGAATATCCTATAAATGGCCTTCTCGTCCCTGATTCCAAACGTTCACTGTTTCATTTCGGAATATTAAAATTCGAATTTTTAAGCCGTCGGAGCATTCAATATTCGGAATATCAACCCGGCCCCACTGATTTGACGAAATTTTAAATAACATTTTGGCATAATTGCGGACTAATTTTATTAATGGTACGTCCAATTGCTTTCTTGAGCCCCAGAATGATCTGTGAATCATTGGCATACATTTTTCCTTTCAGAAAACTCCAAAGACAGAAGTCCAGTGGCGTCAAATCGCACGTTCTTAGTAGCCAATCCACGTCGCTGCGGCGCGAGATAACACGATGAAACTTCGTCTGCAATAACTCCATTGTTTTTGTGCATTTTCACAATTTCTATGCGTTGCTCGATCATTTAATTCTGCATGACAAAATCCCAATACTTCCTGATACCAATTGCCAAAGATAAGTACTCTAAGTTCGCTATAAAAAAATGGCGCGCTATTTAAAATGTCAGGTCATTTTGAGACACCCTTTACACGCATCGACTTTTTCGTGGCCACTTTCAAGACTGTTACGCTCGCACAATACTCCAATAAATGTGTGGCTGGCCGCTGGACACTTTTTTCATCGCTTCTCTACCCGCACGGGTTCCAAGCGGTGACCAGGTTCCAAGCAGATGAGGGATCTGATTAACCTACTTAACCTTTTGCAACCTCACAAATGTCCTTTCCGAAATGTATGAATTGCGGAAAAGCCGAATAAGAACTCGCGTCTTCAAACATGGCGTCAATGAAAAAATCAAAGACTTCGTTTGTATAAATCGAGATTTACGTAAACTTTTGAATAAAAAATGTAAACGTTTAGAAAAAGCCGAAAGATTGAGTCTGCGTACAAAGCTGGAACATTTTTGTTAAGTCCAATTATCGAGTATGAAAAAAATACAGTTTTCTGATAAATTTCAACGTAAACTATCATGACAGACTTAAAACCAGTAATAACGGTCCTATTTTTTTATATTCATATTTGTTTTGAAACGTAAGTGGCTTTCTTTCGTTCCAAGCCTTCCGTATTTTTTACTCGCGGTAGCGAATGAGTATATTCAGGCATCGTCTTTTTCAATGCCTCTTTCAAGGCTGTTACGCTTGCACAATACTCTAATAAATGTGTGGCTGAATTTTGGAGACTTTTTTCATCGCTTCTCTACCCGCATGGATTACAAGCGGAAACCCCATGCTTGCTTGTATTTTGTGGCGATAAGCCTGTTTGAATTTTTTGGTTTGTAATCATAAAGTACACTTATTATTGTATTAAAATTAAATATACGCTGTGAAAATGATTTCTTCGATCAACGATGATATTTTCGGAGGATGTTTTCGGCTCGAGCGTATAAAAATACAATAAAATATGTTATTCACTATAAAACTCTTACGATCTTCAATATGTGACAATCTTATAATTCTCAAGCATAAATATGTCCACGACAATTGCAAACAATTTTTTCTACGCAGTTAGTCAAGCATTTTTGCATATTTTGCAATTGATACATTCATATGTCCTGATGAATAAACTTTGTTGTTAATATTATTATTTTTACGATTCAATAGTATCGAATCATTTTTTTCATTTGAAACACGTTTTCACAGTTTTGGAATATTGACTTCCGTATCCTACATTCTATTCTTGATTAAATATCTGATCAATTCATTCATACGAGCGCTATTCGCATTTCTAGAAAAAAAGAACTTTTACGCCAGGAAATCACGGGTCGTTCCACAGACCCCACATGCTCCGTTAGAGGGCAAAAGATACCCAATCAACGAGTAATCACACAGCGAATCGTAACTCTGTCGCTTATCAATAATATACAAATCTCTATTTTCCCGAATCTTCGGTTCAAGCAAAATGTCCTTGTAAAAAAAAGTATCAGAAGTGGGCGAAAAAAATGTATCGTTGCATCACAGTTCTGTGTGAAAAGTATAAGCACCTACTTGGAATAGCCTCATAGCTCAATGAAAGAGAAACGTGTATAGACATACGAAGATGTCGGGCGTCTCGGGGAATCCTGCAAACGCAACAGATGTACGATATAGTAATACTGCAGTTTGCAGTTCATATGTATTCTCGGCTAGACGATCGAGCGTCATGTAATCTGGTAAATCCCTGGCCTTGTCGTACACCGCTATCTGTCTTCCGTCTCACTCACCGAGGTCGATTCCCGAGCTCGTACGCGCCGAGGAGCACACACATCCAACAAAAAGAATCGGGCCCAACGATTCCCCTCGTGTATTTTCTCAGCCCATGCGATGAATAATGTCGTAGATTCGATTGCCCGCTCGTGTGTGCGTTACGACATTTGAAACGACCACTGTGACGTCACTGGCAGCGAGCCCACACGTGGTATTACTGACCTGTTCGATAGCGTTGTATACCTGACCGGTTCAACATGAATTTTAATCGCTTGTGGCCGGGAATTTTTTTTTCCATAGCACTTCGTCGTCTTACATGCAAAATATGGGTTTGTCAACTTGTATTTTTTTTGGTAAATACGAAACCGCTCAAGACAAGACCTCCGGACATATTTAAAAAAAATTATAAGCCACACTTGAGAAATCGCATTTCGTATTGGCTTTTTTAGAGTTTCGTAGGAGATGGGAATCATTTTTTATCATTTGCTCCTTCCCATCGCTATTTTTGCAATCTTTATTCAGAAATTCTAAAATTATTCGTGAAGGTAATATTAAATAATTATTTTCACGTGAATTATTGCGACTTCTGGAAGAATTCTTTTAAGGGGGGAAATCACAGTAGCACACAAAAGAATAGACATATTTTCGGGAATTAATTTTGGTTGAATAAAAGTATCAATCGAAAATCTGTAAAGTAGGTTTTATAGCAATACTAAAAAAGTACAAAATGTAATTTTTTCAATAAAAAATATATTAAAATGGCGGCTGCGCAGCATATAACCCAAGGCGCCGTTTTTGAGCTCGCCGAAGACATAACTCGAGCAAATTTTTACCGATCGACTTGAAATTTTGACAGTAGCTTCGAAACATCTTTCTCCGCGGAGCTACGTAGGATTTTTTATTTTATATGGCTTACTTTTTTCTATCGACGCTTTTATTGCGTTTTTTTTTGTTAAGAATTTAACTTTATTTTCAAACATGCACCATTTTACGAAAAATCAATATATCGAAAAAATCCTACGTAGCTCCGTGGAGAAAGATGTTTCGAAGCTACTGTCAAAATTTCAAGTCGATCGGTAAAAATTTGCTCGAGTTATGTCTTCGGCGAGCTCAAAAAAGGCGCCTTGGGGCATATGCTGCGCAGCCGCCATTTTTAAATATTTTTTATTGAAAAAATTACATTTTGTACTTTTTTAGTATTGCTATAAAACCTACTTTACAGATTTTCGATTGATACTTTTATTCAGCCAAAATTAATTCCCGAAAATATGCCTATTTTTTGTGTGCTACTGTGATTTCCCCCCTTAAGTGGAGAAAAATTTCAAAAAGTTTTTCGAACGAGCATTCACCCGCAATACTTTGGAGCGTATCCGAACGATGTTATATTTCGCAAAATCGACAATTTGCGATGATTTCTATCCTTCATTGTCATACTGGGTAAAATAGACCCAACGGGTATCTGGTGAATCGGTATTCCATTTGGCAGATCAACATCCTTACGATTTTTTAAACGATTTTACCATTTGATTCTTCACCGAATAATTTTCGTTACATCTTGAAAATCGACTTTTTACGGTGTGTTAATCCTTCATAGTCATACAGGTTAAATCGGCCCAACGTTCACGTGGTAAATCGGTATCTCGTTTTGCAAATTGACTTTTTTTATTGTACTTTCGTTACATGTTTTACGATGTTGATGAATACCAGGGTAATGAACAAACTTTCGCACATAACACAATTCGAATTCGACCGTACCATAATTCGACCATAATTGACCGTTTTTTTTTCAAATTTAATTGCAGGACCCTTGTGCCCGCTGGTTGAACTCGTGCAACCAGTAAATTTTTATAATTACATGATGCGTTGAGGAATTTATTTTTTATTGCACAAGTAACGCATACATTTTCCATCAAAGAAGAAGGAAAATTGCTGAAATTTATATCATTCCGCAAGGCTGCGCATTTCTACCTAGACACAAGGATAAAACAATACACGTGGAAAGACAAGCGATCGACTGACAACCGTATCAGTGTACTTTATCGTACTAAGTGACAATTCCCAGGAAGATCCTAGCGGATACGAGACAATCGTGTGATCTGCGCAATATCCCAATTAATCGATCGTCTGACCCAGTTGTGGCTACAAATGCGATTGCGCAGAAGCAATCGATCGCAGGAGATTAGGTGCTCGGTTCACACGCGATCGCCTAGTACTGCATAAACTTCATTTCGTTTTTCGTTTTCGCCATGAAGGATACTGATGGCTACGAGGGTGTTTACCAAGACAAAATTCATTCAATGGATTCCGACATACATATGATAGACCGAACTGGGAATTTTGTTCATTTCGTGACTCCCTGACTAGACGTTTCCAAAAAAGAGCGGCCACGAAAGAAGAAATATAAAGGTGCGTGGATTTACAAAGTAGAGGATTTATCATAGTTTATACCAAGCTATGCAAAGCTCTCGGGAATTTATGCCCCACGTCGCGAGCCCGCGTATGAATCAGTATATACCCAGCTCCAAGTGTAACGACCGGCGGCTGACGTCAAAATGTTGCACAACTCGAAACGCGTGCCGGTAATTCCATTCGCCGATGTCGTATACCCGTTGCCGGTGGCAAAAAGAAAACCTCCGCGGTTTGTCGTATTCCCAGTAATCGCGAGACGAGGTGAGGGCAATCTGCATTCGTCTCATCCTTCGAGTATCCTTTCGCAATGTTACCGACACCTCGGTCGCACTGTCAAGGATAATATTGAAAGCTGATCCTTCGAAAGTCTCTAACTCGAGAAATCATCATTGCGACTACACTTCCACTTTTCTTGGAGTCCTGACATCGCGAGAGCAATAGCGATTAATTCGATTGAAATCAATAGAACTACCGAGCGAACAACAACGCAAAGAATGATCGCACTTTGGACATTATTCGCTCATTGATATTCCTACATGCAGCATTGTTTTGCCGAGGGAAATAATAACAGACGATACAACGCAACTAGTCAAGGATCTAATTCGTCATCGTCGTTTCCCGGATTCCTCGGTCGTCTCATTTCTGTAATGACTTTCCTTCTTCACTGCGACTTTTTCCCTGCCACTGATGCGATGACGTACGAATATCTTGGAACAATACGATGAAAAAATGTCGTTGATGCAACAGAACGAACGGGAAAGACCACTTCGCGACCTGCACAACTTCTACTGAACAAATTTACACCGTTTGCTCCGTACCAAATCCACACATACATGTATTCATATATATGTGTGTGTGGCACAGTGGAGGGGGGGTTTGAAGGTGAGAATTTGAGGACTGTCTTTAAAACAGCCGAGTGTGCCGATAGCCTACGTTACACAGATATACCGGATTCGATATATACTTTTCCTACATAAAATATACACACACAAACATATAAAAGTGTTTCTACCCAAAATTGTCTTTTCAACCTTTCGGCATTCGATTCTCATTGTAGTACTTGGTACAATTAAAATGTGACGAATTTTTCGAACACTTCGTCGATCTTTATCCCAAGTACGCTAATATCTCAAAGTTTTTACGAAGACAAAGCGTTTGAGATCTGTTGTTATCCGGAGAGCAGAGGGAAAGTGTCTCATTGCGTATAAAACGCTTCTGCGTCGTGCAGAAATATGGGTACAGACATGTATACAGTATATACAGTACATACATGTGTACAGTGAACACGTGAAAGTGAACTGTTGACTATTGTTCAACGCCTATGGTGAAAGTGCAGCCGAATGTGAATCACGAACGCACATGCAAGTCGACAACGATGTGCAGTAAAAGCCCGATCAACCGGGCTCGGGTCATCCCTGGAGCGGATTGACCATGCGTGTCTCAAGCGCCTTGCGCACGTGCGACCAGACACGGTCGCTCGCCTCAAGCGTGAAACCAAAAGCCAACGAAGGTGACGAGCTTTTTTGAGAAACAAGATCAAATTATGACGCAATATAGCGTAGATAATTATTATTAAATATAAGATGTCACGTTTACGCTACAATAGAATTGAGATTGGATTAAAAATTATAAAAAATGATATAAAATTTATTTCGGGTTAAGGGCATGTACAAGGTGAACATAACCTCACAAATTTTCCAACCCAATTTTCTCATCGATGGTTACATTGTTTAGGAAAAACAAAGCATTAGGCTCTGGAGAATTTCCTGACGCAGAGCTTGATGATTTCCTTTTGCCCAAAATATTATTCATCTCTGAGGAATCTCTGTTCGAAAATTTCAGATATCTCTCTTGCACTCATATGTCACGTGGTACATCTTCTACTTCGCATTAAACGTGATTTCAGTTATCCGTGGACCGTTCGGTCCCGAGCACCCCGGTTAATCGGGTTCTTACTGTATTTCGATTTAAGGGCTTACGCCTAGTTGACTTTTTTGAAAATATCAATTTTTCGTTTGCAACGTATACTCAAAACACAACATTTCAAAAATTTTCTTTGAAAATTTCAGGTCGATCCGTTCACAATTGAAACAGTTATGGACATTTATAGGTGGGTTCCGAGAATCGGCAAACTTTAAACGCGGATTTTGTCGGAATCACTTTTTCAAAATCGGTGAACCCAATATCTAAAAAATCTCGGCTCCGATAAATTTCAAATTTTACAAGCATCTTTTACATATCAAAAAGCAGTGCTTGAACAAAGGATTTTTTTTCCGACGCATGATTTTTTTTCATCAACGGAAATACAGCATTTCTTTCACCGAAAATAGATACTTTCACTTTCGACTGCGGAAATTTTCAATGCGGCAACTGCGGCAAAAGTCAATTTTTATTAAATCCTTCGTTGGAACACTAGATAATAAGAGCAAAAACTGAATGCGTTTTATTTGTTCATTCCGAATTATTTGTTTCCGAGCGGCAGCGGGCACCGTGAAAGGCGTTTTTCAAATAGAGGTCTGCACAAACCATTGTATCTACCACAATTATCAATATTTTTCAATGTAACAATTGTAAAAGATACTTAAAAACATACACTTGAATGTTGAAAAAAATTACCGGCACACGTTTTCCAAACAAAAAAAATCACGAAAATTCTTCTTTTTTCCGGCCACGAGCTAGATGTAACCCACTAAATATACTGGAATGATGTCGCGTTACGATTCTCCTATTGGGTTATTAATCTTGTCATGAATTCACATTGTCTTTTTATTCGGAAACGATTGCGCGCTCACGAACGATTGCGCGTTTACCGGGAAGCTTATCGCCTCTCGGCTATTTCCGCAATGTTGATGCAGCTTCCGCATTTTGCGGCTATGGACGTAAATACATTTACGTGTACCTATACACAATTTAAAAGCCGCATAGCAGAGAGATCGAACTTGGGTCCACAATAAACTGGAATGCCGTTATTTAAATTATCGTCAGCAAGTGCTCGACTTCGTCCCACGATCTCTAATTAAAGCTTGGATTGGATTACAGCTTACATCAAAGCCTACATGGAACTGCGAGGCATTCATCATCAACATGATCGATCATTGAAAAACGGGTAAATCCAAATCTTCGGCGGATGACGAAAGTGGACTGAAATGGAATTTTTCACTTCTATGGAGGATGAATGGGTGATTTTCGAAGTGCCAATTTCTCCTACAATTTCGTGCGTACCGCCATTGTACACGAGCTTCGTTTCACATTTCTCGAGCGTGGGTTTTTTTCGCGGTGGAAAATTTTCTGACTTCATCTTTTAGCCCCTACAAGGCGGTATCGTATTATTAGATATTGTTGTGAAATTTCATGTTCTCATTTTAGCAGGTCCCACCCAGCGTGCATCTCGGGGGAGGGGGTGAGGCGTCCGGTTTCGATATTTTGCAACTTCCAAAATTGATGATCGGCTCGAAGGTTTCAGATTTATTGCCATTCCAATTTCGCGACAAACGTTCCAATCTGCTCGAAATTGTTTGACAATTGGGACTCATCACGCAGCACTTCAGAATTCATTTAAACATTGCGGAATCAAGAATTTTCATAAGGGTCGTTGCTAAAGCATTTTTCAAGGGTGGGGGAGAAACAAGCTTTCTATGTTAAAACATTGTGTAACGTCACCAGTGCCAACTCATTGTAGCAAAATATTAATGACGTGTACAACTGAATATTGCGAAAAAGTTGAAATGTACGGCGGATAAGCTTAATTATTATTTACATATATGGTAATTTCAAGGGGTTAGGATTATCAGAAAATGAAATGTTGATGTTTGAAAATCCTATTAAAATGGACACAAGCTTTGGTAATGTCGCAAGGTTCTGTCGTAATTCGAGGCTGTTAGGTTGACTGCAGTGACTGTCACAGTTCGCAGCTGTGTTACGCGCGTTTCGTGCCGGTCGGCGGTTTCAGAGGTTATATCAGAGCAAAACAAGGCAACGAATGATTCAGAATAAACGATTAGTGCGTCGCAAAGTTTCCGATGGAAAAGACGATTTGTCAGTGCCCGTGCCCACAAGCATCGAACTATGCTCACCGAAGCTAGAAAAAAGGGATGCATCATAATTAATAAATGAATAAGTTCCTCGTAGTCGCATTTACCTCAACGTGTTTGAAATGGGCACGCTAGGTTTTCGATTGGTCCTGCTATTCCGATAGTTCCGACGTTGCCACATTTTAATACATACTCCTCAACAATGTCACTTTTTCGTGACCTGGTCGCATATTTTTCATACATTTTCATTAATCTAGATCGATAACCTGTCTATTTTTTCGGTAATATTGTTATGTACACTATCCTGCACACAATATTCGTTTTTTGGATCACATTCTGCATATTTGCGGAAGGTATACGCGAGAAACTGAAATTCTGACGACGTTGCCCCGTACAGCCAATGCAATCAAGTGGAGATTGATGCAAACTTAAAAATTTAATATTTAATAAACGTATTAAATAAATACATATTAATGTATTTATAAAATACATTTTAAGGTATTTATAAAATACATTTCAATGTATTTATAAAATACATATTAATGTATTTACCCCAATATTTTTAAGCACCAACCTTAAATCAAATAAACGACGAGCACCACAAAACGTGGTAAACACTCTTGTTCATTTTTATGGATTGTCTTTCCTTCCTTTCGTCCTTTTTAAACTGAGAGAGTAAAATAAATAGGAGTCAACTATTTCATTCTTCAAGGAAAATCTGGAGTACAGGTACACGACAGACATTCCCAGAGCTGTTTAGTACTCCGTTGACCTCGACATCGATGAGTAATCATCGACCGGAAATCGATTGATCCTCCCACTGTACATTTCTAACGAAGAGTACATTCTTACAACAAATTCCATTGAGAGTAATCCGTGACGCATGTATCGCAGTTCCGACTTCACACACATTCGGATGATTCCAATGTATAATAAATTGCATCAGAACGCTGCCAAGTCTACAAGCCATGATGTATTCGAAGTTAATCGATAGTTCTGTAAGCAAGGATTCTCATAGGTCATAAAACTTTGGATCCGATTGCCAATGCAGATATTAGTTACGCAAGGTAATTCTTAAAATGATTTTTCCATATTGATAGGCCTTACTTTTCAGCCGACGGGTGGCGAAGGGGCTTATGTTATTATTGTTGCTAGTATTTTATTATTATGAATATTATTGTTCTTGCAGGAAGAAACGATGCTCTTGATCTTTACCTACCAAACATGGTGGCAGTGGATGCCACCGGCAAGTTCCTAAAAACTGTCGAAGTAATAATGAAAAAAAAGAGGACTTGGTAAATGTAGCCGTATGCAACATGTACTCCGGACGTACTTCCGACGGTCCGTAGAAACAGAAACATGAAAACGGGACTGCCTTGCGTTCGCAGCTCGTTGACCAACGCCGAGAGCTAATCCGGCTTATGTCTAATCTATAGTTCACATATATCCATATTCAGAAACGGCATTCTCGCGTAGAGCACTATAGTATTCTTATTCTCGTGCTGCGTACAGTTATGCAACTACACGTCATCGTCGTGCCGTCACCGCTCTGTGACGACGCCTACATAAATCCACACGCACACATATGTGGATGTACATGTATGGATACTACATTTGCTAGATGTATAAACTACATCATTTCGTGGAGATTCCCAGCGAAGTTGGGGAAGGTCCGAGGAAAAGTATCGACATAAAACTTTCCTCTATTGAGAGATCACGCATATAGTGACTAGACCTATCCTGTAACTTGAATGATTCTGCGAATGGATCTCCATTAATTTATTCGGTCGCCTGGACAATAGTTTTTGTTCGGCGAAACCGATCGCTATTATTAGAATACTCGAACGATGGACGTGAACTTCTCGAAAACCATGATAGGAGATCTTCCTGGGAACTGGAAGACATAAAAGTTGTAGGACCTATGTTGATAAATAAAAGCACAAAGTCACTTTGGACTCGTCGCTTAAAAGCGATACATCCTTTCTTGTTACTCATATCCTATTGTTTTTCTTTATTATGAGAAACACTGTCCAGGAAAAAGTTGAAATGCGCGCTTTCAAAGGATACTGATCATTCTGTGAATCAAAATTGTGCACGAAAGCATTCCTGAGATCATAAATGAATATTATGTGGTGCCGGTTTTAGAGAGCAAGATCTGAAGGAACACTTCCAATTGCTCATCAATGGTGAAAGGCTCAATTGAAAAGTATCAACCCATTCGCCGCGATGTCGATCATAGGATTGGTAGATCGCGTCTAAGCAAGTGACAGCTGGAGATGGAAATCGGTGCGGCGAATATGAGTCACGGTCGCGGTAAAACGGCGTGAGTCATGAGAAAATCGCCGATGGAATCCGCGAAAGCGTGGTGTCTGTCTCGTACAGCGTACGCAAACTCAATCTCCGATCTTGAATTTTCGTCTCGGGGAGGTGGACCGAAAAGTTTTTTTTGCGTTTTTAAATGACAAGCACGTGCCGAATAAAGGATCGTTCGGTAGATTTAAAAAAAAGCGTGCCTTTCGCACCGTACGAGTTACTTTCGTGACTGTTTTTGCCGAGGAGTACACACTCAATGAGAGACGACAAGGTGCGGAAAGCAACAGGGATGTTACGACGATGATGAAGTCATCATTGGCAATTTGATTAAGCAGTGAGGACTTTACTCATGCGAATACACACCTAACTTCGTGCACGGCACAATCAAATGATCATTTTCCCCTTGTTCAAGGCTCATATTTTTCCACTCGTCAGTTGGGAAATCTTTGCCCAGAGCCCGTTGAAACAAAAACATTCTAAGCTGCCTCACGGTGTGTTGATGGCATTCGATAATATTACCTGTCACAATTATTATGACGCTAGGATTACACAGGTCCAAAACGCGTACATCAAATGGCAAAATCTAACGGTGTGCCTGAAAATGAGCTATTTTTCACTTTTCCGGGAATTCTGCCTGGTTTGGATGACTTATTTTAATTTATTCACGGAACCACATGTGCCCGTGGTGTATTTAAATGAAAAAAATAAAACTGCCAAGTCCTCGAGGATTACATTGACCTGTCGTCACTATACATATATGTGTACACATACATATGAATATCGTGGGCCCCTGTGGTGGCCGGGGTGATAATGTCGTGTGAACGAGGCCCATTCCGCCAGCTGTATACACGAACGTGCGACGGCGAGTCATTTCAAGAAAGACGCTCCTGCTGTTTAGGCGGTCGTAACTGCGAAATTTCGCGAGCACGTAAACCACCAAAAAATATATACCCACCATGAGAACGGCTACGTAGTGCGATGGAATTTTTAGCTTTGTTCTCCATGGGCCCGACGAGCGTAAAATTTCTAAGTAAATTTTTCGCTCAACGTGTCAAATATGCATAGGTACGTGTCGCAGTACACGAGAGCAATAGCAGCACTAACTTAAATCGATAATGCTTTTAATGAAAAACGGTCAGATATTTACTATCGGTACGTTAAACAAAATAATAACTAAGGGTTAAAATGGGTAACACTGTGCGGGAGGGATGAAGTTGAAGTTGACGCATCTTTGCATTTTTGCCGGAGCTAGCTGAAGACGGTAAACCACATTTTGTACAAAATTAGGGCTTTGGGGGAAAATAATGATGAATCCGTATTCCAAGGGTAAACATACATCGATATGGATTTATCAAAAGATATTGACAATCCAAATTTTTTTCCCGCCATGACCAAAAATTAGTGGCTTCAACGAATTGCCCGCAATTTTGTTCTGTTTCGATAAGAAACTTCGCCCTACGCTCATTCTCTTCGTTAACGTTTTCTTTTTGAAATGCCGCTTGGTTCATCGAGTTCCAATGATATTTCGATTTTTGACAGAATTTTAAAGACGGACCATCCATTTTGCCAATTTTTCCATACCGATTTGCCTCTTTTTCTGTCATATTTCAAGTGCACTTTCCGGAGAAACTAGTCCAGATATCGGAATTTATCCAACGGCGTTCTCCAAGTCTATCAAAATCCTTTCAAAACCTCCCATTAAGTATATGTCACTCAGATAGGACCAACGCTGCGGCTATTTGAAATTTTGAACCTTTTCGAAAAGTGGCACAAAGAGTCGAAAAAAAAATTGTTTTTTTTTTTTTCGTTTTTGAAATTAGTATTATAAAACTATTAGTCAGTTTTTTTAACAGGATCTATATAATAGCAATTTTTGCGGATTACGGATATGACCGAGAAAATATCGAAAGATCACAATTACACCGTCGATACGCGAAAAACGTGTTTACAAACACTTTTGACGATATTTGAAGGGTATGCATAACCGCGGAATTTCAATAAATCAATTTTTGGTTTATTTTATTTTCTTATTGCATAGAGTCTTAACTTTGATTTGGTTCAAAGATTGTGTAAAAAATTTAAAAATGGACCGAGTTGTGACGATTTTAGTGGAGCAGGTTAGAACGTCCCTTCCCAGGTAGGAATTGACGATGAAAAAAGGGCTCGCCAAGCTCTGAAACAAGGCTCACATTTTTTAATTCAGGCTCAGCACCAGCCTGATTTCAGACCTAGTTGAACCTCTGAATGATAACGCGGTTTCAGGCTCTTGCACACAGGCTTGACCAAAGGCTGGTAGAAAAGCCTGTACTGAGCCTGAAAAGACGAAACAACAAGGCCCAAAACGAGCCTTAATGAAGCCTTCACGATCATTTATGACCAGGCTTATCCCAAACTCTTCTCGAGGCTATATGAGGCCTGTTTTTAGTTTTCTATATTCCAGATTGGGGTAAATTTAATAAATTTGTAAAGAATGTTTATTGCGTCAAATTGATTTAGAAAATTAAGATAGAGGATGAAGTAAAATGTCAGTAGCGTAATTTTTTTTGCAGATACACAATTTCAAAATATTCTCGCATTTATTGCTAAATTTTGTTTTTTTTCGTAAAAGTACAGAAAAACTATTATTTGTAACTTTTTTTTTATCACAACCTGAAACAAGCCTGTATCCAGCCTTGATTTTTTAGCCTTAAAATTCACCAGCTGAATAAAGCTTGAAATAAACCTGAGTTTTGGCTAAGCAGCCAGTCTTGGTTCCAGGCTGCTTCAAACGATGCAAAGAAACCTGGCCCAGGTCTGTCTCACTCAGGCTCGGTGAAACAAGGCTCGCACAAGCTTGTTTCCATCGTCAGCCTGTGGATTTTCTACCTGGGTTTGCGTTATGTTATGGCTCTAGCGCTGCGCATCGCATTGTATGGTTTCTCAGGGCCATTATATGACTATCCAACTTTGTTCGATTGTTATAGGGTGCAGAAATCGCTGATTGAAGGTCCGATAAATAATTGTGATTTTATCTCCAACAAGTAGTTCATACACAGTCACTTTCTTACAACAAAACTTTTTAAATAACAATTGGGACGAAAGAGTGAATTTCACAGATAGAAATTTTATATCAAATATGTTGAATTTCTTTACCAGCTTCATTAGTAATAGAGATATGAGCGACGAAAATTAATCGCATCACCTGTCACTCATCGTTTCGTACCTTTCACTCATCGTTTCTGCTCTCTCATAAAAATGTTCCTTGTTCAGATCTCTATTACTAATGGAGCTAGCAAAAAAAAGAGACATTTTTTATTTCCACTTTAAAAAGAAACATTTTTTATTGCAAACTTTTTTTCTACAAAATGCACTTTTTCGTCACAATTGTCATTATAACAATTAAGTTGTTTATAACGAAGAAAAAAAAGATTCTAAAACGAAATAAATGTCCTATTCGTATTGTCCGTATCCGCAACCATAAAGAACCACCAAAGATATTGAGCAGACGCAAACATTTATACGAAAATTGTATACGGAAAAAGTGAATTTAGTACGTTTTCTTCTTTTGCGTTTATCCCAAAAGTATACTTTACAATTTGGCGTACGTCATACCTTACACTCTATTCATCCGATTTACTTCAAATTTGGACTGATCACATTTTATAACGTTTTCAATCGACAGACCAGATGATTTTAGCATTTTTAGAGCTTTTGAAAATGTATATGTTTGTTGAGGTTGGCTGGGTGTAGGGGTGTGAATTAGCTGGATATCACACGCAACTAACGCTACCCCCACTCCACTGCCACTGTGTTGTAGAGTGGGGGGAGCTGCGACATGCTAATGCCTGTGATTGGTCGAAAATGCCGAATGACATGTCTTGTACATCTGTAATTAAAAATTGTAATGTAGTGTAAATTACATGTAAAATAGATGTCAATTACATGTAAATTACACGATAGATAGATAGATATTAGTGCACTAGGATACAGCTCATCCTTTGGCACCGGATGAATGGATGGATGGATGGATGGATGGACGGACGGATGGACGGATGGACAGATGGACGGATGGACGGATGGATGGATGGATGGATGGATGGATGGTTGGACGGATGGACGGATGGACGGATGGACGGATGGACGGATGGACGGATGGACGGATGGATGGATGGATGGATGGTTGGATGGATGGATGGATGGATGGATGAATGGCTGGATGGATGGATGGATGGATGGATGGATGGATAAATGGATGGATGGATGGATGGATGGATGGATGGATGGATGGATGGATAGATGGATATTCACATGTACCGGTTTTTTATTACCCGAAATGTCTGGTTACATTTTCATGGATGGATGGATGGATGGATGGATGAATGGCTGGATGGATGGATGGATGGATGGATGGATAAATGGATGGATGGATGGATGGATGGATGGATGGATGGATAAACGGGTAGATGAATAGATGGGTGGATCGATAGATGGATGGAAGAATACATGGTTTGATGGATAGATAGATGGATGGATGGATAGATGGATATTCACATGTACCGGTTTTTTATTACCCGAAATGTCTGGTTACATTTTCAATGCCATGAGATAGTTGCACTTAGTGAAATATCTGTACATTTTTTTCATATGTTCCTCCGTTTGTTAATAACAAACGTTTAAGGTTGTTCTTTTTTGTCGAAAATCGAAATTTTATTTTAAAACAGTGCAACTTAGGCAAATTTTAAAATTTCGAAAAAGTATCCAGTGGGTTTGTAGCCCCACCAATGTACTGAAAGTATATTTTTCCATTTTTTACTTTAGATGAATGTAGTTACCGGAATCATGTACGCGACCGAGCCGTACGGAGGCTACAGTCCTGAGATTAAATGACAATGATTACGTGCAATAAAAAAAAAAGGTGACATGTCAAGGGCGTATATTATCTGCGTGCGAAAGGTCGACTTTATTAGTCCAATACCCGAGACGAACAAAAATATTCAAAATCGATCGGTTTTTCAAACTTCAAGGTTATGCATACTGCTTAATAAAAAATTAAGTTTTGGGACAAATTATTGGTAAATTCATATTCAGAGGGTAAAAAGACATCGATATAGACTTATAGAAAATATATATAAAAATCCAAATGTTTATTGAAGTCCGTTTGGTAGTGCGTCAATATTCCTAAACCTTTTTCCATAACAATAGCATAAAGATGATTGCAAGTATCGGAATATAATATGTTTCTGGATATTCGCTGTACTCAATGCAAGCGACATACCTCTTGCAGCTATATTTGTAAGCCGTAGGAGATCGGAACACATCGGAGAAGCGGACTGCTTGCACACCGCAGCATCTCGGCACGTGCAGCTTGCCTTTCGATCACCTGGCCCCTCTGCTCGAGCCCCTGCATTGCCTCCATTGTCGATTACTTATACGCGCGGGCATGCTGAGACTGGCACAAAATTTTCTGTTTCTTGTCCAATATCGTCGCCACCAGAATATGCACATACAGTATACGGACGGGACAACTTCGTGTTGGGTCTCTCCGCAAGGTTTCTGTGGCGAGAAACACCGACAAGACGGATATATTCCCGTGTACACGAGAGACCCAGAAGAAATCAGCTTTAGAAAGCGTTTTCTCGCTTCATCCGGAAGCTGCACAGAAGAGATTAGAAGAGCCGACTGTCCGTGTACATGAGCAAAAGAAATGGACCGATAGTCCTTTAAATTTTCGCCACCTCTCGAATGCATACACTTTGTGGACGTACAAAGATGCCGAACGAATTGTGCTTTGGGAAAATCGATCCCGTGAACAATGATGACGTGTGAGGGAGAGGAGGGCCAGTATCCGGCGGGCCAGATGACATAAGCTTTTCAAGAAAATCGTTCATTATACTCGCAAGCGTTGGACGAGGGCCTCATTGTACGGAAAATATATTAGGGGAGTTTCGAATCGCTCGTGCATCCCATCCGGTGATCTTGGAATTGTTCATTGACCAGGGCTTTCCGATATCTAAACGGCTTTTTGGCTGCTTGTAAGTGGATCTTTGGCATCTCAGAGGGCTTCCTCGATTCTTGGGTCATCTGTCAAGATTTTGTGTACAGATAGGCTTTGTTACATGGTCGAGGATTCGCGAATAAGATATTTAGGGTACGTTGAGACTGGGTGCTGATTGATCTCCAATCCAGGGCCTACATTTGAACATTTGCATAGTCGACCAATGATCTGGGATCGTCGAGGCATCGCGAGAGTCTGCACAAATCTTTCGAAGACGGAAGATTTTCCGAGATCTATAGATCGTCGAGGACCCGCAGCGGTGCGTGGCTGTAAGAGACATCTGTGGACCAAGTGTTTAACTCGATTCTACACCCGCCCGCGCACTCTTGTGCGTGTGTGCGTGGTGAATAGGCAGCGTGATGTTTCGAGTCCGCTTCATCGCAGTTCCTCGGTCGAGCAAGTGGCTCGGTCTCTGCCAGAGGCGAATTAAAATAAACAGCTGGACTGAAGCGTGTGCGTGTGGTTGACCACAGCGAACCTCTTTACCGATCATCGAGGATCTCGTATCGACCGTTGCATACTGAAAGAAGGAATATGGAAGACTCCACGCGGAAGGATATATATACATGCTCTCGTCTGCCGCGACATATACGCGTGCGAGACTGACCTGCATTCGCGAGTAGTATTTGCATTGTAGTGACGCGTGTAAACAATTTTTTCAAAGTTTGTAAAAAAAAAAAGAAAAACTATTGTACGTTCCAATGGGACAGTGTCGTTTAAAATGATTCGTCAAAATTACAAAGGCACATTTCAAATGCTTGCAATTCCCGTACTGTTCTCAAAATAAGCAAGAATTTTTATGCATGATTTACTTAATGGGTAAGGCCACAGTAAATTTTTGGAAAAATCGATTTTTTTTATTGGCTTAAAAAATAGTTTAAATCCTTTTAACTTCTTTTTTTAATTTTTTCCAATAAAAAACTATTCGCAAAACTTTAAACGCGTTTTTCTCGAAACATGGTTTTTCAAAATGGCACGCAGCATAACTCGAACAATTTTCATTTTTTTTACTTGAAATTTTAACCAGATGTGAACATTTACATTATCTTGAGAATGTCGATCGGAATTTGCAAGAACTTTATTTATTGATTTTTTATTAACAAAAAACTTGCCGTTTTTGTCGTCAAAAATCAATTTTTTTTTTCAAACGCACGCCAAATCCACAAAAATTGATACTTTTTAAAATCCGATCGACATTCTCTAGCTATAGCCCTCTAGATTAATGGTTTTTTTTTTGTTCTAGATTCAAAAGTGCACCAGTGGAGCTGCGTGCCGCGGAGCCCTGGAAGCAAAACATGTCCCGGGAAGATAGCTGTGGAACCGCCATTTTGTTTTTTTTTTTACTGTAAAAAAATTTTATAATAAAGTTTAATGTATGCCCGATAACACCATTAAAAGTTTTTTTTTCAAATACCTTCAATTTCGGGAGCAAAAAATTAGTGAAAAAACCTTTTTTTTTGGGCCGTTACAGTGGCCTTACCCCTTAATTTACTACACACAAGAACCCAGTGGAAAATTGTATACTACGACGTGCACAATTAACATTTACATTTGATTTAAAAAAAAGTTTAATTTGACTTTTATCGGGCCAACTGTAATCATTCAGATGCGTTGGAATATATATACACAAAAAATCATCCGCGTCCGAGCTGCCCGTGACCGCAGCGAATTACGACGTAGTTAATGCTCAACCGCAATAACGTGAGAGTAACTCGCTTAACCTGGCTCGAACGGAATCGTGATGTGCGCGGTTCACAAGAGCTATTGATCCGCTCCTAGCCGTTCTCATGTCCGAGACCTCGAGCATAATCGTATTAACACGAAATACGTGTGCCAACTAGTAATATACGTCCACTGTCGCGTGACGGACCAAAATACGCGAATGCACTTCTTAGATTCGATTTCGGTAACCTTATTTATTAGCGATATCAGTCCCGGTAGCAATGTCAGCGTTGACCGTTGAAGCGTTTCGTACAATACAAACCGCGTTTGCATATGGTCCTCGTGTCAGATCTTCGTATCCTCGTTATTTTTCGGCGTTACTTCTTTTAGTTCCTAACAATCATAACTGGTCTTGAGGGTATTTTTTTTACACGCAGTTATCTCGAATGTGGAAAATTACTTGTGCGAAAAAACGGACGTTTCTTGGGGCATCTGGTGACAGCCCTAAAATGTGAAGTTGGTTGAACAACGATTGCCCAACCCTGGGGGCAGGGCTAATAAAGCCGGCAATACATGTTGGCCCACGGTAGCCGAGTAAAAGCAAATACCAACGTATAGACAGCCTATTTGTTTGGGATTGCCATTGCTGGTGCCATGGTAGCCCTTGCTTGTATCAATTTGCCTACGCTCGCGTTGGTTGAGGCTTGACCAACGTGTATCGCTGGCTTAAAATGTAAAATTGATTGGAAAACGTTTGACCACACCCAGCGGCAGCCCTAAAATGTGAATTTCGTTGGACAACGTTTGGGAACACCCAGTGACAGGCCTAAAATGTGAAATTGAATGAACAACGATTGAGGACACCTAGTGGCACCCTAAAATATGAAACTGGTCCTTGTATATTCTTTCAATTTCGACATGTTATCGATGATATTTGATATTTTCTTTTAACAAAATCTTCGAAATGTTGAGTATTTCGTTTCAATAAAATGTTTCCTATATTTAGTTTGCTATATTTGTTATTAGCAAATTAGTGTGTCCTTTCTGCAATTTTGCCCCAAGAATCATTTGAGGTATCTGGAGCAACAGGGAACTCTTATAACCTGTTGAAACGGATGAATAATTGGTACGGTATGAATGGATTCACATAGGTATTAATAAATGTAGCAGCCCTCAATGGTGTCAAAGTATTTGTACGGTGTATGTAGCTTGAGGCTGCTTGCTTTCAACACTTAGAGGAAAGAAATCTTCTAAACACGTATGAATGAGCCATTGATCATCGGGAGGTACGGGAGCGAGAATACTCGTCCTACAAGTCCAAGACTAGGACTACGTTATCTTAGTCTTGCTCCTGGTCGTCACTAATTACCAGCCTCACACGTCCAAACTATATTCGGACCCTCGTTATGTCGATCGCCAGAGCGTAAAAGTCGTACATCTATTCGCCGTGGTTCATCAAAAACCTACATGATCCCACCCACACCATGAAAAGTTTCATATCAATAATACCGCCCCCCCCCCGCTCTCTCTAGTTCCTTTTAAAACGAGGAAGCTGCCCATTCCAGAATCTGCGAAGCATACACGTTTGTAATTGGCTTTTGCGCTATTTCCTTGAGATCGTGCTCGCACTACCCCTGTTTCCTTCGATAAATAAAGCATACCGGAAATAGGTTTTCTTACTTTTTCATTCCTGACCTGAGAGATCGAGGCTCGCGTCTTCAATTTTTTGAAAAACATCGCTACAATAAGGACTCTGCCGTGACGCTTGTGCAAGCAAAAATACTCGTTTCTTCTGTCGAAGCGTCTTATCTTGGGATAAAAATAACCGTTGTACATCAATACACTTGAGAGATGGCATTTCTGCTTGAGCATATCATAGGTAACAAGAATGGGTGTGTTCCATTGCTAAAAGAGACCACGCGTTCGGGAATCGACGTTTTGCCAGGAGCAATCACGATAATGCGAATTGGCGGAATCATTTTTGGTTCATATGAGCACCAAGAGTCGCAGTGACTAACGCTACTTCAATTCCTATAGCTGCTCCAAAGAAATACCAAAGCCATGCCTTTGGAATCCCTTTGGAGGAGCCAATGGGCTAGAGAACCAATATCCTAATAAGCTATTAGCCCCTATACCCTGGACCCATCTCTATCGATCCTCCATCCTACAACAGGCTACGATCAATCTCCCATTAGCCTATTATTACGTGTGAGGAACTTCACGGTCAGACCAGAGCTTTTTATACCTACTTTTCGTACCACCGAGTTTACCTGAGACATCGCGACTTGGTGCATTACGCTCTCGGTTCTTTCGCGATTCTTATCAATTCGATAACGGCACAACGAGCGTGACTCTTGTCAAAAACGTTCTTTTCAACGACACCGACGAACATTATTCCTAATATTTCTTTTTACCTACTTATTATAGGGCATTCATATTTTAACCGACAAGCAATACATATACTTCAGATTATTGACTTTTGTTACTTCCTGACCTATCCTATGTGTTTAAATATCATGCACAGGCATTTTTTCTATTGAACCACCACTCCCCTTGTCCTCTACACGGAAAAAAAGAAACAGCGAAAATCACAGTATAAACCGCATGAAAAACAGGGTGCCATACTTCATTTTACAGTAAAACAGAGTAATGTAAATCCTGTCCTACAAAAATGACGAATTTTCCTGTACACACTGAGATTTTTACAGTTACACTGGCTTATTTACAGTTCGGTATTGTGAATACATCAGTGTCTTCAGTAAAAATATTCAACTGTAAAATTTACATGAGATCACTGATTTTTATACTGTACGCAAACTGCAAGGGTTACAGTGTACACTGTATTGAGTACAGAGTGGTTCATCAAATTGTACAGTGTAGCACGGTAGTTTTACTCTTCTTTCGACAGTTCGTGACGTAATCTGTGCACTCTGAGATTTTTACAGTTACACTGATTTATTTACAGTTTGGTATTGTGAATAAATCAGTGATTTCAGTAAAAATATTCAACTGTAAAATTTACATAAGATCACTGATTTTTATACTGTACGCAAACTGCAAGGGTTACAATGTATATTGTATTGAGTACAGAGTGATTCATTAAATTTCACAGTGTGGCACGGTAGTTTCAATCTTCTTTCGACAGTTCATGTCGTTATCTGTGCACTCTGAGATGTTTACAGTTACACTGGTTTATTTTGCAGTTTGATATTGTGAATACATCAGTGATTTCAGTAAAAATATTCAACTGTAAAATTGAAATGCGATCACTGTTTTTTATACTGTCTGCACATGAGGCCAGGACACAAAGGATTGCCAGTTAGTAGTGCGTGGTTGATGGGACGCGGACATCGAAATTGGTGCGACAGAATTCAAGAAATTATAAAGAAAGAGAGAATTAAAAAAAAAGGTACGTTCTTGTCTAATTAGGACTTGTCGCGCGCGTGGGGTGAGGCACGTGGCCAGGACACAAAGGATTGCCAGTTAGTAGTGCGTGGTCGATAGGATGCGAACGTTGAAATTTGTGCGACATAATTCAAGAAATTATAAAAAAAGAGAGAATTATTTACAAAAAGGTACGTTCCTGTGTATGTGACTGATTTTGTAATATTTTCTTCATATATATATATATATATATATATATATATATATATATATATATATATATATATATATATATATATTACATTGCTTACAATATACATTGTAAGCAAAGGTTTCGCCGAATTTGTTTACTTCATTTTTATAATCAAATTTACAGTGTGACGTTGTGAACGGTATTCACTGGTTAGGACTTGTCTCGAGCGTGGCGCAACCAGGACACAAAGGACTGGCAGTTCTTTCAGCGCTTCAATTGTTCTTTCAGCGCTATCTAATGTTATTTTTACCCCTAATTTTGTATAATATACGAGTTGTGGCATTATTAAATTACGGCGTTCATGAAGTTTGAATTACAGGATTAAACCAAGAACGTTTCCCGTGTTCACACTATAAAAAGCAATGGTTCAAAACTGAAACTATATCTGTTGCTAACCAGTTTCTAGAACAGAGGAGTCCACTGTTAAAACACCTACATAAACTCTGTCGATATAACTGGCGCATTCAGTGTACATAATACAGATTAACTAACTGTCGAATTACAAGTTTTGTTAAATTTATATTACAGTGTTGAACTGTCAAAATTTCCTTTTGACTACACTGTATTTTGGACTGTGTGTTCCAGTAAAAGATACAGTAGAGCGATTCGAGTCCAAAGAGGACAGTATAGGAGCTGTAATAATTTACTTTGAGCACACTGTATTTTGAGCACTGTGTTTCAGGTAATATCGCTGTGCAATCGCTCGAGTCCAATGCGAACTGTGCAGCCCCTGTATTTTTTACTATTTCTTTTTTTCCGTGTACCTTACAAGCTCCGATGCTTCATTCCCTTGTTAATCGGGTCATTTTCGTTAGAGCGACAGTTTCACTTGACTTCGATTGCAAAAGGCCAAATGCTCCGAAGCACACTGTGCGCAATGGTGAGCATCGTCAGTTAGGCGGAGTTACACGAGATATGAACGGGCGTCTGAACAGATTCCAGAAAATCGCTGTTCGAGATAAAGATACTCGCTGCATACTTACTCAAATACACATGAAAGACGGTGCAGTTGCATGATAACCTGATACGAGAATCGAAGCCGGAAATACGTTGGTTCTCAACTTATTATCATCTATATGTGCACATGTACATGTGTGTGTATGTGTGTGTGTGTGTGTGTGTGTGTGCGTGTGTGTGTGGTAGGATTCAAGGTCTTCTGGCTCAGTCTGACGTAACATTATACCTCGGAGATCTGAACGAAGCATTGTGAAGCTCCACCAAACCTGACATACTGGAACGGCCTAGCGTTCACGGCCTTCTCTCAAACCAACGATCAAAGCCCACAGTATTTTCTTCCAACTTTCGCTCACATTTTCAACGATAATTTCACATCGTTGGCCCAACATTTCACTCGGATCGGCTTAAAAAGTTAGCCATAGAGTGACACGTCAAGAGCTTCGTAAAATCAGCCAAAAAGCCGTCAAAATTATTTTCTTTTGTAGTAAGAAAGAAAAAAGTTTTTAATTTCCTTACCGATAAATTGCCCGCTTCCCGAAGTATAACGGAGTCTCCTGTCAACTTGCCTCGGACCAAGCACCAAACTATAACAACAGTCTTGCGACAACGAGCAGCCAGTTTGTCCCTAGATAAATCCAACGAACAAGAGGCCCAATCTCTCGCGCTCCGTTCACTGATTCACACCTTTCGCTATATCGCACGCGAGACGTGTCTCGGTGACTTCCGCGTCGGCACTGATTACACAGTCCCGGAAAACTTTACCGCTAGATCGATTACGGTTCGACTTCGCATAGGGGGTCTTCGGAGGTTCCCTACCCCTCCCCCTCGGCGCCCCTCCCACCTCTCTTCGTTTCTCTTCTTTCGTCTCTAATTTCCGTTCGTAATTTCAGAAATGCAAGAAGACGAGAAACAACGATATCTCGTCTTTTCTGGGCATGAAAAATAAATGGAAAACGCGTGCCGTTACAGCGGCGCCGACGAGCCAGACTTGCCGCCGGCTTCGCGTGTAGAAGAGAGTACGCGAGTTCTCCTACACGTCCTCGCGCTATGCGAATAGATTTGGACTCGTGGCGCAATATGTTGCGTAGTGGGGGCGCTTGCGCGTCTCGCAGGCGACCTTTATTTACATAGAAACGGAGAGCTCTGGTATGCCACATTTACACACGCTCGCTTCAATACTCAGTGTGTGCGCGGGCTATACACACATGTATAGGAAAGAATATTTGCCAGCACACACACATGTATGTACGGAGAAAGGCAATTTTCAAGAATTTGACTTCGAGGGCTGTCCTCATAATAGCCAAGTGTCCCCATACCCAACGTTATGTAAAATTTAGTCTTCAAAATGGTCTTTGGATGAATATACGCGCATTTATATGAAGGTTATTTCGAGCTCCCCCCCAAGTCCCTAAAATCAACGAGACGTTTGAAACAAGAATGAAGCATCGTCCTTAAAACAGCCACTTGTGATGAAAGTCAACGTTGCGAAGGTATTATGGGTTTAAAATATACTTGTAGTAAATATACACAGCACCGGCCAAAATGTTTCGATCACTTTGGATAATTGCAAAATTATGTTAGAATAATATAATTAATTTTATTGAGCTATTTAGAATCTTTGTAAAATGAGAAATAAAATGAATTATATTATTCTAATATAATTTTGCAATGATCCAAAGTGATCGAAAACTTTTTACCGATACTGTACACACACACACACACACACACACACACACACACACACACACACACACACACACACACACACACACACACACACACACACACACACACACACACACACACACACACACACACACGCACACGCACACACACACACACACACACACACACACACACACACACACATACTGAACGTATATTTTCAATATAAGTGTGTATATGTGTGTTCCGAAAGATCTCTAGGTATTATCGACGAGACATAGCAGCACACGCGAGACGACAAAGCTCTTGCGTGCCGCAATACATGTACTCGGTACCGATATGCCTGGGATCGCGAATGTATCTGTTGTGGATGGAGAGAGATAGATAGAAAGATTAGTGGCGGATAATCACACATTTACGGACGGAACGGTTTGAAACTACCTGCGCAAGTGCCACTAAGGTGTCGGTATAACACATTCGGAAATACGATGCTGTTTTTCAATGCGGCAAAGCCTCGGTATAAGATGTAAAAAACGATTTATTATTCGAGCCAGTGTCGATAACGCGGCAGGTCTCCTGACAGCCGAAAACAAAAATTGTGGGGCTCACACTGGTTGGGGAAAATTGTATTAGTGTCACGTTAATTTTTAACGGTGGAAAGAATAGTATGAGAAAAAGAAACATCGACGAACTTTGACGAATTCTTGTAGTGGGAAGAGAAGTTGTCACGTCGAGGAGTTCGACGATAACGGGCTTGAGATGAAGTATCTAGTGGAGATGGATTTTTTTTTCGCTAACCGTGTTTTTGCTGGTGGACGGGACGGACTGACAGAAAAACAACATATTTTAAAAAGATTTTTCGTTCAGTCTAGATCGGTGATTTTCCCGAAATGGTCCCTTTGCAGGACAACGAAATGTATAAACGAAAATATTTTATTTTTTTATTAAACAAATTTTATTGACTTCAGTCTTGATCGATCTAATATAATTCTCTATGAATCACACTGATTTTGCAGTTTTTAGCTATTTATAATGATCGAAAGAAGTAGTAAGGCCAGAGAAATTAAGCAAACCTGTTCCTATCAAGTTTTGATTGGTGTGTTAATATTTTCTTCTTCTTTTTCTTTGAATATTGATCTCGCTCTTTTTTGAACTTCCCTCTTCCTACCGGATGCTGTTTCAGCGTTTCGTATCTCCGTTTTACAGCCTCTATTTTCCTACGGAAGAGCCTTTCTTCTTTCGATAGCAGTATGGCAATAATCTAAGAGAATAATTTTTATATAAGCGCATCCATATCCACACATGCGTAGCCAAGATGGTGTCATCCCTCTGGGGCATCTATCATGCCCCTGGATCTCACATATTAAAAGGAACCCACAGGAATGACGATTCAAATGGGTTTTCATGCACAGCGCGGGATGCTTCGTTTTTTTAACCTCAAAATCTGGCAGTGAGTAGGTGCCTAACAGTTCCACATGAACAGGCGAAGAGTGACTTATTTTATTGAAAGATGATACAGGTAAGAATTACCAGAGGAATAACTCCCTCGCCTGTGGTACCAACTCATAACACGCGAGGTCCGTTGAAAAATAAAGCGTAATCTACAAAAATGATACGACACAATTAGTCTCTTCGGAAACGTAGATGTAGAAGGTACTGCTCTGGTAAGTATGATTAGCTAGCACTACCCGTCATACAATATATGAACTGATTTACAGCTCTCCGGAGGAATGATTGAGAAAACGGTTACAAAATGTCGTTATATATTGTAAGATACCTGTGCTCATTATTTGTCTTATTTTTCAGGGACCTATTAAATATTAGGTTGGTAGGAATGTCTTTCAACACAAACACCTTTTCTAAATAAACACAACACTTTATTAAGATAAGATTAATGTATAATATAGTCGCCCTCTCCATCTACAACTCGTGTCCAACGCTCTGGAAAACTTTGAATGCCCGCCGTCCAGAAATCATTAGGTCTTGAATGGAAAAACTCGTCGAGGGAAAACTCTTAAAGATCCGTTTGATTATCAAATTGTTCATCGCCTAAGCAGTTTTTCCACGCCCAAAATAAATGATAACCTGACGGATCTAAGTCCAGTGAGTATGGTGGATGCAATGGTACTTCACATTCTGGTTCTAAAATAGTTTGTTGGGTCATTTTAGCTATGTGGGGCCCGGCGTTGTTGCGAAGAAGACAAACTTGTCGACGTTTACAACGTATTTGTTTAATAAGTTCATACAGCTTCTGTTATTGTGTAGAATAGATCTCGGCATTTATTGTGGCGTTAGGCAGAAGAAGCTCATAATAGAACAGGTCCACGAAATCTCGCCAACAACAAAGTAAAACTTTTCTCTCTCCACAGGATGGTTTATTAGTTTGTTCTAGTTTCCCCTTGAGGTAGCCATTGGTGGTTTCGTGCTTGGTTAACGTATAACACCCAGCTATCATCTCCAATGACTATTTCCTTGAGCAAATCCTTTCTGTGCGAACGAAGCAACAATGAAAGCCAATAGAATCGCGTGTCGCCTTGTTCGACTCAATGAGATCGTGGGGAATCCAAGATAATATTACTTTTCTACATCCAAGCTCTTTCAAATGTTCGTGGATCGTGGGGTCACTACAGCCGAGTTCATTTGCCAATTCTCGTGAAGGTGCATTGGGTCTCGTTCGTAGAAGAGATCGCAATGCTTCGTCGTCAACAACAATTTTCCGGCCGACATTGGGTTTTTCTTCAACAGATATATCGCCAGAGCGGAAACATTCAAACCAACGGGAAACTGTTGAATGATGAACTACGTTACGGTTGAGCACGCTGCACATATTAGTAGCAGCAGGTATTGCAGAACGTCCTTGTAGAAATTCGAAAAATTCGATTGATGGTCAGGATTCGGTTCTGGCAGTACTTCGAGTTAAGGAGCATTGTGCATAACCGATACTCGGAGCGGTGACCGCCTGGCGTATAAACCAGTGAGCGGAAGGCCAATATTTCTGAAACCTCGGTCTAGATACTCAAGTAAAACGTCTGTGCACCAGACAATCAAAAGAACCTAAGCCCGTCTATCGTAGCCTAAATCTATTCCTAGTAATAAAAAATCTACTCGTAGCCTAAATGTGCCAATAAAAATTGGGCATCACGAAAAAAAAAGATTTCCGTTTTCCAACGACGCAAACCTCAAGGCCATGGGAATGCAACAAATGAATACATTATTGTCTATCCATTGTTATTATAAATGTCAGTTGGATACATTTTCTCTGCAATTAGACCGTTCTACAATTATTTTTACCGCCGAAATTCATGAACCTGATAATTGGCTAATGTTTTGTCGAATTTGATTATTCATTGCTCCAGCTGGCAACGAGGGATGACGCAGATAACGGTATGGCTAATGAGAGCCTGCGAGAGACAAATTTTTTAAAGAAATTTGGTTCGCTGATTCTCCTAAACGTCCAGAGGTAACAATGTACCCTGGGGACAATGCGCGTTATTACTCTTCGTACCAGCATGTATCTCTTTTGTCACGAGTACACCCGACGCGGTGAAGCAATTTTCAGGGCACTCCCACTTTCGTTTCGAAAATAAGTCATTTTTTTTGTAGTTTACGACTGAAAGATTGCTTGAGTGTCGGCAGCCATGAAAGAAGACAATAATGACGGTATGAGCTGTTTGTACAGTTTTACAATGTACAATTATTCTCGCATCATGAATTCTCGTTTGAATTGAAATACAAATAATAATGGAGTCTAAAGAGGCTTGACTTCCCCGCGACCGCCTTTTTTCATTACAAAAAAAGATCATGGTGACAGGCGCCGTCAGCTTGGAGTGTTCGCCAGGTGTTATAAATATTTGCTAAAATATTAAAACATGCCGAGACACAGCTCTACGTGGCTAACGGCCAAATGTAGGTGGCCGTTATTCTTAAATTCATGCAATTGTAATTTTTTTAAATTATATAACTAAAGTATGGAATAAAGGTCGAACGATCCATAGAGTGACTATAAAATGTGATAATTGTATTCAAGTAATAGTTTTAAAAGCCAAGCTTTAGGATGGTTGCCGGTTATACTTAAATCTTTTATTGCAGATTCCATTGTTCGTGGTCTTCCCCCTTATTACATTCCCCAGTATATTCCACTACTCATCCCCACCATCCGGCCTTGGTTGCCCGTTATACTTTTCATTTGAAAATCAAATTCCTCGATATTGAAAGAAGGTTTTAATTATTATGTGTTGAAGGAATTTTTAACCATAACGGGACCATGGTCGGTGACAGATAAAAGCGCAGAATGAAGACAAATGTGGACGAGAATGGTATTAAAGATATTGGACTTCGATGTCTGTTCGCATAGTAGCCTACTGTTCCTATAATATTCATATGGCAGGTGTAGTTAGAGAAAAGATGATTCTTTATTATAGTGAGGATGATCCTTTCTTAGTATCTATAGATAAATGTAATTATATTCATGTAAAGGTTCTTTCTAGGACCATCCGGGGACCAAAATCAACGAATCACACATATGACAGGCTCAACATGTCTTCTTTTCCGCATAGACGTACCCATCTTTATAATCCAATCACTTAAAGGAAATATTTTCAGTATCTTCTATTTTACCAGCGTGTATTTCCTCGTAGTTCGCATAGGCTGATGAAAATATTTGATTGTTAAGAGAAACGAGTCGTCAGATACAACGCATCTCGTGAAAACGTAAGCCGGAGGCTTTGGTAAAACGAATTTGATTTGGAAAAAAGCGCGTTTTGTAAAATCCAATTCATTTCAGGACATAACATTAATTTATTTATACAAAATGCCATTTAGTTTGCAAACTCAATTTCTATCTCCCGCGCTCCCTGTCTCTCCTTCCTCCTTGTCTCTGGCAGATGACTATAGAACGTCATGTCACGAGGTTGCTGGGACCCTCCTCTCCCACAAAGAGCTCTCCGCTCGCGCTGTCCTTATGAATTTTCATGATTTGTCAGAACCGGGACACACATACCCGGAATGAGTTCATGAATTCCGAGATTTCACGCTGGCTCTGTCGACGAAAGGAAGCGTACACCTCAGAGTTAGTATAAGAATTCTCAATACTACACGATCAGCGATCAAGAAGTGTTACACAGCTGGACAAAAGAGTCATAGCCATCGACGGTAAAATATCATGTTATAAAAATGGTGATTGCTCGACTCGCACAGAAAATGTGTACACCGAATTTCCGAACATCCGAGAAATGGAATAACGTGGATTGATGAATCCAAACGATTCGGGATCCTCCATCATTGGAGACATTAGCCAACGGGTGTAGGTCCAGTTGGCCGTTGAGAGAAAGGCGGAGGTCATTGGCTTCTCGACCTCCCCACAGGGGTGACACCTAGTGAGATCTACTGGACTGAAACAAGTGTTGAAAGAAACGTCCAATCGACCGATCGCGCCTCTGGTGTTTAATGAGCCGTGTAAAACGCTCAAACGTTTCGCCATAGGCATCGTAGCAAAATGGCGCCCGATACAATGAGTTTGCAATTGAAATTGTTCTCGTGGCCGTATTTTAAAGTGCTTATTGCAATAAATGACGACAGTGTTCTGGAAGAAAGAAACAAAACGATAAATGGCCGACGGAAAGCCAAGATACCAAGACAACGTGCCAAACAGGTGTTTGCAATTCCGGCGATCACGTGCCTTGCAGTCAGCATTTAGTCATCGGTAGATGTCTTTTGCAAATGCGCGAAGTAAGCAAAACGAACTGTCAACAATCTTGCAGAGCAGATTTTCCAAGGGACGTTACTTTCATTGCATGTATTTTACATATATGTGTGTACGTGTTCGCCCGCAGTTGGGGTTCATGGAGAACGTGAGACGCTGACGCTTGGATTCCGTGATCAACCGTCGCAAACTGAAGGCAGCCATCTTTTCGCCTCTGTTTGGTTCACCATAAAATCATCAAGCAGCTCGCTGTCGGATGCTTTAGGTTTAAATTAACGAGATTCTTGTACGATACAAAAGCATGGATAATTCGAAAAGTTAGTGGATCCGTTTTCAACCAGCTGTACTTTTGTTGGCGATTTGAGCATTCCGGAGCGATTTTTAGTACCAAGCATTATGATTGTTCACGAACGATTATTTTTCTCGAATTGTTAGTTTATAGTCTCGAGAATAATGGCAAATTGGTTTTTGGTGAGTCCAATCGAGAATTTTAAATTTTCACCCAACCAACTTAACAATTTGACAAAATATTTTTTGTTATATATTTAAAACAATGAGATTGCTGAAAATTGTTAATTTTTTGCAATTGATATTTTCATCGAACATATTGTTACGAAGGCATACAAGACGAACAAATATTGTTGAACAAACGCATGTACATTTAGAAATGCTCCTGGTTCAAACAAAAAAATTTGACTAATTCCACCGCAAAACGCTTCAGCGGGAAATACGGCTTCGAATAAGTTGGCGGTATGCCGATACTTTGTATTTAAAACTATGTGAAAAAAAATTGTTACCCTCTTTTTATCGGTATTTTGAGAAACAAACTCTACATTTTTCACAAACTTCATTTTTTTTAAATGAAATTAAAAGTTTCATATCGGCGTTTGGACCTAAACTGACTCGTACTTTGAGACACTTGTGCATTTCTAACGTGTTGTAATTTCTTCATGGTAAGAAAACGTTTTATGGCACTTTATGGCAATAAACAGATTAATTTTTTATGACATAAGCAAAATTGACCCGCTCTTCGAAATTTGACAGTTTGCTATTTTACTGCTTTTTTAGATCTGCTAAGATGATCACCTCGCATCCCCCCTCCCGAGGCTTGCACAAAAAAGGATTCTTATCTCCTGCTCTATGCGATAAAGATATTTTGTAAACCCATGGTTTAAGACACTCGTGGACTCGAAACATGTTTTAATTCCTTCATGTCAAACAAATTTATTATGACACTTTATGGTAATAAATCAGTTAATTTTTTTGGCGTGAAATAATTGATTCATTCTTCGGAGTTTGACAGTTTGCTAATTTACTGCCTGTTAAGATCTGCTAAATTGATCACCTCGCATCTCTCCCGCCCCCACTGGGCTTGCACAACAAAGAATTCTTGTCTCCTGCTCTATGCGATAAAGACATTTTCTAAACACATTCTTTGAGACACGTGTGGATTTTCAACGTGCTTTAATTTCGTTACAGCAAGCAAATTTATCATGGCACGTTATGGTAATAAACCAGTTCATTTTTTATGGCAGGAAAAAAAATGATTCGCTCTTTGGAGTCTGACGGTTTGCTAATTTATCGCATGTTTAGATCTGCTAAAATGATCACGTCGCATCTCCCACCACGAGGCTTGCACAAAAAAAAGGCGCTTGTCTCCTGCTCTATGCACAAGAAATTCTCAATGACAGTTGGCACGTCATCGTGACCAGCGTACGAAGTAGTAATAGCCCAGTTGCAAATGCATGAATAAGTCACCAATCATTTATTAATGAGCAACGCGTTCATCGCGTGAGCCCAAACGATGTTTTTCACAGGGGAACAAACGAAATCAATGGAATATCATTCGTTCCGCCGATTCGTTCGACAGGATGTCATTTATGGAGTTCAGGGACTGTCGAATTTGCGTTTAGAGGAACCACAGCGACCGCCTCTGCCTTGCCTCATTAATTAGACGAATCCCATTAGTATCTTCGAGCAATACTCTCGGTTGAAGAATCACGAGAACGATTAATATGCGCGGCCGAGGTGTCTTCCTCCGGATGCGTGTCGATGCGACGGTCAAGATGTCGCGATTTTTGGCATACCAGTATGTAGCTCGAGAATGAGGCGTCGTGGTGTCATCCGGTACTGTTTTCTCATCAACGAAAGACCCCCAACTGCGCGCTTCTCATTCTTACCTTTCGTTCCGAATGACGTTTTTTTAAGCCTCTATCAACGACATGTCAAACGATTATCCTCAGATACTCCAGATCTCGCACGGAACATTTCCACGATAAAAAAATCCGATATCTAGGCAATAAAAAAAAAACAATCGATCATTCGTTCGCTTCTTCTGCCGAAAGGAAGTACCCACACGAGACGTATTTTCCGTCTCGTCCAATACATTTGTTTCGCTTTTATTTTCAATGACACTCGTAGCGATTCATTCATAATTTATTTACGTCGCCGCCCGGAGACCAAAAAGTCCAGCGCCCGTGCATGGTTCTTTCGCATCATTCGTTGGTTCGGACCGTGACTGAATTTGCATGGAGTAACGCATTTTGACGGAATTGATTTTTAATAATAGTTTTAGCGTCCAGCAATGACACGTGTGAGTCTTTATCCGAATCACGGGAATGCGCTTCCGACCGGAAACACAACGAAAGAGGAAGTTCCATCTACGTCACTAGACGCCCTTTATCCCTCCTTTCCGATTCACCTTCGTCGCACTTTCATTCTTACGTTTATTTTTCACTATCGACCACGCTCACGCCGGCAATCTTTCACGCACTCGTAAGTCACCAATCGTTAAGGGCGGGGTACAGTATTAAATTTTTTTTTCATTTTTTTTTCTTTTTTTAAATGAATGCATAATATATCAAGAATATTGTGTTAAAATTTTTATGCAATCGAGAAGTGTTCTCAAACTTATGTGCAATGAGCGCTAAGCGATCAAACTCTTCTGCGTTTTTCAAACCGTTTTTCTGAGACTTGTCATATTTGAAGTCCGTGTGCACGATAACTCAAAATCTACTGGACCAATCGCTTTGAAATTTTGCACAGTACTTCTTCACATAATTCACCAGGTATTGTCGAGAGCTTTTTTGTTTTTTTTTAATAATTACTAATTTTTCAACAACAAATTAGCCGATTTTTTTTTAGCGAAAATCGGGTCTTTGGCTCCCAAGTGCTACGAAAAATCGAAAAAAAAAAATCCTCCCGTCATTACCTCGAGAAACATCTCCTTTAACAAATGCATTTTTTTATTTCAGATGATTCTGTTGCGAGTTATGGTGCACACCGCAAACCAACTTTTTTTTCGAGGCGCCTCCGGGGTTTAATTTTCACTCGCCCAATTTTGAATATTTTGCAATGCAAATTTAGGAGAATGTTGTTCAAATGTTACTTTATTATATGTAAATTTTTCAATAAACGAACACTATCCGTTACGCCAAAAAAAATCTTAAAAACATGCCTTTTTTCGCCGAATTAACTTTACCCCGCCCTTAATAATATGCATTCGTGGGATTTCGAGCTATTGTGACACTGCTTTGTTACTTATCGCCTGCGCTAAAGTTACAATTAGCTTTTTACAATTTATTTTCACAATCCATTTTGGGCAATGCATTTAACATTTTTTTTCCAATGCATTTCCACAATTAATTTTGTACTATTAAATGGTACAATGAATTCTTTACAATTTATATTCACGATTTGTTTAACGACTATTTGTGCAATTGAATACGACTATTGTTTTACAATTAAAAGGCAACGATTGAGCCATTTCAGTTTATCATGGATCTACATGGCTTGAATGTTCCAACTGTGACAATCATTCATGCAACGTAACATTTATTCACTAAAAATGGGGACAGACTTCGCGATATGCTCCTAATGTTCATACAACCAGGACTTTTATATCTAAATTTTCAATATTGTGAAAATTATCCATTATTTCAGAAACCGACCGAATATCGTTAAACCAACAAACCAACACTCGACTGTTCAGCGGATGGTACTCAATTTGTTATTTTTTGAGATATCGTTCTTAGGGACAAGACAGTCTTGGAAATGCATCCTGATATAAAAATGCTCACATTTGCCCAAGAGTGAATTCAAAGACATGGGGATGTACATGTAGTTGCATATGGCAATAATTGGCTACTATAAGGACGGTTTTCGAAACCACATATACATATGAATAAATGTGTGCCCGTGTATGTGTAATTTTTCGCATTTATTAGCTCGAGCGCCCGTAAGGCTGAGGGAACCCGCCGACAAAGTCTGCTACCTCGTTACTCGCGGTGCATTTTCGATTAACCGGACTGCCTCCACACCCCCTTTCACCGCCCGAGGACCGATATTCCATACGTACGCGCGCACCTTCCGTTTATCATTTTTCCCGCTTGAAAGGACGTACGTGCTGAGGTCTCGCATATGCATACACACGCGCGCGCGCGCAAAATACGTTAAAACTCATTGAACGTTAGTAATGCATCCAAGCCTTTTACAAAACTGACTCACGAACACAATGTTCAAATTGTTACTCGAGGTAGGAGATATCGGGATAAATTCTGTAATTTAGCAACGATGGGAGAAGACGTTTTCACTTTAGTGCATAGGAGGGCTGCAGAAAATAATGTTTCTGTGACGGAAAGGCACCGTAAAACGGGGTTAAATTTACATTAAGGGTATAACTTTGACTGTTTTCGGGGCTACTTTAACAGAGCGCCAAAATACGGTTTAAATGTGTGCGGAGCGAGCCCAAGTGACCTTCTGTAGCGGACGGAGGGTGCGGAGACTAAACTTGAACAACGATTTATTGTTCAAGTTTGTTATAATCCTGCTAAGGTTGATTGTAATGTTGCTGAAGTTGATTTTGATCTCAATGATGATTATAAGACGGATTAAGTGCCTATAATAATACCCTAGGTACTTGATATTTTGATGTAAAATATTTCCTTAAGGGAGGACACCATTTCTCCTCCTAAAAGCGGACACACTGCCCATTTTCGACCGTTTTCTTTTCTTTGGATTTTTTTAAAGAAAGGAATAAAATACATGATCCAAAGAACTTTTAGGTTTTATTAGGTATATATTGAAGTATGTAAAAAAATGTATTTGGCAAAAGAATACAAAATAGCGGCTCACGAGTCGGTATATAGCACTACTGGTTTTCATTTAACCCTCTCCGCAGCACGCGGTAGAACTGTCGAAAATTTAAGCCTGGAACTAAAAGTGAAATATTTTCGTTAATTACATTAGTTTTATCAGTCAAGAAGGGGGGAAATTATATATATTTTTTTTAAATGCCGACGAGTTTGAAAAAAAAGTTCGTTTTTTTTCGACCATAATTTTCATATCGAAAGTGATATATTTTTTACAATTTTCAATTAATCGAAAAAAGCGCTCGTACTTGACTGTTAAAGCAATCCAAGAAGCTACATTCAACATTTCAAGTCGATTGGACGAAAATAGTTCGAGTTCTGCTGCGTGCCGATTATAAAAACACGGTTTTGACAAAAAACTTTTTTTTTCGTGTAAATTTTTAAAATAAAGCCGTACACGAAATAAGTTAAATGTCGGCTGATAACATACAATTTTTTCATATGCTAAATAAATAATCCAATGGACAAAAAAATCGGCCAAAACTAACTTTTTTGTCCTGCCACTTAAGTGTCCTGTGATTAAGTGTCCTCCCTCAATAAAGATGACATTTTAACTGTGAAAAGCGTCGTTTTTCATTTACCTCCATGCAAAAGGCATAAAATATTATTTTTTTCTGTCAAAATGATGTCAAAGTAGAGGAGCGCGGGGCTGAGAGTGCCGGGGGTCAGTAGTGCCGATGGGAATATCTCAAAGATGAAAAAAGAGAGCTGGAGATTCATTGTCATGTCGCAAAACGTCCAACACTCGTACATCGACGGCAGCCATTTTTGTTTAGTTTAGTGTGGCTGCGATCGCGAGCGCTGCGGAAGTATGTAATCGAGCGCTCTCGCAAAACGCGAGTAAATATTTTCGTGTTTATAGTTTTATCCTTTCGCCTAACTTTTAACAATTATAAATGCCGGTTTTTCATTACAACGATAGTGAATGATTTACGAATCGAAAGCTATATTGAAATCGGAGTTCTGTTAAATTTATATTTTTTCATTTGATATAAAGTGTGTGTACTTTATACACACACGGTATCGGGTGACGGGGCTGAAAGTGCCGTTCACTGAAAGTGCCGGATTGAGTGTGTTACGCGTAAACGCTGGGCACACCTGAAATGTGTAAATGATTAAAAATGGGTCACGTTTGTGTGCCCTAATTGTTATTCCGATGAGCCCTTTTCAGACTAAAAATTGTAATTAGGTAAACATTATTAAAATAAAAAAATAATTTTTAAACCACGCTTTTAAAACGGACTAAAAAGTATAAAATCATTTCTCCTAGCCCCATGCAGATTTATAACCTCTGTGCAGATTTCTTACCCCATGCAGATTGTCCTGAAAATTTGTGATTGTGAATTTTGAATAGCTATGAAAATACTTGTAAGATTTAAAACGAAAAATGTCGGACGCATGACGACAAAGAAAGCGAGTTAGTAAAAACGTGGTAAATAAAGACTAATTTAACAATTCTCTTTGACTGATTGAAGACTGATGCGACAGAAGCTCGTAATTTCTTTATAATCTTGATTACATTTAGTTATTGCTACAAAATGTTTACAAATGTGAGTGAAATATTTAAATAGTCAGTCTATAAGAAGAAATCAGGAAGTTATGTTCTGTTCAATTAGTTGAAACAAGAAGAAATATTGATTATTTATTCGTTTATTTCTTCTCATATAGCATATTAACGGTTAATCATAAGAGAAGCCCATTGAGGTTAGTGAATATCATTTGATCAATAAAAACATTGTCATAAAAATTACAATGTTTTTATTATTTTTTTATCTCATTTATTTTCATCCAAAATGTTCATCTAAAATGTTCATCTAAAATGTTCATCTAAAATTTATTTTCGTCTAAAATTTCATCTAAAATCTCATTTATTTCATCTAAAATTGTTTTATCTCATTTATTTTCATCTAAAATTTTCATTTAAAATGCCCACCTTCCGAACGGCACAACCAACCTCTTCATCGGCACAACACGCCCCACAGCGGGGTCAATTGTGCCTCGTAGCCTCTTTCAACTAACTTGAGTCTCAGTCATAAAATATGGAAAATTTGAAAATTACAAGTATTAATTAAGAGACTACATTAAATTTAACACTAGATGGACTTCAAATAGAAAATCCTTGATTTCATTTCAACCGTTATTTTGAGCAATTACTAAAAATCGGCACTTTCAGCCCAATGCTCAGCCTAACCCTTAATCCGTGACATAAGTTGCATTTCAATACCTTGTCAAAAAAAACCCCCATACTCGAAGTTACATTGACACTTAAAACAATTGTGGGGGCTGGTGGGGCTTGATTGACTTTCTTGTGCATTTGATAGCCAAAGGACACATTGTTCTATTAGAGCAAAAAAGTTTGAATTTAGGATGTTAGAAAAAAGTTAGCTACAAAAAATGTCCAACAATTGTTCAAAGTAACTCCATTTGACGGTAATCTTTTTGAATTTGCAACTTTACGATCGCAATTTGTTTTCTCAATCTGATCGCAGGCATGTACGCAAACTCATTACGTTGCAGAATCGAACGTAATACCAAGAATACCGAGTCGGGTTATTTTTCTACAAAAGTATCGTTTATCAAGCGTTTCTTTTGCGCCGTGTTGCAATTTGCAAGATAATTCTCGCAGGTGGATAGACGCGATCGCAGGCGGAAGCCGCACAGCTCGCCGATAGAAGGCGAGCGCGCGCACGGGGTTCTCTCGCATGTGCGGCAAGAATCTCGAGCTAGTTGCAAACGAGTTTGCAGTTGGGATATAGAAGCGCGATCCCGGTCTTGAGAACGCTCGCCTCGCGTGCAGCGCGCGAAACGGAGCAACGCGATTCGCGCGTTTGCCGATCCCGAGCACACCCTATCCCGTGTGTCTCGCGGCTTCCGCCCTTTGCGCGGCGGCGAGCGACGGGACCGGCAACAAATTGGAGTACCCTCCACCTCTTTCCGCCCTTACCGCACCTGTAATTGGCAAGCGATGCGCTGGGCGTTTTTCTCGTCCTGGCCTCGATACGTAATTGCACGAAGGAACGACCAAGGAGAGACCGGTATATGCTCGAGGAGCAGAGCAAGGAGATCTTCCTTGGAAGCAACACGTCGATGTCGCATGTGCAGCCATCGGCTCTTCACGACACGCGCTCAAAAACCAACTCTTTCCCGAAAATACATATATATATATATTTTTTTCTCTTGGCTATTTGTTTCATCGAGAAAAATCTTCTTTATAACCTTACACGTTGAGGATACTTCGTGAAAAAATATCTAATGCAGAATTTTCATACAAACCAATTTTAACATCTGACTGATAGTCTGCGGTGAAAAATAATGTATTACGCATATCGTGCCAATTATTGAAAAAAAGTTGCTTAGTTATTGTCGATTCGTGTCATTTGTAGAAATGGCACGCGAAAAATCAAAAGCCGATGATTTTTTTTTTTTTTTACATACACTTAGCACAAAAATTTAGGGAGCAAGAAAAAAATCCAAATTTTTGGGGGATTTTCAACAGGCTGTAACTCATACAAAAATGGTCGTACAGCAAAAAAAAGAAAAAAACAAATTGTAGCTCTAAGTGTCTAGTTTTCGGATCTGAGTTTGAAAAATTTTTTTTGAAAATATTTTTCGACTAATCATAAGAAAACCACCGAAAAAAAAATGTTCCAAATTTTTTTTGTTTTATTTTTAATCTACGGACGTGGAATTTTTTTTTCGACTTAACCTTTATATGGACCGGATAGCTTGTTTATTCAGCTTTAATTTGGTTTTTTAAAAATCTCGATACGAGCATTTCTCGCTGAGATATCGGTGTTTGAATGGAAAAAGATAATTTTGTCTTTGATTACCAATATCTTAGCAACCAATGATCGCACAGAAATTTTGAGGTTGGTTTCAAAAACTTGAATAAATTCTCCACAAGGATTGGCAATTGAATTTTGAAAAAAAAAATTTTTTTCACTTATTACATGAATTTGAAAAAGCGACCAAAAAAGGGCTTTTTGTGGTTTTTTGGAAAATCAAACGCCCAATCAAAAATATTGCGAAAACCACTAATGTTAAGTGTGCCTTTTACTGTTCAATATACCCACAAAAACCTTACGAAGTTTCAATTTAATCCAGCCAACCGTTTTTTTTTCCCGCTTGATCGAATTTTTGAAAAAATTAAAGGAGCAAGAATTTCGCTCTGAAAATGTCATAATTTTTATCAAAAATGAAAAAAAAAATTTTTTTTTCATTTTTCTCTCAATTCTGTATTAGTGACTTGGAAAATTTAAGAAAAAAAAAATTGAAAATTTTTCCACGTCCGTAGATTAAAAAAAAAAACCAAAAAAATTTCGAAAATTTTTTTTTCGGTGGTTTTCTTATGATTAGTTGAAAAATATTTTCAAAAAAAAATTTTCAAACTCAGATCCGAAAACTAGACACTTAGAGCTACAATTTGCTTTTTTTTTTGCTGTACGACCATTTTTGTATGCGTTACAGCCTGTTGAAAATCCCCCAAAAATTTGGATTTTTTTCTTGCTCCCTAAATTTTTGTGCGAAGTGTAGTAAACATAAAGCCGAAAATCTCGAAAACCGTGGGACTTTTACTAAACTTAAATTCCAGCATGTAGTAGGACATGATCTGACCTATCGACAGTCACAGGATTATCCATTCATGACAGGACACCCTGTGTATATATATATACACAGACAATATACACGCGCGAGAATTGTAAACATTGTTGCGAGATAGTCTTGGGATCATTCGTTACGATGGATTTTACGGATACTCCATTTTGTTTGTCGCATCGATTATGCCGTGTCTCATACGTATCAATTTCTTCGATTTTCTACACGGAGAAAACAGGGGCCTCGAAGTTTCGAATTAATACTATGATTCTAAAAAAAACAGTATCATTAAATATTGAATGGAAGATAAAAATTGTAATTATGGTATAGTAATAATGAAGAAATTTAAATGTTAACCTACGATATGGCACGTAAACTCATACAAAAAAACATTTTATTCGGCATATTGTGATTTTTTGAAGTATTCAAAAAAAAATATTTTGCTCACGTGATTGGAACAATTACGTTCCAGTATTCTACAAAAAGTACGGTATAAAGAGTCACATTTTACTAATAACTGCGTAATATTTTTTGCTATACGTAGATTTGTGCTATGCGTATAGTAAAATATATACATACACGAAGATTCATGCCATACGTATAGTAAAATCCATATGAAAATACTGCGTGTAATGAAGGTTGGTATTTTACAAAAAGTCCTATACAGCATATAGGACTCGCGCCTATGCGAGAATAGTATCATATGTAATATGCAAGCATTATTTTGACTATACGGTGTGAGAATCATTTTTGCACTTCTATAAAAAGTCTTAGAATTCCGAACTGGCAGTAAACTGCTACACTTTTCTAGCACTGAATATTAGAATTCTGACAACCAGTGTTCGAATTTGAGGCCGTATTTTTCTCCGTGTATGTATAGGTATTGCAGCTATGTATACATTTCGACGCATCTTCCATTTATGGATATACAGTGGCGCGCAAAAGTTTCGGCCACCCGATTTTTTTGAGTAAAGTGATTAAATATTTCATTCCTGAACTCGTTAATCATTTCAAATTTTTGAGAGAGCTATGATACGAATAATAAGTTTGTCATGAATATGAATTTCGTCGGTGTGCAAAAGTATCGAGCCGCTACCTCGCTTGGCTTCATACGCACACTTTGTTTGCATGTTTTTCGTACTAGGTTCAAAACATGCATGGCAATGTAAAATCAGTATTAATTCTGCCGCGCTGGCGAAACACACCGATATTGAGGTCCGTAAAATCGTGGTGAAACCTTCTTCAGACGAAAAGAGTTCTCGCGATATTGTGCGAATATTTTATCGATGGAAAACGTATGGTCAATCGTATTATTCGTAAATGTAAAGGGACAAATTCGTTGTGTGACAAGAGTCGTAGTGGTAGACCGCGAAAAAGTACGGAATAGGTTGACAAAATTGTAAAAAGGAAGTGCGTTATAGATCCACGAAAAACTGCAGCAGGCAGTGTTGCTAGAGTGAGCTATCGTTTGGTACTAGACGGCAGCGCCAAACCGTAACAAATTTTGAATTTTCGTACTTAAGGGGACATACCTGAATAAACGGCGAGAAAAACTGGTAAACTTCGCAAATTCTTATCTGAAAAACTAACGTTTTGATTGGATCCAGTTTTTTTTTTATTGGAAAATATGTACATTGAGGTATGTTTAGGAATTTTTTTAAAATAAATTCGTCGACTGCAAGCGATTCAAACGCGATTATTCCAAAAGATAGTTTTCAAAGTCGATGCCAGATTATCTCGAAAACGGCTTGTCCGATTTTGTCCAAGGCTGGATACAATATTCTTCGATAGTTTTTCTCGTTCGCCACATAGGGGTTTTTCATTTGATTGAACCATTACTTTTCTATGCAATGTTTATGCAATCCAAAATCGTCGGAAATTGCGAACGAAAAACGAATGTTAAATTAAAACGATCGCAATTCCGTCAAAAATGAAACCTTCAAAAAAATCCTACGTGGCGAACGAGAAAAACTGTCGACGAATATTGTATCCAAATTTGAACAAAATCGGACAAGCCGTTTTCGAGATGTATCTGGCACCGACTTTGAAAACTATGGTTCGAGATAATCGCATTTGAATCGCTTCCAGTCAACGAATTTATTTTTAAAAAATGTCTAAACATACCTCAATGTACACATTTTCCAATAAAAGAGACCCGGATCCAATCGAAACATTAGGTTTTGAGATAAAAATTCCCGAAGTTGGCCTGTTTTTATCGCCATTCACCAGGTATCTCCCCTTAATTGGTGGCATTGGCGGTCACTTTAAATCTAACGTCTGCAACAATATGAAGAGGGCGCTGGAGTTTACTTTTTCCATTGAGGATGAACTAGGGTTTTCATCAATGTTTGAGTTTTTTTCTGATCAGGGTACTAAAATCATGAAAAACGTAATAGATTCACGAAAGGCGTACTGACGTACTGAATACTCCGAAAATGTACCAGATTTAGTACAATTGTACTAAACTGGCAACGCTGGCAGCAGGCACTCGAGAGAATTACGTAGTGAAAATCGCGCCGTCATTAGTCGAAGTACAGTATCCCGGCGTCTGAGAGCTGTAGGGCTTATTGGACGCATTGGTGTAAAAAAGCCATTCATCGGTAGAAAGAATCAGGCCAGATTAAATGTTGCAAAAAATATCAATATTGGACAGCATCAGATTGGCGGCAAGTGCTTTTTTTCAGATGAACCAAAATTTCAATTATTCGGAAGTGATGGTCTTTTTGAACTATGAAATTCTTACCGTAAAACACAATGGCCGGAATATTAAAGTTTGGGTAACATTTGTTCACGACGTTGGTCCGCTGTTAGAAATTCAAGGCAATATGGACCCTACCATCTACAGAAATATATTGCAAGACCATACGCTCCCATTTGTAATGAACAAAATGCTGCGCGTGTTTGGGTTTTTCAACACGATAACGATAACGGCTGACACCTGAGGGATGTTCCTTGTGAGTCAAGTGAAGAAGGTCGAATCTAGTTCTGTTATTTTCAAAAAAAAATATTATGTTTTTCACACGCAATAGTATGTGGCCCGATACTATTGCACACTCGTTAAATAAAAAGTGATGGAAAATACAATTTTTAAGAACAATATCTATGTATACAACTAATTGTTTTCAAATATAAGTGAACACACGCTGAGAGAAAAGTCCATGGTATTTATTACAAACGCTCATGGTAAAAGAGGGGATAATAAAATTCGTTCCGGTTTATTGACACCGCAATCATAATATGGTTAACACGACTATGAGCGAGAAGTATACCTAAACATGCGATTTGGGTGGCGTGTTTGACGATCTATTATCCCCAAAATGATTATTCTATATTGTAAAAGGATTGACAATATAGATATGATTAATTCAGTGCCATAACAAAATCGCCGTACAAATACTCATATTGTTTACTGTACGTTAACTTTTGTTCAGTCAAACTTCTACTATACTTTTCAAATGTGTACAGTTCATATGGTTAACATTAACGTTTTTCGCGTATCATTTGTTAGAAGACCTCGTGAAAAGTGACTACTCGAAGTTTTTTTTGTAAAGTTTACTTATAGCGAAGACGTAAATGATTTGCCGTTCGAGCTTGCCACACCTTAATAGTTGTAAAAACTACGCATGCCTCACAAACTGTTACATAGTATGGTTGTTGCATTGCAAAAATGGGATATCAGTTCAACGGTTTTTCTTGTAGTTTACCTTCTGTTCTTGTAGGACACATCTTACTATGCATTTAGGAGGTCGTATCGTATAATATGGTATAAATCACTATTATATGGTACAAAACTTTTGCGGATCGCCAAAAATCCATTTAAACAGTGACTTAAACTATAATAAAAAATATCTGTGCGAAATTTCGCCTAAACCGCAGGTAAAATAGCTATTCGGAAGTACAGCCGGAAGTACTTTCGTCTGGTATGCCATATCGGTGCTAAAGATGCCAAAAGTACACGGCAGCGTACGTAGAATAAGCAGAAGGTAGGCAGTCAGGTTCTAGGTTCGATTACGATTAGGCGAAATATTTTCTTCGAAATAAATAATTACAGCGGATCAGGGAATGGTGAATAATAATAAAGAATCATCGAGGTAGAACTCTCAGTTGCGTATTTTATTTTATTTTGGATTTATGAAATATTCGATGCATTGAGTAGACGGGCATTGATGCCTTGTACCAACACTTGGATAATACACCAAATACGCATATACCAGTTCGGATCTTATAATATGGTACAAATCACTATAAACATCGTCGCAAATCACAGGCAACATTTTTAATCAATGTATATTAGACTGATTCAAAAAAAAATTTTTTTTCTGGATTCTCGTGCTATTGTTGGGCACTGATAAAACAAAATTTCTCTAAAAAGATGGGCGCGGTCACTCAATTTTTAGAGGTGGCTATCTAGACTTTTTTGTATTTGAATTTTTTTTAACGAACGTATTGCATTTAAACATAGTCATGGCTTCGGATTACGGATAAAAATCACATCCAGCAGCTGTTTCGTAACAAAAATAAACTCTAACAATTTGAAAAGGGTGCAATATTCACAATTCAAATCCAGGTAGATCAATAATGGCGTCTATACTACTCTCGTTATTCATGTAGATTTATTTAACCGCATTAACATTTCGCACTTTTTACGAAAAATTAAATTATAAGCTTTTATTCATAAATCGTATATTTACATTTTCAAAATGCTACGCTTATATTATCTTCAAACTCATTTACATTTCTTTAAATATGATGAAAATTCAAATACAAAAAAGTCGAGATAGCCACCTCTAAAAATTGAGTGACCGCGCTCATCTTTTTAGAGAAATTTTGTTTTATCAGTGCCCAACGAGCACGAGAATCCAGAAAAAAAATTTTTTTTTTGAATCAGTCTAATGTATATGTATGTATGTATGTATATATATATATATATATATATATATATATATATATATATATATATATATATATATATATATATATATATATATATATATATATTGTACTATTAGAATGTTCGGGAAGTAAATTTTTGATAGTATCAGGGAATATCCATTTTATGAAAACCTACTATATTATATAGCATTGTAAAATAAACGTAGGTTTGTAAGATTGGAGGTTGGGATAGACATATGTGCATAATTAATGCAACTGTTAAGAGATCAATAAGCATTACTATACTTTTGGCAGTAACAATGGCTATAAAAGATTATCGTCCCCTCAGGGAAATATAAAATATATTTCAAATATGGTGGAGAACACCATACATTCATGTCAGTGCATGTTGTCATAACTCGATTATTTCTTCCCCACCGATGTATTTCAATGCAATATGCCTGAATAATAGGATGGCCCAAAACTTTTGCACGCAACTGCATATCGATTCATCTTACATTCACGTATACATTTCTATGTAATCTTATGTTTATGTACAAATTTCTTTGCATCTTACATTTGTGTATAAATTTCTATTCATCTGACATTTATGTATCAATTGCTATGCATTTTATACATGTATGCATAAGTATCTATGTATCTTACTTTTAAGTATGAGATTCGATGTTTCATACATTTATGTAGAAACTTCGATGTGTCTTACATTAATATATAATCGTCTATGGATCTTCCATTCGCGTAAAAAAAAACGTACATTCCTTCAAGTCAGTCCGCAGGCAATGGTTCACGCATTGGAATGGGTGTCCACGAAAAATGTAACTGCAATTCAGTAAATAACATCGCTGACACCGTTAAGCCTCTCACAGATTTCGTAAATCGAAATAATACAATGTGAGGAGAGTGCTTTCGCTTGCGCACGATGTTGACAATACAAAGACAGTGTGTTCGAAAAAAAAACCCTACGATAGCAACGTATTTATTTTTCTCGCCGCGCACACTCTCATAGTCCTAATTGCCTTCGTATCCTGTATCCAAACAAAATTATCGATTGCATGGTGTATGCGGTACAGTAGTCCGGTCGCCTTTACTTTGCGCGCATCAAAGCGCAGCGAAGTATATAATAGCGATCGACAAAAAAGAATAGAGCGGATTATCGCGAGCGTTGGAGAGAGACCTCGAGAGAAACCGGAAGTGGCGGCGCTATAAGACCAATCTCTTGTGCGCCCTGTCATCTTGGTCGGCTCGTAAAAATTCTCCTCCGGCTCTCATCGCTCTTTCTCCCGCTCTCTTGCCCTATCTTCCTTTCTCACCCACTTTCCTATTTTCTATCTTCGTATACTATGCTCCTCGGAGATTTTTGCTCGACTCTGATTCGCCATTCGCTAGCGGCGCGGGTAGACCTTCGTGAGAGAAATTCGACGACGAGGATGAGCCGCATCATCGGGGGGGCAGCGAGACCGATCATTCGGTCGGGTAATTTTCTGCCACTCCAAGTCGACTTTAGTCATCGGTGTATCGGTATGCGTTGCTTTTGTGCCGCTCGTCCTGCGCCACCCACTCACTCTTGCCACTAAGTCGATATTTGCAGACTCCTGTCGCGATATTGGCATGCATCGATTGCTAATATAGTCGCACACCACCAGCGCTCATATTCAGCTTGGATTCGTTGCTCATCACAAGTAGTCAAAGTGTAAATAGAAAGATTGATAATTGTACATGAAACGTTTGTTTTTTAAGTACGCAAAGAATAACATTGACGATGATCGCTAATTTTTGTAAAATAAACACGTTGATGAATATAAAAAAAAAATTGAACACTAATCGCAGAAAGATCAGCTATTTTTTTTTTACAAAACAATTGAGCGTGCATACACAATTTCCCTAGTGTTTAAGATCACCTGTAATTGACACGATCGAGAGCAATGACCAGGGAGAAGAGACACGCTCTCCGTTGAAAATGTCGTGATAGCGGAGGCAAGGTACAAGGCGAATCGGTAGTGAGAGCATTTATATTGTACACTTTTATTCGCGGGACATTCCCATCGTCATCCACGTCAAAGCCGCCGTCATCCTGGAATTCCGCGTTTCCGCTGACAGCTCGTATACCCATGCTCATGTACACCGAATAGTACTTGTACAGGTGAACCAATGAGGGGGAAAAAGAGGAATAGAGAGAGAGAGAGAGAGAGAGAGAGAGAGAGAGAGGGAGGGAGAATCGTATACAGGGGGCTACGTGACGATGCGTAGGTCACGTAGGAATTCACTAGCAGTCCTCTCGAGATGGAACTATCATCGTCCAATAACAGCGAGAGGCAATTTATACCAACCAGCGGAACATGGAAAACATGTGATTAAGAACGGGTTCCGAGAGCAAGGAAAATTGAGTAGAAAATCGTGTGAGAGTGATCGTAGTGAACTTTCTGTCGGATAAGCGAGCAACGAACGGGCGTTTGCAATTTCCTGCTTTTCCTTGTTGGACCAAGACCATGGCTCTCATAAAGTGCGCACGAATCGTTAACTGCGCCATTAAAAAAAAAGACTCGATAACAAATTACCGGACAAATTGCAAAGTTGTCACGGCGGTAGATAAATGTCTACGTGTGCGCCGCGTATTGACGCGGGTATTAACCTCTCTGTGCTTTCTGCCCGGTCTGCTAGTCTCAAATAGCAGTGACAACCTGCCTCACGCACGAAAGAAAAACGAGAGCGTTCCGGAAGCCGTGCGTGTATCGCTCTCGGTAACATGTGTTTTCCAGATTTGCTGAATTCCTTCCTAATACATTGTTACAACTAGCATTAGTTTCCTTCGCGTCACTAATCTCTCCAGACAGCTTTATATATCTATAAAGGAATCTTAGGGATATGAAGTTGCACGGTTGCGAACGTAATTTCGAGCGCATACCAGAAATCATGATTCTTGGTTTCCTTCGGCAACGGCCGTCATTTGACGTATCTTTCTGCCGGAGTTGGACGTAGTTTGGAAGAGAACATAAACAATCGCTGGCCCACATAGAATATTTCATCAAATTAATGAAATAGAAGTATGTTCGATATTAATCCGTTGATATACTGTATTCTACTCAGAGCGATGCTGAGTAGAAAATCAACAGTCCTATGTTGACAATAAGACCTAGCAAAGGCTGCTGTCAGCTTGATGGAAATTTCCAAACTATCACTGGAGAACCTTCTGCTCATGATCGATGGCTGTGGTATGATGTCACTGAACATTTTCCATGATGATAACTGACAATAAGCGAAAGTGTGAAAGAATAAACTCGGGTCGATGAAGCTTATGAAAGAATAAACGCTTTTAAACCAAAAAACGTATTAGAAATTTGCCAAATGTGAAATACCACACTAAAAGTCACCTCAAGACCATCGAAACTTTTTCACGATCCGCACTGACAGAAACTAAGTAGAAAAAAAAACAACTACTTCGAACAAACCTAAAGAAGCTAGTTTTTTTTAATTACAAGTGCTCCGCGAGATTCAAACAGTGTTTCGGCCAAGTTGATAATTTTGACTTGTTCAACTCTAAACTCGATACATCCGGTATAGCACTTGTCCTTCATGTCTCTATTATATGCGGCCCATAATTATTTCGTTGACAGATACACGACGCGAAATTATCGCTGCTTTTCCTTCTGTCTTCCATGTCATATCCGTCATTTCTTTCTTTCAATGTCCCTTCAAATAAATCTCTGATTTGATCGCATGTCATCGTTGCATTCTCCACGTATATTTCAGTTTCCACCATTTTGTACCTGGTATCAACCATCCGGATGGTAAATTATACACCTTTAATTTGAAAGGCTGAATGTTTTTTCGAATGAAACAGTTCAATAGTTTGAGAAGAACGATAAAAAAAAATAAAATAGGGTTTCAAATTACCAACCCTTTTTTCAATACGTGTATGTAGGCATGCAAGTGTATGGGTATGTGTGTATCTGGAAGAAAAAGTCACATCACGCGTCATATATCATTAGCAGGTAGCTTGTTAGGTGGTCGGTTTGTAGAAAATGGCGGCCATTACAACACGCGACCGTTATTAGCTTCTTCTTGACTTGTTCCTCAACGCTCTCATCCGGACATGTTCCACGTTGCGCTTCTACATCCCGGCATATCGGCACGAGATGTCGAACATACACGAGAACACACCAAGTGCCTATACATTCAAGAGTGAATCAGTCTTTTCGCTCACACCCGCCGACAGGATCCTGCGGTCTCGGTAAAAGAGAAAAATCATTATTCATAATAGGCTCCCCCACGTTTCTCTTCTTTCGATCTCGTCGCGACAACAAAAAATTACCCGTGCCTCGGGAGACTCCAAAGTCTATGCCGTACAAGTTACATCACGCGGTTCGCTAGAGACGTCCGATTCTTTCGACCTGGCGGGGAATTCGGCCACCGGAAATCCCTCGGACGTCAATGTTGCCGAACCTTAGCCGTCAGGGATACCAGCTAAAACCCGCCTATTACTCTTGATCCGTTTCAACGATCTCCCGAAAATACTTTTAGTAAGGCAAGGTAATGTACTCATTTAACGTTAAATGGTGGAAAGGTAGACGCGCTAATTCGAGTTTTTAGCTATATGGTATGGGGGTTGTACTACATTATTTTCATGAAGATGCTACAGGAATTTGAGGATGCAAAGTAGGGTGATGTTGCATTTTAAATACTGAACGCCTTGTCGCTGAACCTACTGGACTGGCACTGGACTTTCACTAATTTATTAATTGCCTGGACGTCAAGCATTTTTGTTCTCACAAATGATACAGTCCAACTTATCGAACCTTCGAAATTGAAATTGACATCTCGAAAAATGTACTTCAAAAATAACAATTAGTATGACTTATTAGTACTAGGATTATAATTACAAGTTATTTATCATTACTTATAAATATTAGCACGTCCTATTAGTACTACCGTTATAATTATCAATTATTTATAATTACTTACAAATATTGGTGTTCCTTATTAGTGTTAGTATTATAATTATAACTTATTTATAATTACTTACATATATTAGTATTTCTTATTAGTACTAGTATTATAATTACATATTATTCATACTTACTTACAAATATCAGTACTGCTAATTAGTATGATAATTATGAATTACTTATAAATATGAGTATTCCTTAATACTTATTGGTAAAACACGCGCGAACCTTCTATAAATATAGTATAACATCCTCTTCGAATTTTCGTGAGAATGCGTTTTTAGCTCTTGATTCGAAATGCCGGCGGTGTACCGCAATCTTTTTGACTCCGTATAATGGACTTGTTTTAACAACGTGACATCGCATAAAACGATATCAGGTTTTTCGGAATGACACCAGTATGCGTGACACGGAGTGGGGTCCGAGCGGACGGTACAAGAGCATTGGGTAACGCACGAAATGTACGAAAGAACGAGGAACACGTCTTCATCCAGCGTGCCGAGGACACCAGGTGTACTTCTTCTCCGGCAAAGGATTTAAGCCGGCACGGAACGGCGGGCGGAGACAAGCCACGGCGTATTTTAAGACTTCCCGCTGATGGTACCTGCAATGATCGACGCGGAAGTTATATATGGGGGACAACATTTTGAACGCGTCATATCAATGTAACGTTGCCTATCGACATATCGGACTCGCGAGGACGGGCCTCCATTTTCATTCGAATAAGTCTTTGATGCTGGGGCCAGGCTATTCCTTGATGGTACCTTTATATAAAAATCCTTACATTCACCCAAAAGTCGTTACGAAGACATTGTGAAGAATTGTGTGAAGCACAATGTTGAGTGCAGCGACTACTGGAAGGACGAACCTGGAACTTCAATGTCTTCAAAGTCATTATACCTCATACATATACGCATGTAGATATATATATATATATATATATCTACATGCGTATACATTACATAAAAGTCTCACGGAGGCGACACGAGAATTCGGTGGGGTAAAATGGACAAATGGGCTTGGGGTGCGAGAGGGCCCAGGACGGCAAAATCCTTGGTATACATGTAAGGGTGATCCGGGTGGAACATATCGCGAGTGCACGGAGAAAACGAGGAGATGGACGTCCCGGACGTTGCCGTCGTGTGGGTCCAAGCGTGCCGGGCATAACACCGCGTCTCTTCCCTCGATATACTCGCCGCCCGGTTTTGCCCCGTTGCGCGACCTGCGTTTTTCACCTCCTGTTTTCTCTCTGGCGGCAAACTCCTCCGGCTGCTGGAGTGCATTACGGGCAATTAGACGCCAGGGTGGCCCCAAGGTATGTCCGACAAACGACGATCCTTCTCTCCTTTTTCCCCGTTCTACCTCTTCTGCTTCTCTTCTTGAGCGTCTTGTTCCTCTTCTTCTGTGAGTTATCCGCGCTCGCCTCTACCGTATTGCAGGACGCACTGCTACAATTTTTCCTCGTGCCTCCCCTCGCCAGGCCCTCCTTCGCCGCTCTCGTCCATCCGCTCAGCAACCTGCACAAGCTTCTGTCATGCTGCTTCGACTCCGTGTAATGACACAGAGAAAACAAAAGGATATACAGTCGAGAGTATCGTCGTTTACTGCCTCTTTTCCCCTTTCGATCTCTCGCTGTGCTATACCCACCGAGCTTATTTCGTCGTTGGACGAGAAGACAATATGGGAGGCTTTCATATACCTTCGGGAAACTTTGTACCCGCCGCACGAGCGGTGTTGCATTTTTATTGTTCGAAAGAGCAGGAGACAAATTATCATTCGATATTTCGATCGGAATAATCTTCGGTGGACGATTTGTTAGGAGACAATTCTTATGTGTACAGAAGTGAACTCGAGATGCATCAGAGGGATCAATGGACGAAGCGTCATTCATTGAAAGACAGCAAGACGGAGACAGTGATGCTGTCTAAAACAGAGGTCAGACATTCCCCAGCGACGTCCAGATGCTGGGGATGAAGAGAGGAAGGTGAAGGGACGTAGCATAGTTTACTTGTATAGAAGAGAGGATGACTTTTCGTCAGACCGATTACAGAAGCGTTTGTCCGATGCTCGCCTCTTCGGGTGTAATTACCATCGGTCTCGTAATTAATTTACCGACGGAGATCTCGACGGCATTAATTTGCTCGGCGATCCACGGCATTCTGCACCCTTTCGTTTCTTTCTTGCTGGTCGCGCGGCCGCACTTGTACCTACAACTTGTACTACTCCTTCCGACATTGCGAAAGATGCGGCGTCACATCAAAATGGCACATCTCGTACGTGAGAGCCGAGCGATGGTGCGCCCTTCTCGAATTCCACCATCGACGCGGCCGCGCTCGTATAAAGATTTGGGTACGTTTATCCGACTGGACCCGCATTCGTTGAGGACTTGTTTCGCAACAGAGGTGGGAGTGCGAAACAACAAAGCAGTACAGAGGTCATCTTCTATTGCTTCTCAAGAGAATGAGAACAATGAGGATTTTGGAAGGTTTGAAATTTTGCGTGTCTGTCTTACGTGGCTCGATTTCTATGTGTAACGCACGTTACTGTGCTCCAAGTTACTTTTCGGAGTTTTCCGCATTGGACGTACAGCGAAGGTGCGAGAGCTAGTGATGGCGGTCGTGGCCGGTGGTCGAATACCGTCTCGAGTCGCTTTTTGTGGGAAAAAAATGTTGACCCAAGTTTAGTGGGATTCGAGAGGAAAAAGGTAGAACAAAGTGGCTCCACAGTGAGCTCAGACAAGGACAACGAGATGTATCGGTGTTCGATCTCTTGGTGATCCTCGGGTCTCGTAACGGAAGACGCAAAGCCGCCCAGGAAAATATCACGCGCCGCTCTTTTTTTTCTTTCTTCCTCTTTTGCTCTCTGCTCTTGTAGTTTCTCGTTTCATGCTATTATGCTCGGTACGCGCCACCATGCGATCGGGCTCAAGTAGTAGATCATTCTCGCGCTGGTTCTCCTTCTCTGCTGCTGACCATTGTCAGAGGGACGAGAAAAGAGAATCCACCGCGCTTGAATGTGCGAGAGCTCCACAACGGGGCGTGTAGGCACTCCTAAATATTTTACAACTAGCCGACAACGGACCGGGGCCCCTCCACACGATTTCCGACGCGTCAATATACCTGTACGTGCTATACGTAAATCCGACAAGTTCGAACGCTCATCTTTATCCATCCCTTTTTTGACATCTCTGTATGACCATTTTACCGCCACCATGGCCAAGTGTCTCCCTTGGGCCTGCTCGTGCCCACGCACGATGCCCAAGGGAGCAACGGAGGTATAGAGGAAGACGAACAGAGCCGGAGAACCGGGAAACAGCGAGAGAGAGAGAGAGAGAGAGAGAGAGAGAGAGAGAGAGAGAGAGAGAGAGAGAACCATTGAGAACAGGAGAAGAATAGGAGGATGCCGAGGAGTCGAGCAGGTGCGGGATCAACTCGCGGGCCTTTGGTCTCGTCACTTTTAGCGAACAATGACATCCCGATTTTCTTCTCTCGCACCTACACTCCGGCAAACACTGCCCTTTGCGGAATTTTTCCTTGTTTTATCTTTGTTGAACATACAAAAGTCTTTTGTTCACCGAACCCAAGCTTTAACGCTACATTTCACGCAACGTCGAAAAGGCATCTGAAATAACGTGGCTCCACCGTTGATAATTGATTAAATTTGGTGTGTATGCACAAATGTACTGACGTACGGTCTAACAAGTATTGGGGTAGCGTTCGACAGCCTGTTAATTTCCGTGCCGAAATTGTCGTAGGGAGCCAATCGGACTCGCATACTTGTCCACACTTGCTGAATTTGAATCTGAAAGGATTCCCACGTTATCGAACAGAATCCGTAACAATTCTTGATAGCTCCCCCCCCCCCCCCCCCCACAGTCTGTGCGCTGAATATTCTAAACAAAATATGTTGGTATACAATACGAGTGGTGTCAGAAAAGGATAAATTGATTTAAAAAGTATATCTTAAAATCGATTTGAATCACATCACTGACAACACACTGTAACGATCGTCTGTTATTTGATTTATTGCACTTTACATAATATCACTACACACGTACACGCTCGCGAAAAATGCGGGTTATGTTTCAACACGCCAAGTTTTTGATTCTGACTTTTCACATATTTTTTATTGGATCCCAACCCCATCGTCCCAATTGGATCCCAATTAGGACGATGGGGTTGCACCTTGGGACGCCTCAACAAATTTGTGCACAGGATCACGAACGAATATGCTGAAAGGAGATCCAACAAATTGCGTTTGAGAATTTCAAGTTACAAATCTATTTCAGATACATTCTCGAACGACGTGAATCCGGAGATGGCGCGGAATATGTTTGAATTTCAATGTGGACTTCCTACATGCCACATCCCCATCAAATCGCTATAGAAAGATGGTGTGATGTAATAAATATTCAATCGAGGATTACTTTCAAGTTTACAAGCTAATGCGTTGTCTTTCACACAATGGTATTTCACGAGTACCGACAATAATCAATATCCGGCATTGTTCCAGCAGTCTAAAAACTATAGCATATCGAACCTTATCAAGTTAGGAAGCCTTTTCTTATGTTTTCCGAATCTTGTTATTCCACAGTAATGGTAATAACTTTACCTGGCGGTGCTCACTGAAAGCCGGACATGAATAATTTTTGATTGTCAAGCCTAGGGATTATCAAAATACCGGCACACTCAGCAGTAACGACGAAACGGACAGGGCGGAAGGTCTTCATAGCAGTTGTCGATTCCTAATAGCGAATAATACACATGTTTTTTCTTCGCCGAGAATCTGTGAGTTGAATATCCAACAGAGAAACTTGTATTACTACTGCAAGAAATAAAGTTGAGCCTTCGTGTCGGGAAAAGGTTTAACGCTGATAAAGGCTTGTTGAGAACGAGAAAGCCAGGTCGGAAGGCCCGACGACCCACGTCGCAGGCGATATGAACCGTACACTAATTGCAAGCATTTCTCAGGGCCGCGTATATACGCGAGCACGAATGAGAGATCCATTTACCGGCTTCCGCGGTGGTCTAATTAGAGCAAAACGATACGCGATGCTTCGCCGCGTGCGTGGATGATTCTCCAGGTTGTTTGTTCGCCGCTGCAAGGGAGACTATGTACTTGCGAGCACCCGGGTGCTCATCGGCAGAGGCACGTGGGTTAGCCGATGTGGCAACGAGAACGAGGCAGTGCAGCAGGATCGCGAAACGCTCGGGTACCATATAAATTTCTCGGTAAACTGTTGCAGAAGGTGAGCGCTCACTGAACATAGCGACGACGAGTTGCACGACTAACTGTGCGAACTTTCTTGCTCCTCGTAAACCTCGATTAGCGAAGAGAGTGCGTCCGTGCGCGCGCGCGCTCGCGTTCCTTCCCTAAAGGTATATTAAACGCCTTTCTTGTAGACCAACCGATCATTCTGCGATAAAGAGAGAGAGAGAGAGAGAGAAGAACTTAGAGCAATGACAACGTCGGGCCATAGCCATTCGTCTTTGTAACAGTTACTAGCTGGAAATGGCTAACAATCCCGAGGTGAAACAGAGAGACATGGGGCACACGACTGACACCACAAGTGGACTAAAGGAAAACTACAGTTAACCCGCTGATATTCGCCTGGTAACAGCCAGACATACATTACGTCGCATCTCCAAGATTCTCCCGGACCGTCTTCAGCGCGCACTCCACCCTAGGGCCGAGAGGCTACTGCCATGGCACTCTCTTTGCCTTGCCTCTATTTGATAAGGCTCCTTTATTTTTTGTTCGCAGCTCAGTCAACTCGAGGGTACCGAAGTCGGCAAGCAGTTGCCCAATGCGTGATAACGGGAAAAATCGGCATCCGGCTAAACCTTAGGCGAATGATTGCATTTAAAGTCTATAGGACAAGTCACCGCACACGAATGCAGCCTCCAGGGGTCTATGACCCCTTAGGGGGATTTTTTTTTATTTAGGATTAGACCTGAAGCACCCAAAGAATTTCTCGATTTCGACATTCGACTTTTTCGAATCTATTTATTTTTTATTGAAAATATTGAATGCAAGAAAAATGTTCCAATATTTCGCAAGAAGCCTCTTACTTCTCTAGTGTTTTATATCAACATTCGAAAATGCTTCGGATTGAATTTGGATTGAAACAAATCTTAGAAATTTTGTGAAGGGTCATTCCGGGGGTGAAGGCCATAAGGGAGAGTTCTCTTCAATTTTTTTTTTTTTTTTTTTTTTTGAAGTGTTCATGTATTACCTTGTGGTGATGTTATTTTGTACAAGTAATGGTTATTTTTGTATTTTACGAATTTACGAACTATTACGAATAGTTGACGAACAGGGCTTTGGTATAAGCTAAAGATTTGCTTGTATTGCTACATTTCGCGTCGACTTGTATACACTTTGGGTGTAGCTATCTCTCCCGGAAGATTAAGAGAGATGACCACGCACGGTCGGTAAATGCTGGCCATAGTGCGTTCAAATAATTTACTTTACCTACATACGTTTTAGATGCTTAATCCATACAAGAGAAAAGCAACTGCACTGTGAGAGAACTGGACCGAAGAATCATTAAGGGCGGGGTAAAGTTAATTCGGCGAAAAAAAGGCATGTTTTTAAGATTTTTTTTGCCGTAACGAATAGTGTTCGTTTATTGAAAAATTTACATATAATAAAGTAACATTTGAACAACATTCTCCTAAATTTGCATTGCAAAATTAGGCCTCGAAAAAAAGTTGGTTTGCGGTGTGCACCATAACTCGCAACAGAATCATCTGAAACAAAAAAATCAAAATGCATTTGTTAAAGGAGATGTTTCTCGAGGTAATGACGGGAGGATTTTTTTTTTTCGATTTTTCGTAGCACTTGGGAGCCAAAAACCCGATTTTCGCTAAAAAAATCGGCTAATTTGTTGTTGAAAAATTAGTAATTATTTTAAAAAAAACAAAAAAGCTCTCGACAATACCTGGTGAATTATGTGAAAAAGTACTGTGCAAAATTTCAAAGCGATTGGTCCAGTAGATTTTGAGTTATCGTGCACACGGACTTCAAATATGACAAGTCTCAGAAAAACGGTTTGAAAAACGCAGAAGAGTTTGGTCGCTTAGCGCTCATTGCACATAAGTTTGAGAATACTTCTCGATTGCATAATAATTTTAGCACAATATTCTTGATATATTATGCATTCATTTAAAAAATTATAAAAAAATGAAAAAAAACAATTTTTAACACTTTACCCCGCCCTTAAGAGCAGCTATAAGCGATGTGAAAAATGATGGATTTTCGTTTCGTATGGTCGCTACAATCTACAGAATACCGAGAGAGACTTTAGAAAGACAATGACAACAAAATGTTGCAGAAAACATTATTACGAAACCCTTCTTATCGAAGACATAGTGCATAGCCTGCCAAGTTCAGCTACACGAAAATGGTCGTGAATTCAATTATATGTGTCCTAGGTGTGGCCAAAAGAAACAAAAATTGAGACTTAAAACATTAAACCAAAGAGAAAACCGAAAGTACAATTAAGTACTGGCTTTTCTAGTCCCACGTCCATCACACCCGGGTACTCCGGCAGAGATGGCCACTCATGATTTTCTTTAAATACTAATTTCAAAATTGATCTCTTTATTTGTTTTAACTTTGTAAAGTATCTTAAAGTTAAATGTTCAAACGTTTAATTACAAATGGGGATACGTAAAAAATGTCTGTACGTTTATTTGGACGGATCCTTGACAAAAATGTGGCTAACTACCCCGGACTTACCTCATATAATTTTTGTGTATATTTTAAGGAACGCACTGCGAATCCTCAGTTAATTGAAATAAATTGGACCCAAATTCCAATACATTAATCCATAACCGTGTTGACAGGATTTAAATTTAATTCAATATCAGAATTGTGCGCGAATTTAACAAGCTACGAAAATTCACTTTAAAAACATGTGTCCCACATGCAACCGATAAAAATCCTACGGCTAAGTTTTACCCTAGATGAATTCCATTCCGAGCAAACGAAAAGATTCTTCTTAAGCTTTTTCAAAAGGGTGTGAAGTTCGTGGCTCCAGAAAACGCGTCATACGGTAGTATGAACTCATGGATCGGGAATTCACGAAGGGTTGCTATTGATTAATCCCATCGCAATAAATGGTTTCTATCGATAATACACGGATTTCAACGCGATCGCCCAAATTTGTATCAACCCCTCTATATGGTTTTTGGACACGTACTCTCGTGAGCGTAGGAGCGAAAATCAGCTGGCGAAGAGCCAAAGTTCTCGCTGCTCGATCCACCTTTCCGACGGCTCTCTGACGGCGTGCTCAGATATCACCGTGCGTATATACGCGGACGGAGAGGCCTTAAGATCTAAAGTATTCCCGGATGAGTTATGTGATCGCGTATAATCATTTCTCGCCATTATACAAACAAAATCAACCTAAATACTGGCCTTTTTGAAACGCCATAATTTGGCAAAACGTTACGTGCTTTGGTGTGCAAGTTTTTTCACGGAGTGTAGTATAGAAATGTATGTGCCAATTGTCCACACGAGAGGCGATCAGAACGTTGAGTGAGTTCGCACTATTTCAGTGTCTCCCCAAAGCTGTTGGAGTAAACACTTTTCTCATCTCCGAAATGATTATGGTCAGTTTCACTTTACGCGTATGTATTTCCTTTAACCGAGTCGTTCAACGATAAAAGTAACAATTCTTCAAGAGTTCCGCTTGAGTGGCATTTAATTCAATTATATCCAATGAAGATTCAGACACGCTGAAAACTGCTTTAGTCAGACGATGAATTTGAATCAGTCATTTATTTACAATCGACCTCACGTTATTGATAAATAGGAGAAGTCTACTCTCTATTTCATATGAATAATATCGATTTTAATGTGTCTTAAGAATTTCGTCTATCAGTTTAATTGCGATGGATAAATGATTTTCTTTTATCAACGTCATTCTATTAATGTAAGAGTATGAAAATTGGGTTAATTTTACTCCCATCGTCAGACACACGCTATTCGAAATATTTCACGCGTCTCTTATATTCTCAAGGTCCAGATATTATTATATATAAACGCGGTTCTAAATTTAATCGGGAATCGCGTTGTTTCGTGATACCGAGCGAAAATTTCCATGATAGAGAAAGAAAGATTTATGATAGTGACAGGAGAAGGGTAAGAATTTCATCTCTAGAACCAACGGGAATGTGTGTGCTAGATAATCTGATTCTTTTGTTTCAAGACGTTTTAGTTCGCGATCAAGAATAGTAGAATCAAGATCGTGGGGCGGAGTTGAACGCGTTTTCCTTTCGCGCTTTTTTTTCTTTATCTCCTTACCTCGTATTAGAAGATCGGCTAACGCCAAAAGTTTCATTTTTCAACGCCTTTGCACAACTCTTCGATCGATTATGAGTGTCTGCGATTTTTCCGATCTTCAGGATTCCTCGGTAATGGATGTGGAGGATGAAGCTGTTCCGGACAAAATTCACGACAATGGATACAAATGGAAAAGAAAAAAAACACGATTTAGCATCAGAAATTTCTTCAGCAGAGGTCAGTTAAAAAACTTAACATTAAGATGGGCATTTAAATCTAGTGCCAAAATTGAGCCGAAAAAAGTTGGACGCGATTACATGATAGAATAATTCCATTGAGCCGAATAATCCAAATAAGTGAATTCAAAATAGTCAGATGGTCGAAATGATCAAACAATCAAATAATCGAAAGGATCAAATAATGGAAATAATCAAATAATAATTCAAATAATCAAATTGCACTGATTCGAACAGTCGGATTATTAAATAATCGAAATAATCAAAGTGAATTAATGTTCGAACAATCGAATAATCGAAAATAAGTTTATATTAATTTATAACGAACGGCAATAGTATTGACGAGGATTGTTGATAAGTTCTCGATTAAATACTATTGCCGATTATTTATTGGGTCATCCCATAAATAATGCGGTTTTATCAATTGCATTTCTCAACAAGTGAATTTTGGAAGAGGAGCCTTGAAAATCTAACAGAAAGATGGAAGAGCATTGTAGAAAATGAAGGAGACTACATTTTGGATTAAAAACCACTTTTGTGTTATCTTAATTTTGAAAAATAATAGTATTAAAAAACCGCATTATTTACTCGATAATCCAATATTTTTATTTCGCAACTGAAGCCGACAACATACCGTCTCTCTTACGTTACGCTTTTTGTGTAGCTTGGTGGAAGTTTGAATCGAACGCCGATGAAATCGACGGCGCGGATGATGTTGCGGTGGATAAAGTGGGTGCCACACACCGTGAGTCGATTATACTGTTTTCTATAGCACGGGATTTCGTCTCTCGAGACATTTCCTTTTACCGGCAGTAGCTATGGCAGAGTTTGTCGCGATTCCAGCGGTAAGGCAGTTTGCATATTGCAGGAAATATACTTATCGATCTGCGCGGACGTTCGTCAGGTGGTAACCATATGTACCGATAACGTGCTAAATTCGATCGGTCGGTGTCTATCTAATTCATCAGTTATTTCGGCTATTTAATGACTCGCTTTTATTCAATGGGCACACCAAAATAGGTACACGCACAAACCGGCGATAAATGCAAGCGAGGCAAATGTGCTCTCAACGAACTGGCTGCTCAACGAACAAAATGATATCTCTTCTCGGCGATCAACCGTGTTATACATTTTTAATTAACGCAGTTGGCGCCGTAGGCAAGTCTAGAGCGGCATTAAAACTGAAATAACAGCTATTCCTGATGGCGAATTTACAGCAGTCGAAATTATCCATTTACGAATATTCTAATTATGTAGGTTGTAATGGAATTACTAGTGATTATTACATATCATTCGTTTTCACATTTCCTAATATAAATTATAGCCCGTGTAACCCTGTCGTGTATTATTTTCTATGAAATATTACTTTTATTTCGATTTATCTTCTATATACCCTTTTTTCATTTATCTTCTATAAAAAATTCGTCTTACTAAAAATATCACCTGAAAAAATGTATTTTATTGTACGAATATAGCAATAGTAATGAGCAAGAACTTAACTCACTGGCTAGTTTTGTAATCGATGCGTCATTATTAGTATATTCGACGTAAATTTCCCAATGTTAATCCATCGTTTGTGACAAGGGCGATATCGTTTTTTTTTTTTTTTTAACTATGAGATGAAACTGCTGTTTCGCTTATATAGAAAATATGATTGATGGACATCACCGTCAGTAGTGGATGTACGGTCGGTATGCAGCTTCAGCTTTTCGCCATACCGGACGGTCTTGGCTTAGGTCAAAACTACCGAGGAGGGAGCTTTTTTTACTGAGCTTTCGATGGCAACACAACCGGAACCCAGTTGAAAAATAATCTCACCCATCGCCACGGGTTTTCCATAGTTCCCATGTGCCCTTATGCACGCGATATTTCACAATTTGTCGTATCAATAGTTTCTTTTTATTATAATGTACTTTCCAAAGTTTGGCAATCAACAGGTATATAAAAAATGATGTACAGTCTTTTCTTTCGTACTCAATATTTGTTGACGAAGAAAAACAGTCGAACGAGTGCAGTTGGGGGAAAAAATATCTTCCCCGGAAGCGATCGAGAGCTCAAGTTCAGAACTCACTGCGGGAAATTTCTTCTTCGAGTTCCCTAGAGATACAAACTGACAACTTGATCTTAATCGGGCAAAGGCGTTGAAAAACTACGAAATAAAAGTTTCACGACGTGGGGCATGTTCGGGCGTATCGTGCGAGGAAAAACCATCAGCTGGTAATAATGAAGGAATGGGGGAAACCCCGCACGAGCGAGAGCGAACTAAACGACCGTGAATTTGTTTTCAAACTCGCACCTTGGGTTTTACAGGCTGCGATGAAAAAAATATTGACCCTTCCCTTGTTTTTTTTTTTCGTCAGGTCGTAATATTCCTAGTCACTGGGTTCGTATATCCGAGAATCTTGTCGACAGCTCGTGAAATAGCGTTTAAATCATTTTATTAACCGAACCGTAAGGAAAAGTGCGACGAACAGTGTCGGACATGCGATGTTTTTGTGTTATTTTTTAACGAGGAGAAAAATGGCTATCATTTTTGTTCGAGGTCACCGAATCTACCCACGTGCCGTTGGTACATGTATATTAAAATATATTCATATGTATGTAAGCATTTACGAAACGGAACATGCGAATGGATGGTGTCCTACGTATACCCAACCCCGAGAGGTTTTTCTACGTGAAATGGGATATAGCCTCCAGGGATCTAGACGTTATATCAATAGCTTCACGTTTACGCAAAGCCCAAAGCGATAGGGTGAGAAACATACCAACTGAATCTACATTGCCAAGTTTGCGACAGATGTGCGCGTACCTACATCGGAAGGACTTGCTCTTCTGTGAGAACTTTATGCAACGATCTGATTTTCCTGCGTCTCATCAAATACGTCAGGAAAACCGAAATACGTGTGGCCTTGGACGTAAATAGCTGCGCATAAGATTTTTGAATAACCATTTTTTTTCCTCACAGATCGGAGACGAAAAAAAGAAAGATTTCGTCGATTTAAAAAAAGGTTTTTTGCAAGAAACTGAACTATCTTGTACAAAAGAATATCGACGCGTGTTGAAGATGATGAATTTAGTTCGAAGATATCAGAACTCATAATGTGGTATGAATTTCATTATGAAAATGTTCAATTGCCCCTGTTTCAATATTAAGTAATATTACATAATATTCAGATTACGATATAAATATTGAATAATATTAACATTAAATAAAATTAGTATTAAATAATATTGAGATTAAATGAATGAATAATATTAACATTATGTATAATATTAATATTAAATAATATTAATATTGGCCGATACTAGTGGGTGGGCGGTCAGGGGTTGTTCCGGCGGTACATCGTGTTAAACATGGCCAATACTCGGAGCGGTGACCGCTTAGCCGTGTACCGGCTGGCGCATCAATCAGTGAGCGAAAGGCCAATACTTGTGAGACATTGGGTGTAGATACTTGAGTAAAAAGTTTGTGCACCAAAGCTCTCGAAATATTTCAAACTGTTGTATTCCAAAAAAAACCTACAAAGTTATCGAATACCAGCTAGTAAAAAAGTCAGATTACATGCCAAATGGTCATTTCGGGAGAATTACCCATATATATTAATATTGAATATTATTAATATTCAATTAATATTGTGCAATAATACTATTCAAACAATATTAAAAATAGAAATAACATAAAGTATAACGTAACTACCAAATGAAATCACTTGACTGTATACTTTACAATCTAAAAGTGACATATATTCAAAAGATTGATTTAACAAATTCCTTGCCATCAAAAAAATGATTCGTTAACTAAAAATTTCGGAATACTTTTTTTTACTGCCCATGTTTCTCTGCATTGGCGTGAAAATTGCGAGATCAATTCATAGTCGTTTTTTACGTGGACACATTGCAGATTGCCAATTTTCGATCACTGTTGGATTGAATGAAAAGCTGTCCTATAGGGTTAGAACGGAGAGATTTCGATAACAAAAAGGAAAACGCTATCCTGGCAGTGCCCATGGCTTTACGTCTCCCACTAAATTCTGTTAGTCGGAGTAAAGCTGGCAACCCAGCTGGACCGTTCGCACTGTGCTCGAATGGCCGCCGAATTTTTCCCTACCTAATATTCCTATATATCGTAACAGATTACGCGTTCTTTCTTTTTTTTGCTTCACCGCGTATTCAGCCGTTTTTTTCCAGGCTCCATAGAAGCTTGCTTCGGGATCGATTTATGATTCATCCAATATACATTTCTCCATAATAACAATAAAAGTTCCACTCCTCCATAAATACCCATCATTTGTGAATAATTATTTGAGTAAAGAATATAAATGGACGTTGCAGAGAATTCATTCCCCGTTTCAGGATTTGAATGAGTTCGAAATGATGAAAAATTACGGGAGAGAACTTTTTTGCGTCGACGTAGTTGCCGCATTTCAGATGGAACGTTAAAATATTCCGATAATACTGTAATAGAGTTATAACTGATCGATTAATACCGTTGGATTTTTCTCCTCGTCGAAGAAAATTATCGCTGGTCGATTATTTCATCGCTTTCTTTTCTCTTCTTGTAGAACTTAGTTGGATTGGGGGAGGAACCCCGTTCGAACTCAACAACGATAGTCAATATGACGACGTCTCGTTTTCTTCAGTGTTGAATCCTGGCTGCAATAAACTTTTTGTCGGTTCATGGTTCGTATATTCGTTTTCTTTCTCCGAGCACTTACATTACCATCCCTCACCTTCTGCCATTGTCTTTTTCGCACTCTCTCTCTCTCTCTCTCTCTCTCTGTCTCTCTCTCTCTCTCTCTGTCGCTCCCTCGCCGTTCCCTTCGTTCTCTTGCGCCCCACTCGCCTCATTCTCACTGCCAACTTTCGTAATTAACGCCGTGACAGCTCGAGAATGTTAATTCCGTAAACTATGCCCGTCGTCGAAACAACGGGCCCGCTTCGCTGACTTTTCGGAAGTTCTTACTCAATGAAATTGATCATCTGTCGAAGTACTTTAGATGCGTGCTATCAAACTAGGATCCATATATCCTGGATTTAGTATTTGCAAAAACGTCAATTAGATTGGAATGTGGTCGAAGGAATTCCGTCGATGTGGATCCACGCAGCTAACGTAACATGGCTGCCCGTTTTATACATCCGACAGTCGTGAGGCTTGAGGGAAAAATTTGTGCGCGAGCGACCGATGGGATCTCCCTGCTCTAGACCAGCGGTTCCCAAAAGGTGTTCCGCGGAAGGGTCACACGGGTTCCGAGAGTTGGGCGTATTGTCGTAGAAAGCAGCGAGTCGAGACGCTGGCGCTTTAAGGCACGCGTCCCCATGGATGTGGACGCGTGCCTTAAAGGTTCACCAAGCCGCAACACGCACTAACGTAGCGCGGCCGATGGGCGGCAGAGGGCGCGGCGCTCGCGGTAATCTCGCTAATTTGGGCAAAATTGGGAACCGTTGCTCTAGACAACTGTACGTGTATGGGCTTCCGCAACTTTCGAAAGGAAATTGCAGCGAAATTACGAGTAGCAATAAGATCAAATGGAATCATAAGCCAAGATCATTGGGACATATCTACTTCGCAATATCTTATGCCTTCGTAACGCTGAAAATGTATAAGCGAGGGAGAGATATGATTATTTCCGAGCTTTGATATTCCGTCGAGCGTTGGGAAGAGCCGATCAGAGAACAGAGGCGAGAGGGACGGAGAGACGAGGCCATCGCTATAGCGATTCATCACAATTGCATTATCTCCTCGGTAAGAGGATCGCCAGAGCAATCCCAAGGTTACGAATGTTTCATTACTGGAGAACTTCACTGAAAATGGCAAATGGCCTGATTGGACCAAGAAGATTATTGAACAGCGCCTTCATTGTGGCAGATGCGGTGGCGGCGGCAGCGGCGGCGTTTACGATTTTTGTCATTTGCGTCGTAGTGAGACTGATAAAAAACTAGAAACATATATATAGGTCACCGTACGATCGTTTGTCAGGTTATACAAGGGACGCGAATAGGAGTATCGAGTTTCCGTCACGTTCCATCAAACCACACAATATGTCTCTCCCGTACATAGTCCTGTGCGAAGTATACCCTCCCCTTTCGCCCACGTGACATATTGCACACTAATATCAGTGTCACAATATATTGGCTGCATTCTGTAACACTCCCCACATACACGTGCACATGGCCGATACGCATCTTGCCGGTGTACTGCGAATCAATTTGGCAACCCGAGAGATGGTCAAAGGCCACGGAGCGATGTCGGAAATCCTCCTGTACTTCCGTTTTTCCGAAACTCTCCCGAGGTTTACCAATTCACCTGGACAATGTAAGGGAAATCACAAAGTCCCTGGAAATATTCGAATATTTTTCATCCTTTATGAACCAAAATGAGGCGTGTTTCAAAACATGACGCGGTACTGATCTTTTAGGTATTTTGTGTAGCGTCCGAATATATTTTTCATCAGTTAATCTTCAATGAAAAATAAATTCTCGCCGGTCGTTCTCTTCCTTATTGCAAAACAAATAATTCCGACAAGTGTGGAAAATTCCGCAGTCATTTGTTTCAGCGATCATCTAAGGCATCAATATTTCTACAATATGTAGGTCTTATTATTGTGTATGCTAGACTGCAATTTTTTATTACCCACTATTTCTGATTTCATTTAATAATCTGCAATCATAGTACTCTAATGGTACAGGTGGCGGGACGAGGTGGGGAGGAGATTTGTTCACTGTTTAATATTCGATTAACGATGTGCCAAACAACATGTCACAAAAAGACTTGTACAGTCCGCTATGGAGTTTCTATAGAGTCACCTTAGTGATAACTTGGTTGTCCATATCTCCTTAAGTCATTGATCTAACGTAATCAGAATAATTTTGATCTAAAATTTCAATCCGATGTTGGTAGGCATAATTTTCCAGATTTTTCTCAATCTTTAAACTGATGCGTACATTGCACACCAATTTGAAGCTTGATATTTCGAAAACGGGGTTCAAAAATAAAAAATGGTAAATGGAACCTCAATTTTTTTTAAGAGACCTATATAATACATATTGGATACGGTTGTTATTTATTTTAATGCTCTTTGGCATACTACCACCAGACACACGTTTCTGCTCACGAGGTGTGCCGGTTACGTTTCAATACGCCGATGTTTTTCTCGCGACTTTTAACATATTTTCGATTCGAATGTCGGAAAAATGTTCAAACGGCGTTCATCGAGGAACGATGCAAAATCAAATCGGATCCCAACGAGAAGTCCATATGTGCGGTGTTCCTACTAAAACCCTATAGAGATGTGGATGGATCTTAAAACTCCCCAACAAATTGGAGCACGAGATCGCGGAATAATGTTTTTGTTTGGAAGATCCATCTAGTTCTGATTGAGAAGTCCAAGTCGATTGGGAAGTAGCACGGAATCCACAAGGATTTCAAAATGGACCTCCCTACGCGTGGCGTCCCTATCAACGCCCTATAGGAATGTGATAGGATCTCGGGCCACCCCAACAAATTTCTGCAAGGAACCTCACACCCTATTGGGTAAGCAAAAATATGTCCCCCCTTTTACAACTAGAGGGAAACGCTAAAAAAAATTGTTTTTCAAGATTTAACTAGACATTAATTGAGATGCGGAGGATCCCCTGGCAAAACTTCAAGCATAGGTTTATTTGATAGGATTTAGGTTTCAGGGGCTATTACCGTCGAGAAGCTTATTTTTTAAGTAATATTTAGGAATACGAGATGTTGAGGAATCGGCTTCGATTCGGCCCGTGAGATTTCCAAGGTCGTGGTGTAAAGAAAAAAGGAGTTTTTTTTCACTCGTTTACGTTTCGATCCTTGGTTCGGATCCTCTTCAGAAACTTTATTTGTTCTACAAATTTCGTGATACAAATTATATTAATAGAGTTTACAGATTTTTTATAATTGTATTTTGTGTTATGAATAAGTTTTAGATGTGTTATAATGATTTGTGTAAATTTTGTGTTAGTTTTTTCTCTTAATTTTTCAATCATGGTGATATTGTATGAGTGATTATTTATAACAAGTTAATTTATTCTTGAGTAACAAGGGTGGTGTGTGAGAGTGTGATATTGTAAGAACGATAAGAATTATGTTAGATAACGAACCTGAATATTGTCGATATTTCTAGTTTTCTTTTGGTTTGTGCTTGGAGGATGGTTGATGTAGACAGTATACTTGATGATGAAATACTGTCTCGTGAGGTTGATTCGGAGGATTGATTCAGAACCGTTTTTTTTTAAATTCAATTGATAGGTGCACAAAATTCATTGATAAGCACAAAAAAGAAAATTAGAACAAAATTTTCTTTGCTCTACATGTCGAGTAGTGACGTCCAAGAGAGTTCGAGAAAGACTAAGTGGCGAATTTAACGTTTCTGGAGAGAGGGAGAATGATCCTTTGTCAGTGCTGTGTAAAGAGTTTGTATCGCGAAATTTGTAGAACAAATAAAGTTTCTGAAGAGGATCCGAACCAAGGATCGAAACGTAAACGAGTGAAAAAAAACTCCTTTTTTCTTTCCACCACGACCTTGGAAATCTCACGGGCCGAATCGAAGCCGATTCCTCAACATCTCGTATTATCAACACGGCCGCACACCACTCATATTAATATTTAGGAATTACTTAAAATTTAGCGAAAACTATCAAACCTACAGTGCCGGGATTTTTGACGCAAATTAAGACATGTTCAAACTATAAACATGAATTTTTATGAAATACTTTATTGGAATCTATACAAATTATGCGCCGTTATGCAGGTCGTGGCGAGCCTAGTCGTCTGAAACAGATGAACAATGTTTTTTTAAATCTAAATGAATGTAGTTATCGTCTGAACTAGAACTAACTAAGTACGACATTTTTATCGGAATCGCAGCTGTTTGAAAATTAAGGTTTAATTTTCCCGGAAAATTGTCAACAAAACACGAGAACGGGGCTAAAATATTCAGGTTATCGGTATCATTCTCGTTCAGACTATCGGTGAAGGTTCCCTTGAAATGTGTGCAAAACCCGAAGTCAATCAGTTCAATAGTTTTTGAGAAAAACGTGCGCCGACTTGAAAAATGCCGTTTCGAGAGAAACGCGTTTAAAGTTTGCCATACATTCAGTACTGATACGGCTGAACTTACGGTGGATACCAACTGTTATGAGTAAATTACGCTTAATCCTCTATACCGGGACCATACAGACCACCGCGAGTGCGGCTCAAATCATTTTTTTTGAAGCTGAGGAAGGTTCCTCAGCTTCAAAAAAATAATTTGAGCCGCATTCGCTTCTTGTCTAACGGACCGCGCCTCTTTGGATGCGGTAGACGCCCGTCGGTTGGACCCTTGTATACGCTGGTTGTCTTTACACTGCGCGTATTGTTTTGCGTTAGAGGTGATTTTGATTCCCAATACATCCATAATTTTTAGGATTTGCTTGAATCCTTCATTAAAAATGACGACAGCTAAATAATTATCAACATCTATGGTGTTTTTGCCACAGTGCAAATGTTTTGGGGTAAACATTCAGATATTTGAGTTGACGCTTTCGTTGATGTTTTGTGTAAAAGCTCCGAGACATCACTCCAATGAATCGTTTGATGTCGAATCCTCATAAGTGGGCCTGATGACCCCCAAAATGTGCACCAGCTCTTGGGGCCTTCATGATGTGGATCACTATCAGTTGATCGTTTATGGTCAAAAGTGGCCCATACAGCTTTCTTCATCTCTGGTAGTGAACCTGCATTTCTGCGTATTGCCAGTCCGTAATACGTAGTATGTTTAGTGATGACTTAATCTATCAATTTTACAAATTCTTTCCCACCGACGCCCTTGTTCTTTTTCTTCGCATTACGTAATCTCGTCCCCATACGTTTTTGAACATGGCCTGCGCATTCTTTTTTTTCAACGTTAACATACATCATAGCAACTACAAGAGCTTTGTAGGTTTTACTATTCCCATCTCCTACATATCTTCTATATTTGACTAGAAATTTTTCGGTTGATCACACGAACATTTCCTTCACCGCATCCACTTTCATTTTACCAGCGGAACCGCTATGATTTATTGTGCACGCATAATCATGAAGTCTTCCAAGTTTCATATTCCACTGCGTCAGATTTTATTTTCCATACATTGCACGATTGGCAAAAACTTGATTTCACTACTGTGTCCATGACTTTATTGGAGTATGTTCCAATGAGCGTAGTGATGCCAAACAGCGAAGAGAAGCCTCTTTTTTTACACGTTCCGACCCCGGACACAGTCAATTCCGACGAAGGATTACCTCACTTAGCGTTTTATTCCTTCTCTTTCTCGGCTGTTACATTCGGTACGATGTCATAGACTTCTTGACTCGCGTTAGAGATATTTTTCAGACCTGCTTAATAAGTATTTCGACTAACATAAGTCCTTGACAAATATGTTAGACCATTATTATGCCACAAAATAGAGCGTTTCCTTTCATACCAATACCTAAGAGTCGCATGGCAAAACCTACTCAACGGTTTATTTCAAAAGCCTTATCATTCAAAGGACATGAGTTTATCAAGAGACGCGACAGCATGTTAACGCCAAATAAAAAAAAAATGCGACGCCACTGATCAATGCCACCGATCTCGACGACACTGACCGACTGACGAACACGCCGCGACTCTTTATACAGTAGGATGGGCTTTACCAGACGACGTTTTAACTTTGCTTCGATATTACGCGAAAACGCGGCAACGAATCGAACATTTAATGACATTTGACCAATGAAATATGATTTTTTAAAAAATCTATCGATTTTGTTTGGGTTATTATTCGATCCGTCTACTCAATCTTGAGATCTCACAATATTCGACCGAAGTTCCGAACGATATTTTTACTACGAAAATTATTCCACAGTCGTCGATTTGTTGAATCAAATAAAGTCCCTCGGTCGTATCGTATACACAATATCATTTATGTATCACCTATTATGTATCACTTAACACTTTTTCTCATCTATATACATATAGACGCTCGCGCAGCCTCGAGTCGTAGCCCTGAGAGCCTGTGCACACGGTGTATTCCTTTGCCCGTAGAAAATAGGGCGTGCGTAAAGCCTCTAACATACGCAGCGCCTCCCCCCCTGCCTTTCTCGGACCGCCGGGCAGTTGCGTTGATCGGAACCTCGGTGGTTTGTTGCGTTAGATTAATTTACATCGATCTTCTACACTTGAAGTTTCTCAGCATCTCTGAAGAGCAACATTGATGAATATTAACGAGGAAGTTTGCTCACGGTGATAATGAGACTCGAACAGTGTTTCTATTTCGTTCTTACCGACGACGATGCTAAGTGTCGTTTCGACGCGACGACGGCGGCACGCGAAGTTCCCGAATTCTTTAACGTCGACGGAATTTTCTCGTACCCGCGATCATATGGATATCATCGTGTATCCTCGAATTTCGATAGCACGATCGCATCGCCGGAATTCATATCGACGTAAGAATAAAACATATGGCCTGTCTCATAATCTCAATATACGTACTCTGTCATTTGCGATGATTGCTCTCATTGCTTTCCCGCCCGCCGACGTGTCAAAGAACTAACGGCTCCGACGCAAGAAATTCAAGTTTATTGGCTCTTCGCAGGAATACCTCGGTATGTATTTATAAAAAAATCGCAAATAGCATATTTTCCGATGATCCGTAGCCATTGCCATTACCCCTAAAAATCCTCGATTCCCTGAACAGTGTGCGACCAAAATGAGGCACGAAAGTTCAACACCCTTTGCCTACTGACGCTAAACTGTCACGTCTGAAACGCGGATGATTCGGAGGCCTGTGGCGATTCCTCGGTAGCTTCACCCTGATGACCGAGTGTACTATTGGTATGGCGTACAGAGATTGTACCCTACGGTGTACCCGTACCGTAGTATACCGCTACACGGAAATGTACGTGTTACTAGTATGGTACCGGTACACTGTACAATAGTAAAACATACCGGTACTCTAGCCTCACCATACTAACAACGGTACTAATACCATACGCACATACGTGATATACATATGTGGTATGGTACCTGGGCTATCATGTAGGAACCAGAACCAATGTAGAGTCGGATTTACCATCTGGATAGACCATCGGATTTATCCAGGTCAGCAAGTACGTACTGCCGAGTATGAGAGACTGCGTCAATCGTCGAGGCGACAGTATACAGTCCCAGTGTGGCGAACATATCACTGCTGTCTCCAATCTCTCCGAGAGCACCAGCCAGGCTGACCTCAAGGAACTCGTCGAACCCTTCGGCTGCGTTCAGAAACAACATCTCGCCAAGGATCGCACCACTAATCTATGCAAGGCCTTTCGTTTACGTACGTGCGTTTCAAAACAAAGGCCGAGGACGCTAGGGCCTTCTTGCATCTCAATAGTTACGGCTACCATCATCTCATAGTCAGCGTCGAGTGGTCCAAACCTCCAGCCAACAGAATTGAATGGTCAACGGTTGAAACGAGTTAAGGTGTTTTATATAGATTTTGCTCAATTTTTTTTACCAGACATTGCATCATTATGCATGTTTTAATAAAATTTCAGAACAGTCGACTATTTAGATTCAGAGATAATGGGTTTTTAAAATGCAACTTTTAACACTGTGTTGTAACTGTAGGTTATGCATTAAAATTTAGACAGAGTAATTGTCCGTAAAAAAAATATTTATCCCCTATAAGAAGACACATGACAATAATATGAACAATGTTTAATTATTAATGTTTATAACGCAAATATTTTTGCATTAGTGACCTGACTTTCAGTCAATGCAGACCCTGCAGTGTTAAAAGTTGCTATTTAAAAACCCATTATCTCCCAATCTAAATAGTCAACTGTTGTGAAACTTCACTCAAACATGTATTATGATATGAACAATATCTGGTTAAAATTTGATCAAATCAATAGAAATCAAGAGCGCTCGCTCGTTTTACCTTCTTTTTCCTTCGTTCCCGCAAATTATCTTACATCTGACAATTTCAACCATAACCTCCTGGTGGGACCATCTTTTGTCAAACGGCGGAGACTTATTTGTACTCCCAATAAAAGTACAATGTAAGTAACACACAAGTATACTGGAAATGCTGCGCAACGACTTAGCGTGCATGGTTAAGAAGAGAAGCTCAGCGAAGTTTGAATGCACACGGAACAAGACGATTGGCGGTGCTCGCCCGTCTCGTCATCGATTACGTTTGTTTATTAATCTACGTCGCAATACCACACTTCGGTAGATGAATAACGACCATTGAAAAGCGATATTTCGAGTTCTCAAATGAATTCTCAAGGATTTTGGGATAGTTTGAGTTGTATTAAATGTTATTATATTATTTTTTGCAAACCAGTGCGATGGTTTAGTGGTTGGCGTGCTCGCCACTAAACCAGCGGACCGGGAGGCCCCGGGTTCGAATCCCAGTCGCGTGAATTTCGTCGTGAAATATTTTTCTTCGGCATTTCGCGGCGAAATAAGACTAGTTCCACGCCTGGGGGGTGAACTCGATGACCGGCTGTATTGGTATAGGTTTTCCGCAGTTTCCCTATACCCATGACAGAAATGTCATCATGAATATAATACAGAGGAGGAAGTCGGCTGTGGCCGCAAGAGGGGGGAACAGGGAGAATGATGGAGAAAAAAGTAGTAACAGTAGAGCAAAGAAACGGTTACAATGAGGGGAAGAATAGGTAACAAACGCGGAAAGCGTGTACCTGAGGAAAAAACAAATTAAATTAATTATTATTTTTTGCATTTATGGTCGTACGTTATCATTTATTGCGGTCGGTTGCTTTGTTTGTATTACACTGGCGACTTAATTTTAATCTCGTTTGCATGTAGAAGTTATTTAGTTGGTGAGTTCTTGCCTAACTTTCGAAAATAATTTGTTAATTGGACTTTTTATCTTAAAATAAATCACTCGTTGTATTATCCAAAAATGTTCATAAAAAAACTCCTCGTGATCGGTAATTTGATGAATTTAAGGAGTAAGGCCACTGTAACGGCCCGAAAAAAAGGTTTTTTCACTAATTTTTTGCTCCCGAAATTGAAGGTATTTGAAAAAAAAACTTTTAATGGTGTTATCGGGCATACATTAAACTTTATTATAAAATTTTTTTACAGTAAAAAAAAACAAAATGGCGGTTCCACAGCTATCTTCCCGGGACATGTTTTGCTTCCAGGGCTCCGCGGCACGCAGCACCACTGGTGCACTTTTGAATCTAGAACAAAAAAAAAACCATTAATCTAGAGGGCTATAGCTAGAGAATGTCGATCGGATTTTAAAAAGTATCAATTTTTGTGGATTTGGCGTGCGTTTGAAAAAAAAAATTGATTTTTGACGAAAAAAACGGCAAGTTTTTTGTTAATAAAAAATCAATAAATAAAGTTCTTGAAAATTCCGATCGACATTCTCAAGATAATGTAAATGTTCACATCTGGTTAAAATTTCAAGTAAAAAAAATGAAAATTGTTCGAGTTATGCTGCGTGCCATTTTGAAAAACCATGTTTCGAGAAAAACGCGTTTAAAGTTTTGCGAATAGTTTTTTATTGGAAAAAATTAAAAAAAGAAGTTAGAAGGATTTAAACTATTTTTAAACTAGAGGGTTTAAACTATTTTTTAAGCCAATAAAAAAAATCGATTTTTCAAAAAATTTACAGTGGCCTTACTCCTTAAGATCGACTGGGAGCCTTAAAAGTGTGACTTTTGTGGTATTTTTCTGAGATATGTTATACTCTAAATATGCTATACTCTCGATATTGATTTATACACATGGTTTTTATACAGTTAGGATATACACTTTGCAAAAAAATTTAGGGAGCAAGAAAAAAATCCAAATTTTTTGGGGATTTTCAACAGGCTGTAACTCATACAAAAATGGTCGTACAGTAAAAAAAAAAAAGCAAATTGTAGCTCTAAGTGTCTAGTTTTCGGATCTGAGTTTGAACATTTTTTTTTGAAAATATTTTTCGAGTAATCATAAGAAAACCACCGAAAAAAAAATGTTCGAAATTTGTTTGGTTTTTTTTTTTAATCTACGGACGTGGAATTTTTTTTTTCGACTTAACCTCTATATGGACCGGATAGCTTGTTTATTCAGCTTTAAATTGGTTTTTTAAAAATCTCGATACGAGCATTTCTCGCTGAGATATCGGTGTTTGAATGGAAAAAGATCATTTTGTCTTTGATTACCAATATCTCAGCAACCAATGATCGCACAGAAATTTTGAGATTGGTTTCGAAAACTTGAATAAATTCTCTACAAGGATTGGCAATTGAATTTTGAAAAAAAAATTTTTTTTCAATCATTACATGAATTTGAAAAAGCGACCAAAAAAGGGCTTATTGTGGTTTTTTGGAAAATCAAGCGCCCAATCAAAAATATTGCGGAAACCACTAATATTAAGTGTGCCTTTTACTGTTCAATATACCCACAAAAACCCTACGAAGTTTCAATTTAATCCAGCCAACCATTTTTTTTTCCCACTTGATCGAATTTTTGAAAAAATTAAAGGAGCAAGAATTTCGCTCTGAAAATGTCATAATTTTTATCGAAAATGAAAAAAAAAAAATTTTTCATTTTTCTCTCAATTCTGTATTAGTGACTTGGAAAATTTTTGAAAAAAAAAAAAATCTAAAATTTTTGAAAAAAAAATTCCAAAATTTTTGAAAAAAAAAATTTTTAAGAAAAGTTTTAAGAAAAACTGTTTTTCTTTAGACACTGTTTAAATTCGCACAAAAAAATTATTGTCCCAATATACGTAGAACGAATATTCGACTTGCCTTGGGGGTATCAACTTTTAATTTATTCAATTAATTTGTGACTAGGAAAATTAAAGTGCGGAAGAGGAAAATCGGTGAGAAAGTGAGTCGCTACATTTCTTTAATTTAGGGCCAATTGAAAAAAAAAAATTTAAAAGAAAAAATTTTTTTTTTTTAATTTTTTTTTTCAAAAATTTTGGAATTTTTTTTTCAAAAATTTTCGATTTTTTTTTTTCTTAAATTTTCCAAGTCACTAATACAGAATTGAGAGAAAACTGAAATTTTTTTTTTTTTTTCATTTTTGATAAAAATTATGACATTTTCAGAGCGAAATTCTTGCTCCTTTAATTTTTTCAAAAATTCGATCAAATGGGAAAAAAAACGGTTGGCTGGATTAAATTGAAACTTCGTAGGGTTTTTGTGGGTATATTGAACAGTAAAAGGCACACTTAACATTAATGGTTTCCGCAATATTTTTGATTGGGCGCTTGATTTTCCAAAAAACCACAAAAAGCCCTTTTTTGGTCGCTTTTTCAAATTCATGTAATGATTGAAAAAAATTTTTTTTTTTCAAAATTCAATTGCCAATCCTTGTAGAGAATTTATTCAAGTTTTTGAAACCAATCTCAAAATTTCTGTGCGATCATTGGTTGCTGAGATATTGGTAATCAAAGACAAAATGATCTTTTTCCATTCAAACACCGATATCTCAGCGAGAAATGCTCGTATCGAGATTTTTAAAAAACCAAATTAAAGCTGAATAAACAAGCTATCCGATCCATATAGAGGTTAAGTCGAAAAAAAAAATTCCACGTCCGTAGATTTAAAAAAAAACCAAAAAAATTTCGATCATTTTTTTTTCGGTGGTTTTCTTATGATTACTCGAAAAATATTTTCAAAAAAAAATGTTCAAACTCAGATCCGAAAACTAGACACTTAGAGCTACAATTTGCTTTTTTTTTTTTGCTGTACGACCATTTTTGTATGAGTTACAGCCTGTTGAAAATCCCCCAAAAATTTGGATTTTTTTCTTGCTCCCTAAATTTTTTTGCAAAGTGTACTATATTCATGTTTATAGTTGAATCGATAACACGCGTTTTGACACGACGACAAAAAATCCGACGACACAATATCCGCAGGACAAAATATCCTCATGACAAAATATCCGCAGGACAAAATATCCTCATGACAAAATATCCGCAGGACAAAATATCTGCCGATATTATATACAGTTTAAAGTGTACGGTCATGCCGTTGAAATTTATTCCATGTCAAGTGTACAGTCATGCCGTTGAAATTTATTCCATCATAAAAAGGAGGAAAATTATTAATATGTGACGGATATGTTTGGGTTTCTTTGTTTGTTTTGGTTTGTTTGTTTGGGTTCAATGAAGAAATTCGTATTATGCCTCCACCCCACTATCTCACACACCCCACAAAGGTGTTTTATCCTCATGACAAAATATCCGTAAGACAAAATATCTGCCGAAATCATATACAGTTTAAAGCGTACAGTCATGCCGTTAAAATTTATTCCATGTCAAGTGTTCAGTCATGCCGTTGAAATTTATTACATCACAAAAAGGAGGAAAATTATTAATATGTGACGGATATGTTTTGGTTTGTCTGTTTGGATTTAATGAAGAAATTCGTATTACGCCCCCATCCCACTATCTCACACACCCCACAAAGGTGTTTTATCCTCATGACAAAATATCTGCCGGTATTATATACAGTTTAAAGCGTACATTCATGCTGTAGAAATTTATTCCATGTCGAGTGTACCGTCATGCCGTTGAAATTTATTCCACCGCAATTGGGACGAAAATTATTAATTTATGACGGATATGTTTGGTTTTGTTTGTTTGGGTTTGTTTGTTTTGGTTTGTTTGTTTTGGTTTGTTTGTTTGGGCGCAATAAAGAATTATGCCCCACCCCATTATTGTTACGTCCCAGCCTTCACTTTTTTTCTCTCCCTTTTTGAAACCACGATGGCAAATACGCACGATAGCAGCACCCTCACTCATCGACCAAAAACCTATATTTCTTTAACGCTAAGCGAGCGATTGCCGAAATGTACAAGATCAAAAGCGAAACCAACGCACGTAGGCCCCCACGCATAAACATAGCCAACGACAGACGAATTTACAAGAGGAGCGTACTCGCAGCCTAGGAAGAGAAACCCTACGCCTAGAGCACTCGAACAAAATGCAGGGACCGAACTACGCCATAATCCTGCCTTGTCCTAAGACCCAAACAATCCCACGAGGAAAACTTGCTTGCGCCAGAAGACGTCACCCGGTCATATCGCAAGACCCACGAAACCTCGGTCGCTGAACCCGATCCTCAGACATAGAACTATGGCTGCATTCATTATAGCGATGACCTAATAAGTAGATGAACAATTTCCCACTATTCCCAATACCCAAATGAACGGCTACGTCACATCTGACCTGACGACAAAATATCCGCGACAAAATATCTGAGGACAAAATATCCGAAAGACAAAATATCCGAAAGATAAAATATCCGAAAAACAAAATATTCTCATGACAAAATATCCGCGAGACAAAATCCTAAATCTCGTCCACCACACCAACGGGGTCGCGCGCAAAACACCTTTGTGGGGTATGTGAAATAGTGGGGTGGGGGCATAATACGAGCTTCTTCATTGCACTTATTTCTTTATTGTAAAGTTTTTGTACACTTTAAACTGTAGCACTACTGACACTACAAACTGACAGCACTACAAACTGACAGAATAAATTTCAACGGCATGACTGTACACTTTAAACTGTAGCACTACATACACAGCAGAGAGAAAAACATTGACTGTCTCATGAAGCCAGTTGTCCTAGTTTAAGAGTAATAACGTTAATCATAGATTTAATTACCGACAGCGGATATAATATCGGCAGATATTTTGTATTGCGGATATTTTGTCATGAGGATATTTTATCCTGCGGATATTGTGTCGTCGGATATTTTGTCGCGGATATTTTGTCGAGGATATTTTGTCGTCGGGTCAAAACGCGTGTTACCAAATGAACACTATTCCCACGCATGACGCCGACCTATCACGTAAGTCAGCGTACATTCTCACGATTGATTAACCAATCACTAAGAAGCTCTGATCCGAAAATGCATTCCCCCCAAAAAGCTCCTTCTCCTACAACCAGACTTTCCTAATTTTCATATCAGGAAGGAGCAGACACTCTGTATTCGAACTCCGAACTGAACAGTCGACTTACAAAGCTAACCCTTTCGCTCTGCGTTTCCGTGTAATCATTGTACGCGTAACTATCTTTGTATCGAAATTATAAATTTGTAAGAGTTAAACGTAATAAGCGTGAACTACGTGAATTAAGACAAAATCTACGTGTCTGAACATTTATTTGATCAACGATCAATCCATCGGGCGGATCCAACTCTCTTACCAGAATCACGCACCTCAAATTCGTCTAAATCCAAATTGTCCTATACCTAAATCTCCCTCCGGGACGTAACACTATCTCACACACTCCACAAAGGTGTTTTGCGCGCGACCCTGTTGATGTGGTGGACGAGATTTAGGATTTTGTCTCGTGGATGTTTTGTCATGAGAATATTTTGTCTTTCGGATATTTAGTCCTCGGATATTATGTCGTGGATATTTGTCGTTAGGTCAGACGCAACGCAGCCGTTGAATCATAAAAATAATATCTCGAAATTGGTTGACTTTTGCGTAAAACATTGTTAGGTTATTTGACAGCGGAAAATTACCTTTAACCCTTTCAAGGGATCGTGACCAATAACCAGTAGCCCTGTACATATATTTATTTCAAAAATATATGAAACCCCCTTAAAAAACTAGAACAAGTAAAAAAACGCCAAGTAATAAAAAATGCCCTCGAAAAAATTATCGGTTGTTTCACTATCTACAAAATTCTAATTAACCTCGAAATACTTGTGATTTTTTTCAAACAATACTTTTATTTACATTATTACTTTTTCAGTTCAGACGCACAAAAGAAGTGAAATAACGTTTTATGCAAAAGCCAAGCAAATTTACTAGAAACGTACAATAAATTGTCAAACCCTAAAAATACTATTTTTCTCAACATTTTATTTTAAGAAACCATATTACTATTATAATAAAAAGTTCTAATCACAATTATATAAAGGTACAACGTATGCATCACACAAGTACTGTATGTATGTATCACAGGAAATGCTATGCAACGACTTGGCGTGTAAGGTTAAGAAAAAAAGCTCGGCGAAGGATAACGTTTTCTCAATAACTCGACTACCAGGTTAAGAAAGACATAAATTGACGCAATTTATTATGTAACTGCAAACCAAGTTTCCAATTCCGCATAGCACAAATAAAAAAATCAGCGATGTGCCCCTAGACCACACGGCTCTTGAAATCTCACTTTATTTACATAGTTTGAAAAATGATGTAGACGTATTCACATTCTACTCTATTCCAGAACCACCATGCATCTCATGAAATCTATTGCGCCGCATAAATGTTCGTTCAATAGACATAGTTTTGGCCGGCTGAACATATCATTTCTCATAATTCTGTATATCTGATGCGATGTTACAATTTGAAATAATCCGAGTAAATAAATTGTTGAAAAAGTTACTTATGGAAGCGGTAGGAACGTTTCGCCAAGAAAATCGCGTATCTTCTCGAGCGTTTTTTCTTAACCATGCACGTTAAGTCGTTGCACAGCATTTCCAACGATACATACATACAGTACTTGTGTGATGCATACGTTGTACTTTTATATAATCGTGATTCGATCTTTTTATCATAATATTGGGTGTACAACTTAATTCGGTCCGTTTTTTTGCTTAAAACATGTACTTCTTTGAATGATAAAATGAATTAATACATCAATCAAAATATTGTCCATCGCTAGCGACTACTTTTCTACGTTCATCGCGACTACGTTCGTCTTTTGAAGCCAAGAATGAATCGAGCCATTTTTGATACCCTGTTGTGACGTGAACCGTATTCCAGTCAAAGCGTTCTGCATCGATCGAAACAAATGGTAGCCGGAAGGGGCAAGGTCTGGGCTATGAGGCGGGTGATCCAGAATTTCCCACCCGCTATTTTCCAAATAGTTTTTAACCACAATAGCAACGTGAAGCCGAGCGTTGTCATATTAAAAGATTATGCACTCGTGTCCGGTCGCATACTCTGGACGTTTTTCGGCTATAGCTCGCTTTAAACGGATCAATTGTTGCTCGTAGACGTCTCCCGTGATGGTTCAGGGAGTAATGTCTCTAATTCTTCACCTCTAAACTTTTTCGGTTGACCCGAACGCTCTTTGTCCTTAACACTAAAATCATCACTTTGAAACCGTCGAAACCATTCTCTGCGAGATTTATCTGACGGTGCAGATTCACCATAGACTTCCACATGCATTCGGCGGGCTTCAGCTGCACTTTTCTTCCAATTGAAACAGGAAATCAACACTTCCCGCAAATGGTGCTTATTTGGGACGAAATTCGACATTTTCACCGCAGTAAAAATTAGACTTGATGCGCAAAACTCAAAAGTCTGTAAACGATATTTTGTTAAGAGATGTTGATACTTCACGATACAGCAAAAATCAGCTGTTGCCGTCAACCATTTATAGCACCTGGAGTCATCTTTTGAAAACGGACCGAGCTAAGTTGTACACCTAATAGTAATATGGTTTCTTAAAAGGAAATGTTGAGAAAAATAGTATTTCTAGGGTTTGACAATTTATTGTACGTTTCTAGTAAATTTGCTTGGCTTTTGCATAAAAAGTTATTTCACTGCTTTTGTCCGTTCGAATTGAAAAAGTAATAATGTAAATAAAAGTATTGTTTGAAAAAAATCACAAGTATTTCGAGGTTAATTAAAATTTTGTAGATAGTGAAACGACCGATAATTTTTTTCGAGGGCATTGTTTTTTACTTGGCGTTTTTTTTACTTGTTTAAGTTTTTTAAGAGGTATAATTTACACGACAATTGCACTTGACTGCTATTTTGAAGCCCAATCCACGAGGACTTGCTTCACTAAAAGTGATATCTTCATTACACGTCTTACACATGACAACTTCGTGGAAAATGATCATATGAAGATTTAAAAAAATAATGTTGAAGCTTGAAGTTCCTAGTTTTGAGATGTTTTGATGAAATTTCTTTTTGTTCAGCACTTACTGGGCAATGAAATAAAATATCACGAAACAAACATTTTCCAAATATCATTATTTGCTTAGAAGTGGTCTTTGGGCTCAACATTTGTTTTCCTGACTAAATCAATATTGGGGTCATCGAACCTCATTAAGCTTTAATTTGGTCGTTTGTTGGGTTTTGTACGACAATTTGTCGCTGAGATAACCGTTGAATGAAAATTCACCCTTTTGTCTTCGGCCATTAATAGCTCATGAACTAATAATCGTACAGGCAATTGACCGGTGGTTTCTATCATTTGAATAAATTCTCTGTATGCCTTAATTATTGTTTGTTAAATTTGTTAACATATGGCATTAAATACCCATAAAATCTCGAAATAAATGCGAATATGTTTTTTTTTTATTTGAACCGATTTTCCAAAAATGAGGAGTTCTGAAAATAACTGTTTGTTTAAAAGCCTAAGAACATTCAAAAAAAGAATACTTAGTATCAGTAAATCGTGTGAATGCGTGTGGCGAGCGCAGAAGACTCGCGTGGGAGTATCAACTTTAATTAATGCAATTAATTTTAACTCAAAGAACTCTTGCATGAGGGGGCCTGCACAAATTACGTAACGCCAAATTCCCCAATTGTCGCCCCCCCCCCTGCCTTTGTTTCGTTACGCAACGGGTGCTTTGTCGTCAATAATTGCGATTTTTTCATAAACATCACTGATTATGCAAGGATCGGGCTTATACTCATTTTATTAAATATATATTCATCTAGTTTTATACCAATTTTTATGGAAAATTGTTTAAATTAACCGAGTTTTTCGCATTGATTTGACGACAAAAAAATTATTTTCATTGGCCCATCGATATCTTTACGAAAGGTTACCTGTTAGTAAAAAGTCAACAATTTATCGATATCTATGCAAATGTTGCTATCATTATGCATGGCCCTTTTTTCTTTTTTTTTTACAAAACGCCGACGGTTTGGAATTTTTTTTCTAGTTTCAAGGCCCGTTTTTGTATTCAAGGTCTTTAAAAATAGTAATTATCAATATTTAAAATATCGGCGACGTACAATCTTAGCAACTGCGATTACAAAATGTCAACAAAACAAATTGAAAATCGGTTGACAAGGTTTTGAGTATTAGCTGGGACAAGGTAAAAAAAAGTAGGTTCGAGAAAAACGAGTTCAAAGTTTTCATTCCGTTGTTTTAAATATAATGTTATGTTTTTTCTAGAATATTGATACTTCCATTAAAGTATCTAGTCCCGGGCGATATGTCGGTTCTTCATCTTCATTATATTAAACAAAATAATAAGACCCAGCACTACATCTATTATGGACGATGCCACACCTGTGGGGACTGGGGGCACTAACTGATCGCGCTACGTGTTCTCTCTAAAGTGACTGTAACTTCGTCAATTTTCGGACTTGTAGCTAAAAATGTTGCCAACATTTTTTGAATATTTGTAGGTACTGTCAAGAATTATAAAAAAATAAAATTCTTGTTATTTATATTTTGCTTGTGTAGAGTCGGAAAGAGGGAAAGCTACTGTGCAAATTCTTGCACAGTGACTTCCCCCTTAACTGACATTTCGTATGGAAAGCTGTCAACTTTCCGCAGTAAAATTGCACCCGAGTTTTAAAACTCAAAACTTGAACACGCAGAAATTTTGCTACTTCTTAACGTAACGCCTAGGCGGACTCCCTCACTCTCCCCAAATTGCGTAGAGTAATTTGCGTACGCCCCCTAACTGACATTTCGTATAGAATGCTGTGACCTTTTCGCGGTAAAATTGCGCACAAATTTTAAATTAAAAACTTGACAATGCAGAAAATGTTGCTATTTCTGGCAGTTCTAAAATCGTGACGTAACGCAATTTGGAGGGAGGGCGGGGGTCCGCCTAGGCCTTACGGCCCTACGTACGTGAGGAAAGGGGGAGGCCAAGGATTGTATTACGTCACGATTTTCAAACTTCCAGGAAAGGCGAAATTTCTGCATGTTAAGGTTTTGAATTTAAAACTTGTCCGCAATTTTACCGCGGAAAATTCACAGCTTTTTATACGAAATGTCAGTTGAGGGGGGAAGTCACTGTGCAAGAACTTGCACTGTAGCTTTCGCCCTTTCCCACTTTCCCCAAAAAGGCAAATTTGAATTTTTTGTATAATTCTTGAAAGTACATATATTTAAAAAGATGTTGACAAAATGTTTAGTCACAAGTCCGAAAACTGACCTCACAAGAAAAGGTTGCGAAGTCAATCTCTCCGAATTCGGTGAAATTTGGCATGCTTGTAGAATGGGTAAAAATAAGCGACACGGATTCTTTTTATATCTGCGGAACCCAATTTTAAAGGGTTCAAACGCACCCGAAAATTGGAGTGTTTTTCGTCGATAACGTTTTAACGGTACGAGATATGATATAAAACATTCAAGTTGCAACAATGTTTATTTTTTCGTGTACTATACATTGGAGATGAGAACGATAACGTTATCGACGAAAAACGAAAAACACCTTTATTTCCGAGGGTGCATTTCACCCCTTAAAAATCGAGTTCCGCGGATAGAAAAAATACGTGTCGCCTATTTTTACATTTACATGTACCATTCTACAAGCATGCCAAATTTCATCGAAATCGGAGAGATCGACCTCGCAACCTTTCCTTGTCAGTCCCTACAGGTGTCACATCGTTCACAACAGATGAAGTGGAGGCTCTTATTACTTACTTTTTGAGTATGAAGAACCGTCATATCGCCCGGGACTAGATACTTTAATGTAAGTATCAATATTCTAAAAAAAACATTATATCAAGAAAAACGTAACGAAAACTTTAAACGCGTCCCAGCGGATACTCAAGACCGAATCAAGCGGTTTTCAATTTTTTATTTTATTTTTGCTATCGCAGTAACTAAGATTGTACCCAGCCGATTTTTCAATTTTAATAATTACTATTTTTAAAGACTGCTTGAATACAAAAAGAGCCTTGAAAATAGAAAAAAAGGTACAAACCGTCGGCATTTTGTTAAAAAACCAAAATAAAAAAAATGCTACGCAAAATGGTAGTAATATTTGAATAGATATCGATACATTTTTGACTTTTTATTTACAGATAACTTCTCATAAAGATATCGATGGAGCAATGAAGAGAGATTTTTTTTCGTTGCCAAATCAAGACATATATCTCGGTTAATTTTAAAGATTTTTTTCGTAACAATTGGTATAAAACTAGATAAATATATACTTAATAAAATCAATATAAACCCGATCCTTTCATAATTAGGTATGTCTATGAAAGAAAATCGCAATTATTTACGACAAAGCACCCGTTACGTAACGGAATAGGGGGGGGAGGGGGTTCCGGCCAGGCGCTACGTTCTAGTACATGGGGAGAGGGGCGGTCGAACATTTGGGAATTTCGCGTTACCTAATTTGTATACGCCTCCTTATAGCAATATCTACAAAGTAGCGGCGGATTTTCCAAAAACCCGAAAAAGTCATTTTTTTGTACTTTTTTTAAAATTAATGGCAAGGATGAAGCAAAAATTCTCCGCAGCAATATTTAGGGCATTCAAAGAGTTTATTAAAGTTTTAGAAACTGTCGATCGATTAGCTATACGATCATTAGTTCATGAGATATCCACGATCAAAAACAAAAGGGTGACTTTTCATTCAGCGGCTGATATCTCAGCGACAAATAGTCGTACAGAGCCCAACAAAAAATCAAATTGAAGCTAAATGATGTGGTTCAATGACCCTGATATTCATTTAATCACAAAAAATGGTGAACCCAGGGATAAATTCAAAGAAAGAAACAACTTCAGATCATTTTCTGTCGTGATATTTCTTTTGATTGGGCAATAAGTAGTGCAAAAAGAATGTCATCAAAAGGTCTCGAAACTAGAAACTTCAAGCTTCAAAATGCTTTTTTTCATCTTTATACGATCATTTTCCACGAAGATACAGCCTTTCAAAGGTCACTAAACATTTTTTTTAAACGTTCTGCTTCTTAAAGTTTTTGGATGAATGTATTTGTTAATTACAAAACAGAACAGTGGTTTCCCATAACGGTCGTTTGTCAGTCGAATGTCGTTTGTATTTATTCGTCACTATTTTGGCCTCAAGTAAGGTTTATTCGTGCCCTCCCCTCAGCAATTGGACACTTTGACGAGACTCTTTTGCTCGTCGGTATACATACAGTGGACGATGTCCAGCGGAGTGCAGAACAGTGGGATGGATAAGTGATTACGGAATTCTTGCTGCAGCCCTCCTCCCATGAGAGCACGGTCGTATACGGCTTCGGTTGTGTGTGAGGGCGAGAGAGCGAGGCGATTGAACAGATTGTGATGAGACACTGTCGTTGAGGTGCAAACAATGAATTGATAGTCTTCACGTACAGAGAAGACGAGAATTAATTATCACGAAAACAATATATACTCTCGCGCTCCGGATGCCAGCAGCACTTCCGCTCGCTCGGGCCCTACGTATATGAATGGAAAGCCGGAGAATTTCCCGCGAAGCTTTGTACACTCAACGTCACCAGCCTCCAGATCACAAAGAAGCGAGGACCGAATTCAACCGCCCGAGTTGCGAGGAGCCGCGATCGATATATATGCCAGAAATTTCAATCCAATTTACTCCGAATATTCAAATTAATATGGAAATTTCGAAATATTCTTGAATCTACGACCCTCCGGTGCTTGTCGAAGAAATCATCGTCCTGCACAATATAGATGGTTCCCATTTACTTTTATAGTTCCTCGTATCATAAATGTATTCCCATCTCTCTCCTCCTGCCTCTCTCTCTCTCCTCTGCCTCTTGCTTCTACCATCGCTCGTTGCAGAATGCCTCAAGCTTACTCCATTTCTTTTTTGTACCCTACTTTTCGCCTCTTCCCGCTTTCTCGACGTCCCTCTATAACAAACTGACGAGCCACTTGTTTGATTTTCATCCAGCGATATCAAAATCGCCAGCGGAATAATTAATTACAGTGAGAACTGCATTGACAGTCCATCGAGATAACTATCGAGGAGAAATTTCTGCTAGGGAAATTGATATTTCAGTCACGCAGCTGTTGTTCCATCCTAAAGTATTTCATCTTAGAGATGGAAGGCTCAATCATTCTATCACCTCTTTTACTTGAGAACCCCCCTCCCTTCGATTCAAATTCTGTTCTACGTCAATTTACCGCAAAACCCTTTGAAGATCTCAAGTTGATCTGTTTGAGAAAATTCGATCTCAAAATGACATCCTCAATAAAAATCTTTCGGCAATTAAAACCCTTTATTTCTAGCTCTCCACTGATTTGAATAGAGCCTCTGGTCAATTGCCGATCGAACGACGACCGCGTGTATGCACGTTTCTCTTGTCCGCAAACGTGCTGCTGTTCTCCATTCTTCAGGGACTTCATATATATGCATATGGGACAGGATCCTTTGGACCTGTTGTATCTAGGTAATGGTGGCATTGACATATCTGACTGTTTCGAGGACAGTGCCATTTTTTGGACGGACCATTGATGCTGGACTGTCCTTAAATTTGCCAATATAGGAATAAAACTTGAACAAGTAAAAAAAATGCCAAGTAATGAAAAATGCCCGCGAAAAAATTATCGGTCGTTTCACTCTCTACAAAATTGCAATTAACCTCGAGGGACATGTGATTTTTTAAAACCATACTCTTATTTACATTATTACTTTTCCAATTCAAACGTACAAAAGAAGTGAAATAATTCTTTATGCAATGCCAAGGAAATTTACTAGAAACGTACACAGAATTGTCAAACCGTCGAAATACTATTTTCCTCAACAATTTATTTTAAGAATCCATATTACCATTATAATAAAAAGTTCGAATCACGATTATATAAAAGTACAACGTATGCATCATCCAAGTACTGTATGTATGTATCACTGGAAATGCTGTGCAACGACTTGGCGTGCATGATTAAGAAAAAACGCTCGGAAAGATACACGATTTTCTTTGAGAAACGTTCCTACCGCTTCCATAAGTAACTTTTGCAACAATTTATTTACTTAGATTATTTCCAATTGTAATATCGTATCAGTTACTGCATCAGGTATACAGAATTATTAGAAATGAGATGTTCAGCCTGCCAAAACTATGTATGTTACACGAAAATGTATGCGACGCAATCGATTTCATGAGATGTATGGTGGTTCTGTAATAGAGTAGAAAGTGAATACGTCCACGTGAATTTTCAAATTATGTAAATAAAGTGACATTTCAATAGCCGTGTGGTTTAGGCGTACATCGCTGATTTTTTTATTTGTAATATGCGGAATCAGAAACTTGTTTTGCAGTTATATAATAATTTCGTCAATTGATGTCTTTCTTAACCTGATAGTCAAGTTGTTGAGAAAACGTCATCCTTCGCCGAGCTTTTCTTCTCAACCATGCAGGCCAAGTCGTTGCACAGCATTTCCAGTGATACATACATACAGTACTTGGATGATGCATACCTTGTACTTTTATATAATCGTGATTCGAACTTTTTATTATAATAGTAATATGGTAAAATAAATATAATATCTTTAAATCTATAAGATATATAATATCTTAAAATAAATTGTTGAGAAAAATAGTATTTCTAGGGGTTCACAATTTTGTGTACGTTTCTAGTAAATTCGCTTGGCTTTGCACAAAAAATTCTTTCACTTCTTTTATACGTTTGAATTGGAAAAGTAATATTGTAAATAAAAGTATGGTTTGAAAAAAATCACAAGTATTTCGAGGTTAATTAGAATTTTGTAGATAGTGAAACGACCGATAATTTTTTCGAGGGCATTTTTTATTACTTGGCGTTTTTTTGCTTGTTCAAGTTTTTAAAGGGGATTTCATATCTTTTTGAAATAAAAAAAATATACAGGACTACTGGTTATTGGTCACGATCCCTTGAAAGGGATATAGGACATTTTCTGCTGTCAAATAACCTAACAATGTTTTCTGCAAAAGTCAACAAATTTCGAGATATTTTTATGATTTAACTATAAACATGAATGTAGTATACCTAACCTAACTGTATAAAATCCATCTATATAAAGAATATCGATGTGAATACCAGACTGTAGCATATGAAAAATACTACAAAAGTCGCACTCGTAAAGCTCTCAGTCGATCTTAAATTCATCAAATGATCAAATTACCGATCGCGAACAGTTTTTTCATGAACATTTTTGGGTAATCCAGCGAGTGATTTATTTCGACATAAAAGTTCCAATGGACAAATTATTTTCGAAAGCCATGCGATAACTCATTAACTAAATAGTACCTACATGCAAACGAGATCAAAATTAAGTCGCCATTTTAATACAAACAAAGCAACCAACCACAATAAATAATAATGTACGACCATAAATGCAAAAAATAATATAATAACATTAAATAAAACAATCCCAAAAGCCTTGAGAATTCATTTGAGAACTCGAAATATCGCTTTTCGGTGGCCGTTATTCATTTACCGAAGTGTGGTATTGCGACGTAGATTAATTAACAAACGTAATCGATGACAAGCCGGGAAAGCACCACCGATCGTCTTGTTCCGTGTATATTCAAAGTTCGATGAGCTCCTCTTCTTAACCATGCACGCTAAGTCGATGGACAGCATTTTCAGTGTACTTGTGTGGTACTTACATCGTACTTTTATTGGGAGTACAAATAAGTCTCCGCCGTTTGACAAAAGATGGTCCTACCAGAAAGGTATGGTTGAAATGATTAGATGTAAAACGTCATATCGTAAGGATGGACATCTGGCGAGACCATAACCTTGAAATATTAGCGATTTTATATAAGCATTACATAATTTTTTTCGTGCGGAAATGTCGAGTTTTGGGCCGAATAAGCGGCATTTGCGGGAACTTTTGATTTACTTCTTTAGTTTTAAAAAATCTGCGATACGACGCATCGATTGCCTGTAGCAGCATATGGTGAAGGCAATATGCCACACGCCAGAAAATTTCGACGCGGTCTCTCGTTACGTCGGTAGCGCAGATCTCGTAGTTTTTAGCTACGAGTCGCTACCGACGGACAGCGCAGCGATCGCGAATTCGGTCTCGATGCTTCGCACTAGGACGAAGAGTCGACGCCACGGTCTTAAATACAGGTCGGGAAACGACCGTGGTGGGGGTAGGCACTGTTAACGAACCCACGTTTGTTTCCAATTTTCGCCAATACGTGGCATTGCTATCGGCGTATACGTGTGCAACAAGGACAGAACAGCTTCCGTCCATCTCTCTCACTCTTCTCGATGATCCGAAATGCACATTACCTTTTTCATGGGGGCGAAGGGGGAATAGAGGTAGATGAGAAAGAATTGTGGAATAAGGACGGGGGATTGTGGAAGAGAATAGAAGTGGGGCTTGTAAAAAGGGGAAGATCCTGTATGGCTGGAAGAAGACCAATGTAAAAATTTAAAAAATACTTACCTTTTTCGAGTGAAATGGATTTTTATTCGAATTTTATTCCCAGTTTCTTTCGATGACGAAAGAAAAAAATACGCAACACATGGAATGTTGAATATACAAATACCTTTATTGGTTCGTCAGTTTAGAAAGCCCTGAAACAACGGTCCACTTTCGCCCGCTTTATGAATATTTTTCAAACTACAAATGCTCGTTGACGCGAACAGAGGTTATCGAGAACGTTGTAATAAAGATGGAGTAATAAATGGCAGGGGGTACGGTCTAAGATGAGACAAGGGGCGAAGGGAGAGATCACAGAAGACCGTGGGTGGGAGGTACTCGCCGATCGTAGCGACGGTGGTGGCGGCGAGCGGAATGAAAAGTGAAGCTCGTAACAGCGGTGAAACTTTGTTGCATTTTACATTGTATATGCAGCCATCGAATCGATTTTTTTTCGAGGACGGCCATAACCAAAAGACAGGCATTTTCCCATACTTTTTTAAATTCATTTAAACAAATAAGCTCGAGCACAATTTGTAACATCGATGCGGCTAATCGTTAACAATATCGATCCCTGCCAAAATTTCGAGCAACCAAAATTGCTCGAAACTTACTCTACAAAAGAGTGGTAAAATTTTACAATTATCATTATTTAAACAAATGCGTTCAGCATTTTTATCTTTGCCAGCGGTCATGTTTGGCAGCATTTTTGCTGGTCAGTTTCTCGAACAATCAAGATCGCTAGCTTCGCTCTACGGAAATGCGGTGAAATTTTGCGATCGCGCATTGTTTAAACAAATGCCCTCGAATGGATTTTTTGTCGACGGCGGTCGTCGGTGGAAATTTCTTTATGGTTGAACTTTCTAGAAAAACGTGGTTTGCTAGAGACTCGTATGGTGGAAGGGTGCTAGCATTTCCCGATTCTTTTTTAATTAATTTAAACAAATAAGCTCGAAGACTATATGGCATCTCGATGTCGCTCATCGTCGACGAATTCGATCTCTGCTAAAATCTCCAGTCACGACCGAGATCGCTCGAGACTCACTCTACAAAAAAGTTGTAAAATTTTACAATGCTCTTTGTTTAAACAACTGCGATCGGCATTTTTTTCTCTGCCATGGCTTATCTTCGGCAGGTTGTCGGCGGCTGACCAAATTCGCGAGCGAATGAGATCGACCGGGTCTCACTCTGCGAAAGAGTGATGAAATTTTGTTATTACTGAAAAAAAAACACGTTTAGCATTTTTTCTCTCTGCCGGACTTCATCTTCGGCAGGTTTCTCCAAGGATCGAATTCTCTAGCAATGACGATCGGAGAAGTCTCGCTCTACAGAACAGCGGTAAAATTTTACTATCGCGAATTGTTTAGAGGTCATCAGTGTAAAATTTTCGAAAAATCGTTTTGTTGGAAGCACTTTTAAAAAATCCTTGAAAACTTAAAAATGTTTACAATACTTTTTGATTAAACAATTGCGTTCACCATTTTTTTCTCTGCCATAGCTTATCTTCGGCAGGTTGGGTGCGGACGACCAAATTCGCGAGCGAACGAGATCGACCGAGTCTCACTTTGCGAAAGAGTGATGAAATTTTATAATTATTGCTAAAATAAATACGTTTAGAATTTGTTCTCTCTACCGGGATTTATCTTCGACAGGTTCCTCCAAGGATCGAATGTTCTAGCAATGACGATCGCAGGAGTCTCGCCCTACATAAGAGCGGTAAAATTTTACGATCGCGATATGTTTAAAGGCAGACACCGGTGGAAAATTTTCGAAAAATATTTTTTTTGGAAACACTTGGTTTTCGAACTATTTTTATAGATGAGTCTCCGGCGCTGAAAAGCGTCTTCGGCGATGCCATGCCGGTAGTCGCAATTCTCATCTCTTGTAAGCCTATTATCTATGGGGAGAAATTCACCGACTAAAAATAGTTTTATTTTCGACCAAAAGGTGGCATTAGATTACGGAAACAAAATTTCTTCAGCTCTATCGTCTAACCATTGACTTCACACACGTTTTTCTCCAAACCACGTTTTAGAAATCGGGACGCAGCAGAACTGGAACAATTTTCGTCCAATCGACCAATCCAATTTTGTTAATTTTTCAAAGTGTTGTTTAAAGAGCTGTATCAATGTGAAATAATGGTCGCATCGAGATGAAAAAAAAGCATTATGAAGCGTCAGTTTCTAATTTCGAGATCTGTCGTCAAAACAAATTTGTGAGCTACTGTAATCGCGCAATAATCAAGAATAGCGAGAGAAAATTTGTTTCCAATTTTTTTGGGTTTTTTCAAAAGTCCACGCGCTCGAGAATGTTATTTCAGTTACATACATGTATAGGTCAGTAAGCTTGTTTATTTAGCTTCAATTTGGTTTTTTGTCTCTTTACGTAAATTTTTTGCTGAGATATCCGACTTTGAATGTAAAAATATCCTTTTGCCTTCGATCACCGTTACCTCAGCAACCAATGACTGCACGAATAGCTTTGAAAATTTAAATAAATTTCCTACACGACCCGTTCGTTGTTTTTTGTTTTTTGTAAATGTACTACTACTTTATATATTATAGTAAATGTATAATACTTTAAGTATCGATGGAACGACTAATGTTGCCCGGTTCATTTTCTGCTTAATGTACCCCTAATAGCTCTGTAAATTTTCAACTTGATCTGTCGAACCATTTTTTCGATTTGATTCATCAAAGTTTTACACAACAATGGAAGAAGTGTATTGTTCTTAAACACCGTGTAATCATCATCAGAATGAAAAAACCGACTTTTTTCGACTTTTTCACAACTTTACCCTAGTTGCTTGTTAAAGTCAAGAAAAAAAAATTCGTAAAATTTCAATTTTTTTTTCTTCAGATTTGTCAAACATTTCAGGAAACAATACTGACTTATTTATACACGATTCAACCTTTGCAAACCATAATTTTACTTATCTTTAATTGCATTAATTAAAAGCTGAAACCCCCAAGCTGTATTCACTAGTCGATCTGAGAACTTGTATGAGATTAATTCTCGATATTTTCTGCGAAGGTTATTCGCAGGTTCGAAATTAGTTATTCGGGTTACGAAAAAAACTTTCTTCCAAAACTGATTTTTTTTTAAGAAAAAACCAATTAACATTTTTTATTAACTAATATTTTTTTGGTAATTTTTTTCTACGTTTTGGTAAAAAATAAATAATCTAAAGTTTTTGTAAACTGTAACTTTTTTCAATTTTGTTCATGCCTAGTTTGAAAAAAAAAACTGATTTCTGAAACCCTATTAACCTTCGTAGAAAATATCAAGAGTTAATCGCATAAATGTTCTCAGATCGACTATTGAATACAGTTTGGGGTTATCAACTTTTAATTAATGCAATTAAACATGAGTGAAATTATAGTGCGCAAAGGCCCATTCGGGTAAAAAATGAGTCAGTATTGTTACCTGAAATGTTTTACAAAGATAATAGAAATATTTGAAAAAAATTGAAATTTTATGAATTTCTTTTTCTTAAGAGGGAATGATACCTCATCGTGGTCGGTATGGTAGAACAATTATAGATTCCCAACAATCTCGGAAACGGCTCTTCAGATCCCGTCGAAACTTTGCCAAACGACGTCAAATAGACAGACGAACAGCTGTCTTCCCCTCAAATTTTCTGAATTTGAGAAAAAAATGTAGATTGGCTTATCATAAGCCAATCTCGTTTTTTTCTCAAATTCAGAAAATTTAATTTAATTTAGGCCTTGTGCCTTTCATTGTTCTGTAAAACATTGATCAATGAGTCCGGAAAAACGGTTCGATGCATCAATTTGAAAATTAACAGGGCGATTAGGGCTACATTTCGCTTGAAAAAAAAAGCGGCAACATTAGTGTTTCCATCAATATTTGTAAAGTAGTAGTAGATTTACTGACAAACTATAAAAAGTCACTTTTTGTCCTTTTTCCAAATTAATGTTGAGAGTGAAAGAATGTTTTTCTGAAAGATCAACAAAAGGGGCTGGTAGGAAGTTTATTCAAGTTTTCAAAGATGCCCTTTAATTCCCATTGCATTCATTGGTTGCTGAGATATCGATTATCAAAGACAAAAGGATCTTGTTTCATTTAAAGTCGGATATCTCAGCAAAAAATTGACGTAGAGAGACAAAAAACCAAATTAAAGCTGAATCAACAAGCTAACTGACCTATACATTGAGTTACGTGGAAAAAAAATTAACTAGCCCGTGAACCCTTGAAAAAAAAAACAAATAAATTTGGCAATTATTTTCCTCCGCTATTCTGATGAAAGCGCAAAAACCGCAGCTCACAAAAAAATTTCCAAAAAATCGCCAACCTTAAAGCTTCGAAGGCTTTTTTTTATCTCGATGCGACCATTTTTCACATAGATACAGCGCTTCAAAGAACGCCCAAAAAAAATGAAGAAATTTTCTATTCCTTTAATTTTTTGGAGTAGTATATCAAAATTATGGTCGAAAACACGAACTTTTTTTCAAACTCGTTACGATTTTTTAAAAATTATTTTGAAATTCCTCCCCGTACTTGACTTCTAAAACTAACATAATTAAGGAAAATATTTCGCTCTTAGTTCCAGGATTAAATTTACGATAGTTGTACTGCGTTCCGCAGAGGAAGTATAAGGTTGAAGTTTGTAACGTTGGAACGCAACGAAAATTAATATTCGTGAATTCCTCTATTTTATTTTGACAAACTGTGCTCACAAAAATCTTCTAAGCATTTTTTAAGATGTTCATTTAGCAATCTACAATATAAATCTTTAAAAAGAAGATTTTCTATAACAATAAAAATATAAAAAATAAAGTGTAAGCAAGAGCTTTCGTTGCGTTCCAACGATGCAAACTTCAACAGTATGGAGAGGGTTGACTGAAAACCAGTAGTGCTATAGCAACTCGTGCACCGCTATTGTCTATTCTTTTGACAAATAAACTCTTTTTACATAATTCAATATATACCTGATAAATCCTAAAAGTTCTTTTGACCATGTATTTTATTGGTTTCTTTAAAAAAATCTTTAAAACCGGTCGAAAATGGGCAGTGACGGTGGTGTTCTCCTTCCTTGACACACTCCGTCATTTTGACCGGAACGAATTTGAAATAAAATGCTGACTTTCCCAAAACTGGAAGTTTTCAATAATTTTTTACAACAATTCAACTTTAGGCTTTCCGAGTTGCTAAAGACTTGCCCTGTGGAAAGGTGGTGACATCTTACCATCCGTTTTAATAAATTTAAACAATTACCTCGACCACGATTCATATACACTTTGTCCACCGCTCGCCTCACGAAGGTATGGGTACGGTGCTGGTGTCATCAGACGACGGAGATTCAGCCCGGACAGTGGCTTATTCTCCTTGAAAAGTTTCATCGGAAATATTTTGTCCATAGTCCACCAGGGAACGGAGAAGAAACTTTGCGTTATGCTGGTTTTTCTCGAAACGCAATTTTTCAAAACGGCACGCAGCATATCTTCAAAAATTTTCATTATTTTCACTCCAAATTTTGAGTACATGTTTAAAATAACATTCCAAAAAGAAATACGTACGGGATTTTCTATAAGTTAGTTAAAACATTAGTTATTACCAAAGGATTGTCCTTTTTTTCTGTCGAAAATTAAGTTTTTGGTTTAATGCTCCCCAATCACACAGAAATTAATATTTTCACAATCCTCTACGTATTTCTCTAGCTATACTCGTGTAAATTAATAGAAATTTTTTTATTTTATTCTAAAATCAAATTTGCGTCAGTTATACTGCGTGCCGCAGAGCATCTCAAATTCAACATGCCTCGCCAGAATGGCTCCAGCGTCACCTTTTGGCATAATTTTTTAATTTGAATTTCATTTTGGTCTCTCGAAGATATGACCAATAACATCCTTGAATATTAATAGTCTCTTATTTGTCCTACAAAAAAATCGCGAAATATCACTCAATTTTGGACGTTTACAGTGGTGTAAGCCCTTGTGATAAAATAAGCGTGCGCTCTTGATTTCTATCGATTTTGTTCAAATTTTAACCGGACATTGTTCATATAATTATGCAAGTTTGAGTGAAATTCTAGAACAGTTGACTATTTAGATTGGGAGATAATGGATTTTTCAATAGCAACTTTTAACACTGGAGGGTCTGCATTGGGCGAAAGTCAGGTCACATAATTCGGCGTACCATTCTATTGGGTTATTTATTTTGAAGAAAAATTCTGATTAGATAGCAAACTAGTTAGGGAACGAGGGAAAAAGTTTGGATTGTCTTTACTATTCAGTTTTGCTAAAGACGTTCGGGGCCATTCATAAAGTACGTGATGCAGTGAGGGGGGTGGGGGGTTAGGTAAATCGTCACACTTTGTCACAGGGGGGTGGGAGGGGGGGTCAAGCAAAAGTCACGAGACGCTATAAGTATATTAAATCTGGAACTGAGACGCTGAAAATATTGTGTAGTGCCCACCCAAAGTTCCGACTACGAGGAAGTTCCAACGTCTCTGATATCGATTGAGACTCACCTGAAGTATCCTCGGGAACACATTGCATTCTAGGTGCATCGTGATAAAAGATTATCAAACTATCTATTATTGATGTTACGTAACATAAAGGATATATTTCTTACTACGGGGGTCATCCATTAATCACGTGAGGTTTCTTAGGCCACTTTTAGAGCCCCCCCACGCCCATGGAGATATGTGGTGAGGTTCTTGGGTACACCCCCCCCCCCCCCAACAACACGTGTATTTTTTTAATAAGAAATGTCAGACAAAAGTGTCAGAGAGTGCGGTATCGTATTATGAAAAATGAAATAATAGTACAGTCGTGTTGTCGCCGAAAAACCCCGTAATCGGAAAAAAATTGAAGAAGGCCATTTTTTTTAACAGATGATTCTGTAGGTGCCGCGGGTACTAAATCCAAGTTTGCCCAAAAATCGGGGTGTAGAGTTTTTTTAGGGGGTGAATTATGATGTGACTTGATCAATGCCAAACTACAACCCTTACGAGGTCGGCGCCGTGAGACAAAATGTTCCGAAAAATCCGGGCTTTATTTTTGTCCACAGCGTCAAAGTCAGGGAAGCTCATTTTGAGGGTGAAAAAGTGGGCTGAAATTTTGAAAGATCAGTTTTAATTCAATAACTCTTTGGGAAAAATTCGTACAATTTTTGTTCAAATGGAAATCTTGTAGCCCTTGAAAAGACGCGTCGATCGAGTATTTGATCATCCCTGTCCAATAGTATCTTCATCCCTAAAAAAATTATTGAAATATTTTTAAAAATTCGTTTATTGTATAACTAAAAAACAATTGAATTTTCAAGTATGGTTGAAATGTATGAAATGTAGAAAATAATCTTCTTTATATTTTCGTTTCTATGGACTACCCTTGAATTTTGCTTCTTCCAACACCTCTCGGAGGTTGAAAAATCAAAATGAAATTCTGGGAAAACCATTGACCGTATGAATTCACCGCCATGAAACGATTTGTAGCCTGAACCTTCCGCTACATTTTTGTCCACAGCGTCAAACTCGAATCTCTTCATTTTCGATTTCTAAAAGTGGGGGAACGTACAAAATCAGTATTTTGAGAATAACTGTTCGAGAAATTTGTTTCGAACTCCATTCAAATGAAAAAGTTGTAGCTCTTTAAAATACGCGTCGATTGGGTATAAAATCACCTCTTAATTTCGAAAGTACCTCCCCCCATAACGAATGACGAAATACTCTGAAAGTTTTGTTTTCGTGATTACTCAAAAACGGTTAATTTTACCGGTGCCGTTTGAATGTACGAAATGTAGGGATTGATATTCTCTACATTTTCGTTCATATAAAAAATCCTCGAATTTTGCCATATTTTCATCCGTTACCGAAAATAAAAATATTTTTATCTTTTGCCGGAAAAGTTTTGACTGTACGAACATTTTTTGTCTTACGGCGCCGAGCTCCTAGGGTTTTAGTTTGGCATCAATCCACCACCATCCCCCTTCATCGCCTAAAAAAAACCCTACACCCCAATTTTTAGGCAAACTTGGATTTAGCACCCCCGGAATCTACAAAATCACGTGTCAAAAAACTAGCCTACTTCTAATTTTTTCTGATTTCAATAAACAGCACGACTGTACTGAGTATATGGCCGGTATATTTAAATAGCATTGCCCGTGCAGAAATTTTGACCGGGATACCCTATGTCCGATCAAATCCCGATCAGGATTTGTCGTGGATTCCCCAAAACCGGTATCCCGGTTAGAATCCAACTTGCATCAGTATCGGCATATGTACGACGACGATGGCATCATTTTGAAAATTTTGGCGTCACGTGTATTTTCTGTATTACTATGGAATTCCTATCTATAAATAGGAATTTCTGTCTATAGTTTCCTATCTATATAATTCCTATCTATAGATAGGAATTACATAGTAATACCGAAAATACACGTGATGCCAAAATTTTCAAAATTATGCCATCGTCGTCGTACATATTCCGATACTGATGCAAGTTGGATTCTAACCGGGATACCGGTTTTGGGGAATAAGTCTCTGTTTATACCCACCGACATGTCGGTGGGTATAAACATGTATTTAAGACAAATTAAAATCAAATTCACAATGATTAGATTAAAATTTACACCAACCGTGAGTTCTTACGTATTTCGAGAGAAAACATTTCGTCGAGGCAAAGAAATTTTTGCAAAAAAAGTTGTGAGTTTCAAATATTACATTATAAATATGAAAAAAATCACAAAATGAGTTGTGAATTTCCTCAAGTTGAAGAAAATAAAAATCGAATTCACGACAGTTATATTAAAATTTACACCACAAGTGTAAACGTATTTTGAGAGAAAACATTGTGTTGAGGCAAAGAAATATTCGCACAAAAAGTTATGTGCAAAAATGTCTTTGCCTCGAGGTAATGTTTTCTCTCAAAATACGTACGAACTTACTTTTGGCGCAAATTTTAATCTAATCATTTTGAATTTGATTTTGATTTGTCTTAAATACGAAAAAATTCACAACTAATTTTGTGAATTTTTTTTGTATTTATAATTTCTTGTCAATAAATTTGCATTCACAGAGTTTGGTGTGAATTTTTTTTAATTCGCTTCAAAATCTCGCGATGAGCGCGATCTGCCATTTGAATCTTTGGACAAATTTTTTTTTATCGATAGTTTAATGCACCAAAACTTTATAAATGTTATTTATTTTTATAATAAATTTAACATGTCATAATTCCATTTTTGACATTTTATTTCAGCCTGTATTCATCCGTGATCCTTCCCAGATTCCTCAATGATTCCATGGGGAATCTATCTAAAGTCACTAAAGGATCCGGTTCTGGATCCCTAATGGAATCCAGTTTACGGATCTTACATTTAGTCTTCGAATCTGATCCGATATCGGACTAGATCCCGACTGGGAGCCCGGGATACAAGTCAGAATCCAGCTGTATCCCTGCCAAAATTTCTGCACGGGTGTCCGCGCAATAACACAAAAAAATACACGTGATATGTCACAACACCCCCTCCCCCACCCCTTGCCCCTAGCGTGATCAATCATGATGTTATCCAACCCCCCCACCCCCCTATTTGAGTCTTACGTGATTAAGGGGTTAGGCCACTTTAGGGGCCCAAAATAGGCTTTTTGAGGATTTTTTTCTTTAGAAAAACTACAAAATAAATCGAGATTACAAAAAAGGATGTTTATCATGCATATCAGTGATTGTCTACAATAATTTTTTTGAAGCGATCAATTTCAAAATGGCGGCTGTGTAACGCTTATTTCAAAACTGCATTTTTTAAGTTGGCCGGAAACATAACTCAGACAATATTCAACCGATTCACTTGAAATGTTGAATATATCTTGAAAAATACATTGTTTATCGAAGTACGTAGGATTTCTTTTTATATTACATAGTTCATTCGTTATTAACTATTATCTGACGAAATTTTTCACTTTCCAAAAATTCTCCTAAAAAATCGTCAGATAATTGTTAATAAAAAATGAACTATGCAATTAAAAAAAAAAATCCTGCGTACTTCCATCAACAATGTATTTTTCAATATATATTCAACATTTTAACTGAATCGGTTGAAAATTGTCTGAGTTATGTTTCCGGCCAACTTAAAAAATGCACAGCCGCCATTTTGAAATTAATCGCTTCAAAAAAGTTTTTTTTATACACTGATATGTATGATAAACACCCTTTTTTGTAATCTCAATTTATTTTGTAGTTTTTCTGAAAGAAAAATTCCCAAAAAGCCTATTTTTCGGCCTCTAGAGTGGCCTAAGGCGTTAATGGACGACCCCACGTATAAATTGAAGGTTTTGATATCTTACATATATATTTACCTAAAGTAAACAATATAAATTGTTCGTTCTGAAATGGCTTATTAAAATGGTTTCAGTATTTTACTTGCTTCTTTTTGTTGAAAAAAAAACGAAAGCGGAAGGGAGACGCGCTCTGTGTCACGTAATTTTCCGGAGCGGCACAGGCACCCGTCACGAAATGTCACAGAGGGGGGAGGGGGGTCGAATATTGATAAAATTTGCGTCGCGTGTTTCATGAATGGAAGCCCCTTCAGTAACGACGGAATAACTCTCGGTAAAAAATATTTGTCCCCTATAATAAGAAGACATTATGCAGCACCGTCGAACAGTATTGGTCAATATGTCGAGAAAAAAGATAATTATCGCGTTCCTAAAGTTCAAAACTTTTAACGTAAAAAGAAATATTTGCGTTATAAACATAAATATTTTATATTGCTTATGTCTTATTATATTTATTATATTTATATTGCTTGCGTTATAAATATTAATATTTTATATTGCCTTGTGTCTTTTTATAGAGGACAAACATTTGTTACGGAAAATTGCTCTGTCTAAATTTCAATGCAGACCTTGTAGTGATAAAAGTTGCAATTTAAAAACCCATTATCTCCGAATCTAAATAGTCGACTGTTCTGAAATTTCACAGAAACATGCATAATCATACGACCAATGTCTGGTTAAAATGTTGAACAAAATCTATAAAAATCAAGAGCGCATGCTTGTTCTACCTTAACACGTTCAACCGTTGACCATTCAATTCTGGCAGGCTGAAGGTTTGGATCCGTTGACTCTGAGTATGAGATGATGGTAGCCATAACCATTGGGATGGAAGAAGGCCCTAGCGTCCTTGCCCTTTGTTTTGAATCGTACATACGTAAGCGAAAGACCTTGCACAGATTGGTGGTGCGATCCATGGAGAGATATTGTTCCTTGAGGTCAGCCTCGCTGGTGCTCTCGGAGAGATTGGAGACAGCGGTGATATCCTTGCGACACCGGGACTGTATATTCTGGCCGCGACGATTGACAAGGTTTCTCATCCTCGGCAGTACGTACTTGCTGCCCTGGATAAATCCAATGGTCCATCTAGATGGTAAATCCGACGCTACATTAGTTCTGGTTCCTACATGATAGCCCAGGTACCGTACCTACCACGTGTGTGCGTGCGGTATCGGTACCAGCATTAGTATGGTGAGGATACAGAACCGGTATATTTTACTATTGCACAGTGTACCGATACTATACTAATGACACTTATATTTGCGTGTAGCGGTGTACTACCGTACAGGTACACCGTAGGGTACTATCCCTGTACGCCATACCAATAGTAAGCTCGGTCATCAGGGTGAAGCCACCGAGGAATCGCCACAGGTCCACAAATCATCCGTGTTTGAGACGTGACAGTTTAGCGTTCGTAGGCAAAGGGTGTTGAACTTTCGTGCCAGATTTTGGTCGCACACTGCTCAGGAAATCGAAAATATGATATCTGCGATTTGTTCATGAATAAATATCGAGGTATTTCTGCGAAGAACAAATGAACTTGGGTTTCTCGCATCGGTGCCGTTGGCTATTTGACACATCGGCGAGTGGGAGAGCAATGCGAGGGAAGATCGTGGCAAATTACAAAGTACGTAAATTGAGGTTGTGAAGTTATAGCACGTACGTACCTTGACTTCCGGTGTTTTCTCCTTCGGCTTCTCACTGTCACTATGTTCCTCGATCTTCTTCGTGTAATCAGCCGCGGCGGTTTTCTCGTCGATTATTTCGTTGTCGGGATTTCTCGTCGGTGGTGTGCTGGCGTCCTGAGGCGTTGTTTACAGCAAAAAAAACTCACCAAAACGCGACGAAAACAAACTCCACTTTATCACTATTCACACTATTCACATTCTATATCACACTCTATCACACAAATCGTATGAAATATAATTCGAACGAATGTGCGAGGTTATAGCTCCGGCTTTTGACCTGTCAAAGAATAAATTGTTCCGGAAGGAGGCGAGCGCGGTCGGTAAAAACAGGACGAAGTGAGCTGCGCGCCGCCAGTGAGAAAACGGATGAACCGAACGCTCGCTCCGGTACCTGATATTTTGAGCTTAGTTGATACATTTTTGCTACATTTATGTAAAAATTTCAAAATGCTTTTTCTCCGTCATTTTTTTCATGAAAACAGGTGAAACAAAGCTTAAAATGTGTGCTTTGTCACGGTCCAGAGGATGACGCTCAGAAAATTACCGAAAATGCGATGCAATGGTTAATAATACACCATTTTTCGCAGGGGAATCGCACAACAAATTTCATCCCAATCGGTTGTTCCGTTTCGGAGAATTCTTTTTTCAAAATTTGGAAGCGGTCGGAGGCATGTGGCACATCGCCTTAAGTGAGAGAAGTTGCCGTGAGTGGTTTCAAAAATTGAAGAACGGTGAGGTTGACGTCGAAGACAAAAAACGTAGCGGACGGCCGAAAGTGTACGAAGACGCAGAATTGGAAGCATTGTTGGAGGGAGATTCGTTATTCGAGAATCATTGTCTTGCCCTCTTTTTGAAATTGCCGAATAGGAGATTCAAGCTCGCAGCAGTGAGCGGACGAACCTTGCGTGGAAAAGAGAGCGAGGAGGGTGGCGACCGCGTTCAAGGAGACGCGACGAACAATCGTCACCGTGTACTGCGATCTAAGGGGTCACACTACTGTAGAATTTTTAAAAATTGTGTTTTTTTACTTGAAAAAGTAAAGAGGGGAAAAGAGTTTGGTACCTGCACGGAGAGAATTAAATGTTAAAAATTACCGTGCAGTAACGGTAACCCTGAAACTTCGCTTATTATTGCTGAGTAAAACACAGATTTTCAGGAAAATAAAGTAATATTTCTTCTTCAGATAGAAAATTTTACTGTGCATTCTATTATTTTATACCTTTCAAAAATGTCTATAAAAAGTATCGTCTTTATAACAGTTATTTTAAGATTTATTACAAAATTTAATGAGTGTTATAGGACAATGTATTGTGCTCTCGATAAAAATTATCGTGCGGTACGGTACGGCAATTTTGAGGCACTGCATGGTAAAAATTCCCCTCATACCTTTCACTGCAGAATGGTATTGTGGTGGGGCTAAGTAGGGATGCACGGTCTCGTTTCAATGGTCTAATTTCGTCTAAACTGCCTACATAAACTGCTTATGAAATTTTTAAGAGTGAATACGATTTTACGATTTTAAATGATGACGAAATAATATGTACGCAAATTACTCACAATACTCGAGCCTACGATGGTACGAAATGTATTGTAAAAAAATGGTAGTATTAAATGAAAAATAAATTCTATTAATCAAATTTCTCTCCTCATCCGTTTGTTGCATATGCCGATTGATATGAATGAAAAAAAATTCCCAACAAAAAACAACCAGCGTTAACTTGTACCAATTTTTCAATAATAAATAATATTTATTATTATTATTATTATGGTTATTATTATTTCGGTTATGATTCTAATTATCATCGCACCAGTCTTTAAAGATAAAATACATTCTACTAACGAACTGACGCGATGGTCTAGTGGTTAGCGTGCTCGCCACTAAAAAACCGGCGGACCGAGAGGTCCCGGGTTCAAAACCCAGTCCGGCGTACATTTAATATGTTTTACTTCGGCATTATGTGGCGAAATAAGACACAGCGGGGGAAGTCGCCTGTGCCACAAGGGGGGAACAGGGAGATCGGTGGAAAAAAAGGTAAACAAAAACAGTAGAGGAGAGAAACGGTCACAATGAGGGGAAGATATATAAATTTTACCAGCCTTATAAGGAAATGTTTCTTCTGAGGTTGACGCATATAAATTTTACTGTGCAGTACCGTAAAAATACCGTAGGGTGCGGTTGGTAATTTTTAACCGACAGTAGGTAAAATGTTAGCTACGTTTTTAAAATTTTCTGTAACGTGAGGTAAAAAAAACTTGTCACATACGAATTACAGTACTACCTCCCTAAGAGAGCGGTCTAGGGCGGTTAGGGGAAGTAATTCTCGAGAAATTCGTCGCCGAAGCCTTCCCCCACCGCTAGGTTAGCGCGCTCGAAAATCGCGCATGTGGTAGCGTGTATGTGTTTCTCCACTCGAACTCGATAAGAGAGCGCGAACGAAAGTGTTGAGAAAACTGTAAACGAGTTGCGGAAAGTGTACTGGCGTTTCGTCGTTTCATGCGTAAGTATATCTCATTAAATATTGATGTGTAAATCTTTCTTTTTCTTCGCGTTTTTTTTATTCTGCTGTTTGGTATATTTTGTTGTTGCAATATTATAACACATATGAAGGAAACATTTGTAAAACTTTCAATAATTGTTGAATTATCTTATTGTTCGCAAAAATATACGTAGTATATTCGTTATCGAAACTCGAACATATACAGTAGAACCTCGATTATCCGAACCAATTGGGACCGAGACTAGTTCGGATAATCAAAAGTTCGGATAATCGAAACGTGGGTTTTTTGGGACGAGATCATAAACAACACCTTTTTATATAAAAACAGTACATACATATATATTATAATTTGACATATATGTTAACGTTGAAATATATATATATATATATATATATATATATATATATATATATATATATATATATAATGTATTTGAAATACCTGAAAAAAGTTGAATGCTTTTTTTATATTTTTTAAAAATAAAATCGTCCATTTTTAATTGACGAACGGCTGTAACGCGTTTTTGAGCGGCTAAGTCTCGCAGCCGTTTGGGAAGGAGAGATTGCGTTGGGTTGCTCATTGTTGCTCACGGCGGTGGCAGCGAGCAGCAATGTATCTCTCGCGCCAACGTTCGGATAATTGAGAGTTCGGATAAACTAAGTCATCGTTCGGATAATTGAGGTTCTACTGTACAGTGTACAAAAAAAATGTAACTAACAATTTATCTTGTGTATATACTTCAAGTTGAAATATACAATGTATATATATGTATAAATATTTCATTTTTAGATAAAACGGGATGGCTGAATCGAAAATATATTTTACTTGCATTAAATTAGTACTTGAAATGTAATTATGGTGCATGTTTTTTTCTCCGACTTTACGGCTTAAACGTATATATTATTGTACAAAGGAATATTATCCATTTGACAATCGTGCGACGTGCGATTTTCTGAAATCGCTCGCGATCTCTTATGGAGTTGTCTGCGACAAACTCGGGAGGCCTCGGGTACACTGGACAGCTCGAGCTAGGTGGGGGAAGCCATAAAATGCGCTCAAGCGGAACGGCGGGGAAATTCTCTCTTAGCGAGGGCTCTCTTAGGGAGGTAGTACTGTATTATGATTTTCTCACTTGTCACCACATTGAAATATATCACGGTAATTTCTCCGTTTTTCTCGAAATACTATTTTTTTAAACGGCACGCAGAATAATTCCAACAATTGGCCAAACAAACCGTTGCCGAGTTGTGATGGAGCTTACCTAGCCCACCTATTTTTGAGGCGTTACGTTAAACTACAGTTTTTGTACTTAAAAATGAATAAAAATGAATTACATTTTTTAAATGTATTTCAAGACCAAGCCCAACAACTTTTATATTCAAATATTTTATAAAATCTTCAAAAAAAATCGCGAAAATAGCCTTTTTTCGTGGCTGCAAAGTGGACTGGCCCCTTAAGGTAAAACGAGAGTGCATTCTTGATTTCTATAGATTTTGTTCAAATTTTAACCAGACATTGTTCATTTCATTATGGATGTTTGAGTGAAACTTCAGAACAATTGACTATTTAGATTGGGAAATAATGGGCTTTTAAATAGCAACTTTTAGCACTGCAGGGTCTGCATTGCCCGAAAGGCAGGTCACATAATTCGGCGTACCATTCTATTATGTGTATTAATTTTGAAAAAAATATGATTAGATAGCAAATAGTTAGGGAACGAGTGAAAAAAGTTTGGATTGTCTTTACTATTTAGTTTTGCTAAAAACGTTCAGTAACGACAGAATAACTCTCGGTAAAAATATTCATCCCGCATAATAAGAAGACATTATGCAACACCGCAGAACAGTATTGTTCAATATTTCGAGAAAAAAGAAAATGATCGCGTTCCTAAGGTTAAACACTTTTAACGTAAAAAATATCTTTGCGTTATTAACATTAATATTTTTTATTGTTCAAATTATTGCCATGTGTCTTCTTATAGGGGATAAATATTTTTTTTACGGAAAATTACTCTGTCTAAATTTCAATGCAGACCATACAGTGTTAAAAGTTTCAATTTTAAAACCCATTATCTCCGAATCTAAATAGTCGGCTGTTCTGAAATTTCACTGAAACATGCATAATGATACGAACAATGTCTGGTTGAAGTTTGAATAAAATCTATGAAAATCAAGAGCGCGCGCGCGTTCTACCTTAACACATTTCAACCGTTGACCATTCAATTCTGTTGGGCTGAAGGTTTGGACCCGTCGACGCCTGAGTATGAGCTGTAACCATTGAGATGCAAGAAGGCCCTAGCGTCCTCAGCCTTCGCTTTGAAATGTACGTACGTAAACGGAAGGCCTTGCACAGATTGGTGGTGCGATCCTCGGCGAGATATTGTTTCTGAACGAAATCAAAGGATTCGACGAGTTCCTTGAGGTCAGCCTCGCTGGTACTCTCGGAAAGATTGGACATAGCGGTGATATCCTCGCGACACTGGGACTGTATACTGGAGCCGCGATGATTGACGCCATTTCTCATCCTCGGCAGTACGTAGTTGCTGCCCTGAATAAATCCAATGGTCCATCTAGATGGTAAATCCGACGCTACATTCGTTCTGGTTTCTACATGAACCTTACCTACCACGTATGTGCGTACGGTATCGGTACCGGTATGAATATCGTGAGGATACAGTACCGGTATATTTTACTATTGTAAAGTGTACCGTTACTATACTAGTAACACGTGCATTTGCGTGTAGCGGTATACTACCGTACAGGTACACCATAGGGTACAATCTCTGTACGCCATACCAATAGTACGCTCATTCATCAGGGTGAAGCTATCGAGGAATCGCCACAGGTCCACAAATCATCCGTGTTTGAGACGAAACAGCTTAGCGTTAGAAGGCGAAGGATGTTGAACTTCCGTGCCTCATTTTAGTCGCACACTGCTCGAGAAATCGAGGATTTTGCGGGGTAATGACCATGGCTACGGATCATCGGAAAATATGCTATTTGAGATTTTTTACGAATAAAGACCGAGGTATTCCTACGAAGAGCAAATAAACTTGAGTTTCTTGCATTGAAGCCGTTGGCTGTTTGACACATCGACGAGCGGGAAAGCAATGCAAAGGAAGATCGTGGCAAATGACAAAGTACGTAAATTGATGTTATGAGACAGGCCATATTTTTTATTTTTACGTCAATATAAATTCCACCGATACGATCGTGCTATCAAAATTCGAGGATACACGATAATATCCATATGATCACGGGTACGGGAAAATTTCGTCGATCTTGAAGAATTCGTGAACTTCGCGTGCCGCCGTTATCGCGGCGAAGTGATACTTACCATCATCGTCGGTAAGAACAAAAAAAAACACATTTCGAGTATCACTTTCACTGTGAGCAAACTCACTCATTAATTTTCGTCACTGTTACTCTTTGGAGACGCCGAGAAACTTTAAGTGCAGAAAAACGATGTATATCAATCTATCGCGACAAAACACCGGGGTTTCGATCCACGCAACTGCCCGATGGTACGAGAAAGGGGGGCGCTGTATGTCAGGGCCTTTACACACGGCGTATTTTCTACGCGTGTAGAAAATACGCCGTGTCCACAGGCCCTCAGGGCTGCGCCTCGAGGCTACGCGAGCGTCTATATCTATATAGATGCGAAAAAGTGTTAAGTGATACGTAAAAGGGCGTATGTAGTGTATGTTTCGATACGACCGATCGTTGAACGAGTCGACAAACGGTGCACTTTAGGCTGAAACGCGACGTTTCAGCGTGAAGTGAATCTAGGACGATTCTGAGGTGTTGAAGAATTTTCGTGGCAAAAAAATCGTTCGGAAATTCGGTCGAATATTATGAGATCTTAAGATTGAGTAATCGGATCGAAAAATGACCCAAACAAAATCGATAGAAAAAAAATCATATTTCATTGGTAAAATATCGCGTTTCCGCGTAATATCGAATCAAAGTTGAAACGTCGTCTGCTAAAGCCCATCTTACTGTATAAAGAGTCGCGGCGTGTCGTTGGTGCTCACAAGCAGTGGTGTCGCATCGAATCAGTGGTGTCGAATCGAATTTTTTTTATTACTTGGCGTCCAGACGCTGCCGCGTCTCTTGATGATGACGTTTACAAAAATATAATTCTAAAGGCACTGAGGCTTACATGATGGTGAGTATGGGAATGACTGGCTACTGTAATGACGTTTCTCAACGTTGAGTGTCTCCAAATTACCCATGTAGGGTGATCGGTAGTGGCCAATGATTGGCCGATGCTCGACGCCAAGCTTGCCAACATTCGCACTCGAGCTTGGCCCGATCATCGACCGAGCCTTGGATGATAAGAGCGGCCCGATATTCGCAATCAACATTGGCCCTAGAATGGCTTATGAGAATCGGCCGAGCATCGCGTAGGAGTTCATTCGAGAATCGGCCAACAATAAGCCCCCTCAAGATTGCCATCATTGGCACTCGAGCTTGGCCCGATTATCGACCGAGTCTTGGCGGATAATTGTGACCCAATATAGATCACCAAAATTGGTCCTGCACTGCCAAAAAAAAATTAATTATTTTTGTATTGTAATTCGTCATTACCTGGTCTTTCGAAATGATTAGTTAGAAGAAAATATTTCACCAAATGGGGTTCGAACCTTGAACTTCCACTCATAGCCAAACACGCTGCCCCTATGCTACCGAGAACTTGTGACATTTGAATCGCAGATATGGCATAAGATACTAAATGGATTCTCATCATTATTTGTATCACATAAACTATATCAATTAGTTAATATCATTGTGATAATTAGCGAGTGTTATCGAATGACATGTTATAGAATTTTCAAACCTAACTTATATATATATAATTCCTCTCTCTCCACCTTCTCTACCCCCACAACCCGTTATTATGTGTGTTGCAATAAAGACAGACCATTAGTTCATTAGTTCAAGTTCAATTTGAATAAATAAATATATTTAAAATGAATAATTCCAATAATGGAATGCAATAGGAAAAATTTGATTTCACGAAAAATCTAGTTAATTCAAATAAAAAATAAATAGACGCGGTTAGTTAATATTAATAGAATGTTTCTGTCAGTGTAGGATGATTCATAAAAATCGGCAGAATATCGCGTATGAGCTCGTTCGAGAATCGGCCAACAATGAGTGCATTGATTTGGTAGTATATTTTTTAAGAATAATATCCAATGGACTCGTGAAAAGTATTTATCTCGTCTCTCAATGACTTCAACGCGAAACAATGAATCGTCAATATACGAATTGCGGTTCGATCATGCGTTACTCGGCCGAACATTGGCCTCGTATCGGCAAAAACATGATTGGCGAGTCTATACTTCGCCAAACATCGACCTCGTATCGATAAGCCAATGATTAGAGAGCCTATATTTGGCCGAACATTGTCCTCGTATCGGCAAACCAATGATTGGCGAGTCTATACTTTGCCAAACATCGGCCTCATATCGATAAACCAATAATGAACAAGTCTATACTTGGCCGAACATTGGCCTCGTATTGGCAAACCAATGATTGGCCGGTCTATACTTCGCCAAACATCGGCCTCGTATCGACAAGCCAATGATTAGCGAGTCTACGTTTGGCCGAACATTGGCCGCGTATCGGCAAACCAATGATTGGCGAGTCTATACATCGCCAAACATCGGCTTCGTATCGACAAGCCAAAGGCTTGTCCAATGGAACATTGGCCTCGTATCAGCAAACCAATGTTGGCTAGTCAATACTCAGCCGAGCATTGGCGTACAATTGTTTAATCGATCATCGTCCCGTCAACATTGGTCCAAGTATTGGCCGTTACGGTTCGATTGGCGAAACCTACATGGGTACCTGCCGCGTGTGTATGTGTGAGGACGCGTTTTTCTCCACAACGCGTAGTCAGCCTGCGTGCATTGAGCAAGAACAGAAGGTCCGGATATCGGGAACGAGGAGAGTGTCAGTTTAATTGGATGAGAATCGAATCAAACTCCCGCAGGTGAGGCCGATTCCAGCCCAGGCTTGCAAGAGCCTTCCGTTTATTTCAAACGGGAGAAAATTGAATAAGTTCGCGGGCGCTCGTCGAGAAAGAACACTCGAAGCTCACAGCCCCCTTGCCAAACGAATAACTTCGATTAGAGAATTTGTAGGTTTTGCACGGGCTCTCGGAGTCTCTTTTCCCGTTTGACGGCGTCACGATGACGCCCAGTGGAAAGAAGAAAAGTTTTCAAATGTGCTCAAAAGGCCACCCACGCATCGCACCGCCCATTCTCAACGCGCATTATAAAGTTTCCACCGCTCGTATTCTTCGGGAAAAGAAAAAAGTTTGAGCTATATATCGACCTCGGTCTCGCTACCATTTCAGACGGCAATTTCTTTCTACCCCCGTCATATCTCTCACTTCTTTTTTCGATAAAACACACGTGTCGAGGAGCCCCTTGATACGCAAACCCGTTAAATGAATGCCGAGGGGAATGGCTTATCAAAACAAAGTTCGGTTAGCCGAGAAATGTCGTTTTTGAAACGGAAAAAAATCATATTTTTTTGGATGTAAACATTTTGTGATCGCAAGTGTTAGAGATTTTTCGTTCAATGGACACCATTTTAGTCGTTTTTACATCCACGTGTTATACACTAGTGGACACTCTGGATACTTTCAATAGAAATTACCTTTTTTGAAATATTTACGCAGAAAATGTATATTCCGCTACGCCGAAATGATACCTTGATGTTTTTATTTGAATCTATAATGTTTCTTCTTATTATTTGCCTTAAAAAGCCAACTTTAATAAAAAATATACAATAAGATATTAGTCATTTGAACGTGAAAATTATCAATAAATGCGAAGTTTGTAAAAAATTAGAAAAGTGTCCGCAATTAAGGTAGTTCTGTAGTTTTGATCAAATCTTAGGAATTGGCTGAAATTTAAGTATGATGTAGATATGACCTTCATGGACTGATGCCCAAAAATTCAATTCGATTCACCGTTTAGTTCATGAGATAATTGCAATTGGATATGGGTAATTTTGTACGCGATCCCGATACCTAACACGTAAACCGATAGGAGTTTGCTCGCATTTTTCGATATAGGTCCTAAACGGATCTTAGGATTTCGAAATAAAAACACACGTATACGCAGTACTATTGTGGGATTGATTTTAAAAAATGACAAACTTTGACCGTTTCGTTTCGGAGATATCGACTTATGAAAAGTGGTAATTTTATTCCACACCGAACTCGGGCCCAACCATCTTTAACGGAATGGCAACAGTGTACGCTGCAGCCAGCTGATCGGCGCGTGGTCTCGGAACTCGAAACGTGTTTTTTCCCCCGAGTTCTAGTAATTTTGAGACGGATGTGAAATAAATTTATTCTGCAAACACATTTAATTTGTTCAATTTATGCATGTATTTATGCATGTGTTTGTCTTTGTTACAGCGAATACAATTTAAACTGTCGGCAAGATGTTGTAAATCCACGAACCGACGTCCTTCGACAGCGATTTTTTGTTGCTGATCGTTGAGGTTATGGATACTCTCATCGCGTTTAGCCGCATTCGCTTGACACATAGCTGCCACAGCTTTCAGTCTTTTAGCAAGTGTCTTTTTTTCTTGCAAACTTTCCTTTGTATCGCATTTGGGTTGACAATTTCTCGCTTTTTAAATTTATATAAAATATTTCGCGAAATACGGATCGTAGGAAGCTCAACACTATGACTGCAGGAAAATTGCGCTGTTGCCACGATTACAGCGCCGCTCTCTATACGAGTATGAGACCTATTTATGCATTAGGTGCGAATGTGTGGGACATATAGAGGGTACAAGCTCTGTCAAAAATGTACAACCACAGCATCGTATAGGCATTGGATGTTACTATACGCTTCGACCGAAACTTTTGGCTCATACGTGTACCTACAGAACTACCTTAATTCAACTAGTGTATTTGTAGAAAATTTTCGTATGTGTACACGCATAGGCAAATCTATGTTCTAATAACATGTGTTAATATAGAGGGTGTCCCTCTTCAAATGAGACACCAAAATATCTCAAAAGCGGTTAGCCTGATGAACAAAAATTCAAACAAAAGTAGAGTATTGAAGAGGCAATATGATGGTCATATTGTCACCGTGTTTCATGGAGACGTCAAAGTTCTATAAAGTCATTTTATTTTTTTATATGTAACCCCACATTATGATCGTTCATATGTTGGATCGTGAAAAGTTCTAATTTGGAAATTGCCGAAGTAATTAGATGTAAATAGGTAAAATAGGTAAATAACGATGCAACAATGTTTTGTTTCAAATGTAATTTATGAAAAAAAATCGAGTACGCCTGTATTTTATAACTGGAAACTCAGGCTATATGAGGTTCGCCTTATCGTTTTATGTGAGTCAAACGTTGTAACTGTGTAAATACTTTAACATCGCCTTAGATTTAATTTTTGGCAGTAACGTACTCACGGAGTTGAAAGATTATGGCACAACTTATTTCAAGCAGAGAGAAATTACTCCCGGGTAATTCATATTCATTCTCCCCTAATTGCCGGGTACCGCATAAATAACAATTTTAGTTAAAAATACCACGTGATGAATAAAAATCACCATTCTCTCTGGTAATTGAGTTCAATTTATATTCATACAACAATTCTATTTCGAAACAAAATTTCACGAACGGTCTCGCACGGTATGTCTCGTTTTCTTTTTTTACCTGCTGCTCTTTTCGGTATTCGCAAATTACACGTGGTTAGTAACGAGCTACTTATCAAACGTTCTCCAGCGGGCATCGAGTGAAAATAAAGTTGCGTCATGGGTAGCTCGCCGGGATGGATGAAAGACACGCGGAGGCGACAGCATCTCGCAAATGATTGTACATATAGATATATGCGTGACGATGAAATTTTCTACCTGATGGGACTGAAAAATTCACGGAGTCTGAGCGAACTTGGCCCAGAGCTATAGGAACCTTGCCCAGCCGTACTAAATATCGCATGCAGTCGAAAAGGGAAGAAACTTTCATTTCCTTCCCGTATGAATAACGTTGTATCTACGAGCGTTGAAAAATTAGCGGCCTCCTTAAAGCGAGGCCTTTTTCTCGACAAAATGCTTTCCTCCGTTGGACTTTCGTTGGCTGACGTCATTTATAGATAAAATATACAAATCTTTCGATGATCCGAAGAACTTTTTCGATGATAAATATATTTCCACGGATTTATCGTGTAACTTAAGCAATAGAATTAATTCGAACTGCGTGGCCAATCGATCAGACGGGACATCACGTGATGAATGTTTGGGTGGCTTGTGAATAGCTAAGCCAGAATTGCGCGCCAACGTTAAGTGATTGAACGCGATAAAAAGTGATGCAAATGTAGCACTTAGATTGTGTTCAAGGAAATGCTTTCAAAATAATGAGACATTTTGAACGACTACAAACTTTTAGCTCATTGAAGAAGGTAAAAAAAATACTGGTGCAAAATAAAAAGAAACTCGTGAAAAAAATTACCAGGCTCAAATTTTGCAAAACCTTTTGATTTACCGCGAGTACCTACCGCGATCTCAATGAGCAATGAAAATTGATTTCGGATTTTTCAAGACTACTCGCCATACATGCACTCAGCAGATGCGCGAGTGATGGACAGCTGCAACGAAATCTGACCACGGCAAGCATGGCTTGACTATGTAACGTGGCTTTCATGCGCGCTTTCGCCCATTTCCCGAAATCCTTCGTATGTACGAAAATTCATAGGAGGTTTGAGGTTGAAATGCGGTGATAGAACGATACAAGCACATCTTCCTCACACCTCCTCCCTGTATATAAGCCCCGTGGCATATATAGTACTTTATATAAATCCGTGTAGTGGAACGTGACGTGAACCAAATGGATGTTATGCCATCCATTGGAAAGTCACGTGGACATCGTCGTCTATGCGCGAGAAGCCTCAAGGGCTTAGCAGAATCAATGAGAGAAGAAGGATAGGCATAAAAGTCAAGAACATATATATATATATATATATATATATATATATATATAGTCTCGACGAATCGTGAATTAAAACTTTGATGAAACGCGGCAGACGTTATAATTTCCGTACAGGGCTGTTTCTCGTGGTCTGATCAAAGAGTCGTTACATCTCGTTATAGACACCTCGATTAAATGTCCAACGGAGCAGAAATCTTTGAAACGCAGGGAAATTTTCTCGGGGGAATAAAACAAACAGGCGGTTGCTTTTAAAAATTCAACATCGTTTTAAAGAAGAACGAACGTACTCGGAGAATGTTCGCTTTTGTATGCAACGTGTGTGCATGTGTAGTAAGTGGAACAGCAATGCTCAAGCATGTCAATATGGGTAACTTAACAAGATACTGGAGGTTCCACTGACAAGGAAAGGTTGCGAGGTCGATCTCTCCGATTTAGATGAAAGTTGGCATGTTTGTAGAATGGGTAAAAATAGGCAACAGGTATTTTTTTATATTTGCGAGACCCAATTTTTAAGGGGTGAAACGCGCCCTCGAAAATAAGGGTGTCTATTTTTTGTCGATAACGTTATCGTTCTCATCTCCAATGTATAGAACACAAAAACATAAACATTGTTGCTTTTTGAACTTTTTCATATCTTGTAACGTTATCGACGAAAAACGATAACACCCAGATTTTCGAGGGTGCGTTTCAACCCTTAAAAATTGGGTTGCACGGATATAAAAAAATACGTGTACCCCATTTTTACCCATTCTACAAGCATGCCGAATTTCATAAAAATCGGAGAGATCGACCTCGCAAGCTTTCCTTGTGACAGCAAAAATCATCTAGGAAAATCGCGGTAACCTTTAAGAAATTCCCTGATGAAATGAAAAACTGGCGCGGCCTTTTCACGAGAAATTTTCGCAAAATATTCCCTTAACATACCTGTATGTTGCTCAATTCCTGTGTAAAAAATCAGTCTCATATTTTAAAAAATTGCGGAAGCTGTGGCACGAGTAAAGAAGTTCTAAAACTCTGACCTCTTCTAAATATCTAAAATCATTCACCAATTTTGGCGATCAAACGCCCTTCAAAACTAAACCCGTTCACCAATTGTTGCGGAATTATGTTCGGACACACGTTGAACAGGATTCTACACGTGTGCGAAAATTAAGCAAATTATCTCCGATAGTGTATATTTTTTACGCGTTATGAAGACGTAAACACTCACACAGACACATACTTCTGAACATTTTTTTCTTAACATCATTTCCTGACGTTTTGGAGAATTAAAAAAAAACTAATTTGCCACAAAAACAAAGTTGAAAAATAATTTATTTTACGATCAATAGCAGCTCTCTCATTTAGATGCGAAATATATCAAACATATTTTTTTCATAATTCATGAAAGATTCGTCAACAAACGGTAACGAAAACGAACAATGTCCAAGATCTTTGACAGATGAAGGTATTCCAAATCAAAATATTATGTTTCGTTATGCCTCTTAAAAACCCGTGTGTCTATTTCTAGTCTCGACGGACGTTTGCGGACTCGAATGTTAGTTTTTGTAACGTCTCTGCCAGAGGAATCGCGAAAATCGAATTTGTGACTGGGACAGATAACGACCTCGGTGAATACATATATAGATCTGTGTTCCAACGGCTTTGATTTCGATTTGGTACATATGTATTCGTTGCGCGTTCCGTTTTCCCAAGTAGGTGATCCTCGATGCCGAGTTTTTTTGTCCCAACAATTGGATGTCGTGGCTGATGTGATACACTTCTCGTCCAGACTATGATGATGATAAAGTATTGTCCCCGTAATAGCTCCGCTTGATCCAGCGTGACCTATTGCCAATGACAATTGTCATGCCGGAGGTGGTGTGTCAACGAACTGACCATCTCGTTTTGCTATATCGTACAATTTGGATGAGAAGCACGACTGTTCGGGTAACCACACGCTGAGCTGTACTCCACGGTACAACGTGGCCTCCATTTTACGTGTTCTCTGAAAATCGCCACGTGTGCGTATTACTTTGATACATACGTGGACATGTACACGTACATTTATAAAGATGTGTGTGTGTGTGTGTGTGTGTGTGTGTGTGTGTGTGTGTGTGTGCGCGCGCGCGCACGCGCGCTTGTATGTGTGTTCGTGTGTGCGTGTGTGTGGATATATCTTTATAGAAAAAGAGCGAGAGGGACCGCGATGGGGAGAAAAAGAAAGAGGATAATTGAGAATATTTCGTAATATTTCGTTTGTGGCAATTATCAAGTGAAGCATTCTCGACAAAGGTAACAAATGGTTTTTATTTGTTCAGGGTACATATTTTATTGCGAAATAATACAAAATGTCAAGCAGTCATCTGATAGAAGAGACGAAATATTGTCCGCTAGAAGACATCGAAATAATAGTGAGAAAAACAGTATTGACTATAATTCTAACAAGGAACTTTACTTACTTTAGTGTCCGCCTTTGATTTTATTAAAACTCATGTATATGGTAGGGCGTTTAAAACTATGGCATACGTATTTATTTTGTCGGCGGAACAACTGTTTTAAGCGGTGAAACGACCCCTTAGTGTGAAGCATGCCAATGGTTGATTTTGCAAATTCACCCGCAAGCAGTCCAACGATTTCAGTGAAACGAAAACGAAAATTCGTATATGTCGAATAATCAAAAATCCACTAAATTTGAAAAAAAAACACAAAAACTAACGGCTGAGCCACCCTTTAATATTTTTCCGTTCACCCTACATTTAAAAGGGGTGCATTAAATTGAATACACTAGTAACACTCTGAACAGGGGATAAAATTCAGGTTTATTTTATCTTGCATTTTTGGCGGATAGCAAACTTGAGAGGGTAAACCATCCTGTCCTTTTTTTGAATACGTATCATGTATTTTCACCCCCTGAATACGAATTCAACATTTATTTTAGCCGAAACGCTCAACTTTTTTTATCGTCATTAACCGGCGTAATTTCGCGCTTTCGGTAAAAACTCAGTAATGTTTATAATCGGTGGAATCTTTTCTATCGGATAAAACCTGTAAATGGTTGGGAAATCAACAAAACAAATGGTTGAGTCTAAGTGTTCACTTCTTCGAAATCGCTAAAATCACGAAGTATCAAACAGTCGCAGTGTCGGTTTTTTGCGAATGACATAATCTTAGTGCGGGGTTTGAAAAAAGATTTTGATAGACTTGGACAATGCCGGTGGTTCCATCTCGATATCTGGATTAGTTTTCCTGGCAATGCACTTGAAAAATGGCCGAAAACGAGGCAACCGGGTATGTATGGAAAAATTAGCAAAAATCGATGGTCCGTCTGTAAAATTCTGCCATAAATCGGAACTCCACGAATTGAACGGCATTTAATAAAAACTATTACGAAGAGAACGCGCACAAAGCGGGGTTCGATATCTGAACCAAAAAGAAGTGATCGACCATTCAGTGAAGCCATTTAATTTTGGCCGAGACGAGAATTTTTTTGGTTTTTTCAATATATATTTTCCAACTCTATGTCAATGTATTTTGACCCCCGGAACACGGAATCACCATTTGTTTCCTCCGAAACACTCAATTTTTATACAAAGTCGTGAAAAGCGTGTGAAAGTACATTTTTCGCGTTTAGCTTGCGTTAATTTGAGCTTTCGACACTAACTTGGTTGTAGTTGTAATTGGCGAAAAATTCTTAAAATGGTTTAAGAGGAGGGTAGGGTTTCCCAGTTTTGAAAAATTGATTTTATTTCGTCTTTTCTTATAGTTAAACATTTCAAGAATACAATCCCAAAATTTCAAGTCAATCAGAGCAAAACTCTCGAAGTTATTGACTATTTAGTCCCGCTCCTCTAACACTGTAGCTCCGAGTTAGTTGTTGTAGGTTCGGTCGAGCGCTTGTTCTCAGTGATTTTATAATTTCGTCAAGCAATTTTCTGATTAAAAATGCCGAGATTGTCTAAAGTTCCAAGAGGTGACCGAACCGATGCAAGAACGTATTTGTGCAGATCGAAAAAAGGCCTAATCCATGTAAAAAAAATAAGGATGAAGCTAATACGAAGAGTGCATCATCGAAAAAGATAAAGTTGAATACCAGTGCGAGCGTGCCTGAAGACGTTGAAAGTCATAATAGAATCGTCGATTTTTTGCTTGTTTTCTCAACAATTGCAAGTTTGGTGAAATGTGCTCAGTGTGATGGTTCAGTTGCGTTCAAAAGTTGTAAAAAAAGAAGGTCTTGGCTTTCAAATGCAGGTAAAATGTGCCAATTGCGATCTACGCTATATACTATCGAGTGAGAAAACTGGTTATCGCTACGAAATCGACACTCGATTTGTTTTCGTAATGCGTACATAAGGTTTGGTTTTAGCAGGCTGCAATAAGTTTTGCGGTCTAGTGGATATTGCAAGTAATTTTTTAGCCACATCGTCTTATTTGGATATTATGAAATCGACTTGCTCCTAAGTCGAAACGATTGCTGAAAAATTTCTCCCTTCCGCCGCAGACGAAGAAAAATAGAAAACAAGGGCAAATTCGGCGTCTGATACTCTGACCGTTTCTGGCGACGGCACGTGGGAGAAGCAAGGCTTCAGCTCCTTGTTGGGCGTCACTTCATTGATTGGTTATTGGACTGGAAAAGTTATTGATATTTTCGTAAGTAATTTGTATTGTCAGTCTTGCAAATTGTGGGAAATAAATTGAATACAACTGAATTTGAAGGGTGGCACGAAAAACACGTTGATAATAATGAATGTCAAGCCAATCACACCGGACCATCAGGTAACATGGAAGTAGGCGCAGTAATCGAGATGTTCCGCCGCGCAGAAGAAAAGTATGGAGTAAAGTTCAGCAACTATGTCAGAGACGACGATAGCAAAACTTATGGCAATTAAGTGAAAGCGAAACCTTACGGTGAAAATTTCACTATAAATAAAAAGAATGTGTAGGTCACGTGCAAAAGAGAATGGGAACACGTCTATGTGATCTGGTACAAAATACTGTTGAAGATAAAGTCGTGAAAACAGAAAAAAATCCAGGTAAAAAACGGCGAAGTACTCGGTGGCAAAGGAAAACTCACCGGAAAAGTCATCGATAATTTGAGCCGATATTACGGAGCAGCAATAAGCCATAATTGTGATTCGATAGAGAAAATGAAAAATGCCATTTGGGCAACGTACTACCACCAGCAGTCGACAGACGATAACCCTCAACACGATAAGTGCCAGAGCGGCGAGAACTCGTGGTGTCATTATCAAAAAGCTTTGGTCACAACAGTAGTGGAAAATTTTAAACACAATTACACTCCACTTCCAGAAGATATCTTACAAGCAATCAAACCGATTTACGAAGATCTGATGGAGGGATGAACTTCTTGAAAGGTGTCTTGGAGATTTTACCCAAAATGCCAACGAAAGTCTGAACCAGCTAATTTGGAGGATTGCACCTAAAAAATTACCTAGCAGCAAACAAATCGTTGAATTTGCATCCTACTTGGCTGCATGCACTTTCAATGAAGGCGCTGGTGCTTTTCTCACCTTTCTGTCGGATATGAACATCAGCGTTGGGCCGAGCGCTCCCGAATACGCAAGATTGGAGGATAACTGTCGTATCAACAGGGCCGAGATACAAGCTGAGAAACAGAGCAAAAAAGTCAGGATAAGGCAAAGGCTTGAAAAAAAAGAGGCTCAAGACATCGAAACTACTGCAAGGGGTCTACTCTATGGAGCTGGAATCGATGGTTCAGTGTAAGTTTAAAAAAAAATCAGTTGTTAGCTTCTAAAACTTCAAACGAGTTTTTCTCGAAACCACTTTTTCAAAGTCCGTATTCACTGCCATTTGAAAACTACATGGCCGATTTATTTCAAACTTGGTACACACTCTCTACATGTAAAATACCTCCCCTCAATGGTAAGTTTGAGATTTTTTTACTTTGAGGGGGTTTTCCACCCCCAAAATGGCGACATTTTTCGTGAAAAATAGCACTTTTCAGTTTACATGACCATCAAAAACTTAGAAATAAAAAAAAATTATTAAAGTTTGTTGGGGGCGTTGGGGCGTTTGATGATACTTTGATTAATTTATAATGGTACTTGATTTCAGATAATTTCTAGCTGAGATACAGTGAACACCGCAAATCGTGTTTTTCCAAAGGCGTTCTTGGAAAAGCTTTGTCACCGGCTTGTTTGTGGATATTTTCGCGTACAAATTTCACGGAATGTTCTTCAAATGACACTTAACAATGTACAAAAGGTTTCAATAAATTTACTCTATCCATATAGATGAAAAAAATTCGCAAAAAAGTTTTTTTTTCACGCTGAAACTTCTACCCTTCTCTTCAAAGTCGTAAAACCGTTTTTAGACCCTTTTTTCGACCCTTCAATTTTTCTCCCGAAAAATTAGGAAAATTGGTGGTCCATTTTTGAAATTTGGCCAAAAATCGAAAAATCATCTGAACTCTATTAATCGAGTGGCATTTCGAAAAGCAATTCGATTACGAAGAGAATGCATTCAAACCAGAGTTCCAAGCCCAAACCAAAAATAAATTATCGACAATACACTGAAGCCACTTTTTATTGGCGAAAAATCGGATGCTAGATATTTTACAAGTCCATATCGATGTATCTTTACCCCTTGAATATCAATTCACCATTTATTTTACCATAAACCCTCAATGTTCACTAAAAATGAACGACAATGAATGTAAGTGGAAATTGGTAATAATAATAATAATAGTATTTTGAAAGAAATTCGCAACGATAGCGTATCTTCGTGTACTAAAAAACTATTCCAACGAATACCATCGAAGATGAAATCACTAATAATTTCGTAGATTTTACCACTATCTCCGATAACACGAATAAATAAAGATGGCATTTTTTATTCTGTATTCAACCCTCATGGCCACCTAGCTTACATCACTTTCTATGCTCCTCGTTAGTTTTGGTCTTTCCCAATAAAAGATAAACACAAAAAATATTCAACCCTTTCCTTGGTTGTGACATCATTCACCATCTGTTCTGAATAACACACAGATCCTACCTCTATCGATCTGCTCGTCAATGACATTGACTATATCACCACGATGAAGTACATCGGCGTTGGATAGCCACAGGGTTTTTTTTGTCGCAAGCAAACATTATTTTAATTGCGCGAGTTGTCGATCGTCGCTAGCGATTGATCATTTCACGCCATTCCTCGACTGCTTTCTTCTCTCCATCGCCGTATGTTCAACGGACAAAAGTGTTTCACGTTTTTTTCGACGATGCAGTACCGATAAATGGCTCGTTGGGATTACAGCTGAAAAAGAGTCATTATCGAGGTGCCTCCACAAACGTCGAAGCTATTAAAGTAAATCAGATTTGATGACAAAGACGTGGCTCTCATTCATACTGGTCGAGAAAGCTATTTAGTTGCAAATGCCCCTCTGATATAATAAAAGCCATAAATGTTAATTATGAAAAGGAAGGAGAGGTTAAGGTCAGCCCTTTACATTTCCATTCGCGACGTCACGTGCCAAGTACCTACATCGTACTACCTTGAAGCAACCCCCATATACCAAATATATGCGCTCTGGATGAGGGGATTATTATCTCGTCGTAAAACACACACACACACACACACACACACACACACACACACACACACACACACACACACACACACACACACACACACACACACACACACACACACACACACACACACACACACACACACACACACACACACACACACACACACACACACACACACACACACACACACATGTATCTCTATTTATTTATATATATACATCTATATCCACGGTGAAGTATGATTTTTGAGATCCTGTAACTCGAGGATCGTCGTCATAGTAGCCTACTGTTCCCATGCTCAACGTTGTGTAAACCCCAATGGCTTCAAAGTCACTATTAGATTAATGCAATCGTATTCTTACAAAGGTGACTTCAAGGACCATCCTCGAAACAGCCAAATGCGCTGATAGCTAACCCTACATAAATGTACTGGGTTGCGGAATATCCTTTTCTCGTATAGATCTATATCTATCTATATATATATATATATTTACACACATATATATATATATAAATACGTACGTACATTTCCCATGAAAAGAAAGCAACCAAAGAGTAATCCACAGAGGATATCACACAGAATAAAAAGACTACCCGTGGCAACAGGTTGCCTAGCAACAGTGGCGTGTTCTCCCTGCAAGAGAATATGATTCTCCTGCTCTCTGAATACCGTAGTTCCCAATGCGAATCTGTTACAAACAACTTGCCAGTGGGCTGGAAATCATAGAGCTGGTTTACAGTTTTACGAACTATCTCTGCCTGTCCGTACTCGCACTATTGTACCATCGATGTATAGGTGAAATTAAAGTAGGTCAAGCATGAGTAGTTACTCATCTTCGGCATCGGCTGAACGTTCGGGCCGTCGGTTTCAAGTGGGTTTCGCGGATGCCATCCTAATTGACATGTTTCTGTCATAATGAGCATGCAGATGTCAAAAGGTGATACTCGAGAGGTGAAAACATGAGTACTAGAGTACCCGTCGCTGCCTTTTTACGAAAAACCCGAGTTATCCTTTAATTATAAACGCAGAAGGGATTAGAGCAACAGAGTAGCGCATAGAGCAGCTGCGCAGGTGAGAATTTGGCTAAAAAGTGAAAAAATGCAGACACACGATAAGGGATTGAAATATGCGGCAGTCGGTTTTTTTCATTTACCTGAAAAATATAGCCTCTGCTTAAAATTTTCAATCATGCTGAGCGACTTTTTCCAGCACAAAAACAAAAACCGTGCCCTCAATCCTTTTACATGCGTACCTAAGCCGTCTCAGCGGACGCATTGCTCAACGTATTTATGCTCAAACGTAACGCATGTATTTCTCGTTCCTTCTTCTTTTTCTGCTGTTTTGAGGGGTTGGCATCCGACGTCAGGACATGGTGCGCCATAACCGATGATTTAAGCTTATCTCGTATTTTTTTCATGGGCGCCACGGGCCATATGAACGTGCAGCTAGCCAAACTCTATGCCTGTATCTTTCACTGAGCGTAAATACTCGAGCGATGTCATGTGTACTTCAGCGTTCGCCTCTCGTGAAAAAGCTCGCTGCTCGTGCCTGTGGGATAAAAACCGTGAAAAGAATGAAAAAAGGCAAAAATACGACACTCGTATTAACTTTCACGGATGAGAGGGGAAGCACTGGGTTAAAAGATACCGCGGTGACCAAAGCTCCAGTGGATTATTGCGTGTATATCGCTCGCTTTGGAATTCACGTATGCGGATGTCCCACCACATATGTTTCAGATTATCAAAGGAGATGTCGCAGAATCGTCGAAAAAAAAGTCACGGTCATGCCACCGTTTCGCGTGGCGGAGCAACCCAGCCTAAGCACGTTTTGAGCACAGCGATGAAGATCAACAAGACGCAAAATTGTATTATTCCTCAGTGTGGAACGAAAGTTCTGCCCTAAACGAAAACGTGCTTGGCGTGAAACCTCCAATTTCCCACAGATAAGATTGTGATTAATGGTGTTTGCTGAATCGTCGCGGAACAACCCTTAAACGGATTAATATTTCATTCCTTTTTGTCTTCAAGTCAGCATCAATCCTCCCAGTTCCACAGACGTTAATCATTGCTCCGCAATAAGCCTTCCGGGTCATAGACAGGGCAATCATCGAAACTCTGGGCTTGCTACCAAGGAGCATCACGTAAGTGTCGGCGTTCGATTTTGTTGAAACTTATATATGTGATGAGGCATTGAAAACAATTAGACACGTATTTTTTTATCGGCGGAGAAACGATTTTAAGAGCGGGCACCACCCCTCAACGGAAGGCATGTCAGCCCTTAATTAATTTTTTTCTCGATACTTCTATAGTGGATTTTTTATCGCTTTGAATTAAAAGAATTTTGGCTTTTATGTCTCTCAGATCGGTATACTGCTTGTGGGTGAAACTGGAACGTCACCCTTCGACACGGGGTCCTTTGAGGGGTAGTTACCCCCATTAAAACGGTTTTTCCGCCGTAAAAAAAATACGTGTCTAATAGTTTCCAATGCTTTATCACATTGTGAATTTCAACAACACCGACAGCGACCACTCAAGTGATGTTTCTTGTAAGAATTAAAAACGATATATCCGGGCCTATATTAGTTTTGAGCACGAAAATCACGCGGCAACAGGGTTATGCTCTTGATTGGAATGGATCGTGCACATGTCTTCATCTACTCATAGGTTGACGTGACCATCGATTACATGGAAGAGCAACAGGGGCGATGTATTTTTGATTCGTCAGATTTTCGTTTATATTGGCTATGACGAGCGGATAAACTACCACTTGGGATCACACTGCGCTCGGTCATGTTCGCACCTTCGAGTGGACATGGAGAGAGAGAAATGGACAACCTATTCGCAATAGCATCAATACACCGACTGGAAGAAAAATGAATCTGCAGCTCGAAGCACCCTTTTCATCGATAAATTGTGCTTCTGGGATTATTAGGATGCAGCTACAACGCCCCTGAACGCGATGAACACGGCTCTCAATAAATAATAGGTATTCTGGTTCGCGAACGTTAACACAGCCACAATTGGTGCCGAAGCCCGAACAGCGACCATACGAGCCAGCAGGTGGAGAATGATGTCGTGGTATGTGCGACAGAGCATGTGCGGGTGGGTTTGCGACAAGGGCTAATCGTAAATCACGTAGAAGAATATATATCACAACCGGCGAACGTTTCTCGGTGCGTTGAGACGGAACGAAGCGTCAAAAATGCAACTGATCCAACCTACGGGAGTCTCACTTCCGCTCCATGTTTTTGGGACACTAACGCAGAATGGAACGCAACGTGAATACCAGACGGAATAAATGGTGGATACGCTTGTGCACCAACTCACGGATGTCACCTGATCGTGACCTTGCGAACAGCAGACAATACTGCCGCATATGATGCGCCCTTGGCATCCTTGATTCGGACGAGTCCAAACTTGAGGGCGTGGTGTATTCAGCCATGGCTCGGGTTTTATAATTGATTCCAGTAGACGGCTTACAGTCCAGTTGACGGCTTAGATACAAGTTGTGAACAAATTCCTACTCCATTTTCGTACTTCTCACTGGAGGGTCCCGGAAGGTTGACAAATACGAGGGTGGGGTGAAAAGTTTCCGGCCTGACCAAGAAAAACGATGTTTAAAAAATTTTGTTTGCTTTATTTTTCAACATAATCTCCATCAACACTGATACATTTCTCATAACGGTGTTCTAATTAAGTTATACCAGTTTTAAACGTAGATTCGTCAAGCTCCTCAAAATACTGATTTACAGCTTCGATAACTTCTTCGTTGCTCTTAAATCTTTTTCAGGAGTGTAGTGGTGGACCCATGTCTCATCAACAGTTATGAATCGACGCAAAAATTCGTTTGGATTACGCCTATACAGCGCCAAATTGTCGGTAAAAATGGTTTTTCGAAGCAGTTTTTGGTCGAGCGTTAGCAAACGCGGCACCCACCTTGCACACAGCTTTTCCATGTTCAAATGGTTGTGCAAAATATTTCGCACACGTTCAGCTGACATCCTACAGGTCTCAGCTATCTCATGCACTTTCAACCTGCGGTCTTCCAACACTAGTTTATGGATTTTTTCAATTATTTCTGAAGTTGTGACTTCAACGGGCCGTCCTGAGCGAGGCTCGTCAGAGGTGCTCACACGACCCATTTTAAATTCAGAAACCCACTGCTTAATAGTTGAATATGATGGAGAGGAGTCTCCTAGTGCTGAATCCACCTCTTTTTTTATTCGTTTTTGTATAAAACCTTTCAAATGGAAGTATTTGATGACAGCAAGTTTTTTCAATTTTTCCATTTTTACGAAAACAACGGAAGCGTCTCGCGCAATGTGCTCTCAAATCCAAACTAACGTAGCGATTGGGCTGAAACTGTACATACAAGCTCGGTAGGAATGGTACTGTAGAACGCCACTCCAAAACTAGATCTAGTGGCACCATCTCTTGGTCAGGCCGGAAACTGTCCACCCCACCCTCGTAGACAAGATCTACGAAAAAACCAAGGCGGACGATCGCGGGCGGATTGAACCGGAATGGCATCCAGAAATGATTGGATCCATGTTTACTCGCACTGTTCGTATCATCGTTAGGAAGCCTTACGCTACCTCTTCCGAATAATCAAATACACGGATGATTTGTTTCCCGGGTACACGTGTTCAATCTCCTAAACGGTGTCATAGCACAAGTATATGTGACGGGTATTCGTTGCCGTTCAATTGTACCGTGACGGGAAATGAGGAGAAAAGACACGCGGTCAGTGGGACCGGAGGTTTATACAAACTGGGAAATTCGCCAAACCCATTTGGCAACAGTGCAACTTTGTGGGTACTGAAAGCGGAGGAAGGGTAACAGCTGGGTTGCTCGGGGAAGATGCAAATAGTGCTTGTTCGACCGTTAACATGACTATTATCTACCTGTCGGTACATCGCGTATAGGACGTGTCAAAATGAATCGACAGCAGCAATGTTCGAACAATTGGTTGCCTCATAAAGAGAGCTGTGTGGTTACCAAAAATAAAACACGTTTGGTGTGTCAAAGTGATCGACGCTCAAAAATATAGAATAGAATCATTCGATTAATCTTGAAACTATCCAGATCATTTTGGAAATACATGGATCAAAACCGACCCATGTTCTTGATCGAGTATTTTGATGGGTAATCGCTAAGTCTTTCAGAAACTGTGGATAGTGAAGTGATTAGTGACAAAGGATAGGGTTCGTACGAGCCCGAAACGATGCAGGAAGAACAGTTGCAAACAGAAAGAAAAATCTATCGATCGTTCTATGAATCAGATCGGGTTAATCTGGAACGTTGGGATGCAGTTGATTCGCCAGCCTACCTTGAAGCCACTAATCAACGCCAATCGGATGTTCATTATCAGAAGAATTGGAGAAAAAAAAAAATCTCGAAAAGCAATAATTTCCTGGACGAAAAGCCTAGTTATCGGGAATCTCGCGAATTTCCATAGGCAAACGCTTCTGGAGAACACGTCTCGAGGACCGTTTTGCATATTTTTACGAGTTTTGGTATTCGAAATTGGTAGATTCGTACGATTCGACGTTGCTGGAAATTTCGTAGTAAAATGCCGCCGGAAAAATCGATTGCATCGTCACCGTACGCGTCGTTTCAAAGTTATGTATTCCCAACTCTCGGTTCGTTATATTGGGGCAACATATTCGCAATATTCAGAATATTTTTTAGCATCTTTTGCCATACATAGTCCTTTTATAGGGCGACAGATTTTCTGAAATTCGCTTCTTTTTCTTTTTTCATATTTTTAACGGCGCTCAAGAAATGGCCGGGTGAAAAATCCCTTATCATCGTTTGTGTGTATACGCTTGTTATTTTACCAATGCGTATATACTGTTTGTCAATTGTATAATGAAATTGAAAATCCGAGGAAGTTCTCTTATGGCAAAAATAGTATATAAAAATGATATTCCAATAGAAACCGATGCGTACAAAATATGTCGTTACCTACTTCGATCAAATTTCAACTGTCGAAAAACTTTCAATAGCTATATCTCCGTTGGAAAAAATAAGCCCGCTTTGAGCTTCGTAAAAAAATTCACATTTTAACATAGCATTAAAAAAATGTATTTAAAACATACAACATCGCATACAAAATAGGATTAAATTTTTTAAACATTTATAATTGTTTCTGAATGCACGTTAAAAACCGAACCAAATTATTAGGAATAATGTTTCGTATGATATCCGTAATTTCCGAGTTATTGAGGCTTAAAGTTATACAAGTCGAGGAAGAATTGAAAAATTCCACTAATTAGCTGTTGGCGCAATAATTTACTAAATCCAAAGTTGGTGTGAATATTTTTGTACATAAAAACATATCAAAAATACAAACTAATAAAAACTATGGTAAGGGTTTCGCAACGACAGTTCACGAAAAATGTTTCACATATCATTTTTTTTATTTACACAAACGGTCTCGAAACATTCGTACTTGACGAATACCTCTACTAAAGTTTTCTCGAATCGTTATTTCGCATTTGTCTCCCTCCATGACAAAACGATTGATAGCTATTCCGGCAATTTGTAACGTCGTGTTTGCGAATCGGCATCAAGGTAACGGAATAATCACGATCGCAAGAAATATTACACAAAAAGACTCAGAGGAATGTGAGACTCGGGATTGGTTCAGGTCTCGAATGCATCCTTTGAGAGAGACGAAGAGGCAGATAGTGAGCGCAAGTGACAGATTGCCTGACGCATTATTAGCGTCACGTAAAAGAACACCATGTGTGATAGGAATACGAGGGCACACACACACGGATCCACATTAGGACGGACGAGAAATGCACGATAAATCTTCGGGAACGTCGAATTCTCGGAGAAAAAACAGACGGGGTCTAGCGACTCATTTCTCTCCTCTATATCATTACCCGAGCCGCCGAACCATCGCCCGGGAAGAAAAAAAAAACGCTTGAAAAAGGCTAACGTTACGTGTGGCTCAAACACGAACAAGTTGGCTGCAGCAAAAATATGACGAACCATTCTTTCAAACGGAGTACAATTCTTGATCCGGTAAGAAACATTCATGCTTCACATTCTGGATCACGTACATTTCGGAATTTTATACAATTCTGGAGACCGAGAGGATCATATACCATATCACTCGAAAGTGATGATCATTCGAACTTTTTCTGCGATTAGTTTTCCATTCCTCTCAAGCCTTCCTGAAGAATACCATCATGCGTTTCGATAATTGCAATACAACATTTTACGATAATCAAAGAATTATCGTATTATTACTTAAGTAAGAAAATGGATCGTCGAAACCGAAGAATAAATATTCGATCGCTTTTTGCCCTATACGTTTTTTTTATTCAAGGTCGCCATAAACCTTATCGTAGTGACACTCTTTCAGGCGAAGCGTGTCCATACTGGTGGAAAAGTTCCATTTAAATTTAAAAAAAAAACAAAATTCTTCTCCCATAAATCACGATAATCCGAATAAAGTACAAGCCATGGACGAAATCCGGACCATGAGGGTGAACCCTCCATTGATGTGAAGAATAATATATGCGGGCATCTCCTAGACGTTATTGCCCAGTGGACAGATTCATTTAAACTTTTTTTTACTGTTTGCTGCGAGATCTTGAGGTTTGCTTTGACACGCATATCTATATGACAGCTCATTGGGATGGGACACGTTACTGGATGCCATCGCTCGTTACATTATCATCTACTATTAATATTCCTCGACTTACGAGACAGCGACTTTTACGCCAGTAATACCAGTTCCCCCAACCCCTTAAGTTTGCTGCTCAAACTTTCTGGATTAAGGGTTAGGCTCCACTGTCATGTGAAATAAGTTACTTTTATCGCTGATAACTAGTAGTCTTCTTGCCTCCGAAGGAAACAAGTACATAATCGTCACGGTTCCGTATTTTCGTTGAAGTTCTACAAAGATGCGCTGGTAGCTAAAAGGTTATGTGCGCATTTTGTTGATCTCGTTAGCACATGAAATACCAAAATTGATCAATTCATTCGTGATGTGGAATCTCTGCATTTCTGAAGATTAGCGTTATTAGCCTAATTCTGCATTTTGTATAGCGGTGATTGTCTCTCCGTGCTCACTAATGAGATTCGACTCATAATTAATGTAGTGGCCGCTTTCGTTTTTCGGAACATGGGCGAGACTTCATCTTCTTTCATATTACAATAATGCCTAGGTCACGTTCATTTCCGAAGTGGCACTCGACAGTCCTGGACAACCTCCCTCTCTCTCTCTCCCTCTCTCTGGCACACTCGTAACATTTTGAGTTCTCCATTCTCTCTACTTTTCACCACGTCAGCCATTCAAACGAGGTTCGTTAACGCTGCAGTTTCGTTCGTGCCTACTCTCGTTCGTATCCCGTCAATCGATGAATAGCTCTTTGCCTGATGTCGTTCATCGTGGCTAAGTGTATAGAGTATAACACGAACAAAGAAATAACCCCACTCGAGCAGTCAAGAGGCCTGTGCGACAGCGTCGTCGTCGTTTGACTTTTGTACTCCTTGCTATTCCCTCCTTCGAAAAAACTTCTTCTTTCCGGGTAGCTTTGGTTCGGCCGGTTCGAAAAATCAATTAACAAGAGCAAGGAAATTTAAAATTTCTTTCGCTACCGCTGAGGATAAAAGTAAAGATTTAAGGCGTCTTCTCACTTTAAACCCTAAAAAGGGTATTTTTATTAATTTTGTTTGATAGGTTTCTATTATATATTTTGATATAAAAGTTGTTACACTTAATAAATACACTTTCGAAAGGCATTTTAAAAAAATATTTATTTAAGTCACCATTTATAGACGAAAATGGTAGTTAAGAAAATATCCTAAAAAATATAGGTCTGCGCTGTTGAGGAAATCTCGAAGATGGACCATCTGATACAAAAAAATCAAACGGTTTTAGTTTCAGTATGTTAATGGCTATAGCGCATATCATACGATTTGTCATACAAAAAAACAGTAAATTTAACAATTTTAAAAAATCCTTAATATGCGTTATAGCTTTAGTTGTAAAGAATATGTGGTTAAAATCTCATAAGGATCGGTTCAGTAGTTTCGAAGATTTTATCAACAAGCCGTCGAAAAACGTTGTTTCGAGATAAACACGTTTGAAGTTTTTAACGAACAGATGAACGTGCTCAGTTAGTAAAGTAAAGGTCACACAAAAATACAGTTCAACTCCTGCGATCTTCATAAAATTTTAGTATCATACTTTCCAAAAATGTAATTTAGAAAAATCGATTTTTTGACAGTTGTATAGTGAGAAGACGCCTTAATAGAGAAGAAAAAAAAGGCTGAGCGCCGTCACGACACCAGGTTATCGCTGCATTGCGGTTCAAGTTTCGACATCAATGACCCGTCCCGTTCTCTATTTTTTTGCGGCTATCGCATACATCAAGTGTGAACGAAACACTGTATTGTGATCTACTAATTTCCCGTAAAAATCTGTTATCGCATTGCCGAAGAGAGACGAGCCGTATGTACGTGATACCAGAAATTGCCGCAGTTCTATACAGCAACACACACATAGCTCGAGTACCGGCGGGAGTTGATCCATGCCCTTGCTGCAATGCACAAGGAAAACTTTCCGGATAAGTTTGCGGAGGCTGCGCGTCGAAGAAAGAGGGGCTCGAGCAAAGGGTGCCCCAGCTAAGCTCGTTTGATCCCGGGAGCATCGTGTTGGCTTTCGAACCTTTATATCTCTCCTTTTCTCTTTGTTCCCACCTATTGCTCTCACCGAAGATCCTATCGAACTCGAAAAGTTCAGCGCGCAAATGAAAGTACAGTGTAAATCAGATTACAGGGAAATTCGTTGATTCGTATCCCCTTTGGAGCAATAATAATTGATAATTATTTAAATATTGCCAATAAGTGAAGCCATGCTGAGGAACTCTTTAAGTCATGCTGAGGAACTCTTTAAGAAAAATACGAATGTCTTGGCAAGCTTCAAAAACAATTGCAGCCAAAGCATGTGATCGAGAAAAATATATTTTTCGACTTTCTAAAAACGGGGGTGTGTAATTCATATTCCTCATCCGTCGAATATGTTCTCAGCTCATCGGCTATGCAAAGGAATGAGCAATGAGAAATTCCGAGAAAATGCTGCGCCTCAAAGACCCTTTTCCACGGCGCGTAGACTTCTATTTCCACACGTAATAATGAGGAAACTCGATTCCAGTGGGATATTTGCATGCAAATGAGGGAGATTGCGTCTGCCTTGTGTTGTCTTGACCCAATAGTGATATCGCGGAGACGTCTATATGGCGAGACGATCCGTCGGCCACGGACGTTATACGAGCGTGAATCGATAGAGAATTGCTAATAGGATTTCGGTTACTTCGTCACTAATGCAATGATCAGGACTGATATTCATCGACGCACACTGTTAATTAGCATATAGCATGGGCGATGATCCGATCAATGTGCCTGGTAATAATCAATCTTCGGAGATCAAGTATCTTCGACAGTAGGTGAACGATAACGATTCTCCTGTTTCCACTATCGCGCATCCTTAATATACATACGAAATCACGTGGATACTGCCTCCGAATAACTCTAATTTATAAGTAAATGCTGAAATCATGGATATAAACAAAGGGGAACTATAATTCGCAATGGGCACGTGAACGATCGAAACTTTGATACCTTCAACCAGCTATATCTACCGAGGTGGGTAAAAAAACTGCATTTTCCAACAATATTTTTATTCGACAGTATCCTTTTAGAAATATTCCCTGAAAATTGCATAAAAATATTCCTAGAAGTCAATGAGCTTCTAACTATCGGCCGGGAGAGCAGTAGCACCATCATACTTCAAACTTTAAGGGGTCTTCTCACTTTAGACGTTTAAAAGGTTATTTTCATGTTTTTTTTATAGGTTCATATTATATATATTGATGTAAAAGTTCTTACACTTAATAAGTACACTTTCGAAATATATTTAAAAAAAATGTTTTGTATTTATGTTACCCAAACAAATTTTAAACGCGTTTTTCTCGAAAAAAAAAAAACGTTTTTCGACGGCTTGTTGGTAAAATCTTCGAAACTGCTGAACCGATCGTTATGAAATTTTAACCACATATTCTTTACAACTATAACTATAGCGCATATCAAGGATTTTTTAAATTTTGATATTTACTATTTTTTGCCAAAAACGGTGAAAAAACACGTTTTTTTATTCCGAAAAATGTCCGCCATTATTTTATTTTTGCATATATCAAACATCGTATGATATGTGCTCTAGCCATTAACATACTGAATCTAAAACCGTTTGATTTTTTTTTTTCGGATGATTTATCTTCGAGTTTTCATCAACAGCGTGGACCTACCATTTTTTAGGACATTTTTTCAACTACCATTTTCGTCTATAAATAGTGACTTAAATAAATACATTTTTTTACGTATTTCGAAAGTATATTTTTCTAAGTGTAACAACTTTTATATCAATATCTGTAATATGAAGCTATCAAAAAAATTCATGAAAATAGCCTTCTTTCAGCTTCTAAAGTGAGAAGACCCCTTAAATGAGTTTTTCTCGAAACAACATTTTTTTAATCGACATAATATCTCGAGAAGCACTTGATGGATTGTTTCCAAATGTACGGAGATACGATGAGAAATATTTAACAGGAGGTGACCGTGAAAAGGCATGAAAAATTCATGAACATTGCGATTTTTTATATAGAAAATAAATGCTTTCGGAAATGGGTTTCAACGTATGTCATTCTTCTATCAATGGAGAGTGAATTCCAATTTTCAAAAATAAAAAATCCAAAGTAGCGGTTTCAGCTCCCGCGACATAATGTCACGCACGGCGTGTTTTGGTCTGCGCGGGGAACTCCACGGCGTTGCCAGTTCATTTGAAACGAAAACCATTTTAAAAATATTGAACTAGACTAAATTTGGCGCACCTTATCTTTTTTCCTGGTATTTTTTTCCGGTATTATCCTTTTATCCCGGTATTTTTTTGCTACAAAGGACGATTTTTTTTTTTCTAAATCAATTTTCAACAAAAATTGCTTCCTGCTGGGCCTGCAAATTGAATTTCATTTTAATTGCGCAGAGATTCATGTGTATCGGTTTATCCGTCGAAGCTGTAGAGCGCCCAGCGTGCTGAAAAATGCTGTTTCCAGAAAAACGCTTTCAAAGTTTAACGTTATGAACATCGTATGGAATGTTTGTTTTTGGCAACCTAAACAAACAAACCCACGTGTTCTAAACACTTGAAGGATGCAAATTATGTTTGAAAAAATCGAATTTTTCATCGTCATGAACGGTATCGTGTCCTTAAAGGTGGTTGACGATCTCACTTTTTTAAATCGAGCTACATGCTTCAATCGTTACGTAAAAATGACGACTTTTTCATAGATTTGATATGCTCGAAATTCAAAACGTCGCCAAATTAAAAAAAAATTATTAAATAAATCGACGATCGTCAACGACTCATATTTATTATTAGCTTGAATAACCCGCTTGGTTTTCAGATTTCTGATGGACCGTAGAGGCTGGAGGGTGTCCACCGCCAAACGTTGGGAAAAAATTTCATCTGCTGGTGGCCGTGTTTTTGTTGCTTTTCTATATTTTTCGGTGATTTTTATTTCAAAGGCCCTCACTATATGTACCTTTGTGTTAAAAAATTCTTTTTCACCAACCTTTCCAAGAGAAAAAATCGGAATTTGGCCATTTTTTCGCGCCTCTAGGTAGCCCCTTAAATAATTATTCCGAAGATTAAATTTCAAACACAGCCGCGATACAGTTTAAACTTTGACGATACAATCGTATTTCGCGAATGGTGCGTTTCATAGCACTATTAATGAAATGAAACAACTAGCCAACCGTATTGGATATTAACAATTTCGAAAACTCGCTGGCGCGACGTTGCTTCGTAAAATATTCAATGAATAAATGTTGTGTTCCACTTTTCACTAATATTATGGTCACATCAGTGAGGAATTACTTTAATCGACGTTACACAATTGTATTCTTAAGTGGTACGTACCGAAAAGGTAATGTTTTACTTCGAAGGATGGCATACATTTGGGTAACCACAAGAAACGCGTTTTCGTTTAGTGCTGTTGGAAATTACTATTCAAAGCAATCACTAAAAGCCATGCTTGAATTGCACAGCTTTGGGGTAATCCAGGGATCACCAGCCACACAGTCAGAGAAGAAACATGCAAAGCTTGTTCGCAGGCAACTATGGATATTAATTTCCGTGTTTAGGTATTCGTTTCTACTCAATTCATGAATCGTCGAGAAATGTTTTGCAACCGCGCACTCGTTTGCGTGATGGGAGCAACCTGTTCCGTCCAGAAATTGTGGTAGGGTTCCAGTTAAATACTTGTCTCCACTTCCTGATAGGGATTTAATGGGTCATCGCATTGGATCCCTATACTAAAACATCAGGCTTGTACATCGGACTCTAATCGGGATTCTCCATTGGAATCCAATTAGAATCCTAAGGGATTCAGAATTCGCAGATCGCAGATTCAGATTACAGAATTCGACACGATTCTTGATAGATCCCATCGCATTCTGTACGTTCAATTTTCTGAACGGAATATATAGATATACAAAATGAGGGGTTCTTTAAAAAGTATAAATATTATCTTTAAAAAGTATGAAACGCTTAACAGGCTACATCTACCTAGGTGGGTCAAAAAATTGCATTTTCCAAATATATTTTCATACCATCGTATCACCGTACCATAGTTTCATACCATAGTGTCACTATATTCCCTGAAAATTTGATTAAATTATTCCTTGAATTGAACGAGCTACAGTCGGCCTACAGAGCGGTCGCAGCACCATACTTCAAATTTTGAACGCATTTTTCCCGAAACACTGTTTTGAAAGTCGGTGGACATGACGTCTCAAAAACCACTCGATGAATTGTTTCCAAATCTACAAGAAATACGATGAATTTTTTTTTTAAATTCGTTGACGATCTCATTTTTTTTAAATCGATCTTCATTTTTTAATAGTTACGTCAAAATGCCAACCTTTTTCATAGATTTGATATTCTCGAATTTTAATTCGTCGATACGTTGTTGAAAAAAAGACTTTAAAAATCGCCGATCGTCAACGACTTGTATTAATTATCAGCTTGAATAATCCGATAGTTTTTATATTTCAGATGGACCGTTCAAGCTGGAGAGTGGCCACCGTTAAACGTCACGAAAAAAATGTCATCGTTTCCTGGCGGCCATGTTTTTGTTGTTTGTCTGTATTTTTTGGCAATTTTTTTAAAGCGCTCAATATATGTACCTTGGTGTTTAAAAAAATTGCTTTTCTTATCCACCAACCGTTCCCAGAAGAGCAAATCAGAATTTGGCCTTTTTTCGAGCCTCTAAGTAGATGTAGCCCCTAAAAAAATGTCCCAAAAATCGATTTAAATCGCATCACCACGCACATACATGCTCACGAATCATATGGCTTACGTTTCAACACGCCGAGTTTTTTTCTCGTGTCTTTTAAAAAATTAACGAATTGAACGTGGTGAGAGTTCTCGATGAGCGTTCATCGGGGAACAGTGCAGAATCCAATTGGATCCCAGTGGGGCTCCCTATTCGCGGTGTCCCTAAGAAATCCCTATAGAGATGCGGGTGCATCTTGGGACTCCCCAACAAATTTGTGCACGGGATCACGAAAGAATATTTTTTCGGAGATCCAACAAATCCCGGTTGAGAATTACAAATAAAACATTCTCGAACGAGGTCAATCGGGTAATAGCGCGGAGTCCATTTGGATTCCAATGTGAACTCCCTACGTGCGGCGACCCTACCAAATCCCTATAAAAATGCGGTAGAATCTCGGGACGCCCCAATAAATTTCTGCATGGGGTGTTTTAAATCGCCGTTGGACTAGTTGGGAAAATAACAAACGTCAGCATTCCATTGTTCGTGGTGTTTGACGAAGCTCTGTTTTGTTACACGAGTCTCGAGCGCGACAAGCAGAAGATAAAGAGAATTTGTACACAGAGTTGCATGGCACATGCACCCAAATCCGGATACGTGCAGCACCCAGTAGGCAAAGTTCCCGAGAAGAATCTCCGACGCAGGTGTAAGATCACGTTCCGTGTGTACACAGGAAGCCACTTGTACATGCATACATGCGCGCACGTAGGCGGACGTAGCCCCGGCAAGGGTTTAGGTAAAAAGCGGCGCCCGGCAAGCGAGTGGATGGCGAGAGAACGAGAAAGTGTGTAGGTGAGAGATCGCAAGGCACCGGAGCGAAGCGAGAAGACGGATCTTGGAATTTGTACGCGAGTACCCAAGTTGATACTTGCCGTTGGAGCGAACCTGTCGCCGACAGACTCTTCTCTCACTTCGGATCTACCAGAGCTCTTCTCGTGAATGCTTCCCTTCCTGCATATCTACCTTTATTCTATCTCTTTCATACGCGGTGTCTTCCTCCAACCCGGTCCCGTGTGTGAAGCACTTACTCAACATTCACCGCAGCATCACCTGATCACACCAGATACACATTCCTCATTCGGCGGGATTCTTTCGCATCGTCCTCTATCGGCAGACACATTAAGGACTCGAGGCTCTATTGAGTGTATACTCGCGCACGAAACCACCAATCATATCTTCGTATTCTGGACGCAATCCCTGGGGGTATTTCAGAAGAGGAAAAGGCAACAATGGACTCTTTCAACTGGGTCGAAATCATTTTGAAAAAATGGTGCATTTGCCGTAAATTCGAGAATATGACGGTGATCTATTCACACCCTGCTGCCGGATGGTATTCAGCTCGCGAATATTTGCAGAGTATTCAGGACTGGATATACGGGATTGACGGATTCCACTTTTCTTTGAGTGGCACAAACGACTCTCCATTTTAAGCAATTCGCGGCCATACGTATGATCGTATAGCTGTATTGGTCGATTCAATACTCGATCCTCGAAACGAGATCGTTTCCAGCATCCATTTTCACAGTCTTCACCAGTGTCCATGCGATCCACTATGACATTTTTTTCTCGTGCCCAGTTTTCTTCCTCCTCTCGTTCTCTTTATTTCGAGAAAATGGTGTTGACCAAGCTGAGTCTATTCGGCGGGATAAGCCGAGTATTCGATCGGTCTGTGGGTCTCGCTTTGATACGATCGCTCATTGTGAGAACGAAATTTCGGATCGCGCGGGTAGCCACGAGCAATCCCATTCTACGAGCTAGAAGCGAAAGCGACGGGAACGCCGAGTGTGCGATAATGAACATAGTGCTCATGGCGAGTTTACTCGCATCACGTTCAACATTGTTTTTTCTATTTCGTTTTTCACATTCTTCATTCGTAACGAACGCCGCGATGCTTTGAGGGTAGAAAAAAGTGAGCCAGGAGCTGTCGTTATTGATTTTCAACGATTTTTGCCATTTTCTGTCATAATCATCTTGCGACATTTTATTTCCCCTAACAATGAGCGATTTTCTTATATCGGTATTAGCAGTTTCGTCTATTTCATATTTTCATCGAACACTCGACTTCTCTTCGGAACGAGAATAATACTTTGTCGCAATTATCTACTTTCTTTCCCTCTCAGTTCAATAGAAGCCAAGAAGATCCCATTTTCCGTTCTTATTCCAATTCCCCTGCTCCGACTGCGCAAACTCTGTCTCTTCTTTTATTATAATACCTTGAGCCCTTACGGCGAAGTCGTATTAGCACGTAGAGTCTGGCGTGCGGTGAAAAAACCTTCCGTAAAGAGTTAAACCGTATAACCGGGAGTTTCATTTTATTATTCGAGATTGAGACACGCACTCCCCCGGCCAGATGAATACCGATGGAAATTATCGTGGAAATTGAAAAATCTTAGTACAAGAAAGTCAACTTTAACGGAGCAGTTTAATCTCTTCATCTCCCCCCCTACGTATATGGGCAATTTTACCTGAAGCCAAAGAACGTTCAGGAAAGATTTGTGATCTGTTTAATCCCATATCGGTGGGTTGAGCAGAATTGGAAAAAAAGCTTGTTTAATCATCACAGTGAACGCTATGTTGCTTCATGCAAGTGGGAGACGAAGATAATTCGCAGATAAAGACAGCATGAACGATCGATGGTCACATGACTAATTTTACGCCAGTACGATGAAAATAAAACACCTCTTAGTCACAAACCTGCAGGGAAATTTCCCATCGAGGTGACTATATTTGTCTCCAATGTTTTCTCTCTCTTTATTTCCAGACACGGTTAACTCTCGGAAGAATTAGACATTTTTTCACGAAGAAAAAAATTGTTCGCCGGTCCGTAACTGAAATTCGTCCATGAATGATTTCTTTTGCTTTAGTGCACCGCGAAAATTTCCGCTTTGCACAGTTATTCAGCCGAGTGGGGAAAAAGTATTCGCAATATGCAGACATTGTACAGTTTCCTCGGAAAACTCGCTCAATCCCAGAAGAGTGCCAATTTGGCCACTCCGACCATTTTTTTCCCGACGCATCGCTCGAAAAGTAAAAAGATTCGGATTTTTTCTAATGAAAAATCACGCTGTTCCACGTCGAGTGCACTGTATGCATATCGTACATAGCCTGTATATAATTGTGCCGGTGCATATCGCGAACAGACTGCGGATTATCCACCGCGTGATTGAGAACATCTCTCGTCGGTGACTATAGAGGAACCGTTAGATATTCTCCGCGTTTAGTCGCCCGTCTTCAAACACGAACAATACACGGCAATCCTACGAAAGCGTCCATTCTAATTTCTTTTTTTTTTCGTTTGTCTGTGCCAGCCGTATTTTTTTTTTCTCTTTTCGACTCACTCCGCAGGCAACATCCAGCAAAAATCTGTCCATTCCACGAGAACCAATTGGGCCTTGCTATTTTCGCTTCGTGCTCTTCGTTGCTTGGCTTTCGGATGAAAAACTTGGAAAATCATAAGGGTAAAACGAAAGGGGCAGGGAAAACTGTCAGACTTCCACGGAACAGTTTTCCTTTCGGCATCTTTACGATATAGACGCATACCCGCGGGCAACAAACAATGCAGCGAGGAATATAAGGAAAACGAAAGAAAAAAAACGTCTGAAAATAGTTTCTCTCGTAGTATTGGTAAAATTCCAATAGTGCAAAATGGATTTACACGAGTCTTGCGAATACGGTATATTTCTTGTATACTTTACTATCTTGTCTCTTCTATTCGAGTTTTCCCGCGCATGAGACTCTCCGTCACCGCGAAATATTGCCACCTCGAAACTTGATTCGAGACCTCGTAGGAGAATGGAGAATGGGAAATATCCGTTATCGCATCGATGTCTGCATTTGCAAAAACTATCGGTTGTTTTATAGACCGCACACCAGTGCTGGGCAAAATTTGAGTGCTAGAGTAACTAAAGATTAACAATTAATTTATTGTCAATCACGACTATAACACTGAGTTTATACAACAACAATTAATTAATTGTTAATTGCTGTAGTCGCAAGTAAAAATTAACCAATTGTTAATCGTACCTTCCACATATAGAAACCAATCAATTTTCAATATTTCAAATGTATTTCATTAAAAACTAACAATTAATACTGATTATTGTATAGGGCGCGGAGTGGCGTCAGAACGAATGTGTAAGTCATTGAAATACATATATGAGTAGCAAATAAAATACTGATATTAATCATCAATAATATATATAATAACCAATAACAATATCTAGATAGTTTTTAGCTGATATCTGTACAGGTAAATAGGTTAATTGTTAGTTTTAATCGTTCCTTAGAACGATTGAAAAAGTGAATTGCAATTGGTTCAATTGCGAGTTTCAATTAACATAGATGAATTCAAATAAATTAATTGCAATTAAATTAAATGCAATTACTTTTTTAATCAATTAATGAACTGATAAAACATTTAATTGAATAACGCCCAACACTGCAGCAAAGAAATTTAAATTGTGCCAACGTCAGTTATTGAACACATCGGTAAATGTATATTTTAATCAAATAAACATGAAGGTGTTGATAAAATACTGTGCAAAGTAGGGTAAATATAAAAAGAGCAAAAAAAATGCAATCTCGTGAGTCTGAAATCGTTTGAGTTTGGTTTCATTGTACGCCTCTGATCGATATGTGTGAAAAATAAGCGCCACAATTATTAAACGTATAACTGCATGAAATATTGCGGAACTATTGCTTTTAACAGTATCGCCATGCAATACACTGTAAACATTGCTGCAAGCTTTTTTATAATCCTTCTTTTTTCATACAGTGGCTCTGGTTCATTAAATCGTCTGGCAATTTTGTTTTATACATCGCATAGAAAAAACTTTTTCTGTATTCAAAGAAGTTTAAATCAAAATCTGAATAGGTTAAACAATCTAACTTCGAAAAACAGAGATGATAGGAGTGCGGGAGATATTAGAATAATAACAAGTTACGACTCCGCTCCTCTTGCCAGAAGTTTCATGCAAGGCTTATGGAAAGTTTATTTTCTGAACGATGTTGATGACAAATTTAGTCAAACAGTATATTTCAGGCGATGGGATATTATTCTCGATATATTCTATAATAGGTTTAGTCGCATAGTATTTTTTTGAGAGCTCCTTACGATTAATCTTAATTGTCTTTTTTCTTTTTTATTATTCTTAATGATTGCGTTATTCTCATAAAATTCTTAGCAATTTGCTCGCAAAAATTTCTTGTCGTCCGTTGTTCGACAATTTCATGAATAACTTTATCGAATAATCGTAACCTTTTAACGTATTAAATATTGATTGACAGTCCACTCGATCGACTTACCTCATCTCCCTTGGCTTTTACCGAAGGTGAATTTACCCACGCATTTTTTGATGTCTCAATTTATTCGAATATAATCTTGTTATCGTATATTTGTCGAGCCACCTCCTCTCATTGTTAGCAAGTGGAACATAAAGCAGGCCTTGATGCTGTGTGTACAAGCACAGCTTATGCCGAAATTTAATTCCGAAGCTAAAAAGCTTTCCGTCGACGATCCCTCTCCCTCTGAGAAGAATACCGCTCATTTTGCTTTCTAACTCCCCCTTCCCCCTTTCGCTATGGCGAAGCTTTTCCATCTGACGTCATCCGACAAGACCCTTATTGCCACTGCTGCTTGTTCGCCTTCAATATACCAGTTCGAACAAAAAAAACCCTCGTAACAAACGAATTGCCATTCGCTTCGGCTCACTTGTAACCTTAGCAGCAATCGATTTCCGAATAATTTGAATTTCCAAGATACCAGGTCGAGGGCAGCCCGTACACCGTATACCCAAAAACCCGACGGTTTCTAAAAAAAATTGCATCTCGGCGACGATTTATCTTGATTTATAAAGGGGTTGTGTGATTTATTCAAGAATTTATTAATCCTCTACCCACAATTTATATTCTGTTGGAGGTACGAAGAAAATTATGGCTGCAGATAAATTTGCGGAGAAACTTTCTTAAATTAGATAAAGAATTTTAATCATGAAACGAAGATAAAGATAACTCGAAATTTTAATGACTCGTTAGGACCCATCGAAAGCACGTGACCAAATGTGCATTGAGTGTAACGCCTCACGCGGTAAAATACGTCGAAATTGTCACGCAGAAATCTTTTGTAAAAAGAATTTGTTGGCCTGCAAAAGAATCACTGTGGCGAACGAATGTTGGATCGAATTTTCTATAACTTATTGTGCGTCAGGAAAAAAATTGTCATAAAAAAGAGTACCAGACAACCATTTTTTATAGTTTATTTTATTACATTTTGTTAAACTTAAAATAATTTTTTAAATTTTAATAAAATTTTTTGATTTAAATCCTAAATTAAATTTTATTAAATTTATTTTAAAAAATAATATAAATTTGTCTTTATTATTTACTTCAAGAAGAAATCTTATTTTGTTTATTGGCCGCTTGATGCTTCCTCCGCATATGTCGAATATTAATAACCGTAGTTATTTTCAACTCGACTGCTCATTGTAGCGACCTATCGGTAAAGTGGAAATATATTTTCCTGAGTTTTACAAATATTCGATTGTAAGAGCCAAAGCTGTTCATTTTCGCTTCTTTTTAATTCTCGCCTATTATAAACTGAGAGTGAACGTCTTTACCCAATATTGAAAAATTCATCAAATTGCCATATCGGAGTGTGGCTTTCGTTTCTCGCCTGTCCTTACGTTTTTGTAAGCCGTGATAACACATTTTCTCCTAATATTTCAACGACTGTGAGCCAGTATCGATTTTTCATACGGAACGTCCTTTTCCTTCCGCGCGCTCCTCCACATCGTAGTTATTAACCTCTTCTACGCTCGTTCTCTCTAATTACCGGATAATTAATGAGACTTGTGAAAAGGGTTGGAAAGTACACGAGTCTGTATAGAATATTGTAGTGGGTATAGAAGGGGAGAACAAGGTCGCCAAAGAGAAAGAGAGATTTCGAGCCAACAGTTAACCTGCACAGAGCCAAATGGAGAAAGTGAGAGAGATCTTCTCGGGTTCGATAATTGAGATAGAAATACTGGTGTGTTGTTAGAGCTGATTGGATAGCAGCTAAGAACGGGATTAATTGCATACGATATGTGTCGGCGTTAATATCTCGAAACAGAGTCGAGTGGCCGAGCAAGAAGCCCGATTATGTTTGCGAAAATATCGATCAAGTCTATTAGGTTTTCGGTAAGCCGTGCGTACTTTGAATAGGATCGATCGAGCCTTGCTAATGTTGTATTTGTGAATACCGGTTTCGTAAAATCTGCACTTTATCCCTATATTCATTCAATTCCGAATGAATATAGGGATGTGGTGGACGAGATTTAGGATTTTGTCTCGCGGATGTTTTGTCATGAAAATATTTTGTCTTTCGGATATCTTGTCCTCGGATATTTTGTCGCGGATATTTTGTCGTCGGGTCAAATGTGACGCAGCCGAATATGTGGTTAAAATTTCATAAAGATCGGTTTAGTAGTTTCGAATATTTTATCAACAAGTCGTCGAAAAACGTTGTTTCGAGAAAAACGCGTTTAAAGTTTGTTTGAGTTACATAAATACATTAAAATTTAAAAAAAATCTATTTCGAAAGTGTATTTATTAAGTTTGACAACTTTGATATCAATATCTATAATATAAACCTATAAAAAAATCATGAAAATAGCCTTTGTAGCCTCTAAAGCGAGAAGACACCTTAAGGAAAAATAAGTGGGCGTAATGGGTACGTGGCATTTTTTAAATCATTGTGCAAAAGTCAAAAGAGAGTAACATATTTCTGCTACGCCTTGCATATACCCGATAGGGCCAAAAGTGGTTTCTTTTATTCTGTTTCGTAATGTCTGCGAGTCTTGTGCATAAACTTCCTAGGGGAAAAAAACATCCATGTGCCCCCGCCAACTTCGTTTTTTCACCTTTTTAAAATAAAGCATATTATGCGAATTATGAATGAAATAAATAATTTACGATCCTGACAGTGTGACTAAACATCAGGCTGTTTAAACATTTAACAAAACATCCGGACGATGCAAAATTGAAATATTCGGAACGTCCATTAGACGCTAACGAATCATTCATTCGAAAACAAAGGATGTCGCACTGCCTTTGTTTTTAGATGGGCAATTCACGACTCGCTTGGAGGTTTCTCGGATAACCCCGTTTTTTTTCTCCTACATGAAAGCGCCGCTAGCATATGTACAAAGCGAAATGATAGGGAATAGAAACGAACGAGTCAAAAATAAATAAAAGTTAAATAGCGTTGAGACACATGGATGTATACCCGAGCAATTCTGAATCCGCGGCTGTGATTAGGCGTGAGAACACGTTGAAACATTTTTTTTGTGATCCTTGATGCTATCCCTTTATGCTTGTAAATAGCCGCAAGCCTTCTCTTGGAGTACCAAACTTACGTGCTCGATTCACGCGGAAACGAAGCGAAATTTTGTGGAATTAACGATAAAATGACAGAACCAGATTACGTGCATACATATATTTATCTACACATGTTTAAGTGTACAAATGGAACTAGAATTAGCTTTACACTCGTCGCTTTTATATAAAGCTTTCGATAAATGGCATTATTTATAGTTCATAACCGATACTAGTGAATGGGTGATCGGGATTTAGTTCCGGCCGTACTTCGAGTTAAGCAGCGGTGGTGCATGGCCGATACTCGAAACGGTGACCGCTTAGCCGTGCACCGGCTGGCGCATCAACCAGTCAGCGGACGGCCAATACCTCTGAGACCTTGGTGTAGATACTTGAGTAAAACGTCCGGAGAATTGGAACAATATAGGGCTGTCTATACCGGTAAGGATTTTCCACAGTTTTCCCGTATCTTCGGAAAGTGCGGCATAGTGCGGCTTGAGACGCCCGTGGACGTGACGGAAGATAGGTTAGATCTGCGAAGTGTGGATAGGAACGGACCGGAAAAGTTTCAATTGGGAAGGGTCATACGCAAAAACCTGCAAGGGTATACGTCGGAACTCAGTAAATCAAAATGTTCATAGCTTATATCGGGATCGATATATGGTTTATATATAGATCAAGTTTTTCGTTATTTAACAAATAAAAAATAGAATAATGTTTATTAAAGTCGATTTTCCAAAACCAAAATTGTCAAGGACTTTAAACAACAAAAACGTCACCTGCAAAACTTCTTTCTTTAAACGAAACAATTTCGTCCTTTTTCATCAATCAATTTAACAGCTGAAGCCGGATTTTGAAGTGGACAAAATGTTTCATTAGAAAAAAATATTATCGTGGCCCTTTCTCCAACGATCATTGTGCATATTTGAGCTAATGAATGAGGCCAATTTTAGTGATGCAGCAATGATAAAAGGTTACAGGAATGAAAACTTTTACGCTAGCATCATAGGCATATATGTAGTAAAAACAATTAAACGATTTTTATTTATTTTTTGTATTTTATTGCATCTTCTTTACGATCCAGAAGCAATTATTTTTCGAAAGAATCGCTTTTGCGGCGGGTATTCCACTTTCATTTGAACAAGTGTACATCATTAGTATTAATAAGAAAAGTTAAATAGTCTTGCCGCAACAAAACACTAGCACAAAAGGGTATATGAAATGCGTTTGGACCCCACTCTCACTCCCGTTGAATGCTCAGTAAAAACTAGCCGTTCCCCAGCGATATTAATGGTTAGAATCCCCTCCCACAAAGGTAAATTGGATTATGGTGGGGGTTGAAGCTCTCCAGAAACCTAAAGTGAAATGGATGTTGTCCGCAGGCTCCTTCCAGGGTTGGGAGGAATTTTGTACTAGTTCATTAAAATGCCTCAATGTTAGAAATAGTCATTGGATTTCGAAAATGGAAGAAAAAAACTCGGCCAAGTGCGAGTCGGGCCTCGCTCTATTAGGGTTCCGTACATGTGACCAATTAACTTCTTTAAATTAGATATTTAATTAGGTAATGCTTTTTCTATGTTATTTCTTAGATAGTACTAAACTGAAACCATACGGGGTGATGATAGCTAAAGAAAGCTTTGTATACTCCTGCTGTAAGCTAATAATGAAAATTAATGAAATTGTCGTTATTTACATATTTACAATACCAATTAAATTATTTTCGGAGTCGGTACCAGTCAATTGCCAATACTGGCACACTTTTAATAGAAAAAGTCCGAGGCGAAGAAAAATAAATAAAATATACGATCTACAGTCTTTTCAAATTTGCAATCTCGTTTCTTCCGTGACATCAATCTCTCATTGTTGGCTGGCACCGACTCCAAAAATAAGTCATTTGTAATTATAAATGTTTAAATAACAATAATTTGATATAATTTGATTATAAATTTATTGTATTATGTATACAATATATTATGATGTATACAACATTATGAATCGGCGTTTGTATTATGTTTACAATAAATTATTGCATACACTACATTATGAATATGCGTTTTCAATATTTGTTGTTTAAATACAGTATATGGTACATAACATACAGAAATTCCAAATCGCTCAGTAGTTTAGTTTTTAAAATAAACTCCCTAACAAAAATTGCCTGACAACTTTGGCAGCCCCCCATTTCTTTTTCTTTTCCAGATAAAAAGGAAAAAATATATATCTGTACTGTACTCAATGAGCTGTAGACAATGACACCCCACATACCAGGGGAAGGCATTTTTTCTGCTCCTTATTCATGTATCGAACCCCGTGAAAAATAATTTAATTGAATATCTAATTCAACATTTGGTTGTGGGTTAACATTCTACGCAAAATATCCATAATTCAAGTCTGTAACTCATTCCGCTTACGAGCTAGAGACCCGTGACGTACGGACGCACTGACGTACAGAGAGCAGAGTGACAGTAACAGGGTTGCGTTTGGCCCTTTGGGTACGGAACTCTAAAAGGACCTGCAAGTTCATACAAAAACGGAAGCAGATATGCTCGTCTGACTTACTGGAGCAATATGATGTCGGAAAGTCTAGGATGGTAAAATCTCTAAACTTGTGATTTCCACCCATTGGCATAGGATCCCGAGCTCGATCCTCATCAAGGCACACAATGAGCAACGCGCATTTCCTTACAGTTGTGTACAAGCAGGATGAATCCGATACAAAGCGTTGATTGGGACGTTTCAAACGGAATTCAATGACGGACTATGCCAATACCAAAAAAATGCACAAAGATGCATAGTGATAACAGCAACGAGATGGGTATGCAGATGGGAGGCTGGTTCCACGGCGTTTCGCTGGCTATGTACACAGACACACACACACACACACATACACACACAGAGACGGGGGCGCGATAGTATGAAAGACGAGACTTTATACGTGACATCGGGGGGTTCCAATGCGCAAGGGCGTTGGCGCTGACGACGGACCGTGCAGGAAGCGTCCTAGGTGAGGAGAAATGGGACGATGGTTTGATAGCGAGGTTGGGTGAGAGAGTGCTCGACGGAGTGGGGGTTGCCGGAGTATTCGGAAGGGTGGGAAAACGGAGACGAGACTTTCTCTCAGTGGTTCAGTCCGCGCCCCGACACGCACTCGTACGCGCAACGGACAACCCTTGTCCCTCGGTTATACCGAAAGGATTTTTAGCACTATCGCTACGATAGTTAGATCATCGAAATAAAATTTTCAAAAAATCCGCAACGATATTGCTAATGAAAAAATTCTAGCCGACCGCAACCCACTGATTCTTTCTTCGATCAAATTGATCTTTTCATCTTTATCCGCGGATGTTGATGTGTTGGAAATATTCGTCGCTGAAACGCGCGACAAGACAGGCGAGCGGAATATCTTGCACGTAAAAGTGGTATAGCTTTGGACGAAGAGGACATGTCGCTGCGGAATGTCTTCCACGTCGATTAACTCATCAACTACGAGGATCTTTGCGCCTGAGTAAGTTACGGATGTCCCTGAAAAATAAAATAATTCACTATTGCGATTCCACATCAAATTTCCCGCCACGGACGCGTCCCAAGTCTTGGCCGCGCACTTGCCGTCCAGGATCTGGCGTACGAACAATGGAATGCGGCGCAAGGTAACGTTACGTTGCCAAACTCAAGCCTTTTCCTATTGTTTCGCTCCAATTCCCCCCCATCGGGCGTGACTTATCGTGCAACAACCGGATCACCCAACTTCCCGGAGTCAAGCGCGCGTAATCGGCTCCCGAACGTGACGAAAAGTTTCTCCCCGAGTTGGAAGAATTATCACGGCTTGTGCGAAATTGCACTCTGTCAGTTTGATTCGTGCAGTGCGCAGACTCCAATTATTCAGTGTCAATGTAGAGATATTAGTGCTGGAATGTTAGTTGGAGCCTCGCAAGTGATCGTGTTAACGCGAGTGACCCCCTCTCCTCTCGTTGATTGCGTGACGGTTGCTGTCACCTCCTGAAACATATGAACCATTCAAAAAGCAGTCTGCTGAGTCCACATTGATTCGACCGTCGAATCATTATGATCCCATTGATCGGCCGTTTATTGGCAATAAAAAAATATGGTGTTACGACTCAATAAAACCAAGTCCAATGGACTTGATTGGTTCGGAAAAGTCTCGGAACTGTCGTCTACTTAATAACGTACGAATGATGATTTTTATAATCCTCGGACGATTTTTGCCGGTGTATGCGTATTGTATGAAACGAGGCAACGAGCACCGCCGTACTTTCTCTTCGATATTTTTATCTGAGTGAAACTTTACTATCCCACAGTTATCCCATCCCCTGATTCGCCATTTTCTCGTCTCAGGCGTTATCCGAGCCTCGTAATTGTACCGTCCTCGTTCACCCCTCGTACTTGTCTCGTTTTACTTTCTGCGAGCTTTTTGCCGCTCCCCCCTCCCTTCCTCTTCTTGTGGTTCGCGGTCTTCTTCAACGACTCTTCTCTCTGAATCTCCACGATTCTCCCGCCAGAGTCTCTCGGGTATTTTCTGATAAGTCCGCCGAATTCGATAGGAATTTTACGGCGGTGTAGCGTCAACGAGATCTTGTGAACCTCCCTCGTCCAGGTACAATCACAGATTTCGCAAAGTAGTCTGAAAAATTGGAAAAATAAATATAGAGATACCAAAACCTACTTTAGAAGGTTTGACGAAGTAATTTATCGAAACTCCTTCAAGTGACAGGAATAAAACTATCAAGGAAGCGTGATCCACCGAAATTAATGAGGCCTACGACGATTCGACATTAGGCATTTGGGATCCAACCTTACTTTTTCATCCAATTATTCATCTGTTGCCTTAATCACCTTCATCGAAGCTTTTACCACGCGGTGAATACTTTGAATATCATCCGGATATATAGCTTGCGAAATTTCATTAACTCTACGAATAATGCGGATGAAAGTAGCAGCGAGCGATGTTTCAGGTGCACTGAACCGGGATCACTACTCACTTACTCTGTCTGCAGTGTTGCACAAAAAGAAGGCACGGTTCAATTTGGAATTAATTGTTGCACCGGCTTTCGGTCACGTCTCAACTGCAAAAGATTTATCGAGGCAAATAATGTTTCTTCCATAGTTCGTGAACTTGCGTGGTCACCAAAAGTGATAACTGTCCTGTCGTTCCAATTATATTAATGGTGTGCGGTGCGAAAATAACCTTTTTCTCATCCGCTGTGACGGATTATCCTCCATTTCGCGTGGAACTTGATCTATCCCACACACGAAGTTTTTCCGTCAAGCCATCAGTGGATCATCGCCGAACGATGCTTTTCCGAGCTGTAAAAAAGAAGGTAGTAAACCGCAGACTTTACGATAGATTGGCGAGACCTTTCTGGTGTCACGCCCCGACGATACAAGGTCGGCGCATTCGTGACACTCCACGGTTCTTCCTCAGGCAAGCCGCGGTTTATCCATGAGCCTCGTATAAAGATACGAGGGTGCCATTAGCGAAAAAAAAAAAAACGAGGAAGGGGCGTCGTCATCCTGGCCTGAAGACATTAGTATGTGCCAAGAGCTTAAAACTACTGAGCTTTCTCTCTCTCCCTCGCGTTTTTCTCCTTTTTGCCTGCTTCACACATTTTACTCTTTTTCCTCACGATACCCTCATTATTTTCTTCGTTTCTTTGCGGTAGTTATCTTTGCACTTTCTTCTTTGACGTATTTGTACTTGCGTGTGCGAAATTTTTTCTAACCCGTTGTTCGTAAGATAGACAAAGAAACCTAGGGACTAATCAACCAGTTCCATGCGTGGTTTTGTAGGATCACGTAAGAAAGTATTGTTGTAATCAATATAAGATATTTTTGCAGTGATGGGTCAAGTATCACATGAATTGTTTACGCCGGTAATTGGACGAATGAAAATTGATTTATTCCTCCTTATGTTCTATACTTCTAGAATTCTATACTTTCAACGTGATCTCATCTAATGAAATATCTGTATTCTTCTACTCAAGTAGGTTTCTAAATTAACGCAGTTCGAGCAAAACTCATTGACCCAAAATCCAAGATTGAATTATCCCAAATTCGGCTAACTCTTGAAAGCGGTTTTCACAAACTTCTTTAACATTTGCGATTAACATTCATCATTGCACGGTGCGTTCAATTAAAATGGCTGTATGTCTGAAAAACTTGTAGCTAACCACTTCTTCCTCGTTACTCTTTCTTTTGTGACTCTCTCGTCCGTGTGCGGCTTGTACCTCATTATCAGGGAGTATCTAATTCAATTTTCCTCTACCACATCCTCTGGGTTTCCAACAGGTACCCGGCCTTTAACTTGTTCAGCTTCTTTTCCAAGATGAAAGGAGGGTGAAAGATTTTGTTCTCCGCGTGGAACTCATTCTGCCCTGACATATCAATGGGAGATATAATTGCGAATTTAAAATTTGTGATGAGTTTGTTGATTTGACCATGCAGCCTTGTCACGAACGAAATCTATAATCGATTCATCCAATACAGAATTTCGGATAAATTTGTCGCTGAATCTGTCAGATATTCTGATTCCCTTATCTATTCCAACAAAACTGTGGGATCAATTAATATCTATTACTAAATCCGTATTCGCGAATATTCTGGAGAAAATTAGCATCCGATCGTATTGAATTTGTTATTCAAAGTACTCCTTATTTTTTGCGCTTGTCCGGGCAAAAAAACCGTGCTTTCGAAATGACAAGTCCACTTACCGTTCTACGGCTCTGATTCGTATAACTATACATTCGAAAGTTCTAAAAAGGCAAAAAACGATAAGCAGATTAATAAGCAAATTAATGTCATAATTGATATGGAGATCCCATTTCAGTGAAAAAAAAACATCAGAAATAACATTGTGGGCGAGTAATTGTGAAGTGTCATTTCGTTGTATCAAAAAAAGTAAAGAGTTAAATGAAAAAAAAAAATCGTGTATATTACAGTTCAGTATTGACAAATGTGCATTGAAAGTTGGCCTTAATTACAAAATTAGTACATAATGAATTCCACGTGCCAGTCACTGCAGGTCAACCAACAATCCCACCGAGTGTTAAATAATCTAGTGAAGCCTCATCTCTCGGGATGTTTTCTCCCGGGCTCGCTCAACCTGTACAACTCAAAACTGTCTTGACCCAGTGACGAGATCAGATGATGGGGTAGGAAACCGTAGACCTTCGCACTTCCCGGGTGGGGCATTCCAGCGTATAAACCACGGCAATGTCATCTACTCTGGGTAAAAGCTACATGTCTCTCACGGGCACTTGTACTGTTCCCTCGGGTGATTTCGTGAGACTCTTACGAAAATTGACTCGAGCTCGATTTGTCCACGTTCGATCTAAGATACAACGGACACGACGGACGTCACTGCCAATCGGTTCGTACGAACAATGTGTTTCCTTCTCTTTGTGAGCATTTCGGGTGACCAAAGAACCGTGGGCAACGATCTTTTTCCCCCAGGGCTTCAGAAAAATTCGTGCGATACTATTTTTAAATCTGCTTTCCAATGACATAGTAGACATGCAGTCGATACGGGAGTGCAACGATTTCTCGTGTCAAGCAGCGTTGACTTGTGCCAATCCTTAGATGGGTGACCGCTTAGCGGAGTACAACCAACCGGAAAGCATTTTACTGACAAGGAACGTCAAGGGGTACGCCTTGGATTTTGTTGAAAATCATGTATATGGTAGAATTGTTAAAATGATTAAATTGGTATTTTTTTTTTATCGCCGGAAAAACTGCTTCAAGGGGTAAAGCCAACTTTTGTTTGTGAATCCATTTCTATGTATTTTCACCCCCTGAATACGAATTCACCGTTCATTTTCCCCGACATCCTCAACTTTTATTTTTTAAGTCGTCAAAGTGTGAAAAAATTAGTTTCTCGCGTTTAGCGTCGGTTGTATTTGAGTGATATAAATTTGTTGGGGGGGTAAAAATAATGTTGGTAGACTTAGAAAATGCCGTTGGATTTATTCATATATCTGGTTTAACTTTCCCGAAAAGTGCACCTGAAAATGGCCGAAGAAAAGGCAACGTATAGAAAAATCGGTGAAAATGGAGCTCCGTCTTTGAAATTCTGCCAAAAAGAAAAGAATAATAGGGAATCTATTAATTAAATGGTATTTCAAAGAGAGAACGATTACGAAGATAATGAGCATGCGGGGCGGGGTTCCCGGTCCACACCAAACATAAATTATCGACGATTCAGTGAACCCACTTTTTTGGCCGGCAAGAAAACATTTTTTGGATATTTTGTATTGTTTTTCTAACTCCAAATCGATGTATTATAACCCTCTGAATACGATTTCACTATTCACTTCAACCAAGACTCATTTTATATTAAATAGTGGTCAATAATGTATGGTATGTGGCGTGATTCAAAATACGAACAAAAGGTAGTTCATCTCTTAATTTAAGATTTTTTATTTACCCAACGTGGATATCTGATCTTTTGTGTTAGGAGAATTTTCGTTTCTGTTTCGCTGAAATCCGTGGACTGCTTTCGGGTAAAAAAGTGGAATCAGACCTTCACATGCTGCACTCTACCCAGTGGTTTGACCTTTCTAAACCGTTTTTCCGCCAAAAAAACGTAACCAATAGTTTTTAGGGTTCCGTACACAAAGTGCAAAACGGAACCCTATTAAGGTAGTATTCTCACCACAGTCACGTTAAAAAGTTTATTCTCCGCTCAATCGATGAAAACTTAGAAATATTGCGAAATATCTTTATAATGTAGATTGTACATTAGACAACCAAAAAATTAATTCTTTTGAATTGAAGTTTTTGTTGAAAATTTTGTTTATATGTAATACACACACACACACACGCGCACGCACGCACGCACACACACACACACACACACACGCACGCACGCACGCACGCACGCACGCACACGCACACGCACACGCACACACACGCACGCGCGCGCACACACACACACACACACACACACACACACCACACACACACACAAATATATATATAGTAAAATAAAAAAGTCAATATTAAAAATCTGCCACGTCTCTACATGCATTTTCTACCGATGAACGCGCCGAACGCTGCCAGATCGCCGGCTCTAGTCTGCTCCAGTCGCTCCGTGGCGCTAGCGTCGCTAGACATCGCTAAATTGAAAGCGCTATATCTCTAAAACTAGACGGTCAAAATTCATGATTTTTTTACCCACTTCGGCATATGTTCCTCTGTAATTGAGAATTTTTTTTAAGAAAAATCTGTAAAAAAGTTTCGACGTTATTGCATGAAATGTGAAATTTTCCACCGTTCCCCGTAAGAACACGAGTAAAACCGTGCAATCTTTGATTGAAAATATCTGGAATACAGAACGATGAATTCTTTTGAAATTTTGCAGGTAATCTCTCAATAATGTCTTGAATATGTCTTCAAAATACAAGGAACATCTATAGAAAAACGCGAGACCACTATCTTAATGTCACTCTGTTGTCTGTCGGTCCGTATGTCACGGGTCTCTAGCTCATAAACGAAATGAGTTACAGGCCTGAAATTTTAATATTTTGTGTAGAATGTTGACTTAAAACCTAATAATGAATTAGAAATTCGATTAAATGATTTTTCATGGAGGTCCCACACATCATGCAAAAGGCGTAGAAGAACACAAAATATCTTACCCGGGCATGTGGGGTGTCATTTTTTAAAGGTCATTGAGTAGAGTACAAATACACTTTTTTTCTTTTCTATCTTCAAAAATAAAGAAATAGGGGGCTGTCAAAGTTTTCAGTTTTAGACCGTTTTTGTTACGGGGTCTATCTCAAAAAATAAACTAGTTAGGAATTTGGCATTCCTGTGCATTATGTAACATATACTCTATTTAAGGTATTCCTTTCGCGGAGGACCGTATTTTGTGAGGGCATAAGTAGGGCCCTCCTGAATCATTGGTACATTATAGTGGCGCTTAATATGAAAAAGTCACAATCAATTATTATACCCAACGATAAACTGGAATAAAAACATTTGCGCAAATTTCGTAGACTTAGACATTTTTATATTTTCTCTGAAAAGTCGCGGCTACGAACATTTTACTGCTAGTCACATTTTTCTAAGGTTTTCATTAGTATTTTCTTTAACCATTCAGTGACCCACTGTTTTTATTGTCGTTACGGAAACTGTTGATTTTTTTACACAGGTGGCCAATTTATGTTAGCCATCTAGAGTTATTGAGTGTATAAATTATTAGATATAAATGTGGCCAGCGTGTGATCTCCATAAAGCGCCGTATAAATGAGACGATTTTTAGAGTCGTAATAGTTAGTTAAAAGTTCGGTAAACTGGCTTGAAATTTTACCAGTATACTGGGATGTATTTTAACTTGATTACACGGAAAGAAAGAAATAGTACAAAATACAGGGGCTTCACAGTTCGCATTGGACTCGAGCGATTGCACAGCGATATTACCTGAAACACAGTGCTCAAAATACAGTGTGCTCAAAGTAAATTATTACAGCTCCTATACTGTCCTCTTTGGACTCGAACCGCTCTACTGTATCTTTTACTGGAACACACAGTCCAAAATACAGCGTAGTCAAAAGTAAATTTTGACAGTTCAGCACTGTAATATAAATTTAACAAAACTTGTAATTTGACAGTTGGTTAATCTGTATTATGTACACTGAATGCGCCAGTTATATCGACAGAGTTTATGTAGGTGTTTTAACAGTGAAGTCCTCTGTTCTAGAAACTGGTTAGCAACAGATATAGTTTCAGTTTTGAACCGTTGCTTTTTACAGTGTGAACACGGGAAACGTTCTTGTTTTAATCCTGTAATTCAAACTTGATGAACCCCGTAACTTAATAGTGCCACAACTCGTATATTATACAAAATTAGGGGTAAAAATAACATTAGATAGCGCTGAAAGAACAAATGAAGCGCTGAAAGCACTGCCAGTCCTTTGTGTCCTGGTCGCGCCACGCTCGACACAAGTCCTAACCAGTGAATACCGTTCACAACGTCACACTGTAAATTTGATTATAAAAATGAAGTAAAAAGTTCGGCGAAACCTTTCCTTACAATGTATATTGTAAGCAATGTAATATATATATCAAGAATATAATAAAGTGAATGAGCACACAAAAAAAATTTATCCATAAAAGAAGTTTGAGAAAAATGTGTAGAAAATATTACAAAATCAGTCACATACACAGGAACGTACCTTTTTGTAAAAAATTCTCTCTTTTTTATAATTTCTTGAATTATGTCGCACAAATTTCAACGTTCGCATCCTATCGACCACGCACTATTAACTGGCAATCCTTTGTGTCCTGGCCACGTGCCTCACCCCACGCGCGAGACAAGTCCTAATTAGACAAGAACGTACCTTTATTTAAAAATTCTCTCTTTCTTTATAATTTATTGAATTCTGTCGCACAAATTTCGATGTCCGCGTCCCATCAACCACACACTACTAACTGGCAATCCTTTGTGTCCTGGCCTCGTGCCTCATGTGTAGACAGTGTAAAAAACAGTGATCGCATTTAAATTTTACAGTTGAATATTTTTACTGAAATCACTGATGTATTCACAATATCAAACTGCAAATAAACCAGTGTAACTGTAAAAATCTCAGAGTGCACAGATAACGTCACGAACTGTCGAAAGAAGAGTAAAACTACCGTGCCACACTGTGAAATTTAATGAATCACTCTGTACTCAATACAATGTACACTGTAACCCTTGCAGTTTGCGTACAGTATAAAAATCAGTGATCTCATGTAAATTTTACAGTTGAATATTTTTACTGAAATCACTGATTTATTCACAATACCAAACTGTAAATAAATCAGTGTAACTATAAAAATCTCAGAGTACACAGATTACGTCACGAACTGTCGAAAGAAGAGTAAAACTACCGTGCCACACTGTACAATTTAATGAATCACTCTGTACTCAATAAAGTGTACACTGTAACCCTGGCAGTTTGCGTACAGTATAAAAATCAGTGACCTCATGTAAATTTTACAGTTGAATATTTTTACTGAAGACACTGATGTATTCACAATACCGAACTGTAAATAAGCCAGTGTAATTGTAAAAATCTCAGTGTGTACAGGAAAATTCGTCATTTTTGTAGGACAGGATTTACATTACTCTGTTTTACTGTAAAATGAAGTATGGCAACCTGTTTTTCATGCGGTTTATACTGTGATTTTCGCTGTTTCTTTTTTTCCGTGTACAGACGAAAATCAGTTAATTGTTAAATATTCGGGTTCGTGAAAGGAATACCTTAAACAACAAATACTGAAAACGTCGATTCATAATGTAGTACATGTAATAGTTTATTGTATACATAATGTAGTACATGTAATAGTTTATTGTATAAATAAATTGTAATAGTTTATTGTATACATAAATTCATAATTGAAATATATAAAATTATTGTTATTTAAATATATGCAATATCAAATGACTTATTTTTGGATTTGGTGCCAGCCAAGAAGGAGAGATTGACGTCACGGACGAAACGAGATTGCAAATATAAAAAAGACTGTAGTTCGTATATTTTATTTATTTTTCTTCGCCTCCACTTTTTGCGAAAAATGTGACAATATTCGCAATTGGCTGGTACCGGCTCCAAAAATAGGTAATTTGGTATTATACATTGTTAAATAACAATAATTTTGTACATCCTTATGATCAGTACATCCTGTACCTGTACATCCTCTGTATACATCCTTATTATAGCAGAAGTATACAGAGCTTTCTTTAGCTATCACCACCCTATATGGTTTCAGTTTAGTACAACCTATGAACAAAGACAGAAAAAAAGCATTACCTACTTCCAACAGGTTTTGGAAGTTTTTTGTAGGTAACTTTTTTTTAACATCCAACCAACTTACCAACCACTTTAACAAGATACCAACGTTTCTTGCTTCAATAGAACAGTGTGTTCTTTGGCTATCAAATGTATAAGAAAGTCAAGCTCCATCACCCCCTCACAATTTGATATATAAATTTTTTGAAGTGTCAAAGTAGCCCCGGGTGTGGGGCTTCTTTGACAGGGCATTGAAATAAAACTTATGTCAAAGATTACGGGTTACTTTGGAATGATTTTGATAAAAATACTAATATTGTATGCATTACACGTGGAATTAAATGAAAAACAACGATTTTTTATAACCAAATTTCCATCGTTATTAAGGCAGCAGAACTCGAACAATGTTCGTCCAATCGACTTGAAACTTTAACTGTAGCTTCTTAGATTGCTTTAACAGTCAAGTACGACCGCTTTTTTCGATGCATCAAAAATTGTAAAAAAGATTTCACTTTTAAGATGAAAATTATGGTCGAAAAAACGAACTTTTTTCAAACTCGGCTCTATTTTTCTATTAATTATTGTTTAATTCCCCTCGTACTTGACTGCTAAAAATAATATAATTAACGAAAATATTTCACTCTTAGTTTCGGTACTAAATTAACGACGGTTCTACTGCGTGCCGCGGAGAGGGTTGGCTGAAAAACAGTAGTGCTATAGTGATTCTTGCGCCGCCATTTTGTATACTTTTGACAAATAATTTTTTTTACATATTTCAATATATACCTTATAAAACCTAAAAGCTCTTTTGACCATGTATTTTATTCCTTCTTTTTAAAAAATCCAAAGAAAACGGTCTGAAATAGGCAGTTACAGTGGTGCCCTCCCTTTAGGAAACATTTTACATAAAAATATCAAGTAGCTAGGTGTTATTATAGGCAGTTAATGAGTGTTATAATTGTCATTGAGATCAAAATAAACTTGAGCAACATTACAATCAACTTTAACAAAATTACAATAAACTTGAACAACAAATTGCTGTTCAAGTTTATTCCCTGCACCCGCCGCTCGCCACTGAAAGTCAAGCGGGCTCGCTGCGCACACATTTAAAACGTATTTTGGCATGTCAAAGTAGCCCCAAAAACTGTCAAAGTTATCCTGAATGTCAAAGCGTTAATTAGGTAAATATCTATTGAAAAAAAAGTTAATCGGTCACATGTACGGAACCCTAATATAATAGAGCGAGCCCCGACTCGCACTTGGCCGAGTTTGTATGCTCTGACATGTACACGAGTTTCAACAAAATCGAAGGCGGACATCAAATTAATATTATTTCGAAGAGAAGGTAAGATGATTACAATTTTTCGTTCGATACGACAACACGAGAGGTTATAAATTGAATTAATTTCTCACATCCATGACGAAAATGAAGTAATCTTTATCAAACGTATATCTAGTTGCCAACCTAAAGATTCCAACGTTTTTCAGTATATCTTTTCTCATATTCACGAATTATATTTACGATCCCCCGAATGCCGAGCCCGAGTTATTCGACCCCATCGACTATCCACGGAAAATCTTTTGCTCGTGTATCGACACTTGCGAGTTGTCTGATTTATCGGAACTAGAAAAAAATTGCGTTCTTCGGGCCGGCAAAATACTATTCCCCGTAAAAATGTCGTTCGATAATAAATAGTCTACTCTTTGATCCTCCCGATTGCCTTTACTTTTTCATTTATTTATGATTTTTCCTGTGAGAAATGCGAAAAACAGCACAATTAAAACGAAACATCCTGTCCTTAATAGAGGGTTTTTGAAAAATCGACGGCCGGTACGCGTTCACCAAAAAAGTCATGGCTACAAAAAATTGCCAAAATCAAGGTGTCATTCTGGTTGAATAAAAATGGAAACACCTTTGAACAAATTTTAATAGCTAATAAATTTAATTGCAAGGCTATCGTAGTTTACATCATGCAAAAGCACGAAAGAAGATACGAATATGAAAATAAGAATATAAATTGATTCGCGTTTACAGTAATATAACCCAAGCCAAGCCAACAAACAAACGGATACGTTGAGAAAATGTCTTTCACGGAAGAACGTACACCGATGTATGATTGAGAGAATCGTGAAAGTTTTGAGGGATAGCGCAGACCATATATCTCCCGGAGATACGTACCATCCAAGAAGTTTTATAGGCCAGCGTAGGTATCTAATAATCGAAAAGAATTTTCCTTCACCATGCGCGCAAGCAATTTTCATTCCATCGGAAACTGTCGACTTTTCTTAATCAGGTGCACTTCACCGATCCTCTATTCGAAGGAACTTTCTCCCAGAGACTTGGATTCGAGATACGAAAGCATTGATTGGCCATTTGAGCACAAGATGGCCCGACAAAATGAATTTAGCAAAACGATAATAAACTGATACCGTTTTGCAATCGATATGCGTTTTTCGCCTCTTCAATGCACGCTACTTTTAGAGAGAGAAAGCTAGAAATATACGTATATATTGTATGCACGGTAACGGCTGCGAGTATTATATAATGCCGTCACGAATGCCCGTCTCGATAAGCTGTCAGGAAATTGTCGAACGGCAGCATATGCTTCAAAGTTTATATCTCTCTCGCAGCCATTCTCGTCTCGAAATCCCCGCCGTCGGCGGTATAACATGTAAGTGCCAGAGACTTGGCATAACAACCCATCTAGTTGCATAGCTACGAGTTACGAATTAGAGGTGGGAGAAACGAGGGGCGCAAGAATGACAATGAGAGGAGGTCCTTTTGAATACACTGTGCAAGACCGGTTAACAATAACTGCGACGCTCCCTCTAATCTGCAGTTTGATGGTTCTATATGTCATCTCTCGACAGACATGTATAGTAACGATGGATATACGGTAACACGCTTACCATAGAAAGTCAGCCCGGCTTAAGATAATATGATCATCACTGCCTAAACGATATTGAAAAGTTTATCCATCGGATAACGTATTTCCCGCTTATTGAATTTACTTGGCGAGAGAAACCGTGTGTTTCGGCTTATTATGGTATTCCCTTAGCTCCGCAAACATGTCATAGGCCATTACGCAAATTGCTAGATGTTAAAGTGAACTTCAACTCTGGGGAAACATTTTGCCAGCAAAGTGTAAGAATCGTTCTATTTTGCTGTGAAGAAAACGGATAGCTTCTACTGCTATTTCAATCGATCGAACTGTAAAGGTACGTTGCTGCTTCACAAACTTGCAAGCTCCGTTTGACTGAAGCGCCAATTTACAATTCGCATCATACGCAGCAGGATTTATATCACTCAACTCACGCAGGTGCTGAACAAGTTACTCTTGAAATTTTTACCCGAAATTTCCTCTTCATAATCCTATCTACGAAATGTATCATGCTAACACATTTCGCGGCGATGACGTAACAATTTAAAAGCATCCGGGTATGTCGCCACTTTGTGCTGGCTTTTGATTTATGACTGATGCGCTCTATGTAACTGTGGAAAGTATAATTTTTCAATGTCACAAAACACCAATCGTCGGATAAGAGCGAAACATCGCGACAACGGTAAAGCTCTCTTGGCGAGAAAGCAACATCATTGATCTCAACGCCTCCCAGTGGGACTTCCACGGGGTCGTAGAACCCATCTTGCATCGATCACAAAACTCAATCTCCGCGTCTCGACCGATCGTCGCCTGCGGGAACAATCGAACGGCAGCTACAAAGCAAAGAGTGCAAGATGAAAGGGAAAAAGAGACCAGCAGAAATAACCTGGCGTTTCTCTTGAATATTCCACGGTCTAAATGTCCGGATCTTACCATCGTTGCATAATGCAAGAGTGGTACTCCTGCTTTTACCTTCAGTTCCACGATTCTCCTCTTGCTGGTCACGGCCTTTTAGCCCTTGCCACTGTCACTATTCCGCATGGAGTTGCATGTGTCTCTATTGGACGGGCTGTATACCTTAAGGTATACAGAGTATTCCAGGTTAAATCCTCAAATCAATCACCATCAGCAATGAATATATCGGAAAGCTCAAACTACACGTTTAACACATGACGCGAAACAAGAGGATGATTCAAATCCTCATCGGTACAATAGTACAGTCATGCTGTCGCTCAAAAACCCCTTAATCGGAAAAAATTAGGAGAAGGTCAGTTTTTTGATAGGTGATTCTGTAGTTACCGAGGGTGCTAAATCCAAGTTTGCCTAAAAATCGGGGTGCAGGATTTTTTTTAGGGGATGAAGGGGTATGGGGGTCGATTAATGCCAAACTACACCCCCTATGAGGTCGGAACCGTGAGGCAAAATGTTCAGAAAAATCCGGGCTTTAGCTTTGTCCACTGCGCCGAAGTCGGGGAAGTTCATTTTAGGGGTGAAAAAGTGAGGTGAAATTTAAAAAAATCAGTTTTAATTCAATAACTCTTTAGGAAAATGTTGTACACTTTTTGTTCAAATAGGAACGTTGTAGCCCTCGAAAAGGCGCGTCGATCGAGTATTTAATCATCACTCTCCGACAATATTGTCACCCCCAAAAAAAATGTTGAAATACCAACAAAAAAAATGTTTGTTGAATACCTCAAAAACAATCGATTTTTCGCGTATAGTTTGAATGTACGAAATGTAGAGAACAATTTTCTCTATATTTTTGTTTTTATGGACCACCCTTCACGTTTGATTTTCCAACCCCTCTCGGGGGTTGAAAATTAGAAATGAAATTTTGGGATAATGAAATGAAATTATTGACCGCACGAATTCGCCGTGAAACAATTTGTAGCTTGAACACTCAGCTACATTTTTATCCACAGCGCCAAACTCGTATCTCTTTATTTTTTGTTAATAGATTTTCCAGAATTATATTTTGAATTTTCCACCCGCGAGAGGAACTGAAAACGGCAAAATTCAAGGGCGGTCCATTTGAACAAAAATTGTGTGAATTTTCCTAAAGAGTTATCGAATTAAAACTGATTTTTTAAATTTCACCCCACTTTTTCACCCCCAAAATGAACTTCCACGACTTCGGCGCTGTCGACAAAAATAAAGCCCGGATTTTTCTGAACATTTTGTCTTCCGATGCCGACATCGTGGGGGTTGTAGTTTGGCATTAATCGACCTCCATCCTCCTTCACCCCCTAAAAAGAAACCCTACACCCCGATTTTTAGGCAAACTTGGATTTAGCACCCATGGCACCTAATACAAATTCATCTGTCAAAAACTAGCCTTCTTCTAATTCTTTTCGATTCCAATATACAGCACGACCGTACTAAAAGCTAATGACGACATGTAAAAAACGTTTTGGGAAAAACGTGTCGCGTATGTGTGGATATATGATCGTGGGGACATTCGAATTCCAGTAGGTAAGCTGGCATAGGAATACGCACCTAAGCGTCAAAACGGTGGAAAAAACAATTACATTTTACGAATTAGTTTTTGTTTTAATTGAAAAAGTATATAGTATTCTATTGAAATTATGAGCGACAATTGGGAATCTTAATTGTTTTTTTGGAAAAAAAATAAAAACTAGGCAACGAGATTTGCGAACTCATAAACATACGGGCGTTTAAGAGTACGCACGGGGGTCGATAAGAGTACGCAAGCATCAATCGACACCTAAATCGCAATGAAAATTGCCCACATTTGTATGAGCGGTGCATTTCTTTACATTTGAAGCTTTACACTTCAAACACGCGATCCATTCCTCACATATTGGTTCTTCGTATATTTTTTCGCATACTTTGTATACTTGTTCAAAAATATATACTATATATAAACAAAATACTATATATGCTATATCTAGAAGATATTTTATATAGATATATGTACACACACGCACACTCTACATACTATGTATATGGGGCATTCCACGTCATTTCACCTAGTCCGTGACCCTAACGATTTTTAGTTTTCCTGATTTTTTTTGTAAAATTGTACCCATGAAAGGAATATCCAAAACAAATTTTTAAATTGTTATCTCTCCTCTTTTAGGAGTTATAATTTTCCAAAAAACGTCGATTTCGGAAGTTTTGGAAACGTTTAAATGCTGATACCTCCTGGACTAATTGAGATATCGACAAATGGCACTGTCATTTTTTTCATTTTGAAGCATACTTTCGTTCGAAAATATGAAACAACTATCAATTATCGATGTCAACATTTTTTTTTTTGCTTCTGAGGTGAAAACTATTTTTTCAAAAACGATTGCCTCTTTTCATTTTATTTTTTTAAATTCTCTAAAATAGAGTTGCCCATTCTATGATTTTTAACCCTTAATAGTCACACTGGGTCCACGGGACCCAAACAAATTATTTTGATGTCGTACAACTTCTTTTTCCCAATAAAACATACACTTTTTCATATGCGTAAGCGTGTCATTCTTTCTTTCTAAATCGCACCTGTATTGGATGAAAAAAATATACATTTTAAGAAGTCTACAGAAACCGCTATGTCTATTTCAAAGTACATTGTTTCCAGATTATGAAACCATTTTTTTGTCAATAATTACAAGAGTAACAAATTATACCTCACTATTTTTTTCATATCGCTCAATGCATTATTTCATTATTTATAACAATTTAAAAACGTCTGGGTCCCATGGACCCAATACGACTATAACGTGATTCTAGCTAAGTGTAACTACTAAGGGTTAACACTAGTCTCATCGGAGGTCTATTTTTTCTTCTATATTTTTCGAATGTATCATATTTTTTTCAGAAGACTTTTATCATTTTAATCTCCAATAATGCTATTAATGATTTTGTGATTTCCAATTCGGCTTTGTCAGGTCTGAAACGGTTTATTTTTAATGTGTGCTGAAATTAACGAAAAACATTTTTTTTTTAACAACTTGTTTTTTGAAACAAAAAATAAACCGTTTCAGGCCTGACGAAGCTGAATTGGAAATCACAACATCATTAATCGCATTATTGGTGATTAAAATGATAAAGTCTTCTGAAAAAAATATTTTTTCAGAAGAAGCAGAAAGAAATCGATATTTTTTGGAAAATTATAACTCCTAAAAGAAAATAGATAAAAACCGAAAAATTGGTGTGGATATTCCATTCATGGGGATTCATTCATTCATTAATTCCATTCATTACAAAAAGAAATAGGAAAACCAAAAATTGTCGAGTTCACGAGCTACGTGAAATGGCGTGGAATGTCCCATATATATAAAATACATACTATGCATATAAAATATTATATATATATATGTGAATATATACTTTTTGTATACTTTGTATACTTGTAAAAAAAACATCAACGTCAGCCGTATAAGAGTACGCGCGTACTCTTACACACCCAAGTACTGCGTACTCTTATACCACCTGCACATTTTAAACAAACATGACTGTTACTGCCATTTATTGATGAGATACGAAATTACTTTCATTTTGAACATTAACCTTAGTAAACCGGCGTACAAAATTGATAGTTATTTTGTAGAAAGTAAATAGTGTATTATACTTGAAATGCTTTGAGAATGTTAAAAATAAATAAGACATGGCAACTAAAACTTCAAACTTACCTAGCCTCTCCGTTTTATTTCACTTTGGAATTTTTGTTCTTGTCAGAAACCCTTACCCTGTGAGGCCGTCTAAACACAACAGAAGTTAGCTTCAATTAGCAAACCGTTTCGTCAATACCTTAACTGCGTACTCTTATCGCTTGCGTACTCCTATACCAGCTCTACCATCCGCACAGTAGTCCTCATACCCTTCATTATGCAAAACTCAATATCTTCAACATCATCTCAAACGAGACTTAAACCAAATATAAAAGGTCATTTCAAGGTTGGTCATGTATCCGAAATCCTGATAGGCCAACAGCCAACATTGCATAGATACGACGAGTTCAAGATATATTTCCCCATCAGCTTAAGCAGAATTTTTGATAGTATGCGGCTCTGGGCACATATCCTATTAGAGCTCAACATCATGCCTGCGCCTACTTCAATCCCTTTCCTGCAGACGCACTTCTTATTCGTATCATGCTTCCGTGTTATTTGCTTCTCCATTCGCTATCATTGCTTCTGGTAACAGTTCGGGGCCGCTTGCCAGCCTGTTTATCGTATAATTTGCATGAAAATTCAGTACCGGAGCATTCGTTATGCCCGAGTGGCGAACTGATCGACGATCCGGAGACTCCAACAATAGCAGTGCCAGCGACATACAGTTTATGTTCGGTGTACGGTTCATCAAGTTCGATCCATTTGCAATGATATACCGCAGCGTTCTATTGCTACACGTATATACATAATATTTACATATATCATAGATTATATGTACAATATATTTACACACATTTGTCATTACCATACGAAAGAACATTCATTTCAATATTTTTCACTGTATTTCGGTGACACGAACGGGACAATTGATCACCATACCGCAGCAACGCCTTTGGCACGACTTTAAATTGGAAGCATCGTATAAAATAAGGACTCAATGTATTTCTTTTGTAACATATTTTTTTGATTCTACGCGCATCCAATTTATAATTGAGGAGTATACTGTTTTGATGTTTCGAAAAGGAAGAAACATGTATGCGTTAGAGTTTTTGGGATGATTGCAGCTAGTGGAATATCAGCTCGACTTGGTTAATTATGAGGATAACTCCAAGAGTTCTTCTCATAAAACACACTGTTATTAGCACCAGGTGTCATGATTCCGCTAATTGTCGGTGTAGCTTGAATAGAGTCGTGTACGGCAGTGATCAGAATAAACCATCAGGGGGCAATGTTGCCTCTCCTATCTCTGCTTCCTCGTGACAAGATATCTTTGTGGCCGGTCCATCAAGCATACAATACGTCCATTGTTATCCTAAGTGAACCATCTCCTCTCGAGAACAAGGACCCACTATCCTTCAAAAGAAAAATACCATTTCTCCTTGTTGAAATGTATATATATAGTTAGCTAGCCATAGTGTAGAGGATAAAGATCTCGGATGACAATCAAACCTAAGGTGCTTTATTCTCGAAGTGTCGTGACTCATTACGTGCAATAGCCTCGATAACAGGGAAAATCCAGGATCTCTTGGGTGTGTGTCATTCTTCTCTGATCTACCCACGGTGTCCGCGAATTACATCTACTTGTTTTCAAGTTCTATTTTCGCAATTCTGTCGCAATGGCAATCGAAATTGCAACGCCTCATAAAACAGATAATTGATCAATTTCCAATCTAAGAAAAAACATTCCACTCTCAATTGCATGAAATAACATATTCAAATTCTAATCAGCAAACTTCAACCACCAAACATAATCCTTAGTACGTACAATGGGTATACCGCATGGCTTGTTCAAATAGTGTGGAAATTTGATTTGTACTTAAAATTTGAGAGCTACCTACCAGTATGTCGTGTATGGCGGAGATATTTTCCTTCAAGACCCTCCATGCTGCCGGTGAATATGTTAACGGCGGGGTAAAGTTAATTCGGCGAAAAAAAGGCATGTTTTTAAGATTTTTTTTGGCGTAACGAATAGTGTTTGTTTATTGAAAAATTTACATATAATAAAGTAACATTTGAACAACATTCTCCTAAATTTGTATTGCAAAATATTCAAAATTGAGCGAGTGAAAATTAAACCCCGGAGGCGCCTCGAAAAAAAGTTGGTTTGCGGTGTGCACCATAACTCGCAACAGAATCATTTGAAACAAAAAACCAAAATGCATTTGTTAAAGGAGATGTTTCTCGAGGTAATGACGGGAGGATTTTTTTTCGATTTTTCGTAGCACTTGGGAGCCAAAAACCCGATTTTCGCTAAAAAAAATCGGCTAATTTGTTGTTGAAAAATTAGTAATTATTAAAAAAAAAAAAAAAAAAGCTCTCGACAATACCTGGTGAATTATGTGAAGAAGTACTGTGCAAAATTTCAAAGCGATTGGTCCAGTAAATTTTGAGTTATCGTGCACACGGACTTCAAATATGACAAGTCTCTGAAAAACGATTTGAAAAATGCAGAAGAGAAGAGAACGGCATGGAGCAATAGACGCTCAAATACTCATAACTTCGTCAATTTTAATCCGATCGACTTGAAATTTTAACACAATATTCTTGATATATTATGTGCATTCATTTAAGAAATTAAAAAAAAATGAAAAAAAATTTAAATACTTTACCCCGCCCTTAAAGCGTCAAGATCTTTGCTAACGAAACATCTCCAACTTTTATGATAAGTTTTACGATCCCAAAGAGACCATGAACTTTTAGAGAATTCTTTTTCCTATTCATTTCTCGTGTCTGCCATTGGGCATTAAAGGTTTCCAAAGAAAATGTCTATCTACATGCTTTATCCGTTGCACGTTCCTTCGAATCTTGATCGTTTGTACTCCTTGCCCTTTTGGTATCTCCGAACCTACAGTTCTCTTTAAATCTATAGCTCTCTTCAAACCCTTTGCACGATTACTTTCCAACGGGATATCTATTTGACCCGCATCTTGAAAAATATGAGAGCTCCCCAGTCGTCGGGAATCCTCGGTCTCCAATGCTACCCCAGTAAATTCCATAACTCCTGACCAAAAGGGTGTATGTAAAAAATCCTTCCTACACTTCGGCCTGGTCCGCATTTTAAAGTCTTTTGCGCGGCCGGTTCAACACTTGGTTCAGCTTCTATCCATTTACCAAAACTTCACGCTGTATAAAACGTTCATGCGAATGCTCCTTCCCTCGTTGTAGCCGTGGGGGATGGTTCTTTGTGGATCTTTGCCAGTGACTGTGGCATTTAACGAGTACGATTTTCCTTATTATCCTACGTCCTATGAGTCCTCGCTGTTTTGTACTTTCTTTTTCTACTGAACATTGTCATCGCAATTTGGCCTGTGCACTTTCCAAGTTTCAACTAATACGAACTTCACTCATTTCGCCTCAGGCATTGTTAATACTTAGCTTTTCCATATTCTTGAGCTGTATGACAAAAGCTCAGTCAAGTAAATGAAAAAGTACAGCAATGCAGGATCTCAAATCCTTAAGTACTCCACGATGTAATGGGATAGAAAATTTTAACGAGGAGCAAGCTTGAAAACCAGAAGTTTTCCTGGATTTACATTTTTCTCGGCCCTGGGCGAATGGATTTTATCCGGGAAATTAATTCCCGAGCAGACAGTCTGTCAGCTTTATACGACGGTGGCCTTAGGTTTTTTTTCTCAACGTTTCTGCGTCTTCTTTCTCGCTGCTTCCGAACATGCTGTTTTCTTTAATTCGGTATGAAAAATTTCTAATCCCCCGGACATTTTTTGTCTTCCGTCAGGTTCATTGACGGAAAAGCTTTGGGTCAGTTATGGGAATAAGAAAAAACATTGACATTGCGTCAATCATATAATGATATTCCCGAGGATAAATCCACCCAATGCGAAGTACAGACCGAAGTTTGAATGTCAACCCTCTTATATTATTCCGAATTACCTCGAAATTCATGTCCTCTTTAATGTGCGAGTAGCTAACCGTTGGCCCCGACAAAACCCATTTGTAAACTTTGGGGGTTTCAGCAACTTCTCGTATGCTCACTCCCTGACCCCTTATGGCCCATTGATTGAGAGAGGTCGAGGAGAGTGACCTTTGTCCACGACACGTTCGTTGGATCAGAACGGTGTAGGGCAAATTCGAGATCCTTAAAATCTTACAGTTTTTCAGAAAAGGTATATACCTCAAAAGCGATAAAAGCGATTAATAATTACTGCGTAATTCAATATTTTCATTATTAAACTGCCTGTTATATTTTTGTATATTTATTCAGTTAAATATTTTACACCCATTTCAATGACAAGTGTACGGGTCGAAACGTAATAGAATAACCTGTAACAATGCCACAAATAAGTTGGGTGTTAAAATCCACGATTGCGCGGCGAATAAATTGACCAACGAAAAATCACTGCGTCATTTAAAAAATCACTGCATTATTCACACAATCACACCATCCTGGTGCGTTCTCAATTTGATTATTATTGCTGAGGCATGTACTTGCCATTGATGACAAATATATTGCTCTTTTGATCACCACATTTCCGTTGCTTATTCTTCCAACTGCTAAATTAATTCCCCAGGAGACAATTCGTTCGTACGCAGCTTCTTTATAAACACTCTTGAGTATTTTTGTATTTAGTCTTTACCTCGAGGAAACCTTTGTGTCTCGATTTGTCCTGAGTAAGACTGAGTTAAAAGTTATTCTCGTCTCATTCGAGACCCAGGAGTGTCAAAATCATCTTTCATCATCTCAGTTACCTCTACGTTACGATGCAAGCTAAGTAAAACCTGGACGAGGATAGGACGTGGAAATTCATGACCACTGAACGATTTTGCATCGCATAAGAGTCTGTCCAATCCATGTTAGCGAGAAATAAAAAATTGTTAATATTCAGGTCTTAGTCCTGATTGGCCCCGGTCGGAACCAATTTTTATCTAGCGGTACAATCGAATTCCCAACACCTTTCTTAATGTAAAACCATCCGCTGATTACGAATTTTCCAGGTACAACTCGATTGAACCAAAACTCTTGATCCAGTACCCATTTATATTTAAAAAAATCAATCTGCTGGTCAGAGCTTCCCTTCGCGCTTCTCTTAACAGTTAAGTAAGTAACCGATATTGTTGGAAAAATGCACTCGCGTACGGACTGAGGTGATGATAGCGGGTGGTCGCGTGATCGTCGTGCACGCACGTTTGATATTCAAGATTCCATCGCTACTCCGACATGTCGTCATACGCACTCGCCTAGCTGACATGCGAATTCACGGGCATGTCATATTAAAAGCAATTGAATGCTGTAGTGGCCAATCGTAGGTAGGCTCGGGAAGTCCGATTTTCTCCGAGCTTATGAAATTCGAGTAATTCGTGCGTGGTTCATTAATTATGACGTATTACATCATTTCGAGCTCTATACATCCATCAACATTGAGGATTCACGTCACGGACCCATTTCCTATGTGTAGGCCGACCAGTGGTTAGAATGTTTGGTATTACCGGCCAACATCATAGTTTGTACGTTTGTAGGGCTTTTAAAATAGTGTATCGGGCTCATAAAATCTTTTTTTTTTCTAATATCAAACTGTACTAGCCAGGATAAATTCTCGAATGAGTAATGGCTTAGCAACGCACTGGCTTCCGCCCTGACAAACAATCGAAGATTTCACTGATTTTTGGATGGTGACGCAACTGAAACGCAGTAAAATAGCTTACTGCAGCCGCCTACATACCCCGTAGTTTCCCTTCGCCCTTGTGCAAATGTGAAACCGTAGTGCACGAAGGCAAAGTAGCTGTGGGCGACATTCGGCGAAGGTTTCTCAAATATAGAAAACAATTATAGGACAAGTGTGAGTTGAGCAGAATCGCAAAAGCCCGAGAGGATAGGCTAAAGAGCATCGGATAGACAGAGCATTTAGAAAACAGAGTTCTTCATCTTCAATTATGTGTTCTAAACGACAAATTGAAAGAACCGTAAACTAATTTGGAGCGCAGCTATTGTGGTTTAAGCTCAATTTGGTTTTTAATTAAAAATAGAAGCGAGCGACAAAAACAAATACGAGCAATGCCGTTGGGAAATTCTTAGCTCCGCGACTGCACTTCGATGCATACGAAATACGAAGCTGCTCCTCGTTGTGACGTAATATCGATGTCGATCAAGCATCCTCGCGGAACCACTAGACGAGGCTAGAATCAGAGAATGCGGAAAAGGGAAACAGAGAGAAAGAGAGAGAGAGAGAGAGAGAGAGAGAGAGAGAGAGAAGTATGGAAGTATGGAAGTCAGTGAGTAGCTGCTCCAACAAGCTTCAATTAGGACAATGTTTTATCAAGAGCCTCGCTGCAGCATACTTGATGGCGTTGCTTGTTACCATAAGTTACCATCTGCTCAACTATGTATCTCAGATCGAGCAACGCAACATCGATAATTGTATAATCTTGTGTCCAAGAGACCGTGACATGGCAACTCTACCATCTGATTCTCCATCCGAATCTACACGTTATGTAGCGAATATTCGAGTAGCCTTAGTTCAGAATTCCGCATTGAAAATTAATTCCCCGGCGGAATAATTCCGCACTGAGGCACAGTGTGTTTGCGCATTGACGAATGCGAAATTCATCCGTGAAACTTGTATTTCATTTCTGTGTACATTCCATATCAAAAGCAAAAACGTGTTTGCCAATGACACGGGCGTAGTCCTCCATAAATTACGGAACCGAACAAGTTCGATGCATATACGCGTTTCGCATAGTGAACAGGCGCCTTCGTCGGCTCCCCTGAATCCTTTGAAAATTTAAACCCAAGACTCAGTGCCCCATTAGGCACGTCCGTGTGGATAGAGTGGAGAATACGCTCGTATTGTTGCGATCAACGAGAAAATCACAGCGTATCACCTTAACGCGCCCAGCAAAGCGCAAATCGGGGTTGACAGGGTTAACCAAGCCTCAATCCATGCCCAAGTAAGAGGCAAGACCCGGGTCTGCAGCGTACGAACACACGGGTAAAGTTAAACATACGCCAAGCGTTAGAACGGAGCTGTGCTTACTTGCTCGCCTTTCCAGCATCCTGTTATCCTTTCCCACCGATGACCTATAGCCACGCTCTGTCTACCTGTTTCAATATGTACACTTGATATTCCTGTGTGCCAAAGCCGTGTCTCATCCTTTTAGTTGCCTGCTACCATAGATCTTCGCTCAATATTTAAGCGGACTCTCTTTCCCTGTCTTTGTCGCAAACATATGATAGAGGGAATATAGCAAGCAGAGCAATATAGTCGCCACGAAAGACTCACGAAATTAGAAAAAAAAACTCAACGATTACGAATTTTTTATGGTAATGGTTATTTTCAAGATCCAAAGAAATGAATAAAAAAAAGCTGCACGTTAACTCTTGCTTATAATTTTCGTAGAGCTTCACACGAAATGTTAAACATTTCTTTTACGAAAATATTTTCTCCAGAAACAAAACTGGACACAAACAATGACTCCGAGCGTTTGTATATGAAGTACTCTCGGACCTCGATTTAGCAAACAGTGCCGGGACCAGCACCGCTTTCCATTTCCTTTAATCGAAGAGGCGCAGTTCTTCATTTGTTCGCTCTGCGCAGCCGGCACCGCGCCTAGCGCTGTCGCGGTAGGCGCAGCGCTTCTCCCACCACTCGCCGCACGTATCGACCCGAGCAGTATAGTGGGGACTCGTCCGTAAATCGAAGTTCTCTAAAGCGAGGTTCCATTGTAACGTTTCAACAAACGTGTTGCAAATTTCAATTCTTACCAGGTTTAACGGGGCTATTATGCAAATACAGGATTAATTGGAGCATAAAAGTGATGCAAATTTCTCCCAATTAATTGAAAGATTAATCTATCAAGTCCGACGAAGGCGGACTCGTTTGATAAAAAAATATATAAAGTGTCTTGTTCAAAGATGATAGTAAGGTAGTCATGCTTGTCGTGCCTAAACTCACAACGTTTTAGCGTTCTGCAAATTGAATTTCTCTCTCTCTCTCTCTCTCTCTCTCTCTCTCTCTTTCTTTACTCATTTACTCATTTACTCATATTTCTTTGTGTTCAGTGCTCCAGGGGTATTAGTCGGTTGTGAAGATAATAGTGGGTAGAGAATGAAAGTTTAATTTGGGTGGGAGTACTATCATCTCCAAACGCGACACATAGTATCATTTTGGCGGGCTCATTTGATCTATTACGTGTCTCATTCTCGATGATAGTATTGTAGGTCTTTAGAGTTCGAATAATAATTTTGTTTTACTTTGTTGGTTTTTTTTTCTTGCTTTTTATATGGACATATAACATATTCATTTGTTTACTTACAACCAATGAGGACAGTTTATCTCTTATCTACGATAGCATGAACAAAGTTGTCATGGGCGTTTCCAATTAGTCTATCATAGAACTTAAGGCGGTGTTACCGCCTAGAAGCTTGTTTTCAAGTAATTTTTAGGAATTAATTTTGCGAAAAATATCAAACCTACAGTGACGGAGTTTTTGACGCATATTAAGACATGTTTCAACTAGCAATACAATTTTTTATGAAATACTTTATTGAAATCTATACAAATTATAAGCTGTTATGCAGGTCGTGGCGTGAGACGCTCGTGCAATCGGGCGCACGGGTTCCGGTGGTTTGAGTCGTCTGAAACAGGATACATTTAAAAAATATCTGCATGCATGTAGTTATCGTCTGAACTAGAACTAAGTGCGATTTTTTTATCGGAATCGCAATTTTTTGAAGATTAAGGTTTAAGTCTCCCTGAAAATTGCCAATTAAAACATAAGAGTGGGGCTAAAATATTGAAGCTATCAGTATCATTCTAATTCAGACTATAGGTGAAGGTTCCCTCGAATTGTGTGCAAAACCCGAAGTGAATCGGTCCAATAGTTTTTGAGAAAAGCGTGCGCCGACTTGAAAAATTTCGTTTCGAGAAAAACGCATTTAAAGTTTGCCATACATTTAGTACTGATACGGCTGAACTTACGGTGGATAACAACTGTTATGAGTAACTTACCCTTAAGCCTATATACCATGACCATACAGTCCACCGTCCTCAACTTTAAAAAAATAATTTGGGCCGCACTCGCTTTTCATCTGACGGTCCGCGCCTCTTTAGATGCGGTAGACGCCCGTCTGTTGGACCGTTGTATACGCTCGTTGTCTCTATACTCTTCGTGTTGTTTTGCGTCAGGGCCGATTTTGATTCCTAACACATCTATAATTTTTAGGATTTGCTTGAATCCTTCATTAAAAATTACGACAGCTAAATAATTAGCCATATCTATGGTCTTTTTGCCACGGTGCAAATGTTTTCGGGTAAACATCCAGAGAGTTGAATTCAAGCTTTCGTTGTTGTTTTGTGCAAAAGCCCCGAGACATCGCTCCAATAAATCGTTTGATGTCAAGTCTTCATAAATGGGCCTGATGACCCCCAAAACTGCATCGCTCTGCGGTGATTTATCATGTGTGAAACTATCCAATATTCCTGCAGCTTCTGCTCTACGCCATGTGCACCAGCTCTCAGGGCCTTCAGGACAGCTTTCACGATGTGGATCACTATCAGTCGATCGTTTATGGTCAAATGTGGCCCATATAGCTTTCTTCATCTCTGGTACTGAACCTGCATTTCTGTCAAGCCGTAGCCAAGCCGTAATACGTAGTAAGTTCATTGATGACTTTATCTGTCAATTTTATAGAACCTTTCCCAACAATGCCCTTATTCTTTCTCTTTGCATTGCGTAATCTCGTCCCAATACGTTTTTGTACATGGCCTGCGCATTCTTTTTTTCAACGATAAAGTCTTTACCATATAACATAGCATCTACAAGAGCATTGTAGGTTTTACTATCCCCATTTCCTACATATCTTCTATATTTGACTTGGAATTTTTCGATTAATCGCACGAAGGTGTCCTTCACCGCATTCACTTCCATTTTACCAGCAGAACCAGCATGATTTAGTATGCATACATCATTGGATTACTCTTCAATGTTTCATATTCCACTGTGTCGCACTTACTTTTCCATACATTGCACGATTGGCAAAGATTTGATTTCACTACTGGGTCAATGACTTTATTAGAGTATATTCGAAAGAGCTTAGTGATTCCAAACATCAAAGAGAAGCCGCTTTTTTCAACCTTCCGTCCCCGGACTCAGTCAATTCCGACGGAGGATTACCTCGCTTAGCGTTTTCTTCCTTCTCTTCCTTCGCTGCATTTTTTCGTTACAATGCCACAGACTCCTTGACTTGCAATACAGATATTTTACAGACTTGCGTAATATGTATTTCGACAAAGTCCTTGACAAATATCCATTATGCCACAAAATAGATCTATTCGTTTCATACCAATGCCTAAGAGTCGTATAGCATAAACTATTCGACGGTTTATTTCAAAAGCCTTATCAAGCAGAGGAAATAAGTCTATATAATTTACACCACAATTGCGCATCATTGCTATTTTGGAGCCCAACCCACGAGGACTTGCCTCACTAAAAGTGATATCTCCTTTGCACGTCTTACACATGACAAGCGCACTGATAGCTGAGAAGACAGAAAAAAAGATGAGAATACTGTAACCGTGTTCTCTGTTTATACAAAAGTCGTCGTCTCCAGTATCTTTAATTTTTTTCACTGACGTACTGGTATGCTCAGTATCAGCTTCGAAACTGTATTAACTTTCTTGCAATTTACTTTTTTTTGGTATCGACTTACGAGCCCGACTACCTCGCTTGCCTTTCCGATCCATTTGCGAAATACGCACGTTTACTTCGTTCAGAGCCCAAAAGCATACTGACTATTCGTAAGGGTACGTTGGGTACTGGCAAGGGGGCAAGGGATAGGGAAATTCCCCAAGCCGGTATACAATGGACACAACGGTCGAGGTACAACGGTCGAGGGGATGACTACCTGCCGCACCCCAACGCACCGCAGCCTTTAAGCCTCTGTAACTATGGGAGTGCTACGAATTTCAAATTAATATTTTCGAGACACATTCTCAGAACCCCAAACTATAAGAAAATAAAAAAATTGATTTTTTAAAGTTTCTAGACGGTAACACCCCCTCAACAAGGTCTCTGAACTTGGTGACCGTTGTGCGCTTTTGCTGATGATTGAAATATCAACTGCTCGCTCGTGGGCGGCGGATGCTGCCACATGTCGGTTACTGTATGCAAAGAATTGTTGTGTGCCTCTATGTCAGCTTTAGCTGAAAATGGTTTAATCCGGTGGGCAATGGTCTATAATGACGCTGATTCAAGCAGTTTTCCTGTAGCGATGAAATAATTTCTTATTATTTTCGTTGGTCAAACTTTTGGTCGGATCTACATAGTCCAGTATAGCAGAGACGATACATGATTTGGGGTTTTTCCCGAACAAAGAAAGGTCGTGTGCTTTTGATTTTTCTATGTTATCGATACTTTTTACTGTCATTGTTTGTAATTTCTGTGATGTTGTCAATCCCAGTAAAGATGCTAATATCTCCGTCACATCTTCTATGTCGATATTCTTGAGAGCAGGCAAGTTTTCCATGTAATCCAGAAGTGGGGTGATATCCCACGTCATGTCGTAGGTTTTTTTTTATATACTCCTTTCATGAATCATTACATTAGACTGTCCTCATTAATATCAACAATTGAGATTAAGGCAACTGTCGAACGTGTAGTGTTCAACGCACTATAGTTAGCTTCTCCCTTCAAGCGAAAATTAAGAAAATTTATAACATCTATAATTCGAGAGTGATAGACATCCACCTTGTTTGTATACGCGAACCTTCACCAGCGTTTGGGGCAATACTCGAACTGTTTTAGTGTTGACGAAGCAATTGAGTTAATCATTACTTCTGCCGCTTCATCGGATCGTCCTCACCTCGTGTACGCTGTGCTGATAATTTGCCTGCCATCAGGGAAAGGTGATTCGCCAGTGGATGACTCTTGGAACTGCAAGGAGATGTCAGTAACGCACGATTGGGCTCGAAAGCGATGGTCGATCCCACGAATAGTAAAGTGAAAAGTGAACACCAAGGCTGTGTTGTCCACAGAGATCTGTCTCTATCCCTGTGGCTTGATGATTGATCATTTTTGCCAACAGTCGTGAAATAAAAGCGAAGGGAGGAAATGCATAAAACGTTTCTTCTAAGACACTGTAAAAGTGTCCACTATTGGAGCTTTCGCCTTGACCTTTTTCTACTGTTGGAATATGGGAAGCTCGTAGACATCATTTTCTTTGCTCACACCGATCCCAACTTTCGCGCGATAGTTCACTTCAATACGAAAAAGGGAGCCAACAACTCAAAGTAATTGATATGGTTTTTCTTTCTTCCCCACTCCAGAAACCGAACGCTCGTGAACCATTACAATAACACCCTCAACCTTACAAGGACGCATCCAAGAAAATTCAACTTGTAATTCCGCATCCTGATCGTATTTATACCAACCGATCCATTCTGTCTCTACCACTCGAGGTATTGTGACATGAGCTTTGTGATTAGCATTTTTCTCTCATAATTATCTCCATTACCTTTCTATTCTAACAACTTTTATCTTTCGAGTATCTTGCAGTAAATGAAACCGTATATCACTGCTGGGCATGCCGCCGTTAATACTCCTAACAATTGTGCAAATTTTGTTATTTTATATCGCCCGACCTGAAATTGGTTAATCATTTTCACAATTTATTTCCTTTTCTGGTCTGTTGAGTTTAGTGAAAAATTTGCTGAGTCAATTACGAATCCTAAGGAAATTAGTTCGATAACGAGCTCTTGTCTAAACTAAAAACAACGAAACTTAATCCCACTATAAGGTTTATCGCTTTTCTTACGTTTTTCTCACATTGTTATTCCGACTTATCGATAGAAAGGAAATCGTCCAGATACAGAAGCAATAGTATTTCTTGCTTGCTCAATTCATTCACCACCGGCTTCATGATTTTGGTAAAGATATAAGGGCTAGAACATAGACCAAACGGTAGGGAATCAAATTGGAAAAGTGTTCCTTTGAAATAGAAACGTAGAAACTTTCTGTCGTCCTCACATACCAGAACCATAAAATAGACGTCTTTAAAATCTAATGTGTGAATATGATCGTTGCTTGAGATTAAATTTAACGCTACTCTTAAATCGTCTAATTTAAAGTGTGGAGGGTCAATAAATTTGTTCAACTCTTTTGAGTTAAAAATAAAACACCTCGAACCGTCTGGCTTTGACACCAGAAAATAAAAAGAGACAAATTGGTCGTCGCATTCTGGGCATTCCTCAACAGCGCCCTTTGCCAAGAGTTTTTCAATTTCAATTCCAACTTTTACTTCATCATATTTGCATACCTTATACTCATATGGAAGTAATACTTGTTTTGGATTGAATTGACGTCTCCAGGATTTCTCAAATAATCAGAGACGACCTCCAATATTGTACACCTTGCTTATTTTTCCTTGATATGTGCATAGTCTCTCTCAATCGCCTTCACATGTTTAACTTTGCCGTTGAGATTGTCCCCATACAATCATTAATTGGATAGCATCGTCTCCATCACAGGCTTGACACTTTTTCTCAGCTATGGAGTGATGAAAGATTTTCTTGCTACCAAATGTTGGTCATAAACATCCGTTAGAATTTGTCCTGCGGAGCTGACATGTTCAATAATGGCTTCCTCATCGAAAACTCCCTCGAGAGGATCTCGCAATAATGACACCGCTGCTTCTAGTGTAGCTATGGCTGTCCCAACACGATTTTCGCGTATCCGCAAAGTGTTGGTCGCGCTCCTTTGCGATGTCGGTCAGCAAAGGCACAATTTCCAGATTCAACTTCGGAACTTCTGTAAAATATTTCCCTTTCCTGTCGTAGTATTCCAGGCTTTATAATTTGTTCCTTTCCGGAAGCCCTTTATTTTTCCATTTCAGCCACGTGTTCTTCAGTTCGAGATTATGTTTAATTTCCTTGAACTTCCAGTCGCTGGGGCCCCCGCTCAAGACTCTCAAAGCAGCATTTTGTGCTGTCTCACTTTGAGAATAATTATTTTCATGGCTTTCTTTCGTCACTTCTTCCTTTGCCTCAGTTTTGTCATGAGTCCTCTCATCTGAAAAAAAACCATAGAAAAGATAATCCAGAAACTGCTCTTGTTGGGCTACTGCAACGTGTGCTTCTCATTAAAAGAAGTCATGATTCTGTTGTAGCCATGTGGACCTGGCAGTACCGTTTGGGCGTTGCCTCTCAGTCTCATGTGGAGATTTGAGAATACTGAAGTGACTTATGAATTTGTTATCCTAATTTACTTACCAAACCCCATTATTTGCACGGATTCCTTCGACACACTTTTTGTAAGCTGATCTTTCTGGGTTGTTACGGTATTTGTTCTTTTTGGACCTCCACCAATGCGATGACATTCGTGCACGATGACATTCTTGGGATCTTGATCGTATTCGCTTGTTTCTTAGATTCAGGCGTTTTTATTATTCGAAATATTGATTTTAAATACTGATCTTTAGCAGCGTCTGAAAAAAAACGTGGTGGCGTTTCGGCGCAACGACACGGTACGAGATGGAGAGCGCTAGCAACCAGAAGTGAGAGAGCATATGCGCGCAAAAAATTCAAATGCTAAACGCTAAAACGTTGTGAGTTTAGGCATGACAAGCATGACTACAATACTATCATCGAGAACGGGACATGTAATATAATTAATTATTGAGAACGAAAAATGTTGAAGAATGAGGTGGAGTTTTTTGGCCTATTTCACCGGGAACTGTCAAAATTTAGTGAAATCGAACCATCGTCTTCCACGCCAAATCACTATCTGAATAATTTAATACATTTATATCGGCAGTACTTTATCTGAATCCGCAACCCTCATGAATACGACATTTCTCTCCGCATCACAGAATTTTCGTTGATCCGAAGAAGGGTCTTTTTCGTACAGTTACAATGAATCACGTTTATAGCACTACACGTTATAGTGGTCGAAGGTTGACGTTCCACCCACGCGAAGTCAGAAAGATGAGACTATGAGGGTAGAAAACATTTATCTAGTCTCATCCCTCGCTACATTTTCCGAAACAAATAATAAATTCAGAACAAACAAAAGTCATATCACATTACAGAAAAAATATGATTCAAGTAGATCCACACAGAGGGTATCGTTCCTTTGATAACAAATTATTTCGTAAGTCTCAAGAACGTTGTTAAATTTTTATACAAACATCTACAAACGACCCGCATAATTCATATAATATATAGATATTAAAATTCATACGTATGCGATGTTTCTGTTGTGTGCAGGTGTTATAGAAAGCACAAAAAGATTCTTCGCCATAATAACCCGCTAAACTTCTTGCGACTCACGTTTTATGCGAAGCTACACCGAGTGTGCGAAAGCAAAAAGTTACTCGAACTTTTTCAAATCTTTGCTTACCCTCAGTCACCTTTGTGAATGGGATTCGTAAAGTATACGTATTCAGTCGAGTATGAAAAGCACAGAAGTCAAGTAACTATTTTCAAAACGGCTTTGATATATTTATTGCTTCCACTAAAAACTTTTAGCCTGATCAAGATCGAAAAAAACTCTTCAATGCTGCATTCATCGTCCGCACAGCTATAAAAGTTAAAAGTTTTGTAGAACGCATTTCATATCCTTAAAAATGCTGAGGGAAAAACTTTTTTGACAATAAGAATTTTCAACCTATTTATAGTGGTGAAAAAAACATCGAACATCAGTTACAAGGACCGAGTAGTATCCGGAAATTCAAGTCCCATTTTCATTGATGCAAATTCTTACCGCAATGCGTGTATCTTTTTCAGAGCGAACATGGACGACCATATTTTTTAAAATCACCGATAATGGCAATCATTTCCCATGAAATATGGAACAAAACCAGCGAAACCGCCTCAACTATTTGACCATAACCATGAAATCTAACATTTGATTAGCACTGAACGCAGTTATTTTCTGTGTGAAGTAGTCGAATAAGAGTTCGAATGGGTGGTTTAACGGCACCAACTTATCGGGGTTCCATATATAACGTACCAGACTGCGGTTGCCAACCACCAGTAACATATCTATGTACCATTGGATAATTTCGCGTTCCAGCACATAGTCACGTACAACGCATATCTTCAGCTATAATTCGACAGAATTTCTCCGTATTAATATACCCGAATCAGGTTTCCCTGACGACGCCGGAGAACCACCTGTCATTTTGGTTGTTGTCGTACGTTGACACTCTCAACAAGCGAACGACCAAAATTTCCAGCAAAACCGCGACTCGCAGACAGCCCGTTTGCGCGAAACTTTTTACTAATTTACCGGCAATACGAGTGATCGCCGTAAATTTGTCAACGGCGTGCTCGATATACCACATCGGCTGGCTGCATCGAGAAGAGAAGGGTGATGGTCGAAACTGGGGTAAACGCGTTATCGAAATGTCCAGTGAAAATTAATCGTTCATCGTGACAAAATCGAAGGGAGTAGGAGTTTAATTTATTTGCGTTTACACCAGCTTTGTACATAGCTATAGAACAAAAGTGTTCACTTAGGAAAACGTTGAACATCCCTATTTCATACCTGCGCAAATATCCCATTCTGGGAAACATACGGAAATGATGGACACGGTATCGAATTTCGGGAAATCTATTTTCAACACGAATCCCTTCAGGGTGAATTTTAATTGTTAATTATTCCCGATCAGGGACTGTCCTTCGCAACCTTTCATGATACGTAATCCTCTTGATGACAGATATATGTCATACATGGTAATAAAAATACGATAATTCGATTTGCATGCGTGTACATGTGATTGAAATGCAAAAATGAAATGTTTGCATCAACAATGCTCGAGACGCGACTGAAACAGGTTTTTTTAATGCAGTGAAATTCGCTGAGTCGTTGAGCGAAAGTGATTGATGGAAGTTGTTTATTTGGAACTTCAAATTTATGTGTAGGGTATCCAGAAACGTTTGAGTAAACTTTATCCGCTCGAATCCAATATGCTATTAAGAAATCCAAATCCAAACAAACTGTATCATAATTGAATGCAAAATCAATCGCTCTTTCAGGTGGTTTTAATTAAAGAGCAGTCTCTTTTGCTCGCCATACCATGCCCGCATCTCAGTTCTTCTATGTAGCTTCTGCATTAACGGGGTTAATCATCAGCTACATCTAGCTCGTGATTTTTTCTGGTAGAACGTGTGCAAGTATTACATGTTTTTTCTACATTAAAAAGTATGACTTCAAGTATGTTTTACAATGCTTATATTTGCAAATATTTATGAATGTCGTACCTAGATACAATAGTTTGTGCAGACGGCTGTTTGAAAAAACGCCCTTCGCGGTGACCACTGCTGTTCGGAAACAAATCACCGAAATGAAAAAAATCAAACGCGTTTATTTATTGCGTGCAATAATCCTTGTGCTCGAACGAAGGATTTAATAAAATAGAGACTTTTGAAAAAATTGCTGTAGTCCAAAGTGAAAGTATCGATCTTCGGTGGAAAAAAAACTCTTTATTTTCGTGAATAAAAAAAAGTAAAATTTCAGATATAGTGGTACTGATTTTGAAAAAGTCATTTTGAGAAACACGCGTTTAAAGTTCGCCGATTCGCGGAACCTGAACGCTCATAACTCCCGAAATTTTGAACGGATCAAATTGAAAGTTTCAGAGAATTAAAAAAAAATGCTATACTTTGAGATTCCGTCGAAAAACAAAGAATCAATATTTCAAACGTTTCAGATAGGTATAAGCCCTTTACATTAAACGAGACTAAAGTGTAGGAGAAGTATATTGGTGAAGTAATAAGGGAAAAAGGTTTTTTCGTTAATGACACGACAGTCGCCGTAGCAATTGCATCGAAACTTCGTGCCCTTCCTTTTTACGGATCTCACGAAGCAACCTATGGTTCTCGCGTGGTCACTTAATTACCTCTACCACGGCTTGTACCTTGGCTCCCAGGGGATCAGCAAAAAGTGCGAAAACTTCTGGTTCACGGTGCATGACATCGTGGATGCGTCCTTTATACACTCTATCGTCGAAGGATTGAAAACTACAATACTTTTTATTTTTTGTCTGGCGAATTCGTGTAAAAGGAAGTCAATTTGTAACCAACAGGATCGAACACGCGGTCGGTGTGAGGGTGCGGCGAGACCACATATGTTAGGCGGCGTTCACCTGGACCGATACTTGGGTAACCGCCTTGCCGCGTACTGACTTGAGCGCAGACCACTGAACGTGTGGCAGTTTTACGTATGTGAGTCCGAGATTTCCATAAATGAAACTCAGTCGAATAAAATTGTTCGTATCGAGACGGCTTTTAACAGTTTCCCTGTGCCCTCGAAGCAAGCGGATGTAGCAGTGTATTATAATTGCGTGACTGATGTGAGAACAACACTCTGAGGCCTCTCTGAGGAAATGTGAAAGGGATAAGTATAGGATAAAAGCAAAAGAGATGGGAGAAGCCCGGAAGAACACGAGGAAAAACATTAAAAGGAAAACTCAATTTATTGGAACTTTCTCTGTAATGTTAGTTATAGTTTGCACTCATAATGTTCAGGCATACATATTCTGGACGATGATAGTCTCGTTACGCACCTCAGGACTTATTGAAAACCCTTGATGAACGAAACTCGTTTGTTTTTTATGCCACACGTTCTGGATGTGAAAAGTTACCAATGCATGTGTGGGTTAAAATTACATTTCAATAAATAAACAGTACGAATTGCGTCGATGCATTCTCACCCATTAGAGCGTGGAGAAAGTTTAAAACCACGTTGGTGGCACACCTTGCGAAGAGTTAGCGAAACGCATTTCTCTCTAGCTCGAATTTATAGCTGCATTGGCGAAGGGCCAGCGTAACCCACTTCCGTTTTACCCAGCGTCCATGAGCAAATTGCAAAGGGCCAGGGTATGGTATTAGACTCGCGAAACAGCGTGTGTTAGTTCACCCAGCAAAAAAAGAAAGTAATTCGGGAGGCACCGCCAAAAATAGTATTATTCCCTCTTGTATTATTTTCAAAGTCGCTGTGGTGTTATTCGATTTTAATTTTCTCGCTAATTATTCTTTTGCAAAGTAATAACGTGTTTTTGTTTTTATTGATGCTGCACTATTATGTTGCATTGCCAACGAAGTATTCGGTTGTTCATTCATTTCACTTTTGTTTATCATGATGTTATACCATTTGTTTTTGTTTTCCCGTTTTTATGCGCCTATTTTCAAGAACGCTCTATCAGTGTTTTGCTGTATATCCTTCATTTCTGCTTTCGTTTTTATATAAATTGAAATTAGCATTCAGCCAACTTTCGTAATCCCATGCAGGATTTTGCGATCTCACCCCTTGCAACTCCACACATATTTTCACAACGTTATGTCACTTATGCCTCAAAGACTCCAAGGGTACGGAGAAACTATGAAAATGCTATGCCAATACAAGCGGCCACATTACACCGAGTTTCAGTCGTACCAAAGACTCAGGAAATTTGTCTCCCGCTTATCAGTCAGCACGCAAGTGCGTGCGGATGACCAAGCGGTCATCTATCAAAATATTAGACGAAGCCAACGCTGTGTTTAGCATACAAGATTATCACAGCCGCCCAGTACCATCCACTATAGATCCACAGTCTTACATCAAATGTTGCTTGTCTCTCGAAAGTTTTATAAAACGCGATGCCCTTTTCTTATATATAACTTTTTTTCAAACGAGCTATCACTCTCTGTGGTGATATTATTTGAAAATCCAATGAAAAAAGAATCAAATAACATCAGTCAACTAATACGGATTATGTCAAGCCGATTAATGTCGCCTTACCTAGCCATCCATAACCGTAAGCCATACAACGCTGTACATGTATCTATACCCGGTATAAGGTCGGAAAGTACGCTATTGGATTAAGCCCACATGATTTGTGGGTCTACCGAGAAGAAGGATTAATATGTCCTACTGAACCTGCGGTCTTGAGAATTTCAACGTTTCGTTGATTCCGTCAAGACATTGAAATGATTGAATGCACCTCGAATCCGCTATGTAGTTGGTCGATATTATGAAGCATCGGTTGCATCAACTGAATATCTAACTCGTCTTCAGCAATCTCAGATAACATTGAATATTCCAATACAGTTTTTATCAATGCATGATCCCGATGGAGACGTTAACGTAGGTATAGTTCAGAGTGGCAACACATTCTCAACCGTCGGGCAATGAGCCACCCAAGGATCTCCCTATTGCGGACTACTCTGGTCATGTCTTGGTAGGATATGATTGTTTCCTCGTGGGATACCCTCGCTCATCGTGCCACCACACTGAAGTGGTTTAGAGTCTTTATTTACCCAGTGAGATTAAAGATTCTGGTATCTCGAGGAAGGAAGACTTTCTTTGTCCATTGTGTAAGAGCTTTTATTACTGTTATTGCCGTCTCAAAACCGTTAGTTTGCCACCTAGATGCACTTAAGCATGTTCAGACAATGATAACAGAACAAACGTATTCAAGCCATCCTTCTCTTCATGCTGACGTTCATGGCAAAGTTATAAGAGTTCCTCATACGCGAATAACGGATCATCTATAATATACACATAGAACAGGTCCGTGATTGACTGACTGACTGACACATAGACAGCACTCAAGCCCCTTAAGATAGAAAGGAGACATTTTAAAGATATTTTCCTTAGAAGGTGTAGAGGTGCACTGAGAAACGATCTTTTGGAAATCAACTCCTAGGGGGATAAAACGGGGTGTAAAGGTTTGTATGGAAAATTGTATTCCTAGCGAGCATCAGCGCAGGCGGAAGCCAGTACTAAAGATAGAGGTGGGTCACATTTCTCCTTTCGTAGATTACCATTAACCGTAATTTCTGATTTTATCGTGAACTTAATCGGGCACAAGTATAATTAGACTGTTAAATTTGCAATTGATGTATCTGACGTGTCTTGGTCCCAGGCGTCGGATAAGACCGTGGAAGCGTTTCCAGTTGGGGAACGATTATCAACGACTTATAATCCGAATGGGCGATATTCGTCCCTTCCTCCGGCTAACCGACGATTGTCGTAATATTCCATACGCGACCAACCGTTACGGATCTACGTATACCTTGCGGGCAGAATTTATCAAATTTATGTCATGCCGACAAGTTGGTATCTTATCAGTTCTCGAGACTTCTGCAGTGAGGCATGTATTTTATAAAAATCCAGAAACGTAGAGAGCCTCAGATATTAGAATAATTGTACCGATCTTGCCCCTTTTTCACGAATTCGATCACTTCAAATGCCAGCAGGTGGCGCGATACGACGGGTTCGCAAATTAATTCACGATATTTCTGAAACACGAAAATAGCATCAGCCTTGACAAAGCTTCTAGTTTTCGTACCAGACATGCGGATGTTTGTACTCGATTTATTTCTAAAACTCGCACCAATACTTTACCTGGTGACAAGTAGCAGCCAACTTACTTTTACTTTGCGGCCAATTTATATTCGCAGCCAACACATAACTCGTTTCAAATATTCATAGGCATCTTCCCATTGCGCATAATGTTTAACCGGAGTTTTCTCTCGAAGAGGCAAGCTTATTACGCATTGCGGACGAAATATTCGAAAACGTAATTTAAAAAATCACCAAACTAATCTTGTGAAACCAATAATTATTCATAAAGAAATAAAAGAGAGAAAAACCGTTTTCGCAATTTTATCCACAATATGAATGTGTTGATCTAGTCTAAAAAAAGGAAGGCGCATACCGTGGGGATTAAATCGTAAATGTTTCATATACAATGTCTCCACATTATGTATGTATATGTATTCCTAAAGCTGTTATTTGGAAACGCGGATATCCTTCGGGCAGGCTAAAAATTATGAGGGTGTTGACAGTACGCTTGGCGATCAATTGAAGGGCGCTTTTCCTTCTGTCGCACACTTCGCTTCCTGGTTAACCGCAGTGGAAAAAAAGTGATTGGTCGGTCCCTTTCCTTGTTTACTGTACTTTATGGTCGCTGCCTAGAGACTTCATATACCCATATACAGGGTGTCCCTCTTATCTCTGCCACCCAAAATAACGCGGAAATTATGACGTCACAAAAATATGTTCCAGACAAAAGATGTACGGTGTGAAAGGGGCCATCAAATGCGACGAATTTCTTTTATTGCGGTGGTGGCGCTGACGCACAGTAAAGGTCACCTCTACTTTTTTAAATGGAATGTTCCATTTTTTCAACCATCTTGTGGAGCACTTTAAGCCGCATAAAAATGTTTTTTATGCGACTTGAGGTGCTCCACAAGATGGTTGAAAAAGAAATGTACTATTCCATTTAAAAAAGTGGAGGTGACCTTCACTGTGCGTCAGCGCCTCGATCGGAATAAAAAGAAATGGTCGCATTTGCTGGCCCCCTTCACACCGTATAACTTTTGTCTAGAACATTTTTTTGTGACGTCGATAATTACCGAGTTATTTTGGGTGGCAGAGATAAGAGGGACACCTTGTATATATATATATATATATATATATATATATATATATATATATATATATATATACAGGGTGTCCCAGAACTCAACGTTAAGCCGACACGGGGTGACAGGATTGATTGTAACCATCATGAGAAAAATCAGAAAAAAAATAAATCAGAAAAAAAATAAAGCAAAAAAAAATAAAGCAGGGCCTTTCAAAGTACACAAATTTTGAAAATTTTAAATTCATAGTTTAACAAATAGTCTTAATTCTAGGAAACTTGGGATTGTTTGGGTTTGTTTGGGTTTGTTTCACAATAACCGAAAAATGGTTACAGTTTGACCAAATTTCTAGGTTTTTCTTAAATGCCCATAATTTTCAAACTGCATGGGATAGATTTTTTTTCTGATTTTTCTCATGATGGTTACAATCAATCCTGTCACCCCGTGTCGGCTTAACGTTGAGTTCTGGGACACCTTGTAGATATATATATATATATATATATATATATATACAGGGTGATTTTTTTATCTTGAGACTGCTAAATATCTCGAAAAATAAGCCTTATACGATAAAAATGTTCCAAATAAACCTTCAATACTTTTCAAGGGACAATTTAATCCTACAGAAATTAACCGCCTGCCGGCCCCCCTGGGGGCGGGGGGGGGGGTGGGACTTTGAAATCTTAAATGGGAACCCCTATTTTTCATTACAAACTCGAATTATACATAAAAAAATACGTAACTTTGTCTGAACTTTTTTTTAAATTCGGGATAGATGGCGCTGCACTCCGTGAAGATTGGACAACCTTCCTTTTCTTCATGGGAAATCCCCTATGTTTTATTGCTTAATAGAGCTACGTCGAAGAAAAGTAACTTTTGTCGGAAAAATATTTTTTTTACTTATCGTAAATATCTACTATAATTTTGTATCCGTTATTTCCTTTACCCAGGATTGAGGACGTGGACCTGGCGGAAATTTAATCCCCTTGGGGTGCTTCATTATTGTGAGTCCCCTTGCCTCTCATCATTTAATTCAATAAGTGTTCAAACTGATGACCTTCAACTTCGATGCATTTATTGATCCGTACTTCGAATGATTTTACACAACATAAAAGTTTGTTCGCTTTAATGTTTGCGCAAGCATTTCTGATTCGTCCAATCATGTTTTCACGAGTTGTTGGCACTTGTTGATAAACTACAGTTTTTAAGAGACCCAACAAAAAAAAGCTGGCGGCGTAAGGTCTGGCGATCTGGCAGACCAATGTATCGTTCCGCCTCTACCAATCCAGCGCCATCTATCCCGAATTAAAAAAAAAGTTCAGACAAAAGTTACGTGTTTTTTGTGTATAATCTGAATCTGTAATGAAAAGTATGAGTTCCCATTTAAGATTTCAAAGTCCCCCCCTCCCCCCCAACCCCAGGAGGGGCGGCAGGCGGTTCATTTCTTCGGGATTGAATTGCCCCTTGGAAACTATTAAAGGTTTATTTGGGACATTTTTGTCGTATAAGGCTTATTTTTCTAGATATTTAGCAGTCTCAAGATTAAAAAATCACTCTGTATATATATACATTTCTGTAGGAAGGTTGCGAACATGCCACGTAAAATAACGAGAAGGACGCGAAAGCTAGAAGATTCCAATAGGAAAAGCGCAATGGGCGAAATATAGTGTTGGTGATAAATATACGACATAATGGCTCAAAACGATGGAAATGATCATTAAAAATAAATGTGCATTCTCTCGTATAATTGAAATTAAAACAATTTAAAATGATAACATAGTTTAACTTAAAGCTATTATGTGTTATACGTATTCGAACAATCGCAGTGTAAGAAAAGTTTTTTTCTCAACGAAAGATGCGAAATAATGAATTATATTATTCTAATTTAATTTTGCAATTATTCAAAGTGTCTGTAAACTTTTGACCGGTGCCATATATATGAACAACAATAATATTTGGGTAAGGTTCCGAACACCCCCACCCGCCAAATCAAGCTGAAATTTTGCACATACCTTCCTTTTAATATTTCAAGACAATCTCTAAAGTGATTTTTGGCGATGCGCAATAGTTTTTGAGGTTGGATTTGTTCGAGTATTTTTATTTGGACAAAACGGAGAGCGCCATAACATAAATAGGTATGAACGGAGACGTAGCTTATAGATATATTGGGAGTGCAAATAGGTCTCCGCCGTCTGACAAAAGATGGCCCCACCAGGAGTTTGTGGTTGAAAATGTAAAATGTTACGTCTCATCGTAAGGTTAGACATCTGGCAAGACCCTAACCTGGAAATATTAGCGATTTTCTATCAGCATCACATAATTTTTTTCGGGATAAAATGTCGAGTTTTGAGGCGAATAAGCGGCATTTGCGGGTACTTTATAACTCTTCTTTACTTCTTTAATTTGAAGAAATATGCAGCTGAGGCGCATCGATTGCTTTTAGAAGCACATGGTGAGGCTGCTTTAAGTGAGAGAAGTTGTTGTGAGTGGTTTCAAAAGTTTGAGAACAGTGAGTTTGACGTCGAAGACAAAGAACGTAGCGGAAGACCGAAACGAAAACGCGGAATTGGAAGCATCATTGGAGGGAGATTCGTGCCAAACGCAAGAGTCCCCACAAATGACGCTTATTCGGCTCAAAACTCGACATTTTCGGACGAAAAAAAATTATGTGACGCTGATACAAAATCGCTTATATTTCAAGATTATGGCCTTGCCAGATGTCCAACCTTACGATATGACGTTTTACATCTGACAATTTCAACCATAACCTCCTGGTGGGCCCATCTTTTATCAAACGGCAGACGCTTATTTGTACTTCCAATGGGTATAGTCGGCGTGCGTTAAAAAAAAACTTTAAAATTGAATATCTCGAAGACTATTGCGATACGCCAAAAATCCCATTAAGGGTTGTCTTAAAATATTAAAAGGGAGGTTTGTGCAGAATTTCAGCTCGATCGACCAAGCGGGTGGTGGAGGGGGGGGGGGGGGGCGATTCGGAACCTTACCTTTAAAAAAACTTATAAATTCAATATCGCGAAAACTATTGCGAGTCACCAAAAATCTCTTTAGGGGTTGTCTTAAAATATTGAAAGGGAGGTTCATGCAAATTTTCAGCTCGATCGGAGGGGAGAGTTTCGGAACCTTTTCCAAATATTTCGTTGCTGCTGATCTTTGAGTCGGATTTCCGCCTAGATTTAATTCAATTAAATAATACAAATGCCTAAACTACTACCAAACATTTCCTTCCATCCTACTTGTATATCGCGTGCCCTGCACCGAAGGAACGATGGGGAAAAGTATAGAATATCGAGCAGGTACACGTTCGTTTGCCTTTGCACGCCATGTAAAATGACTTTTCCGAAATACCAACAGGTTCATTACTCATGAGCTGGTATCTATTGCACAGTTCAGACATATTGTTCGGGCCCCATTATCCAATAGCGCGGGTGAGCGATCTTGCCACGTCATAGCACCTCAACGTACCTTCATAACCTGTCAGCACGTGATCGACGGACAAATCTTCCTTGATGGGCGTTAAGCGATTTTCTAGGTGTTTGCTCAAACAACTTAAGCAGGTAATTGGCCGAGGATGTCGGGTTCTTGCTTCCTCTTCTTCACACCGATTCACCCCAAATCGCTACAAGCCGATTATAGGGCAATAATTCGAAAATATCATCATTTTACACGTTTATTGACCCTTCGAGAATTTGTACTAATTTTTTTTTAAATCTATTATCATATGTTTTTATCCATGTGCTTACAACGATGCGTGGATCCCCCTCCCTCCATTTGCGACTAATGTTGTGGACGTTGTTTAAATCTGAAGAAAAAAACCAAACATATTCTCAATCCGCATGAGTGTTGTGATGTTCGGTACCAAATTTAGCAACAAAAAAATACGACATGGCGGTCTGCTAAACTTTGATTATAAATTTTGCCTATTTTTCTGACCATTCGACAACCCAGGTAGGAATTGACGATGAAAAAAGGGCTCGCCAAGCTCTGAAACAAGGCTCACATTTTTTTACTCAGGCTGAGCACCAGCCTGATTTCAGCCCTAGCTGAACCTCTGAATGATAACGCGGTTTCTGGCTCGTGGACACAGGCTTGACCAAAGGCTGGTAGAAAAGCCTGTACTAAGCCTGAAACGACGAAACAACAAGGTTCAAAACGAGCCTTGATGAAGCCTTCACAAGCATTTATGACCAGGGTCATCCCAAACTCTTCTCGAGGCTATATGAGGCCTGTTTTTAGTTTTCTATATTCTACATTGGGGTAAATTTAATAAATTTGTAAAGAATCCATTTTATTTATTATATATATTTATTATTTATTATGTGATATGTTCGAAAATATATATAAAAAATATTTTAAAAAACCATACTTTATTTTATTTGTTGTTTATGGGACACGTAATACACGGAGTGTGCGCAAACTCCAGAGAGTGAGTATATACGAGATCTGTGTGTGACGAGAAAAAAACATTTTTGTGTACCTCATAAATATCGATAAGAGAATATGTTTAAATGTTCTGAGCTGCCTCCTTCGCTTTCGTTTTTCGTGCCTTCGCACCCGACAAATTTATTGCTAAATTTTTTTTTTCCTAAAAGTACAGAAAAAATATTATTTCAAATTTATTTTATTTTATCTTAACCTGAAACAAGCCTGCATTCAGCCTTGATTTGTAAGCCTTAAAATTTACCGGCTGAATAAAGCTTGAAATAACCCTGAGTTTAGGCTAAGCAGCCAGTCTTGGTTCCAGGCTGCTCCAAACGATGCAATGAAACCTGGCCCAGGTCTGTCTCACTTAGGCTCGGTGAAACAAGGCTCGCACAAGTTTGTTTCCATCGTCAGCCTTTTGATTTCCTACCTGGGAAGTCATATAAAATTTTTTTAATTCTTCCCGTGCAGAAATTTTGGCAGGGATACAGCTGAATTCTGACTTGTATCCCGGGCTCCCAGTCGGGATCTAGTCCGATATCGGATCAGATTCGAAGACTAAATGTAAGATCCGTAAACTGGATTCCATTAGGGATCCAGAACCGGATCCTTTAATGACTCTAAAGAGATTCCCCATGGAATCATTGAGGAATCTGGGAAGGAATCTGGGAAGGAATCTGTATTCATCACGGATGAATACAGGCTGAAATAAAATGTCAAAAATGGAATTATGACGTGTTAAATTTATTATAAAAATAAATAACATTTATAAAGCTTTGGTGCATTAAACTAGCAATAAAAAAAAATTTGTCCAAAGATTCAAATGGCAGATCGCGAGATTTTGATGTGAATTAAAAAAAATTCACATCAAAATCTGTGAACGCAAATGTATTGACAAGAAATTATAAATACAAAAAAATTCACAAAATTAGTTGTGAATTTTTTCGTATTTCAGACAAATTAAAATCAAATTCAAAATGATTAGATTAAAATTTGCGCCAAAAGTGAGTTCGTACGTATTTTGAGAGAAAACATTGCCTCGAGGCAAAGACATTTTTACACATAACTTTTTGTGCGAACATTTCTTTGCCTCAACACAATGTTTTCTCTCAAAATACGTTTACACTTGTGGTGTACATTTTAATATAACTGTCGTGAATTCGATTTTTATTTTCTTAAACTTGAGGAAATTCACAACTCATTTTGTGATTTTTTCATATTTATAATGTAATATTTGAAACTCGCAACTTTTTTTGCAAAAATTTCTTTGCCTCGACAAAATGTTTTCTCTCGAAATACGTAAGAACTCACGGTTGGTGTAAATTTTAATCTAATCATTGTGAATTTGATTTTAATTTGTCTTAAATACATGTTTATACCCACCGACATGTCGGTGGGTATAAACAGAGACTTATTCCCCAAAACCGGTATCTCGGTTAGAATCCAACTTGCATCAGTATCGGAATGTGTACGACGACGATGGCATAATTTTGAAAATTTTGGCATCCCGTGTATTTTCGGTATTACTATGTAATTCCTATCTATACATAGGAATTTTATAGAAAGGAAACTATAGACAGAAATTCCTATCTATAGATAGGAATTCCATAGTAATACAGAAAATACACGTGACGCTAAAATTTTCAAAATGATGCCATCGTCGTCGTACATATACCGATACTGATGCAAGTTGGATTCTAACCGGGATACCGGTTTTGGGGAATCCATGACAAATCCTGATCGGGATTTGATCGGACATAGGGTATCCCGGTCAAAATTTCTGCACGGGCTTCGCCTCAATTCTGCTATCACGGTTGAAAATTCGTATGCCGAATCGGACCTCAATCGGCCAATTGGTTATCGAGATATCGTGGTTGCCGATTTGAAAAGCATAGTTTAAAGAAAAAAGCATTTAACCCTTTAAATACCATTGTAGCAAATTTGCAACGTTCTCTTTGACCCCGTCGGTAAAAGCTTAAGGACGCTATAGCGGACAAGCTACTTCACAGTTCTATCAAACTATGCTAGATGTAGCTACAAATGCCGGGACAGTTTGAAATTCAAACGTAAACATATGAATTATGTTAATATGGCAACAATGTTGTCGTGCACTCGAACCGCGCGAGCACTCGAACCGCTGCCCGTTTTTTGTCAAAAAAATAAAGTAAATGAACATTCTCGTAATATTTTTTGATAGAATTGTCTAAAGGAAGCTTAACTAGACGAACTAGGCTTTGAAGATTTTTTATTGAATCAAAATAATAGTTCAAACCGGGTGGGTAGTAGCAAATTTGCTGCAGTCCGAAAATACTACTTCCCAGGCCCTTATCGACAAAATTGTGGTTGGACATTCATATTTAATTCTTTTCTAGCTATAATACCAGAGGAAATTATTTTGAGCCATCCAGAAATAGACGTGTCCGTTAAAGGGTTAAAGATGCTGCGTCTTAACCGGGCCCTCCGAGTGTACTCCTTATAATTTCTATAGCCGGGCTAGTTTTATGAGTAATATTCAAAGGTTTTCACAGACGTATTCATGAAGGTTTGGAGAATAATAAAATTAAAGAAAAAAAAACGTTTTTTCAATTTGTTATACAACAATACTGCGTTAGTTTCGTAAACATCATGAAGAAGAGTCTCCTTTTTGAAACGTAAAAATTAATTTACTCGGCCGCTTCTCCTCGGTAAAAGAGCGATGATAAAGCCCCCTGAGCACCCTTTACTTCCTTGGCATGCACACCGTCGTTCCAGCATTCTCTGCACCCAAGTAATATTGGCCATGCAAAAGTTTCGGGCATTTTGTCCCTCTTGGTGTTCCGGCTGTCGCGAAACTTGTTCCCTTCGTTACACCAAGTCTAATTAGAACAGCAGAGTGGTTTAAATGTACCGTACGTGTCGAACCGGGGCTAACATTGAAAGCTTCTGTTTCCCCTCTCACCGGTTTAAATAACGAAACGAGCCGGAAGAAATATATATGCGGTATCAAGGTATTCACAATCTTGCCGTGAATCCTCAGAGCATCCGCAAGTATGCCGCACGCTTCGTTGCATCGGACGTCGTTTGCGCCACACTGAGCTTATACTTTATAACTAGGCTTACGCGAGAAATAAATGAAAAAAATACGGAAATCTAGGGCGAGAAATTTTGGGACCGCGGAAAATTGAGCGAGTGCGTCAAAAGACGAAAGTGGCATTTAAAACGAATACATTCCAGCGGAAACCAATTTATGATTGTCCGATCAAATGTGAATAGAACATTTTAATAGGATTCTTTTTGTTCCACGTTCCTTCGAATAAGTTTACAGATTTTTATGCAAGTCCAACTCTTTCACTATCTACCCCACACTTGTCATTTGACCATTTTCAGTTCCTCAGAGACTCCCCAGAACCTTGCGTTCAAGAGTAGAAACTTATGCTATTTCCTCCAGATGTACCCAAAACATTCCTGTTTTTTCCCTTACGGATTTATGGAACTTTACAGATTTCCCGGGTTCTGCACTTTATGTTAAAATCCACCTACCAATATGTAACCTTCAAAGATACCGCACGACTAGAGAGGATTGATCTCGGTGTATTCCATTCAAAATTTTGCAGGTCTTCATTTTCACGAGGGGCCGGCTATGAAGAGAGTATGTGATGTATTTACACGTCATCCGCATTCTTTCCTTTTCTTCTTCACTATATTTCTATATGTGCCGCTGCAGTGCTCTCTCTCTCTCTCTCTCTGAGTGCTCATACATAGCATCAGAGGTACGTACTACGGAGAGCTACTATATAATACGTACAGGTACTATAATCCAGAATATATGTATATGTATATATATGCAGCAATAGAGCTATTTTTCACCGTTGGAGCCCCGAGGAGCGTTGACACTTTAACTTCGCACACGCGTTAGTTGCTCTTTCTCGCCGAAACCTCTGACGTCACGTACAATCTCTAACTACGAGTTCAGTTTTTCCGGTTCAAGCTCAGGCTCAGAAAATCTCTATTTCCGCTTCTTCGCGCAATTTCACACTTCCTACGACGGACCTTCCTTCATTGTCCGTCATGAAGAGAAATGTCTGCCATGTGACAAAAAATTCTGCGTGCTAATATTTTCTTGCGACAAACTATCACGAAATATTGTAACCGGAATATTTTTTTATTGTGTTGTATATCGATCAACTCTATATCGTGGCGACACAGTGTTTCCTCTTGTTTCAGAGAGTGCTTTTGGATATTGGGCAACAAAAAAATCACGAGCCAACCAAAGAAAGAACCGAAGTTACGTGACAAAGATTCCGAGTCTTTATTACTGAAGCCAGTGAAGTAATGAAATGCCGACGGACGTTTAATATCAAGATCTTGCCCGATGGTAAGCCGGGCTGTCCGGAAATGTGCCGACGGTTAGTTTCGCTAGCTACGAAAGTATGCTATACATTCAGGACGGGATAACTCGTATAGCCTTTTAGTTTCGAAGTTGACGAAAACCTGATGTTCTCACATTGTAAGACTTTTCCATGTTGTGAACAATCTCGTATCTGAGAAACTCGTATCTGTTGGCATTTATTTTTTTCCAAACTTCCATTCCCTGATGGGCGACAATAAGAAAATCCGGCGCACTCGGTGTTGCTGCATCAATAAGAATGTTATTCTTTTACTGCAAATAGCGCAATCTTAATTATGTTTTAATCCGCAAAGATAGCATACCAATCATACAAATCAATTTTCATCCAGTCACCATCGCAGTAATCAACGAGAACTCAACGAGAACTCAAAACATTTTGGCCTTCTTATTTTTGTTGCATATCGCGATTACGACTACCAACGATGAAGTGCACTTCGATATCGCAATATGCTCAGCACGGAGAAATTTTCGCGGCCATTTTTTGCGCACGAACCGTCCACTTCACGTATGAATGAAGCATTACCGCCATACAGAGATATTGCCTGAGGATATATTTCTCAATCTGTTTCATGCAGCGGTATTGGGAGCGAATATGTTTCGTACCCTTCTGCACAAGTTGATGTACGACAACGAACGTGGGTTTAAGGCACAAGCAGCGAATTACAACGAGCTCTTTGCCCATGTCGGTAACACATGGCCCTTCCCCCTCTCCCACTCTCTTTCTCTCTGGTTCCTCTTTCTTTACCTTGGAGAATGCGAAATAAATTGTTCTTCTAAGACATACGAGGAATGGTAGTTTCTGGTGAAGCTGTGTGAGGAATTCGCTTTGACCACTGACGAGATACAAGGAAGAAAACGGCAGGGTGAGCGCATGAGTGAGCGACGGGATAGTTGGTGAGAGGAAGAGAGACGGAGCGTTATATCTCGGCAAAACCTTACAGGTTTACCGCCGAGTACACAACTACGATGAATAATAGGATTCACCCGCTCTCCCTTCCTTTCTCTGCCTCTGCTCCCTTTCTCTGTCCGTATCCCATTTTCTCCGTTTCTAGCTTTGCCTTCCACGTCTGCAGCTTGGGGCGTTCCCATATCTGAAAGGCAGTTACATAACCGGCGGAAAAATGATCGCTTATTCGGGCCACCCTTAAGATAACAGTAATGAAGTCGCGCAAATCCGTGAGCACGATATAGAAAAACTTTCTGTGCTTGCTCAGGTCTCTCTCTTTCTCTCCCCTCCCCCCCCCCCCCCCCCGATCTCTCTCTCTCTCCCTCTGTATCACACGCTAAAAGCGTTTTGACGTTATTCACGCTACGAGATGCCCGTTCTCCCGTATTCTACATTTTCCACATCGCCAAATGCGGGGTGCGGCTTTGCTTTATTGCTTTAAAGAGGAGAGATCACCGAGGCTCGGATGAGGCTTTAGTGGCAAAGCTTTAAGGGACTGCATACATCTGGGACAGGGCCAATTGGAACGACGGTGCAGGAATTCTGGCCGAGAATTTCTTGTCAATTCTCATTACTCGAGCGCTCATTTGTAACCTTTGAATGAATGTATGCTCGTATGAAAGTCATGAGCGATGAATTCAAACATGGGAGGGACAAAATAAATGTATGACGAAAAGTAAGATGGACTGCCAGAATTTCGAAACGTCATACTTTAGAAATGATATTCTCCTGACACATTCCGAAAAGTCATAACCCAGAAACGTTGTATTTCCGAAATCTCACCGTACGGTAAATTATAGTGCATTAACGTCAGATGGCACTGATAACATCGTCCAATTGAGTGAAAAATGTCGAGTGAATGATGGTGGTCCGATAACAAATCAACGAACTAGTTTATTCAGCACCGTCGAAACAGAAAACTTTGGCCGATCTTGCGGGCAAAAATCAGATTCCACGCAGGAAGAATACGGGTTCTTTACAGGCGTCTAGCCAATTTTTCACTTCTCCATACGAGGTGGAGTGCTGAGCCGTAAGCGCCGAATGCATCCACTGGAACAGGCGGTAATCGGAGAGAGCGATGTCTGAGAAGTATGACTAGTGGAGTAGGATTTCCCAGTTCACTCCTTCTAAGTACTTCTTAACCGGTTGAGTGACATACGGCCTAGCGTTTTCATGCTACAAAATCAAGTTGTCATGGCGATTCTCCGATTCCGGTCTCTTCTCGTGCAGAGCTTCAAACCCATAAGTTGCAGTCGATAACGGTCCCCAGTAATGATTTTCAACTGTTTCAGCAGCTTGTAATGCACGACACCCCACTTTCGGGTTGTCTTTCAGGGTACTTGTTGACCATAGAGAAATCACCACTTTGGAATCGCCAAAACCACACTCTGCTCGTTGTACCCGCCCGGGCACGCTCGGCATACATTTCTTCTGGCAAACGATACGTTTTCGCGGTTGATTTTTTTGCCAGGAAATAATGGAACGTAACTTCTGCAAATGTTACTTTGCAATGGCACAAACATTGCCATTGCAAAGAAAGTGAAAATAAATGACGGGGACATGTCGCACAAATGACACCTTTGGCTCTTTGGCGCAACTCTGTAGATCTATCATCATGCGGATTGCGAACTTTTGACTCTAGAAAACAGTGTACCTGATGCCATGTATTGCCAGCGGGAAGTTTCAGATGCTTCCAACTAATGATCGAATACTCGTAATTGTTTGAACAAAGAAGTACACGCAGACCCTTGTAGCTGCATTCTAACTTTCCTACACTAAATTGTATACTAATCGGTTGCACCATTTCGGAATAAAAAGAAGTCACAATTCAATTTCCGAAGTAGCCGGAGCCTTGTTATCCACTGTCCCGGATCGCTGCCGCCACGGAAGGAATTCTCGATTGGAAGGGAAGGCACATTTGCCCTGAGATTTCGTAGTAGTAGTAACAGCTTGTGGTCAGACATATTGGCTTATTACAGCTGAGCGAATCCTGTGGCCTAAAATCGTACCAGCGTGACCACAAGTTCACCACTTCTGGTGGAGGAGCACCAACAGCGGCTGCGTTCAGCTCTTTATCCTCGTTGCTTCACTACGACCAGTTTATTCCTAAGTGTCATGTCAAGCTCTCTCTCTCTCTCTCTCTCTCTCTCTCTCTCTCTCTCTCTCTCTCTCTCTCTCGCTCTCTCGCTCTCTCGCTCTCACTCCCACTCTAGAGTGCAGCAACCCTGGGTTCCTCCATTAATTGACAATGTTGTTTAGAAATACTTACTATCGAAAACGCGTTATTCAAGGCACGCAAAAATATATTTTAATCTTCTACAGAATCATTTTAAAAACGCGTAACTTGTAAGGAAGTGTAGGAAATATCATCTTAGAGAAAAGAAGCCAAAATTTTAGTCTCAAGTGACTCAGATGTGAAGTGAAATTAAAACCGCAACAACGGATGCTGACATTTTTGTCCAATGTTTGTGGGCCAAATACAAATCACGTTTCATCAAAATTACGGAGAGGTTTCTCGCTCGAGGAAATGCGCACGTAGAAACGTCAATCTCGAAGCTTCCAATCGAATACTTGAACACAAGGCGAGACGTCGTTTACCCCGAGCGTACGCTTGTACCGTGTTCCAAATCCCCCACAGAAGGTTAGCCGTCGGCAGAAAAGTCACGAAGAAAATTCCACTTTGGTAGTGGAGTTAGAGACCGATTGCTGAATACTCGTGCACGTATCTCGTTCGGACACTCCTCTCCGTTGATTCTACGGCGGTCGTTCTCTCGATGCGAGAAAAACCATTGACCTCGAATAACCCTCGCGGCTTAGCGCAATAACTCCCCAGCGGCGTTTAGCCTTCAGCTTCGATCGGCTGTGACTGCAGGAGACAGGGAAAAAGGAAAAAAATGATCTGAAGGATCGAGCCGGAAATAGAGAGGGTGAAAGAACCGAATACCCCAAAACGAGATCATAGATCTTAAGGTAGGAAGTCCGTCGAATTAGTGGGAAAATAAATACTGTGAGACTTTTCCCACGTATCACTTGGAATTTTATTTAGGAAGGTCGATTATTTTGAGCATTGATGAATCTTTCTAAACGTGGAACTGTTGCTATTAAAGCTACCATGTGCAAAATTAGGAAAATAAGTGACTGCATACCTTGTTTTTCGTAACCAGTTGGTCGTTGTAGAATACGTACAAAAGGGCGTTCTGCTCTGTTCCACGAAAATATCCATGACTCCGTCAATTAATGTTTTCTTTTTTCAGATAAATTATTTGTCACTAACGGAACTTAAGATCCCATGCTGTAAAAAATTCTCATAAGTTCACATTTGACATGTTTGAATTCCAAGCTCATGCGTACCCTTTAACTGTAGCCAACGACAGTGAGCTTTAAATTGACAGAAATGGACAAGTTTCCTCGTGTGCGCACGGGTATGCATGTCTCCGAACGTTTCCATGGCTCCGGAAAATAGCTTTGTGACAAAACATCAATGTAGACATGTTGGCCGGGAGAAAAAGACGAAGCCGTAGCTAGAGAGGAAATGGAAAGAGCGATTTGATCCGAAGGGTACGAAAGACGCAAAAGGGTGGAAGCTCAAACGAGCGAGAAAGTTACAGGAGAGAGTCAAATTCCGTGAGGTCGACGAAATGTTCGTATCACAAGAATTGCCGTACACGTACGTGTATACATACAAGAAAACGAGCGGTGACTTAGAGGTAGGAGTGAAAAATCTCGCACCCTTGTCGTTGCGATAAAAGTGGCTACCCTTTAAAATCATAAGATAATATCGAGGGCTTCTGACGGAATATATTTCCGAAGTATATGGTCGTCTGTCATACGTGTGTATTTCTTTATATACACTCCACTTCGCGACACTTAAAAAGGCTCCATAAGTGTTTCCACTCCCCAAGAAGAATATCTGGAAAAACTGTCACGTTCAAGAGTCACCCTGCCCTCCACCAAGGACGACAGGCAGAATATTGTGGAATCCTCCATCGCTTTTGGCATCGCTTTCTTTCACCCCTGCACACACGAACACACACACACACACACACATACATATTAAGTACTGACGGGAAAAGAAAGACACGGGATAAATATTGATTCGACGAAACGAGGGAATTGGTACATCCCCGAATAGCAACGTATACAGAGGAAACGCCAAATGGGGCGATCAAAGATCGAATAGAAAATAAAAACACTCTTCACAAAGCGCTTTCGCAACGACTGGTGGAGGAGGAAAATTGACGAACAGTGCTGATTAATAAGTTATCTAGGTGCAGATAAAATGTGAAAATTGTTTCCTCAAGGGATCGTAATCCAAGATTGCAGCCGTAGCGTGATGAAGTGAAGCTGTTGAAGGACCTCACTGTATTATTCCGGAATAATTTATGCGATCGTGATAGAGATGGCAAAACTTTTGAAGCTTGGTACAATACGAGATGAAGTGCCTTCTACAGCGGAAGTTCTCAGAAGCTGATAGTGAAATGATTTTTGGCAGGTTGCCCAGTTGCCTCTGAAAATATAGCCTAAACAGTAACCCATTCGGTTGGCATTGGGAGCTCCTGAAACACATACTTGTATTCTTTATTTCATTGTACTAAGAATAATGGACATGTTAACGGGTATCGTATATTATGACCCATTGCTCTCTCCCTCCCCCCACTTGCCTAATTTTTTTCAGTTATCGTCATTGTATCACTCGTAAACATGCTTTTGTACGTAGTTCAATATCTACCAAACAATGAAGACCTGCAACATTCATCTGCAAGAATGTTCAAACTTGTTTGTCCGAATACGTCGTTTTCATGTTATTTTCAAGATGTTCAGAAATATTTCTTTCTGCTTTTAATATTCTCATACTTCTATTTAGGATCATGATCTTGCTGCTACAGTGGCTAAGATATCGTTTCACTTTTTCGGTTCTGCCAGGTACGATACGCTGCAAAATTCTCTCGAAAAATCCATTCCAAGCTCCTATGTCTAACAATCGTGGCTTCACTTTAGCATTACAGAGATGAAGATTTTAAAAAAAGGGCACACCATTTTTTTCCCAAAAGCAAAGATCTTGAAAAGGTCTTGGAAACACCTGAGTGTAAAAAAAAGAAAAGGAAAACCAATACTTTGTATTGTTTCTGATTTATACGTCCATAGCAACGTTTACTCAAATTGTAAAGGAAATCTGTAACATATTACACGAACTTTTTCAAAAGACAAAAACTGTAAAAATTCGATGTATCAAATTATTATGTATTTTCATTATACTTATTAGTTAAAAAAAAAACTCTTTTCGCATTACCGTCTCAAGGCTGTTACCATTTTTATTTTATTTTATGTTTTATGTTGTGAGTGTTCGCGCTTCTAAAATTCTTCTTTGCAGGTGAGAGTTTTAAAAGCGTCTTTTTAATGCTGTTTATAGATGATGGCATTTTATCACACTACTCTTACATTTTATTTAGGGTTGCCATCTTCATCCTGCGACAGAAAATATTTTCATTACACGTTTTTTTTTCGATTCTATCCAAGGTGAGGTAATAATTACAGAGGGTACATAAAAACGAGACTTGAGTTATTTAAAGCCCGAGATTTCAATAGAATCATACCATCGCGTTTGCTGCCTTTGAACGAGTGCTGCCGAGTGAAATAGGGTAATACTGAAGTGAGGACTGGCGTCTCAATAACGTATGTAATTTGAATGATGAAACACACTATGACATGCAGACCTCGGTCTGTATACGTGCCATCATGAATATGTCCTGTTTCCTGACACCGGTATCAGTACTTTCTATAATGCTAAGTCATCTGTTTTTTTACAATACAATGTTCTATCGTGTGCAAGGGTGATCAAGGTCAAAACTGCAATCGTCGAAACTTCGTATCACAAGATCATCAAACCCTAATGAGTTTTAAAATCTGATACATCAAAGTCGAAAATAATCAGAAAATTATCCGACCATGATCAATACACCCTGCAACATCATTTTTTGCAATATTCCGGAGCTAGAAAAGAAGTATGTCTTTTCTTTTCGCGAACACGTGTACTTTGAGAGAGAGAGAGAGAAAAAAAGTTCATTCATAAAATACGAAGTCGATATTTGTCTGACTCAGGGATAAATTGGCTATATGTGCGCGTTTTTTGTGCGAATACGATCGATGTGCCACATAACACACGCGCTCTTCATAAAGTACGTATATGTCACGAGTGCGGGAATCGCGACGGGGAAAAGCCGAGAAACGTCGCGAAGGAGAGCTAAAACGAGATTATATACGTGCCTCGGTTCGGCATTTGCGACGGAGTGGCGATAGGGCGGGATCCAGAGGTTTTCCCGAGAGGTGTCGTAAAACTGACTACACGAATGCTCCAGATATCAACTCTTGTTTACAAAGAGAGAAAATAAGCAATAAGACGCAAGAAAATAAGTCACGTGATGTGGGGGAAAAATATACGAGGAATAACGTGGGAGAAGGGCACAATGTACATTTTTTTTAAAGGGTCCTGAAAACACGAGCTCTCTCTCTCTCTCCCTCTCTCTCTCTGCCTTTCTCTTACAGGATACAGGGATAACTCTTCTTGACACAATAATTTGTCTCGTTGAATTTTTTTTTTAAATTCACTTTTTGTACTTTTTCGAGTAAGTGCAGATGCATGAACGTCGAGGGAAAGTACCGTAATGGATACAGCAGGGTAATACTCGAAACACGAAAACGGAATTGCAGATGACGCACTGTCTCTCTATCTCTTCTCTGAATATTTCATTCATGCGTTCTCGGTTTTGCCACAAGTGTGTAAGGGCGAAGTTACAACAACGAAAAAACACGGGGACACGATCTCGTTTCCAGCCCCCGGTTTCCACATTTTATTGGCCGTTCCTCGAGCACGCTACGTACTCGCCCGAAAGCCACTCGTTGCGGCTCTGTCACGGATCCATTCTGTCTCGGCTTCCACTTAACATTTTAAATATTCACCTCGCTTTTGAGTATGTGAAGCGAAACTGAAAAAAAATATATACATGTTCATGATCGAGAATGGGAAGAAGAAAAAAAATCCCCGTCGCAGAAATCTGCGGTTCGAATAAAAATGCAGACATTTCTTCTGGTGAATGCAGTCGAAAAACAACGACGGGAATCGAGTGTGTGAGGTAGCCGATGTTGGCGGTAAAAGGGTTGAAAAAAATTAGCGCTTCGACGAGTCATGCACGCCCGGCAGGATGCTTCGACAGGGAGCAGATGAGGGAAAATTTATATGATGCCGTGGAAGGGCGAAAATGACCCGCCCTCTTCCGTGCTATCTTGCATTTTATGGATTTTTTGCGATCAGGGTCAAGAAATCCGGCCAAAACGTCACGAATTGATTCGATACTTGATATGAATACGAGGGTAGATGGGAGAGTCCTGTCCGGCAATTTCCTCCGCAATGACAGCTTTGTCGACGATCAGAACTGAGGAAAGATTTTGCGGGTGGACCACGCGCTGCAAAATTGGGATTGGGATTATGTTTCCCCTAAGATACTTTTGAATTTAGGCAAATTTGTTTAAATTCGTACGAATTCAGAATCTGGAAACCACGTATTTTATCAATGTGTGTGATTCAATCATATAAAATGCCGACCCAGAAGTTTGCATCGTTGGAACACAGAGATTTTTTTCCATATATCATATCTTTAGTTTTATCATTATCCAAAGCCTTTTTTGATAACTGAGGTAGAAAATCTCTGCTAAGAATACCCAAAAGGGTCGGAGCAATTTCCACAGCCAAAATTGCAACAAAAAAAATGCAGCAACCGAAACGAAGAATTAACTTTCGTTGCGTTCCAATGATGCAAGGTACAATGTCGTGTAAAATGTCGGTTTTCCGTCGGTCAAATTTCTCGAATGGCGCAAGTTTCGTGATAAAATCTGCATTTACGAAAGATATAAAAGCAGTCAAATTGTCAATGTCAAAATAATATTTTTATGAGCAACTACGGACCTAAAGTTACAGGAGGCAAGTGTCTGAGATCATCGCACTAACAAAACAAATTGCGTGTTGAAAAATCGAGCTTGGATAAAAACTACTAGTATCTCAGAGAAATACCGCAATGATTCAGTTTCGAAATTGCAGCTTCTCAGACGAAATTTCAAAGAGGAATATCGAGACAATCGGCAAAGCGTGGTTATTACTCATCTCCCAACAATTCTACAATTATTTCGATGAATTTGCGTTCCTGAAGATACGTATGTCAATTATTCTAGTACACGAGAGAAAATTACAACCAATGAGAATAGCAATAATTGCGCACTGACGATCCGACCAACTTCGTGCTTGTTTCTAAAACGGAAGCTTTAAAAGCGCGCTCACATAGGGCAAACTTCTCGTGTTAACTAACTGCAAGGAAACATTGTAGTTATTTCCTTGACAAGCTGAATGGTTTTGCATGGTATACAAAAAGTTTCCAGGCTGGCGGTCCTTGGATATTTGGAGAAACAGCGAAGTGCGGAACTTTCGAGCTATACAAGCCGAACGGCGTTAAACTCTATAGCTCTTCCCATTGTTCGATACTTGGAAGCGCTTTCTCGTGTTACCACAGAAACCGACAGAGACTTGTGGCTATGAAATCGCTATGGAAGCGAGGGAAAACCTTGCAGAGCCTTTTTTTAAATAAAATTAGAACTCTGCTGGCTGAGATAATTTTTGCTCGTGCAACAGTAAAAATGTACTTTTTTTCCATACGCCATCACAAACTAGATATTCCATTTCAGAAGTCAATTAGGAGCCATTCATAACCATCCACCAGTATCTTCTATCAGGTGACCGAAAAACTTATCCATTCCGCATTATTCATGTTAATGCTGCCGAGAATTCATTATTGATTCCTAATGTTAGTTATCATTATTCATTTTTATGCCGCCGAGAATGTGTTATTGACCCCTAATTATATTTATCTTGATGATCCAAGTTATTGCTTCATTTTTCCTCTCGCGACGCTTGGAAGCCGGGTTTTGTGATGTATCGGCTCGCAGAGGAAGACAAATTTCCTAGCGAAAATATATCATGAAAGAATGGGAAACTGTGAATCTATGAATTGCAAATGAAACACTCTAATGTGCCTAGTATGTATACGTACGTATTCACGTTTGCACATGGAATCACCGCAACTTTAGCTGTGAGAAATCGAGCCAACCAGAGACAACCAGCAACGGACATAGAGGAATACGTTTTACTCCACTTGAAGTTTTAATTTAATTCTCCTCGACTTCGTGTTTCCATGTTGCTGATTAAAACTCAAAATACTTCCGCTGGTTTCATAATAATTTAGAACTGAATCGCAAACTGCATTCCCGTGAAATTCGATATGGCCATACGATGTATTGAGAAGCAGGTGGCTAATGAAATTCTTAAATCTATCAGCTGACGATACAAGTAAAAAGAGAAAGCGAAAATAAAACCAATTTTGAAGTGAAGCAAAGAAAACGCAGCATGACTGGAATGCCCTACGGGGCTTGCAAGAGAACGTCCCAGGTTCTTGGCTGATTGATAAACGAAGGTAACTGGGTTAGGAATTATGGGGTGCATGAAGTTCGTTCCATCCAGAATGTGTTATTTTTGCATTTGCAGCTGTATTACTTGAAATATCTGGAAAAATATATTTTTCAAGATATTTCCTCTTTCTACTTTTCAGTATTCTGCACTGTACGCACGAGTACCTGCTGTTTGATTTGAATCCTGTTCGGCTAGAATCGAATGCAGATCGAAAAATATATTTATATTTCTGGCCTTCCCTCAGATTGCGGACTTTCGCCATCTTATCCTTTTCTTTTTCACCCGATAGTTTTTCCTTCTGTATTCAGCTCCTCGGTGACCCTCCCTAGTGTTGCTTGCAGGTTTTATTTCCTGGTACAAAGTTGTATCACATTTGCACGAAGGTACAGGGAAACTGTCGAAAACCCGTAACGATGAAAGCGGGTACATTTTACTGACAAGGAACATCACTTAACTGTCCGCTTTCGATTTTGTTGAAACTCATATATGTAATAAAGCATTGAAAACTATTAAACATGTTTTTTTTATCTGTCGAAAAACGATTTTAAGGGGGGCAATCCTCAAAGAAAGGCGTGTCAAGGGGAGACTTTGCAGTTTTTGCACCCACAAGCAGTACACCGATCTGAATGAAACAAAAACGAAAATTCTTCTAATGTAAAGTGATGATAAATCCGGCACGAGTACGATATCCAGGGCGCCAAGATTTGACGGTGAATTCAGGGTTATCGACTCAAAATAAACAAAATATGAGAAGTGGTAAAAGTTTATATTTCGCTTACTTTGCGTTAAAATTAGAATCTTTCCGTTAGCTATTGAAAATGACGATTTTTCTGAATTTGAAGATTTCAGGGAACATCAGGCAAGGAAACTTGGAAGTATATATGAGGTGTACAATTTAGTTCGGTCCATTTTCAAAAGATGGCTCTAGGTGACGGCAACAGCTGATTTTTGCTGTATCGCGAAGTACCAACATCTTTTAACCAAATATCGTTTACAGACCTTTGAGTTTTGCGTATCAAGTCAAATTTTTACTGCGGTGAAAATGTCGAATTTCGTCCCAAATGAGCACCATTTGTGGGAAGTGTTGATTTTCTGTTTCAATTGGAAGAAAAGTGCAGCTGAAGCCCATCGAATGGTTGTGGGGCCATCACGGGAGACTTCTACAGGCAACAATTGATCTGTTTAAAGCGAGCTATAGCCGAAAAACGTCCAGAATATGCGACCAGACACGAGTTCATAATCTTTCAACATGACAACGCTCGGCCTCACGTTGCTATTGTGGTTAAAAACTATTTGGAAAATAGCGGGTGGGAAATTCTGGCTCATGATCGATGCAGAACGCTTTGACTGGAATACGCTTCACGTCACAACAGGGTATCAAAAATTGGCTTGATTCATTCTTAGCTTCAAAAGATGAACGCTTCTTCCGCAACGGAATTCATAAATTACCAGAAAGATGGGGGGAAGTAGTGGCTAGCGATGGACAATATTTTGATTAATGTATTAATTCATTTTATCATTCAAATAAGTGCGTGTTTTAAGAAGAAAAAACGGACCGAATTAAGCTGTACACCCAATAGTTTGAACAGTGTCTCAGAAGCCAAAAATGTATTTCAAATACCATTACCATGTTATCTTCGCTTAGAGGTGCGACTAGACAGAGAGTAAAGTAGTAGTTTTAATCGCTAGGAGTCCGAAGAGGGATGAAAAGTATACGGTGCATCCCTCTTCGGACCAGAGATAGGCAACAATGTAATCGAATAAAGTCCAATTATACGCTGAAAAAAAATTCGTTCATCCAACCAAAATTTAATTGGTTTAACAAAATGTATCTTTAAATACGTTTAACTTTATTTTTGATTGGCATAACAAACGTTTTCTAACTGATAGAGTTACATTTAGATTTTCTAACTGATAGAGTTAGAGTTAGATTTTCTACCGTTAATCTAACTGATAGTTTTAGTGGTGTGATCTGTAGCTTATTTAGCATATCTGAGCAACTGTTAAAACAACAAAACTTCGAGACAACAAAATGCATTTTGCACATTCAACGATTTCCTCTCTTAGTGTAGATGATCCCAGTAATGTGAAATTGAACCTCACAATAATTACTCATTAAACGGGTACTGGATAATTGAAACAAGATTTAATTGCACATAACACGCTAAATGGGTAATTGGACTCTGTTAAATTGAGAATTACATTGAGAATTACATTGAGCATTAAATAAGAATTGTAATTTAATTACATTTGTAATTTAATTACAATTGTAATTTAATAACATCTGTAATTAAATTACAAATGTAATTGAAGTACAATTGTAATTCAATTACATTTGTAATTTAATTCCAGTTTCTATTTAATTATATTTGCAATTTAGATACATTCATATGATTCGGATGGGAGTAAATGTCAAAGAGACTATTCGAGGGTGCGGACCACCTTATCTGTACCCAAGTGCGTGTCTTTAAGTGAAGATATGTGACTGTGTGCTTAGCTGGGTGAGTGGATGCCTAACATTACGAATGCGTGTATGTGTGTTCGCAAGCATGTGTGCATGTGTGTATATGCGTACGTGCGCGTGTATGTCGAAATTCAATATGGCGGATCAAAAAAACAATATTTTATTGTTTTAAAATAAAATCTGATACTTGGGGGTTTTCAGGGTCTCTGAATCCGAACTTAAACTCAGATTTTCAAAATTCGAAATAGCGGATCCAACATGGCGGATCAAAAAATCACATTTTTTAAAAATAAAAGCTAACCCTCCGGGGGTTTTTGGTGTTGTTGAATCCAAATCTCAAAATCAGATTTTGAAAATTCAAAATGACGGATATAATTAACGGATCGAAAGAAAAAACATTTGAATTTTTGGCGGATATAGTGGAATATTGCGGATGCAAAATTCGAAAAATCGTTTGATTCCGACAAAAGTATCTTTTGTTTTAAAGGTCGTTAAATTCAAACCTAACATAAGTTTTACCTAAACTAACATAAGTTGGATACAATATCGTGGATGCAAATTAAAAATATGGTTGCTTTTTGACAAGAGTTAGTATACTTCGGTTTTTGAGACCAATGGATTCACATCTGGAGTTAAATTTTCAAAATTCAAAACGGCGGATAAAAAACAAAATTTAATTTTTTTGAAATAATAGCTCGGAGGTTTTAGGGTTGCTGAAATCAAACGTCGTATTCAAATAATGAATTTGAACGTTGCGACTTCAAAATGGTTTCTACAAAACTCAAAAATTGTCGGATTAGGATGAAATTTGTGCTTCCCATCTCTTCCACTCAGCCAAACTATATTTATGTTTAGTAAAGTTAGCGCGATCGTTAAATTTTCTTCTGATTTTTTTCTTCAATGTCTCAGTTGTTCAATTTTTTTCAATTCTTCGCAGACGTTTCAAAGCTCTTTTGAATTTCGAATATTTACATTAACTTGGGATTGTGTGACGTCAACAACTTTCGAGTGACAGATTTCGTTTTATTAAAATAACATTTAGCTTTTTTGGTCCACCATATTGGCTCCGCCAATTAAAATTTATAAAATTTAATATGGGATTTGAATTCAGTGACCCCAAAATCCGCGATTGTTAGATTACATTTCAATATAGTATTCGATATAACATTCGATCATTATTTTCGAAATTGTCAAAACAATCAAAATATTGGTTTTTGAATTATATTCATTCTTGAATTCAATAAATTGTACGAGAATTTTTTTTTAATTTTATTCCTCTTCTTGCATTCTTGTGTTATTCGCGATACAACATACATCGGAATATGATAATAAAATTAATTCAGGGGTTACGTGGGTTTCGAAGCAAAAAAATTTGTTCTCTATTTAAAAAAAATATAATATATGAATTTTTTTAATAAAAATGTGAAGCACATAAAAGAGCAATATTCCAACAATATTTTTTTAAAAATCATCCAAAAATTTAGAAAATTCAGCCGGTGGGACCTGGTTTCCGGAGACCCCTGAAAAACGGTGGACACAATTACTCAAAGACTAATGCACCTCTCTTACTGACATTTTGCACACTTCTTCAAAATAGCATTGACTAGTAATTGAATAAAGGTTTTTTTAAATTTAGATTGTTACTAATCCTGCAAGGCTATACGTAGTGTAAATTGTACCAAAAATTGAACTATTTTGCATACAACGCTGCCAAAAATTCAAATATCAATTAAAAAAAAACGTTCGTCCATTCACGAGTCAATGCTATTTTGAAGAAGTGTGAAAATGTTCAATAAGATCGATGCATTAGTTTTTGAGAAATCGTGTCCACCGGTTTTTAGGGGTCTCCGGATACCAGGTCCCATCGGCTGACTTTCCCGAATTTTTGAATGAAGTTTTTTCTAAGTTTGTTGAAATCTTGCTCTTTTATATGCTTAACATTTTAAATAAAATAATTTATATATTATATTTTTTTTTAATAGGGAAAATATGCTTTTGTTGGCTTCGAAACCCACGTAACCCCTTAAAACAAAATTATTATATTTAGGCTTGGTGCACGTTTCTCCCACAATTCCCGTATTCAGCCGAGGTGCCCGTTTTGCTCTACTGTCCATTTTGTTACAAAAGTAATTAAATTACAAATGTAATTAAACTACAAATGTAATTAAATTACAAATGTAATTAAATTACAAATGTAACTAAATTAGAAATGTAATTAAATTACAAAAGTAATTCAATTACAAACGCTTGAAGTAATTTGTGATTAAATACATTCTGATTGCAAAGGCTCGAAGTGATTTTTAATTAAATAATTTCTAATTACAAAAGCTTGGAGTAATTTGTAATTAAATAAATTCGAATGACCAACGATCGAGATAATTTGTAATTAAATGATTTTTCATTACAAACGCTAAAAGTAGTAATTAATTAGATATGTAATTTCATTACATGGGTAATGGCTCACGCCCATCTCTGCTTCGGACTTGTAAGGCTCCAGGTTTATGTAAAATATATCGTTTAGTAGTTTGGTGTAGTAATTTTATGGCACATATTTTATTGTTACAAATAAACAAAGAATCTAAATATATAAAGTATTATAACCTCGAAATGTATGCTGAAAATCATATAAATACTACGTTTAGTGGTATTTTTATGATACCACTAAACAAACCCAAAGAAATAAAACATTATAGGTTTATTTGTATGGGTTTTAAGTAGTGAGAAAATATTAAGTTAAGGGATGAACCACCCCTCCATTTGCCTTTTTCCCACCACATACGTTTAGGAGGATTGCACGAAAATTAATAAAACAGGTATCATTTTGAAGGAGGATCAAAATTCAAGTTCACGTGTTATTGCATGTTTTTCGGACAGCAAACTTAAGAGAGTAAACTACCCATTACATGAATTTATCTATCACAGTCGTGTTTTCTGTGTTTTAAATGTATCCGCTGTTTCAAAATATTCCTATAAGCTACAATTTAATATTTGTGCATGTTTCGAAATTATTACGTTCGCCTTAATAGTAAACTACCCTCTGTGACACTGAGTTTTTTCCATTCGCAATTCCAAAAAAATGTCCGTTCATTTCATTAAAGCTGCTACCATTTCATCGGTAATAGGTATTTTATGTTTGTATATTCATGCATATTTGTATTGAACTTTCAGAGCGGTACGGGCATGGGAGAGAGTTGGGATTTCTACCCCTTACTCACAAGCCTCATAGTTTCGTGTCAAAACGCTTCTATCTCCAACTGGCACGTTTATTTTAGCATGTCTACAGAAATAAACATATAATTTTATTGTAACTTATACTATAATACTTTACGGGCTGAGTTTTGAGATCGGCAATGTATATTTCGCAACGATGATACGCCTGGATCAAGCAATCACTTCCGTAGCCTACGAGCTGTTGTTTTTCGAGGATTGTACCTATATTTTATAATTTTACCGTTAATTCAATTAAACATATTAATAAAACTGACAGTTTTGTAGTAAGTGAATGAACATTTAAAAAATGTATTTTTACATGTTTCATTTGGTAGTCATTTCACACCCCTTTATTAACACTACTTGTGAAAATTATCACAGCCATATGCCATTGAAGTATTTTCTTATGACTAAACCTTTTTGTTCAAATGATAAATATCAACAATTATGGCTCCGCGGTCCTGCGATAATGGTAGTCGTCAAACGAATGCTTTAAACACAACGGTGTTTTACACCATGTACATTCGATAATGGCTAAATAATTACAACTGAGTATTTCACAAAGTATTTTCGATTTACCAAAACCAAAGGTAACAGGACTTTCAAAATGTTATGGTTTTATAGATATATATATATATATATTTGTACCATGAATATTCGAAAAGATTAAAATATCACCGACATGAGAGCTGATTGTGTGCAAGTGATTGCAGTTTTATTATCTTATTCCTTAAGTGAAAATTTATATCAGAATTATAGAGTATTAAATAACATTACACTGTCTGAAAAATGTCGGGCGAAACTTTTCCGTACTCTGAATCTAAATATATACGGTTGAATCTTTCGCGTAAAGACGTGATAAGAATATTCACGCTGAATAGATCAATTATAATAATAAACATTGGTCTGTGCGTTACTGTTTCGTATATGTGCAGATGGAAATTTTCCGAACGTTGGTATTTCAGATAAATGGCTCATTTAAGAATTGAAGCGTAGACATTAATTCCTATACGAAAATTCATAACCCGGAATCAAATAATACGGAACACAACAAACTTATTTATGTATACCTTTTCTATTCTATTAATGGTATTGTTAATATATGTTTTTCTTGTATTCAAAAGATGCTTTCATATAAACGTGCCAATTAGAGGAAGAAGCATTTCGGTGCGAAAATATCAGTTATGCGTAGGGAGAAGCCCCCCCCCCCCGCCCGCCCACTCCCAAAGTTCCAAACAAGCATGCATGTATACAAAAACACAAAATTCATGTTACCGATGGAATGGTTGCAGTTTTAATGTAATGAGTGGAACATTTTTTGAAAGTGCGAATGCAAAGAAACTCAAAGGGGGGCGGTTTACCCTCAAGACAAACCTAGTCACGTCAAAACAGGAGAAAATATTGAATAGTAGTTTATAGGAATATTTTGAATCAGATACATTTCAAACACTGAAAACACGACTATGATGGATACATTCATGTAGGGGGTCGTTTACTCCCTTAAGCTTGCTCTCCAGCAAAAACGCAACAAGACGTAAGCTTGAATTTTGATCCCCCTTCAAAATGATACCTGTTTTATTCATGTTCTTGCAAACCCCCTAAGTGGGGGTAAGAAAAAGGCAAATGGAGGGGTGGTTCACCCCTTAATTTCATTTTTTCTCAATACTTCCACAGTGGATTATTCATTGCGTACATTAGAAGAATTTTCGTTTTTGTTTTATTTAGATCCGTGGATTGCTTGTGGGTGAAACTGCAAAAGCACCCCTCGACACGCCTTTCCTTGAGGGGTGGTCTCCCCCCTCAAAACCGTTTTCCACAGATAATAAAAATAAATTCAACCCAATCCAAGGCGGTTAAGTAATTGTCAGATGTCAGAAGCGCTCACCCATCCAAGTACTGACCCCAATCAACACTGCTTAACACAAGATATCGTCGGAGCCGCACACCGGCCACTGATTACAGTTGAGGAAACGGGCATTGAAAAAGACGAAATCTCGAATTCGTGCCACGTTTGACGGTTGTGCAAAATATCGCGAGTACACCCCAAATGCGCCAATCAAATGTTTCTCTCAATTTCTCTGTACACTGGCAACGTTGAAAAAAATGGGTGAGAGAACGTAACAAAATTGGCGCGTAACCAAATGAACTTTATAGTCGTCTACAAACTTTTATATTGAATTGGAGTGGAAATCTGCTGAGGTTCTTCGCTGAAAAACGTTGGTGGAATAAAACTCTGGGGATTAAACCTGGCGCTTCGCTTCCGTTACATTGACCAGCCTCCAAGCACTCGCGCTATTTTTATACACAGCTGTGCTATTATTTGAGCGTGGAGTATATGTCGTTGAGTTCAACATTGCGCATAGTCAATCGCAATGAGGAGTTTGCTGTATGGAGTAGCTGCTGTGTTTGATGGTACAGTGGTCATAACTACTTGCTGCATATTGGGTACCATCGAAGTTGGTTGCTTTCTCTCGCTCTCTCTCTCTCTCTCTCTCTCTCTCTCTCTCTCTCTCTCTCTCTCTCTCTCTCTCTCCCTCTCTCTCTCTCTCCTCTGCGTCTGTCAATAACAGTTGTAACAAATTTCAACACGAAGCTGGAAATGGCGATTGCATTCGCCGATTGTCAAATCCCCAGGATTGGAAGTGAGACATGTATCGAATGCCCAACGAAACGTTATTAAGAGCTGTCAGAATCCTGAATTTTTTTGTTATACCGGGCTCAAAGTTTACATGCTATCGGATCTCTCGTGATAGATGTATTTCAC
>OZ023322.1:9423302-9553427 GCA_964007375.1 Ophion obscuratus
CCCACTTTCACGGTACCCAGTTTACAACAAAGAAACTTTTTGAGCAAAAGTTAATTCCTCGATAATCAAATAAAATCATCAATCATTTTTTCATGGATTCATCTCCCGTGGGAAATCCCGTGCGATTACTAAGTTTTTGTGCAATCTACTAATATGTGATTGACCCTTGACCCATTCTTTTTTTCCGCCCAGTGAGCCGCGATGCGCCATTGTAGTGTCTCCTTGTCGATACTTGGTCTTCGAACGGAAATTACGCAGAGCACCACTTAACATCATTAGAACTCTCCTGAGTCAGGAATGAAGAAGTAAGAGATTCGTGACAATCGAAAGCCCTCCCATCTTTTCGCATGAAAACATTTCAAATCATCCCTACTTATCGTATCGTTTGCGCTATACTCGCTCTCCCTTTTTCTCTTCTTCTCGACACCCTTCTCACGGTAATTTCGATCTTTCTTTTACGAAGTCCTAATTACGGAGGTTAGCACCCTCGCCGATATTTGCTTCAGTTTCAGTCAAATGTTGCAGCTTATTCATGGGTTATTTTGTGAAAATGTTGATCAATTCGATTTTCTTACCTTTTTTAAGTAGCTCTATTTCAGATAGAGTCGAGAAATGTAAAGAATAGACCGACAAAAATAACGAAAATCATGGATATCATCTGAGTTTAATTTGTGCCGGAAAAACGCGTATATCGATAAATAGTACCAATTCAATACCATTAGAACAGTTCTAATGTCTCGGTCTTCCTCCCACTTTTTCTCGACGCATTCTTCAAAGTGGCATGAATTTAAAAGATTTGCCGTTTTAAATCGTCCATGCTTTTTATAGTGTGTTTTCCTGCAATATCTGTACCTTTGCGACAATTACGTGAAATGTATGCGGGTCTGTTTGCTTCAACCACGTGGTCGGAACCGCTGGGTAAATGTACTGTCTTAGCCTTTGAGTTTGAGTGTACTGCAGAGAGAGAGAGAGAGAGAGAGAGAGAGAGAGAGAGAGAGAGAGAGAGAGAGAGAGAGAGAGAGAGAGAGAGAGAGGGTGGGAGGGAGGGAGGGAGGAAGAAAGGAAGAGAGGAAGAGAGAAAGAGAGAGCCAGAAAGGGTGGCAGGGCGAGGGAGAATCCTTTTGTTTAATTTCGCCCACGGCTGTTTCTTCTACGATTTTTTCAGAGTAATTTGCAAGCGCGAAACTCTTGAACGCTCATGCCTTATAAAACTAGGTGTTTAATTGAACAAAACAATATTCATCAAAAGAAAGATTCACAAAGAGCTTTAAATAAATCGTACATTTTACAGGCGTTACTCGACTGAACTCCATCTATTTTTGTTCCGTAAATTCCATTTTCATTCTTAATTATTCGCTTCCTTTTCCCAACTGCCGTGCTGCGTATCTTTCTAATTTCTATATGCTCAGCTCAGCTCAGTAATTCTTTTTTTTCTCGCTCCTGTTTTATTCGGCCTTATCATCATTCCCTTTGCAGCTTTTTCATTCCACCAACCTTCATTCATACCGTTGCACTTAGTTTTTCATTGAATTACCATGCTAACGTTGTGGCATACTGCGTTTCTCTTAGGCAACGTTCAATGTTTTGACTGGCAGGTAGAATTTCCGGGTGTGAAATCACTTGTGAAGTGTATGCAAAAAATCAGATCGGATAAAAGTTATAATGTGGCCATTGTCAACTCGTATCAAAACATCGCATCTAATTCGAAGATATTCGTCGGCTTATTTGGATTGCCATAAATGGTTTCAACAATCCGTCTATTTCTCAGTAGCCCAACGATGAAGTGACACACTCCGTCACTGGATTCAATAATCCCTGCAGACAAGTGCCCTTTTTTGTAACAATGGCAAAAAACGTAACGCCATCTTGAACCAATATTCCAAATATTTCTATTTCAAATCATCTTCGTTGGCAATCGATCTTCGTAAAGAAAATGTAGAAATAAGTAGAAACGACTGATTTATAAGAATCCAATCTAGTGGAGAGATATCAAAGTAATATTTAGGTGAAACTGTTCATTCTCGTTCATTCTCACAGCGTCGAGAAAACGTTGTCGAGGTCGGACGTATATAAAATTGTTCGGAAAGGAGCGCCGGATCCACGATAGAGTGCATTCATCGGCGAGAACCGCCGTGGGTGTATGAGAGGAGAAAAGTTAAGCGTTGCTAAAAGGTCGACAGAATTTCGGGAAATGGATATCGAATCGCCAGCCATAGATCATGAAAGAAAGGAAGAGGCAACGGAGGAGAGAGACAGACCCATATAGCGCACCGCCGGTTGACTATTCCCAAGGGAAGAGAGATAGCAACTGGAGAACGAAGCGTGAAAAATGAGAAGGACATTCGACTCCGTTAGCCATCAATGCTGTAGGACAAAAAATGGAAAAGCCACCCCAGTCTCTAGCTCGCCCATAGCTGCATCAATTGTTGCAAATCGTTGAGTTTTATTGCAGGCTGAAAGATCGAAAGCAGAATATTACAGGGTTGTCATCCTTTCTCTATCTCTTTTCACTTGTCTTTCTCGCTCCCCCTTGACGATGGAATTTTTCCCGCATGGCTCGAGGGCAAGCAAGACTTCAATATCTCTCATTCAAATACATAGGGGATTATCTGTGACGAAGCTATCATCTCTGGCGACACACCTGTACTCATACAGCGTTCGCATTAAAAACTAAAGCCACTGGAACTCTGGAAAAAGGATAATTTTAACAATTTTTTGACGCAAGCAATGAGAGGAGTAAAATAATGAATTCCATCACTTTATTATACATAGTTTTAAAAGTAGATTTTTTTATTTTTCAATTGAAAATGGCAACATCAGAGTCCAAGACCACGGAGTACTTGTCGTGCAAAGTGTTCCGCGGTCGGGAAGATTTCTCCCGTAGTTTTCAACCTAGAAAAGATCAGCAAAAAATCTTCTAAATATATACAAAAACTATGGACCAACGTACGGAATTTATAAAATACCGGTTTTCAAAATAGAAGTGCAGATTTGAATAAAAACGTTCATTTTTGAGGGAAATATATTATTAATCTTCTATTCTCTATTCCTATAAATGAAAGTCGGTCTCTTTCTGTCTATCCCGGACAAACTCCCGAACCAATGGTCCAATGTTGATGCGGTTTTCACCAATGTATAGCGTATTTTCCGGTGCAGGTTTTAAGCTACCTATCATCAGGGTCAGTTATCGGTAGGCTGAGCAGTGAACAAAAATGTCGAACAAAAATGTCAGACACGCTGAAATAAATTTTTTACAGGGAAAACATCCGCGAGTGAAGCATCCGAAATGCCTACGAGGTATAGATTTATTCTGTAGATGCTAACTTTTCATAAAATATACAATCAAAAGGCAAAATTACGCATTTTTATATTTTTATTACGTAAATTAGAAAAAAAATTGTGTTACTACTAACTTGAAAAAGTATAACATTATCGATGATTATTATGGAAAAAAACTCGGTCAGCGAATATTTTATACAACTCAGAATGAACTTTTAGGTAATTTATAATTATGCCTATTGATATTTATGTCACGAAATTATTTCCTATTACCAATCATTCATCTTAAGTTCGATGGAATACGGCAACATTGCGGACATTGAGATTAGCAGTAACGCTCTTCACTCGCCAGCCAAGATTTGTAATCGTTCATCAACCCTCGATGGTTCAATATTGAATATAAAGGGTTTACGATGGCGAAGACGGTTTTTTTTAGATGTTTGTAAAGGTTCAGTTTGCGCTAATCCGTTGTTAGAAATGATCTCCTTGCTAAATAGCCAAAAAAATTACATCAACCGTAGCGGGTACGACTTGCCCATCTAACGGTACGGAAAATTACGTACATTAAACTATGTTTTATCTTCGGTGTACGGTGGTGAAACTAAAAAAAAAATAATAAAGACTCATTAAAGTCTACTTTCCTAATATGAAGCAGCCAACAAAAATGTCAGACACACTGAAAGAAAATTTTGACAGCGAAAACGTCCGCGAGTGTACGCGTGCCATCACGCGCTCCTCTCGACACGTTGAGGGTACTGTTCTGTTTGCATGATCGGATGACGTTACATACGTACTTGAATATCACAGAGATTAATGTAACCTTTTTCCCGATCCCCGAAAGGAAATCTGCACTTCGTCATACCAGTGTGGGTGCAAAAAAGAAGTGCATAGTTAGAAATAGTGATAATGATATGCACCCGAGAGGTTACGACAGCTAGTTATCATTTTTTTAATTTTCATAACAAATCGCCAGTTCCGTACGCGGTTCCGTGTAGATTGCAACTGAGAAGATACGTTCAAAATTTCAAGTGAATCCGTGCATATTTGGCTGACATACATTTCCGGCCAGTTAACAAAGTTTGACATTTGACAATAAAAGTTTTCGATTCTTCTTTAATCTGCAATACCAGCACCATACATTTGACCTTCCAAATAAAGGTGGTTCTCTTCCTTTTCTTTTCTAAACATTGGAAAACCCTCGATTGGCTGTGCCCGTTAATTCTCCTGAGTGTGATTTTCATCAATCTATACGTAGCGGTTCATGCAATATGAAACATTATTTCAATAACATTGACCATGTCACAAGCAAAAAGAAAAAACCTATCGGGAGATTGTGAACAAAAAAGAGGAAACGTGAACGGAGCACGAAGCCGTTATCAAATTCATTTTACGATCCCATTTGTTGTCATATCATTCCGTGGCTGATGGCCAAGGCAAAGAACGAGCGGAAAGTCCGATCTCGTCAAAGGTTACTTGCGCCCTGTTTGCATTTCATTCCACCGCCTCGACAGCGAACTGCCGTAATAGTCAATTCGTATATGCCGTTGTGCCATGAATATGAATGCGTATCTATGAAAATATCATTGAGATGGAACCGTTTTAAAAAGTCTTTGTTTTTTTGCTATCTAAGTTTCATTCAATTACCGCTGATCGTCCTGAACAAAAGCTGAACCAAGGACAAAATCTGATGGTGCATCTACCCGGCTATTTATAATGCGTTCTTTTAAATCCACCAAAAGTGATCATGTGTTAGATGGCATGGATGAATTCCTTTTTCGATTTTGATGTTAATTACTTTCGACGTTCTTTGGACATTTTGAGGTCTCTTAAAAAATAAATCGTTTTATTAACTTTTCCTAAATTAAATACCAGTAATTCGCCAGTAATGTCGTACTGAGACATTGCAGCATACTAAAAGGTGTCCGAAAATTCGCGCAAAATTTAAATTTTGTGCCATTTGTGCGGTAAACTTTTGCCAACGAAAAAAAAACCACAGCGTGACAGTTGACAGTCCAGGGTTATTAAAAATGGAGCGCTACACTAAAGATAATAAAGGTTTGGCAGCTACAGTTCGCAATGTTCGTACAAAATATGTTCGGTGATTAAACTTCATCAACTGTGAAGAGGTTGATTTAAAAATTCAGGGAGACTCGATCAATTAGTGATCTTGTACACTCTGGCCGTCCTTCAACAAGTTGTTTAACACAAAACATCGAAGCAGTTCGTGAGAGTGTTGCTGAGAGTCCAGGAACATCAATTCGGTACTGTTCTCAAGAAGTTGACATTTTGAGAAGCTGTCTACAGCGTATTCTCACGAAAGATTTGCATCTTCATGCCAATCATGGGCGTGGAGCCATATAATATATTTACCCGATACGCTATTCCATGCACAACTTTATACTGTATGAATCAATAAAAAGTTTACAATTTTTCATTAAAAACCTGTGTTTTGTATTAAAATTACTTCTTGCGTGAACTTTGGGATACCCTGTATATCACACTTTGAAAAAAAAATGTGGCAAAAGGACGCAACTGAAATGTCTTCATTAGAATATCAACACAATTTTATTGAACAAATTCACGTCAATATTTACCTACCGAGAAAATCAGCAATTCGGAACTTCGATGGTATCGCTCTTTTCCCGTTAAACTCAAATAAACGAAACAACGGTGAACTGGCCAAATCCAATTAGTTAACCTGGGCGGAACTGAACCGTCCGGATTAACGAGACAGCGATAACTTATTTTTTGTTTCGGATCTGCCGCTGGGTAGCGGGTATTTTTCATCTTTGCCAATCATGTCGGCTAGCCGGATTGTTCAGTTCCAACACATCGAGGATCGAAAGGACGCAGTGTTTGATTTGACGATCGAACCCTGATTTTGCTTCGGTTCACACGATATTTATGCAAATAATGGGGAACACAAAAAATCTCAAATGGAATCGCGGCAGTAGCGGTAAACGTACAGGAATTGTCCAGTGAATCGTGATCCGCGGGGTGAGAACATCAACCACTGATGAAAATGGACTGCCCCAACTCGTGTATTCAACGCCACGCTTCGTCGACGTGTCAAAATGCAGCCCTTTGTACGAGTATGTGGGCAACTCATTTCATGCTGTGTTTCGTTATTTTTTTCTCTCCTTTTTTTTATTCAACTGTGTTCATCGAGAGGAATGTAGTTGTTCCGAGCTCTCTGTGAATCTACACCGGAATGCAAAATTGATGGATCCACGGTGCATCACACCTAGTTGACTCAACTATTCGACTCGATCTGCCGTACAATATATTTCTCGGTTGGTTGAGAGACTTTCAGTACGGTAATAACGGAACATACCCCCCGCCCCTTCCGAAACTTGCATTTGCGGAACTATACATGAGAAATGGCCGACGTTTGAACGAAAAACAAATCACAAAAATATTTCGCTCGCAGAACGTATGATTCATAGGTTTCAACTTCTTATTTTGAAGTATAACGTTGAGCATTGAAGATAGATCGATATTTATGCTCAGAGAATTCTTGTACGGCACTCGGGAAGGCCAGTAAAGTATTTCTCACAGATTTTATTTTACTGACTCTGTTGTATTTAAAATAACGGAAAAACCCTTATTCAAGTCCTTTCATTATTCTTATAAATACTCTTATAAATTACTATAATATATAAGTATATTTTATAAATTATACACTATTATCCTTACAAATACTCTTGTAAATCACTCAATTTCTCATAAATACTCAATTTTTATAACAGAGTTCACTTCATTTCACAAGACACTATTTTTACATTATCCAGCTCTAAAATACTCCCTCATGATTTTTTTGATAGGAAGAGGTCCAATTCTTGGCATGAAGTCATTTTCGCCTCTGTGCGAGATAACTTTTCGAAAAAAAAACACGAAGCTCTGTCCCAGAAGGCAAGCGAACAAATGCGATAGCTCCGACAATGCTTTAAGATGTGAATAATACGAGAGTAGTGCGATTCGATTAAATTCAGCAGAAAAACTTTTATAGCACGAGCTCCCTTTCCGGCGTCACGTACGAGTGCTATCTAATACTTTAATTAATCCGTTGAGCGACTCGATAAGGCCTCGGTATAAAATTCATTACCGGGAAAGTAGTATCTACATGAAACATAATTATTCGATGAGGGTCAGAGAGAGAGAGAGAGAGAGAGAGAGAGAGAGAGAGAGAGAGAGAGAGAGAGAGAGAGAGATTCATCTCTCACGAGACCTGACCCACCACGAACAACTTTCCGAAGTGAGCTTGGTTTTCTTCTTGGGCATTTCAGAAATATTATATCGATCTATCAGCTGTTATTAGAGTACTCTTTAACATTGATACGTTTGAAAAAGCATTCCATGAGGATAAGAGCATGCAACTTTAAGTTGTACATTGATTGCCGACGGATTTGGAATACTGAGGCAGAGCCAGCATGAGCTACCGTTTCCCCAATTTTTGCGATTGGTGGCACTTGTTTTTTCCCACAAATCACATATTTTGCTGAATGCTAAAAGCATTTTGGCAGCAATTCATCTTGAAAAACGAATATATTTTAGATCACTTAATTCGTCTCAAAATGTGCTATAAAAAAGGATATAATTGCATTTTAAAAAACCAAGTTCACTTCAGGCTCATCCCGGAGACGTCTCCACCAGAACGATACTCACGTACATCATCAGATGTCACCTTAAAAACTTAATAGATTATACTCGAAAGATTTTTTTCTGAACAATGTATAGAAAAAAATACTTTATATAAAAAACATTTATGTATTTAATATTAAAATATTAAACCGATGTGCTGGTCTAGTGGTTAGCGTGCTTGCCTCTGAAATCAACACATCGGGAGGTCGCGAGTTCGAATCACCGGCTCGTAGTTTCGGAGAGAAATAAAAACACAGGCGTGACGTAGCTTCAGTTCTACACGGGTGTCGCGCACACGGACCGGTACGTGTGTGTGTCGGGTGTGTATGTAGCCTGTGAGCTATTTTTCGACGAAACGCGACTAGCTCCGAGGCTGGAAAGCGAACTCGTGACCGGCTGTATTGGTATAGGTTTTCCGCAGTTTCCTTATACCCATGACGGAAAATATCATGGTGAATGCGATAAAGAGGGGGAAGTCGGCTGCGGCCGCAAGGTGGGGATTAATTAGGGATGTGGATTGGAGAAAAAGGTGGGAAATCCCTGTACATGGACGCTACAATTAAGCTACTTTTATATCAATATGCTTAAACTTACCGAAATATGATTTTGGAAAAACCGAGGTTCACAAAATACTGAATAGGAGAAGAACTGGCTACTATGAGGGCGGACTGTGGAGTTGAATATCACTTAACATCAAACCTCCTTCTACCGGGGCTATAATAAAAGCGTTTATCGTTATTCGAAGCTTTATTTGAAAAAATGACTGTGAACGTGATTTAACGCATGGATTTCGAAGTAATGAGAAATTTCTCATCCACCTCTCATGCTCGAGAGCATAGGGATGTATGATATCACCGTGGAATATGAGCTGCCATATACAAATACATACTAAACGACTTATGTCAACTGTATGTGATCGTACCTGATCAGAGTAGGAACGTTGCCGTTTGATATCGATTTCAAAGCCTCTCCGGTAGGTATACGGCGAGTATGCCACTCATCTCATGCTGATGTACTCTCGTGAAACATCAAACGCATTCACCACGACGGAAAACATTGGTTACACTCAGCGAGGTACACAGTGCTTCTAGAGAGCTTGGGTGCCGAATACGTCTCGTCGCTGGCGCACATCTTCGCAAGAGTTATACGGAAGTACGAGTAGAATATTTGGTAAAATCCGTACGCCATTTCATACGGCAAAAAATATGCTTTCGTACAGATCGCTGCATCGATCGCAACGGAGAGTAGAAGGAAAAAAAGATTCGCTTTGCAGATTGCCAATTTCTCTGACTTCCTGTTCCAGAAGCCCTACAGTCATGAAGTAAAAAAATAGCAAATGTATCAGGAAAGTGTAGTAGGAAAAATATATTCAACAAATATGATTGCACGCTTCGACATTTAAAGGGGTAGAGATCCCTTTGACAGTCGAAAATAAGCTGATTTTTAAGACTTTTTTGTGTCGAAACTTCATTATAAACATTTTACGTACATATTATTACATCTTTGAATTTTCAAAATGGCGATCGTACCATACTTGCTTCAGAGACGATTGCCACCGGAGTTATTCAAGAGTGCACAACCTGCTAGCGGCTGGTGCATTCATTTGAAACATCAGAATGAAAAGGTTTAACATTTGTCAGACCCACTCGCTCTATGTGGACCTAAAAATCGATAGAAATGTGACAATTCAAAAAATAATACATGTTTGAAAAATGTTCTCTTTCTTATAAAAAAATGTTCAATAGTATTTTTTAATAATGAAGTATTTTTTACAATCATTTTAAGGAAGTTTAGGTCCACATAGATGGTAGTTTTTCTTATAGAAGTGTGCAAAATTTCAAAAGGCTCGATCGGACAGTTTTCAATGATCGCACACGAGGTTCACGAAAAGTGATTTTCATAAAAAGGCGTTTAACAATTCAAGACTCAACAGTTTTGTGACTGAATGATGGTTATAAAAGGCCCTCAGCTCTCTCATGGACATCATTTTCGGCCATACGCAATTTTTTACGTTATAAAGGGCTCTCCCCCTCAATATTTTTTTATATGAAAATACAACGCGTTTGTATGGTCAGCTTTTTATTTGATATTTTTAATTGACTATTGATTGGTTTTTTGTTTACTTCAGTAAGGGTGAAACATCGAAGATCCGAATCGCGAGTACGTGAAAATATCAGGAGTAAATGCCATCTAGGTGGGCCCATTCAGTGAGTAGATTCGTTCTGTTTGATTCAATGTTGAAATGACCCCGATACAAGCAGTTTTATCGATAGCCATGATAGCGCGTTCCGTTGTCGATTGTTGGATTGGTATAGAGGACTGCCAGACAGTGGATGTGGATCAAGCAATAATTCATGCTCCGCCATTCGACGTTCATAGTACGCATTTGCGTACGCGTGATCCAAGATTGTTTATTCATAATTTACCGGTATCCGTGCGATCGGGGCTTTATATCAGCTGTTATCGAGGCATTCAATGCCGTTATCGGGAAAGTATATGAGGCAAATATCGATGGATATTTATGTCGAGTGCTATCTCTCTCCCTCCCTTTCTCGGGCGCCCGGCATCGCTAGAACTGTTTATGGTGTCTCGTAAAAATGTCCGGATATTAATATCATTGGAATTTTATCCGCGCGGAAATGCAATAAAAACGCTGGGTGCAAAGCTCGCAGCTAAAGCGTTGAAGTTGATGTGCTGCACGGGAATCATCGGCAACGTAGACACTCCGCGATATAATTGTAAAGTGCAAGGAGACTCTGTGACAACCTATCAAGAGCATACAGGATTCGAGAGAGAGGACAGGGACGAACTTTTAATTGTAGAAGATGCTCTGCGAGCTCTTGGACCCTCTTGTCGTCTCTGACCTAGCTCGCGAACTGCATTTCTATGGGATTCTCTATGTTTAACCGTATGTCACGGTCATGAGTGTCCCAGACCGCATGTACCTCGATATCTTAAGCATAAAAAATAAAAAGGGTGCTCTTCCCTCCCGAGGGAAAGAAGAAGCGAAATAAGTGGAGGCAACTCGAACGATATGGAGAACATGAAAAGTAAGAACCCTGGCAAAAGTAGAAGTTTCAAAAAATCGATTTTTTTCTCGCTAAAACGGCGCTTTATCATGATAAGAATAAGTTACTATTCAATTTATAGCAAGAACATCTTTTTTCATCGACTTTGACCGTATAACGTAAGCCCACCTCTGGCACGGCCAAAAACTTTAAACGCGTTTTTCTCGAAGCAGCTTATTTCCTATTGGCGTGACAAATAACTTCAACAGGGATTTCAGATTAATCGAAATCTTTTCATTTTTTGAGCAGTTTTATACGAAATTTTTCACGGAAAATTTATTCCTACAACTACAAAACATTCAAATATCTACAACTTTTGAATAAAACAATATTTTTTAAATTCCCTACGTACTTCTCTGGGGATTCTAATGTAGATTGACGAGAATTTTTGTTTGTTGTTGTAGATAAAAAAATTGTGGATGCTAAATGTCACGCCGCGGAGCACCTAAAAAAGAGATAACAAAAGAAAATATTAGTAGCCGGCCATTTTGTACATCGAAAAAAAAAAATATTTTTTCTAACAGCTTGATATTCATACTAATAGATGTGTAATTAATTTTATGAGTGAATCACTTTAGTATACAAAAAAAATGTTAAATTCGCACATGATTTTATACCCGTTACTATGGCCTAACCCCTTAAAGGTATGCTAAATGAACATCTTCCTTTAAAAAATGCCGTTATTTTTGCCATTTTTAAATCATGCGTTGGGAAAAAAATCACCAAATTGGCCACTACTAAAATAGTAGGTCATTAGTGAATGATGCGTTTATACGTTGATAGTATTGCGAGTACAAATAAGTCTCCTCACTTTGACAAAAGATGGCCCCAACAGGAGGTTATGGTTGAAACTGTCAAATGTAAAACGTCGTATCGTCAGGCTGGACAACTGGCAAGACCATAACCTTGTAATATTAGCCATTTTGTATTAGCATGACATAATTTTTTTTGTGCGAAAATGTCAAGTTTTGAGCCGAATATGCGTCATTTGCGGAAAGTTTATAATTGTCCTTTACTTCTTTCATTGAAAGAAATCTGCAGCTGAGGCGTGTCGATTACTTGTAGAAGCATATGGTGAGGCTGCTTTAAGTGAGAGCAGTTGTTGTGAGTGGTTTCAAAAGTTTAAGAACGGTGAGTTTGACGTCGAAACCAAAGAACATAGCGAAAAGCCGATAGGAAGACGCGGAATTGGAAGCATTATTGAAGGGAGATTCGTGCCAAATGCAAGAGTTCCCGCAAATTATGCTAATTCGGCTCAAAACTTAACATTTTCGCACGAAAAAATTATGCGATGCTGATACAAAATCGCTCATATTTCAATGTTAAGGTCTTGCCAGATGTCCAACCCTACCATATGACGTTTTACATCTAACCATTTCAACCATAACCTCCTGGTGGGGCCATCTTTTGCCAAACGGCGGACACTTATTTGTACTCCTAATATACTTATACGTGGACAAAAAACAGTAAATAGAGACGAGGAACTAGCAAATACCTGGGTGTCCTTTCCAAAGCACCATTCCACATACGTTATTTCGACCAAGGATGGAGTGGAAAAAATGTTATCCATGCACTCGTAGGCATTTACGTCGAACGTTGCGGAGATTCATTTGAGGCTACACAAATCTCTCGTATACATATATGTCCATTATTCAACTGTAATAGAAAACCAAGACCGCGAATCCCGAGTGTTTGTTCTGGACTCCTCTTTGAAGTTTGTGATTATCCGAATACTGAAGTAGGTTCTGATATTAATCAATTTCGAGCTCTCAACTGACGTGTGCCCCGTCTGATCCATCAATGGGATGAGCTGACCAGTATGTCGCCTTCGTAGCCCCGTTCTCGGTCGGTCTGCATCGGAGTTTGCAAAAAGCTTTTTTTTAACAGCAACCCTAGCTATTGCAAAAGATTTGCACCACTGATAATGCATCTATCAGAGAACACTCCGGACGAAAGTGGGAAGTAGTACAGCCTGTCTGCGGTCTGACGTTCCACATTTTCACTCTCGTCAATCAATAGTTAATCACAATGCCCGCAAATTTGTAGCAACATCAAATTGTGCCGTTTTTGTGCACCCATATGTACATGAACTTTTCTCGATGGTAGCAGCTTCCTGCAGTATCATTAGTTTCAATGACTACGAGGAAAAAGCTACAGAAGTTTGGTTCAAGGAAGTTAGACCGGTCAAACGAGAGCCTAGAAATGGTAGAATCCTGGGGATATCATCTGGTTCTGGGGATTCATCTGGTTCTGTTCCAAAATCGTGCCGAACGCAGTAGCCTTGCCACCTTATCGTGATATCTGTGTACACAAGGTAGAGTTGGCTTTTACCGAGTCTCCGAAGCTGCGGGAGAAGAATTATGGAATGGATTGAAGAGCAAGCGACTGCGGTAGCAACTGAAGGGGTAGAAGTGAATACGAAGTGATAGGAAGACGCTTCGACGTGTTCGACGAGTTATATGAAGCGAAAGGAAGAGGGACCATGGCCATGAGACACATGGCAAGACGAGAGACAGCTGTGAAATAGTAAAAGAAGGTAGTAACAGAGTCGATGTGAGGGTCGCAAGGAAAGACCCACCACCTGTTGCCATGACTACCGCTGGGAGAGCAACAGCCTCCTCGCGGAAGAGAGAGAGGGAGAGAGAGAGAGAGAGCGCAAGCTCCCTATCACTGAAACCCTGCTGCCGCCCTCGCACTGGCCAGAACTCGCCGTTTCCTTCTATCTATGTTATGTACATGAGGTTGTGGTTCCCGACGAATCCTGAGGCTGCGTTTATCACTTTGACGACCGTCGATTATCAGCCTCCTGAAGCTATGGACGGCAAAAAGCAAAAATTGTCGATGAAGAACTTCGTCGTCGAGTGGAGTACAATGAAAAGCACGTATTTCCGAGCGCTATTGCAGTAGACCGTGTTGCACAGAAAAATAAATAATGAAGTTTGCGGACTACGGTTGCAGGCACGGTGCAAAAAGTTTGCGTCTCTTTGAACCTCATCCTGCGAACTGTGTATCCTCAAAGCGACTAAACGGACTTTGTCGATGGAGGGCTAACACATTAACGACAGTGTCGTGAGGTTTTTTCGCGTATATTTCCTGCTTTAGATTCCTAACAGTCAACATATATAAAAGGCATCGAAGCGTGAACTCCTGGTAGCAACGACAAAGAAAATGGCCGCTATCGCGTTTCGTTGTGCGTCTTATTGTTGGAGCCATCTGGGAAAAGATTGCGCACTCGTGAAATGGAATTGAGGCGAAAACGAGAATTGATATTGTATCATTCGCAACCTCGTGTCCTAGAGCCTTCTCATGTGCACTAACTGCAAATTTATACCACTCAAACCATTACGGACCGTCCAAAAACTTAGGAGTTCCGCCAATGGTCTTATTTTTCAAGTAGTCAGATGGTCTGACCTAAAATTTCGACCCTAGATAGTCCATACCCAGTGGCCTTTACATCGACTGCCCCGCGTCGCAAGCTGTAGAATACTGATTACAATTGATCATACCAAGTTCCGGCAATCCACCATTTTGCAAACAAGATTCCGGTGAGTGCTTTCTCATTGTGTACATCCAGCTCTATGAGCGTTCCCTATGAGGAACGAACGAGAGAATTATCGTGCAATCAGCGCTACGAATTGAATAGTAAAATTCCCTCGCCTGAACAGTCATAACCGGATTACGTTCATCATTGATGACATTGGTGATCTGAGCTATTGCAAAAAAATTCCCTCTGTCTCTCTTGTGTTCTGCAAGGGAAGCATTACAAGGCGGGAATAATAATACCGCTCGGAACAAAGAATAAACGAAGCGAGACTAAACTACGAGAGGGGAAATCTCGCTATCTCATCATACCGAAACGAGTAGTGCTTTGCTACTCGCGAGAAATCTAATGGAACGGCCAACGATCGTGAAAGCATAGGTATTGTTCGAAATGTGATTTATTCTCGCTCAATTCCTGACCATTTTTCTGCGCCAATAAGTAATCGCACCATCTATCCGACATGATGAAAGAATGATGCGAATTATATTGGGGATTGTAACAAAGGCGAAAAATAATTTCGGAATATTAATGAACAAAAGTTTCTTCCTTATTTGTGTTGATTTCGTTTTGGATTCTACTTTTATCGTCGCAGTATTATTGCTGTTATCCGTTTTCGTCATCTAAGCACAATTAAGTAATTCATTCGTTTCATCGTCATTCAATGTGTGATGTTATATGAAAATGGGGTAGCGTTCATCATCGGGTTGAGAACTGGGTAGTAACATCACTTATACGGCGTTACGTCCACGCGAACCCTTGTTTTCATAAAAAATGTTAACACCCTTCGAGAGGGCCTCCCTTAAAACGAGTCCTCTTCATAAGTACTCCTGTGATAATACCGATGAGCTTGAGTAAAACCGAATTGATGTATTTCGCTAGAATGTTCATTCCGTTTCTTCTCCGTTCCAACGCGTATTACACGCTGCGAGGATTTTCCCAGCACTTCTGCCCTCGGGAATATGCATGTCTCACTGGAACTTTATTCTTTATCAGTGGCTCATTTTTCTCTTACCTTTCCGCAGGAACAGGACGAGTAGGGAAGAAATGCGGAGCGATCTTCCATAAAATCCTAACCCGTATACAACTTCAGCCACGTCATGCTGCACACAGAAATTTGGATGCATATATATGTATTACAGAATTTCATACATATTTCATGTTCGTCCGATTTTACTTCAACTATACACAAACCACGCCCGCTCGATTCTCTTCCTCCATTTCTCTGCTGCATTAAAGTTTTCAAGTCCACTCATCTCGTGGAGCATTACATCGTACTTTCCAGCCTCCTTGTGCCTCGATTGGTGAAAGCGTTTCGTTCACTTTACACTGATAGCCGACACTGGTGTATGGGCGCTCGAGGATCAGCTTCGGCAGTCCTACAGCGTTGTGTATGGCCGATATTCGTAGTAGTGACCGCTTAGCCGTGCACCGACTGTCGCATCCACCAGTCTGCCGAAGGCGAAAACTTCTGAGATCCTGATCTAGATACATGAGTCAAACGTCTGTGCACCAGAGAATTAGAAGGATGCGGGGTCGTCGATACCGGTACGGGTTTTCCACAGTTCCCTGCACCTTCGGTAAACGTGGTATAGTATAGCTTAAGACGGCTGTGGACGCGACAGAAGTTAGGTTAGATTAGCGAAGTGTGGACAGGGAGTGATCGGAAAAGCTTCACTGGGAAAGGGTAGTACGTAAAAACCCGCAAGGCCATACGTTGGAAGTCGAGAAAAATATATACACTTGGACCTCCATAAACGGAACCTCCGCAGATGCAATCGCCCCCCCACTATGTGCCGAATATCGATCGTTGTAGCGCATGGTGGGAGAAGCGCCCGGCCTCAACGTGAGGCTCGAAGCATAGCATGCTAGACAATAAGAGAAGGCTTTGAGGGGTACTGAAACCAGCTACCCCCCGCCGCGCAGAGCCCGCTGGAGTGAATGGTGCGCAACCTCTGTTTTTGCAAGTGCGAAGCGGAGCCGATCCCACGGCTGTGCCGATCAAAGAGGTTCCAGTGTATTGGGATGTCGAATAAGTTCGCGCTGTTTTTTTCGCAAATAATAATGCTTTAGTTTTAAAAATCATTCCTAATGCTTCCAAACGTTCTGAACTGTTGTAGGATCGACTCCTAATAATTCTGCAAGTCCAGCTAGTGTCTGACATGAGTGTTCGTGAATTAATGCCTTCAATTCAATACATGAAAATAATTATTTTTGAAGCGTCTAAATCCATCTCTGCATGCTGTTTCCGACAGAGCATGGTCGCCGTAAGTCTTAATAAGAATAGGGAACCTTACGGCCAATTTCTTCCGCAAGAGGAGACATTGTATTATAACGTAAACGAAACATGACGTTTAACGAGAATCTCTTTGGTTTTGCCCGTGTTTCTACGACTACTGTTGTATTTTCTCTAAAAAAATCCGTTTGTCGTGAATAAATTGTGAAAGATGCATCAGTAGTGTGCAATTGGATGTAGAAACGAACGCGTTTATATATTTCCTAAAAACGAAAAACTTTGCAAGCAATGACGAATGTTATACACAGCAAGCACTTTACCGCCACAAAACATTCAAGGCTGTATTCTGTTCATTTTAGATCTACAGACTATAGAAATTATGGATTTGTTACAGCTCAGTGTATAATCTTAATATTTTTGACGCTATTTATGTCTAAAAGTATATTCTAAAGTAGTTAGTCATCATAACCTAGAAAATTCTGTTATATTTCTGTTAAATATTTGCATTTTTGTCACCTCCTAGTATTATTTTATGACATAATGCTTACCTAGCTCATTTTCATTCTTTACGGGGATGAAACTGAACTGGGAAATATTGAAAATAAGGGTTATACCTTTCCTGTTTGTTTGACGTAAAAAAAGAAATTTCAAAGGATGAACGGAGAAGGAAAAGAGTAGAAGCCGGTTTTTCAATTCCGGTATAGTCAAATATCCGTAAATATTGTCCATTATGTCCATTCATATAATTTAGGTACAAAACAGACACCGTAAAAATGTACCGCGCGCGTTGACAGCTTATTTTGTTTACATTGTGTTTACGTGGCGCCAACTGCGCTGAGCTTTGCATAAGATTCCCTATTCTGTGTGCTTCAGCTGCAGGTTGTTTTACAATAAAGTAGTGCAGTAAAATTCCCCGTAAATACTTTTTTATTGGCACGAAATTTGACATGTTTAACACTACGAAAAAAAAGTTGTCTACACATCAGAGAAATTACATACACTGAATTTCAAGCTTGTTTATAGTATCTCTTCATAGATACGTTACCATCTTGAACTACATGCGCGCAGTTCTGATAGCGCCATCTGTTTTAAAATAGCGAAACTTATTCAACATCCTGATATATAAATGTAGAACTTCCCATTCAGTTTCAATCTTTCACTCTACACTTCCAAATGAAGTAACATGACAGAACAAGAGATACCCTCGAATATGATACGTAGTATGTTCATGAGACGGACGTTTCAAGGCCTGACATTATTTTCATATAACGTTGAGGATGTTATGGGCCTTTCGTCTCAATTCGAATTTGCTTGTGCATTATGCGAATAAAAATACGTTTTCGACAATCGTTCGCTCTGCCAATTTTACTACGCGAAACGTTCATGCGCTGGTACATATTTAACTGTATTTATTTATTTAATGCAAACACTCGCTCCTTGAAGTTGGGCTGAGTACTTACTGCATACCAGTAGGACAAGCAAAGTCGCGAGTAATCGGGCTACGAGCGGTACAAACGCATGTATACGATTCTCGAATCATCATTTTTGTTCTCGCTATGCAAACGAGTGATCTAGAACTGCCAGCAGGTAGTAGACGGAATCATGCCCGCGTGGTTGGCCCTACTAACGAAACGTAAACGTAACCAAACATTCGGCAGGAAGTGCGAATTCAGGAAAGATGGAATGCATTGAAACAAGCCCATCGACACAGATGACACTTCCGCTCTTTATTAGATCGAGATTTTTCGTCAGTCTCTCGTTGCGTGATTTCTATACGAGTGTGGATAGCTCGCACAAGAGAGCACCAAACTGTTCAATCACGTGTTTCAATGCCTATTCCTCAGGACTGCGTGATTGTGGGCGAAGACGAGAGATCGCGGTCAAAATGAATTATGCTCCTTCAACTTACTCCATTTGACGCCAGGGCTCGAAAAATCATATATTTCTTTAGAATTCCGAGAAAAATATCGCTCTCGTAGTAGAATCATGGAATCGGTGCGTGAGCACGGATTGAGGTTAAATTTATGCCGAGTTTGAAGCGAGACTCTTGACAGTCCAAAAAACCCTACACGTCCAGAGAAACGGAGCGTTCGAAATTTGTACCAGGTGTGCAAGTATGAAACCGGAATTTTTGTACAGAAAAAACACGTTTATTGTAATGATATGATACAAAGTATCATATCATTACCGTAGGTACATCCGCCAGTTGTTGTTGTGTTTGAGCGTCGTCTTCGTCCAACAAGGCTTGCAGGTCAGCGTCTTCAAACTTTTTCGGTGGTCTTCCACGTTCTTCGTTCCTCACGTCAAAATCGCCACTTTTGAACCGTTTGAACCACTCGAAACACTGTGTTTTACCGAGAGCATGCTCACCAAACGCCTCCGCAAGCATTCGATGCGATTCGGCTGCGGTTTTCTTCAGATGAAAACAGAAAAGTAGTGCTGTCGGCAAATCGTAATTTGTTGGCACAAAACTCGACATGTTTATCTCTAATAAACTAATGCTACTGAATGAAACTCGTGTTATTGTGAGTTGGAAATCTTTGTCGGATATCAATACAATAACAAGACACCGCTGACGTGATGTGTCGGTAACTGCATCGACATCTAGCGCCACCTATGGGCAAATTCCGGTTTCATACTTACACACCTGGTATGTGCCCGGGTGATGACTGATCGTAGAAAGGTGGCTACTTTATTTCTATTCACGCGTCTACTTTTCTCTTGGCCATGGTGTACAGGAAACTTATGAATAATTCTCGTTACATACATAAAAGTGCGTTTCAAATCAATTCAACAAATGTGTATGTTGGCATCGTTACGTCTACACGAACCATTGGTGAAATTCCTCTATATCGAGAGCCTCACCGGTATTGGGATTCGATTCGATTCAAATCCAAATAAATGAGCCGGTTTGATAGCGCATGAAATGGTATAGGATAGACGAGGAATAGAAATACCCTTGAATCGTTGGGTTCATAGGTACGGGCACAATGATACCTCACCGATCGGAAAACTACACTCTGAGAGTAGTAAGCCATCGAAAACGAGTAAGCAATCTTTCGTCCCTACCAAACGCTCGTGTAATGTCGAGAGAAAAGAAAAAAGCACGCGGGGAAAGCGACGCTGCCAAAAAATATAGGTATCACAGGAGCAGCAGTCGCAGCACATTGCGCAGGCTTTTATACATTCTGAGGAAATTCATCCAAACTGGTATACGTATATAGATGGAGGTACGATTTTTATCGGAGACTAGAGCGAATAAATCGACGTAGAAAGAAAATCTGTGTTCTATTGAGATGAACGGTCGTTTCGTGTCCCCTTCCGGTGTGTTGTGAAACCCGACCATTTTTCAAGAGCCGAACAAAAATTGAAGGGCACCTGTATTTCTTTGGGCGACAGAACAGTTGTTGTCCTTGTAAATCCCCGAAAATTCCTCCATCGCGTTTTTTTGGTGGCTTTTTTCGGTGGATGGACTATCGACAACGGCGAAAGCGCGGATTTACTATTACCTGCATCTGAAATTTTATCGTATGATATATATTGAATGCCGACATGGGGTAATATCGCCCAAACGTACAACCAATCAAAGATGTATGAATCAATCAGCGGATACCAACCTTCAGCTGGAAATTTCCAAAGTTGATGGAGCTTTATTATAGCTGTTTAGCAAGTTTCGGCGAATGAATATCCGATAACTAAGAGACTCCCCTTTTCTCAAATACTTCTGCTTCGCTGCTCACCATCCAACCTATCTTTCTTGTTTCACTCCGTTTGGTACAGGATATAAGGGTGGCGTTATATGTATTGACTTTGCTGATGAACTCCCATCAATGCATTTAATGTAATACTTTTTTATTCTGGAGATTTGACGCGGAAATGCTCATCGATGGAAATAACGTAATCACGCCTTAGAATGGCATATGCAGAGCTTGACGACTGGAAACCTATGAACCGAACAATAAATAAATTGACAGTCCTTCGACCCAGTTTGATGCACAAACCTTCGATGAATCGGCAATTCCCTATTTCAAGACAACGACCGGAGGAGAGATGCACATTAACTGCCAATTCTACCGCTTCGTCGTTCTGACAAACTTAAATTGTCAATCCGACAGAAGTAATAGGGAAACCCCGCAATGTCTTCACTCGCATCGAATATACATCGCACCACAATCCAATTTCTCTCATAATGAAGAGAGACGAGAATAGAACGGAAGGAGCGTAGACAAATTGTCATTTTTTTTATTGTTCTTGTCGCTGCTCACGGATATACACTCACCCAAGCCTTCACACTGGTGCTTTATCAAAGGAATCCCTTTTTATCGGTGCTGCGATAAAAATCTCAGAGGCGCCCTTAATGAAATATCCACGTTCGCGGTGAGTTCTCGAGATGTATTATCATTTAAATGAAAAATATACCTACGTCTTCCATCAGCGCTCTATATTTGTTGAACTTCGAGACATTGAGCTGAAATTCGATACTTGTATTCACTTTTCAGAGACATAATGAATAATTTCAACATTACGAAATCGTGAGCTTTGCCAAAAAGTGTTGTCGCATTTTCCGTACGAGTGTCAATAAAAAATCCCACCATTTGTATCTGGGATGCTTGGCGCAAAAGACTTGACGAATTTATTCGCTCCTGTTCGACTCTGCAACAGAAAGGCATTTTCCGCAAGGTGACGCTTGAATTTTCGCGCAACTGTCCACTCGCGCTCAGGGGCTAAGGTATTACGATGCTCCTTAGAAGCGTCTACGATATTGCGAATAACGGGATTACTTCCCAACCCGAAACATGCGCGTTGCTAAGAATAGAGACGTCATAGGAGTTGCTGGCAACCAAAAAGGCTCGAACCATTCAGCCCCCAAGCGGTTGTCAGTTGAGCTCTTATCGGTGCCAGCAGGCGGTGTGTACGGAACATAGGTGCACAATGAAATCTCTCACATCTTGCATAATGTGGAAACGAAGTGAGCCATTCGAATCGGCAGCCAGACGCAGTCAAGACGAATCGCTTGGCCGACTTAAAATCTCTTTTCTCACCTTCGCGCAAACCAACACGAGCGAAACGCTAATACATCGGTCTTTCTACATCGAATCGATCTGGCTGTCATGTTTGTTGTATTCAGTTTTCTCTCTCTTGGGGTTTTGTAAAAAATCGCAAGAAAATTCTTCTAAGTGGTTTTTCTGCAAGCTCGATGGTTCAGTGGGCCGATGTTGCAGAGGATGCAAAGGAACCAGAAAGTATGGGGTTGTAAATGACCAGAAAAACGATGTGCCGAGTGTACTTATAAGATAGAAGAGAAGTCTTCAATCCGACCGAACGAGACGGGCTCCCTTGCGACCGGGCCTAATCTGCATATGCCATTCCGGAGATTTTGCGGTTCGAGGATGTTTAGGAAAAAAACGGCTCGATTTTTCGCATGCAGGCAACGCCCGTGGGAAGGAAGCGTGCGACATGAACGTACAATTAAAGTGTCCTCCAGTTCATGCTTCTCGTATTCATTATTCATGTGACGTGGAAGTTAATCACGCGTGTATATTCAACGAAGCATGGTTATTTCGTTCTCTTGGCATCCCTTTCTCTATCCACTTCGTATATTTTTTTGCCGCTTAACTATACTTCGCATGTGCTGGCGGCAACTGTGGGACGAGTACGAACAATTGTCTCAACCCTGGGGAGAATGCTTGTTCATTCAACGGGTTAAAGCTTCCATGTTATACTACTTATGCTGCCCAACCCCACGTATTAGATGAGAAATGGCCTAGCATTTTTCGACAAAATTGGGTCTATACCTGGTGCAGAATTGGACGCCTGCCGGCTTCAATACAGCCCGATAATGGGCTAAAGCTTGTCATTCTTTGATTGCCGGTGTTCGATGTGGGGTAGGCTAGCTAGAGATTTATACAATCTTCCGAGGTTCAGGCCCAGGGGAAGCTATCTAGGGTTAGATAAAAATTAAAGTCTGAGGTAGCCTCAGTTGTCTAGCCATTGCCTGGTTGTCAGCCGTACGCCAGTGGTCAATTTATGAACAGCATACTCATCGGTCAACAACGTCGATTGAACCCTGATCTTACCGTTTGGTACCATCGTTTCGCTACCAATTATCGTTCCGAGCTTTGATGTGATGGGAGGCGTCGATAAATTTTTTCGCAGGCATGCAAGCTTGAGGAACGTTTTCTTAGAATATTTTATTGAACGCGAATAACAATGTGGATATAACAGATCATGACGGAAAATGCCAGAGGACTTGTCATTCAAGAGAAACCTTTACCTGTCTGCTTTAAATTTTACCATATTCATTTACAGACAGTGTATTTGACATTAATGGAACCAAAGTCGTAACAAAAATCACCATGAGACGGAGCCGACAAAGGAAACTCCGTCACGAGATTAAACTTAAGCGCGAAAGTTGTAAAGGGTACAATTAATTCAAAAGCACCTTGAACTCCTTGCGGATACGGGACGGAAAACACGAATTCCTTTCGGAAATGAAACTCCACAATGGGGTGCCCGAGACGAAATAATGGTTTCGACGGTGACTATTGGAATATCGCTCATGAAAGAAATTACACGATCAATATCGTCGTGAGGACGAGAATTATTATGATAGTATGATGGAGAGCCATAAAAGACGATGTCATTGTGTGATTCTTTACCTATCATGAAACATTTATTTTCCTATTCGTTGCGGCGTAAAATCAGCCGTGATTTTAGTAATCAATTCTATCAACACTACCAATGCGCCACTTATGCATTGACACAAGATGAGAAAGAGAAAGGGGCGAGTGTTACGAACATTATAATAAACGGATAAACGTATGGTTCGTGGAAGATAATTATTCCCGACAACGGGTGGTGTATCAATTATTTATGATGAGACGAAGTTCACAAACTCGAAGCTTCTCGTGAAATATTTATTAGAAATACAATACAGATATACTAGTCTTTGCTAGATAAAAAATTGAAACCCGCCGTTCCTGGAGCTCGGTATATCTGTTGAATTGCCGCGATTCGCCTTTCCACATAGCTTCCAAAGTTGTTGTATTCCCTCAGGCGCAGGCTTGGATATATCTCATGAAAAGTGATCACTACCAACGAAGAATATTTAAATATTAACGTTGAAATTATATCAACACTTCTCGAAACTAAATTGTTGCTATAATAGAACCCAATTTTTTGGAATATTCACAGATTCCATTTCTTTCTTGAAACAGGTCGACTCTTTATACGCGCGTTTTACTTTCATTTTTCCTCATTAAAAATTACGATATACCTTCAATCATTCGGTAATCAGCGAGATTTTTTATAGCCAGCATAATATGTCAGGAAAAAAGTCATATTTATTTCGACTATTTTTCGAACTCTCTAAATTTCCTGAAGTATTTGAACTTGAGGGGCCACAATTCTAAACACGATAAACATTTTTTTACAGACCTCAAAATACCTACAAAACACGGTGTTGAAGTTCGCATCGTTGGAACACAATAAAAGTTTCTTTATATATTATTTCTTTATTTTTATTATGATATAAAATATTTTTATGGATTTATATAGTATAATTTATTTACCGATTTAAAACAAATATATATACCGATTTAAAAAAATGTTAAAACATTCTTGCGGCATTTTTGTAGGCGAAATATTCCAAAATAAGTTGAAAGTGTTCCGAAATATTCATTTTCATTGCATTCCAACGATGCAAACTTCAACCTCATCACAAAATGCAGTGGTCTAGTCAGCAAATCTATCAATTTCTGTAGTCCGGTTTAAATATAATTCCCCAAAGTTAATATTTTTATGCTGAATGAACGCTCCTGTCATAAAAAATGTACAAATGTTTGCATTCTTGCGCCTTTCAAGTCAGATACGATGACTCCCATATATTCGGAGAAAACCCTGGAATTGGCGCATTCTTGCGGAAGAGATGAGAAGTAGGGCAATTGAATTTTTTTTTCTGTAGAAATGCCGCTTTCGCTCGAACGACTTTTGAACTCACGTGCACAAACGCACAATAGATGCCATTTCAATGTACAAACATACGGAGCTTTCCATCACAAAAAGTTCTAGCTGTCAGCTTAACAATCAACGATTTTGCAAAATGACCAATTATTAAACTTCATTAATGCAAAAATACTTCGAGAACCGTTTTGATACCAAAATTGCACAAAAAAACGGAAAGATAGAAACTCGACACGATAATGTCAATAATTAGTTAGTAAATGAGTATATTCCCACATGATAATAATTCGCATCCGAAAATGGAAGCGACGTGACCGACATAATTCAATTGTGATCCAATCGCCAGTAACTGTGACATGCATGTTCATCCCAATTATTACAGTTTCTCAGTGACCCTGAATACCGTTTTGGGTGAGAGCAGAGAACGCTTGGTTGGAAAATATGCGCTGCAGCATTGCGAAGCAAAGTCTGTCACCAAGAATAGAAAAGAGAAAAATAAGTCTATCTACAAAGAATCAAATGCCGCGGGAAGATTCGAACGTCCAATCGCTGTAGCCTGTGTTCATTGCATTCTTACGAGCGCTTTAGGCAATACGCCAAGAGAAAACTGTTGACCCATTCGCTGTTCAGTGTGCATAGTTCGGCTTAGAGAGACGAAGCGTTTTCGTAGTGCAGTTTATCTGGTGAGCGAGACCATTCGTTTCGATTCGTTATCCATTTCTGTTCGGCCAACCCTGACCCAGTGCCATATCGTTGCTGCTTTATAAAAACCCACCAAAGCAACCACTAAATGTACATCCATTAATAACAAGATTAAGTGATCGATTAAAAAACGTATCCTGTTGTGTTGGAAAACCATGAAAATAAGTCTTTAAAAATGTCATGTAATTTCTTGTTCCACAAAGACGATGATCACTACTTAATTTTTAATAAAGTTCTGATGATACCAGACGGCTTCATTACCCTGTCTCAGGCGCTCGAGGTCACGCATGCTTCTCCCTAGTAGCGATTCACTTCTATCCCAACTCTTCCATGGAATTCGCTCGTCATCGCTCCAGCATTACGCTGACACTGGAGAATCCTGATGAGCCAACTGACACTGTCTCGGATCTTGCTACTTAACCATCACCCGTAATACCTGTATTAGCGTCAGGACTCCGCTGACACTAGTATATTCCTAGAGATCCCTGACACTGCTCAAAGTCGAGATGTCCTTGCCTCGTGGACAGCAAAGCCTTATACTCTGTAAATTGACCATGTTGATCACGTATCCTGCTAATTATATTTTCCTGCCGAACAAAAATACGTCATTTTCCAAATACACCGTCTCGCTTTTTCTTCTGTGCACACGTATTGCTATAGAAAGCAACTAGTGAACAAAGTACTACTACGCTTTGAAAGAGAGCAAGCGAAAAATAAAAACCAAATGTTTTTTATTTTAACTTCTGTTTCTCGAAAGAAAACAAAAATGTAAAATGAATCGGGTGAATCTCTTATGTTACCTGTTTATAAAAGATCCAGTTGGGTTTCTGTGAATTTGTGGGAAAGCGAAATTGGGTTTCTGTGAATTTGTGGGATGTGGAGATGTAGATGGAATGTTTTGTCTCCATCAATTCAGCCGGTATAGCGGAATGACAAAAAATTTACATGGTATTTACATTTTGTAGGACAAAATTAATTTTCAATTCTAACGGAAACCAATTAAACAGCGATGTTCTGGATTTTTTGCACGCACAAGATACCTATCATGTATACACTTTATCATACTACTCATTCAAACGAAGTCATCGTTTCACCATGGCAACACAGACTCCCTTTCAGTCCCCTCCTGTCGATGATGAGAAATCAATAGCCGCGGTTTACGAATTCTATGAGAACCAAACACATGTGAGAAACTCCTCAAAATCCCTAAAGGTTCGTGAGTCTAAACACATACTGGTCCTAAGCCTGGACAGTAAAAAATTGAGTAAAAAACAATTGTGGGGTTCGCCGCATACAATTTAATCTCACGTGATAAATTAGATGAAATGTCATAATATGGACAAAGAATACATTTTAAACAATATTGCGTAGTTTGTTAGTTATGTATAGTCAGGCGGATTATTTCCATTAAAATCTTAAGTATTCCGCGCAAAAGCAATCATTTCGCATCTTTATGCCCAACAATTCAATATTACTTAACCGGAGGTGTATTTGTGATAAGATAGTGGGTAAAGACAGAAACAGTTCTCCCCGCTTTCTTCTCTTTATATATTTCTCCCTCCCTCTCTCTCTCTCTCTCTCTCTCTCTCTCGCACTCTTTCTCTCAAAACGAGCGTCGAAATGCCCCAAAATCGATTTTTACTGCTCACTCTATACCGGCTCTCCCCTCCTAATAATCGGAAATAACTTCGGAGCTTAGCTATCTGATGATTGGTATAAAACCTCTTTCTGTACAGAAACCAAAATTTAATCTCTAAAACAAGGCTCTCGTTAAAACTTTAATACTTCAAAAAGCACAGAGAGCAAGGCTAAAAGAAAGGAAGACGATCATCCCTGTGCCGTTAATGGGGACCTCTGGATGCCCTGCGAACTCTAGCTTTCAATCTCCTCCGTACGATTGTGCACATCCGATTTGAAGTACCTCTGATAAGGAACATTACTTTGGTGTCCGCCTTCGATTTTGTTGAAATTCATGTATGTCGTAGAGCATCGAAAACTATTAGATACGTATTTTTTTTATCGACAGAAAAACTGTTTTATGGGGGTTTGATTCATAAGGTTCCGATAATATTTCAATTTTTGACACAATTTCAAACACGGACCATCGATTTTTGCCAATTTTTTCTTCATACCAACCCTTGGCCTCTTTTTCGGCCCTTTTTCAAGTGGACTTTGCGGGAAAACTTCTAAAAGATATCAGGATGAATCGAGCGGCATTGTCTTGTAAGTCTATCAAAATCCTTTTCTAAATCCCCAATAAGTATATGTCACTCGAATAGGACCAACGCTACAGCTGTTTGAAATTTTGAGGAATCTTAAAAAATGTCCGAAAGTGTGGTCATCTTTTTGTACGACTTTTAAACGTTTTCAAGGGTCTATATGATGGAACATTTTACGCCGGTTACGAATATCACCGAGTTCTTTTCGAAAACTCAATATTCCCCGGCACAACGCAAAAAACCTCTTTGGCCATACTTTTAATTATTTATTATAAAAACTGAGGGTTTTGGGGAAAATAAATGCTGATTTCGTATTCGAGAGTAAAAATACATCGATATAAAATTAGAAAAAAAAATTTTTTAAATGCAATTTCTTTTTCCTATTTCGGTGAAAAATAAGTGGCTTTTCTCAATTGCCGCTAATTTCTTCTTCGTTTTAATTTAAAACTCCGCTTTGTACAAATTCTTTTCGCACTTATTTACTTTTAAACTTGCCGCTTCATTCGTCGAGCTGCGATTATTTTTTCGACTTTTGGCAGAATTTCTAACAAGGAACATCCCTCCGGTGTCGGTCTCCGATTTTATTGAAACTCATATATGTGATGGAGCATCGAAAACTTTAAAACATGTATTTTTATTATCTGCGAAAAAACGGATTTAAGGAGGGAAACCGCCCCTCAAAGAAAGGCGTGTCGAGGGGTGATTCTGGAGTTTCACCCCGAAGCAATCGACCGATCTGAATGAAACAAAAACGAAAATTCTTGTAATGAAAAGCGATGAAAAATCCACTATGAAAATGTTAAGAAAAAATTTAATCAGGGGGTAAACCACCCCTCAATTTCCCTTTTTTCACCCCACACTTAACAGGGTTGTGTGCAAATTAATAAAACCGGTATTATTTTGAAGGGGAATTGAAATTAACGTTGACGGGTTTTTGCGTTTTGGCGGCATAGTAATGTTAAGGGGGTAAACCACCCCTGACATACATTTATTTATCATGGTCGTTATTTCTTTGTTTAAAGTGTATCCGCTGATTTTAAATATTTTTATAAGCTACAATGTTTTAGCATATTTCAAAATTATTACATTCGTATTAAGGGGTAACTACCCCTCTGACGAGAAACATCATTGAAGTATCCGCTTTCGATTTCGTTGAAACTCATATAAGTGGTAAAGCAAACTATTAAACGTGTTTTTTTTTTGTATCGGCAGAAAAACGGTGTTAGGGGATGAAACCACTCCTCAAAGTTTCTCCCGCAAGCAGTCCACCGATCTGAATGAAACTAAATCGAAAATTCCTCTAATATTAAGCGATGAAAAATCCACTACAAGAATGTTGATTAAAAATATAATTAAGGGGTAAACCACCCGTCCATTTGCCGTTTTTCACCCCACGTTTAAGAGGGTTGTATGAGAATTAAGAAAACCGGTATCATTTTGAAGGGGAAATCAAAATTCAAGTTGACGCGTTTTTGCGTTTCAGCGGGACAGCAAATTTAAGGGGGTAAACCACCCCTAAAATAAATTTGTTCATCACCGTCGTGTTTTCTATCTTTAACATGTATCCGCAGATTCAAAATATTCTCCCGCGTATTAAAATTATTACGTTTTGAAATTTTTATATTTTAAGGGTAAACTACTCCCTCTAATTACTTTTCGCAGTTTCGCAAAAGGTTTCACGAATTTCGTTAAAACTGCTTTCATTTCATCGGTAATATCAATTTTATATTTGTGTGTGCAGGCATATTCGTTTTGAGCTTTAGGAGCGGTACTTTGGGAGTGGGGACGTGGGGCTACCCCTTACTCATAAGACTCATATTTTCGTGTCGAAACGCTCCGATTTTAATATGCACATCCATTAAGCATCTCCATAGGAATAAACATACACTTCTACTATATCATTGATTATAATAATTTCTAGAACAAGTTATAAGGCTCACTTTGTATATTTCGGAACGATGATGCGCCTGGATCAAGTGATAATTTAGCCAGCGACGTAGTTTTGTGGATATGTATGTATGATATATTTTTTTTATTTTACCGTTTATTTAATTAAACATATTAATGAAACTGAGGGTTTTACAGTAGGTTAACGAACAATTTTTTAATATATTTGGACATATTTCATTTGGGAATCATATCAGCTGATTTAATTAATAGTACTTCTGAAAAGTGTCGCAGTTATATGCCGTCAAATCATTTTCTTGTGACATGTACTTTTTTCATATGATAACTATCAACAATCGTCGCTCATAATTCCTGCAATAATGATAGTCGTCAAAAAAAATGCTTTAAACACAACGACTTTTTGCACCATACACATCTGATAATGGCCAAATTATTGCAACCGGGTATTTCATAATGTGTGTTTGATTCACCAAAACCAAAGGTAACAGGATTTTCAAAATCTTCTGGTTTTTTAGATATATAATCACTTTATACCATGAATATTCAAAAAGATTAGAATACCGCGGTGATGAGAGTTGATTGTGTGTAAGTGATTGCAGTTTAATTTTATTATTCCTCAAGTGCAAATTCATATCAGATTTAAATAATATTACACTGTCTGAAAAATGTCGGACGAAATTTTTCCACACTCTGAATCGAAATACACCGAGCGGCTGAATCTTTCCAGTTGTACCTTTTGGAATAATCAATGGGATTATCTTCTTATCACGAGGTGTCGCTTCATGAACAACCTTAGGGCAGTATCCCAACGTTAAGAAAGAAAACCTATTCCAACCAGGTTTTGAAATGCTCTGTTAGCACAAAACACATTGAATATTTAAAAAAATTACTAATCTTGACACGAATTACATTTCATATTTAAACAAAAAATCATTCATTATAATACGTGAGCATACGTACCAGAAGTAAGTTTTCCAGATTTGGATGCTAATACAAGGACGTTTTCTGCTTGAAATAGCGCTTTCTGTACTCGTGGCCCGAATTCACCATTCGTCTCCTTTAAAATGATGCAAAGTAGGGAAAGTAATTTCCCCTCAGCGCTTATAGTAGGCTGAATCGTATAGCTGTGAGATATTGAAGAAACTGACTGTACAATGCATTGAACTTTCTTTTCTCCTTCCGTTGCAAGAGTTCGTGACGAATGAATTTCCACATGAAAACCGTTTTGATCCGAATCATACACATTTTCCGTTCCATACTTTCTTATCCGTGGTGCAACATCGACGACAAATTTTTCTGCTTCTTTCCATAGAAGTTCTTCTTGTCCCGTAGTTTTGCGCGTTACAAATTTATTGATTTTTCCGGATATAATGCGATGTTGTTTTTAACATTCCATAGCCAATTATGAGAGGCCATAAATCGCACATCATTGAAACCTATCTCCTTTTGGGCGTGTAGCGTCAACTTCTGAAGATCAATATCATATATAATGACACCAGCAACTATAGCAGTTCGCATATTCTTCAATGTATATTCAGAAATTTGCGCTAGCTTTTCTTTATAAGTACCGCCTTTATTCAGCTGATGTGCCCAGCGCCACAATTGTCTTTCAGACTTGATAGATCTGTATTTCTGTTGGACGGTTTTGAGGCTATAGTTTTTTGTCTTACCAGACCTCCAGTATTGAATTGCTTTTTTTGTAATCGTAGTTTAGCTCATCATTACTAGAACAGGCGTCAGAATCACTATCACCAGTGCCCTTTTGCCATACGGTATCTTCTACAGCATTGGCCTCGTACTGTTTAAATGGTTCTTGAATAGAGAGCGTTTCTTTCTCGATCATTTCAACTCCATTATAGTCTTGCATGGAACTGATCAAAATTTGTTCAAAACTGTCCGCAAGTTCAATTTCCGCGTTGTTAGCCGGCGTTTGTGAAATATCCATAGCTTCAAATGTAGCTAGTAGAAGTTTGATAACGTTTATTGGGTTGACTTTCATGGCTGATGAAATTTGTATTTTCCAATATACAGTATGCTATTTCTGGCTCACTTTAACGTGAAATGGAAGAATCCGAATGCTAACCGTCTTATAAAGCAAGTGATAAAACTGCAAGCTATTGATAACTTGAATTGCCAGAGGCTAATCACACATTACCCGAAAATGTAAACACATTATTGGGTAATGTATGATTAACGTCTTGCAATTCAAGATGACAATAGCTTGCAGTTTAATATTTGTGCAGTGTAAAAATGCTGCGTAAAATAAAAATTTTCCGCAAATATCGTTATCGCGTCATGACGCGATAAGAATATTCGCGCTGGAAAAATTAATTATTGCAGTTCGTCGAGAAAGTTTGATACGTAGGCAAATAAACATCGGTCTGTTCGTTGATTGTATAACTTCATACACAGAGATAAAAGATTTCCGAACGGGAGCATTCTGGATAATGACGCATTAAAGAATCGAAGCGTAAACATTTATCTGCATATGATTTTTTTTTACGCGGAATAAAAAAACGAACAAACCAAATATATTTATATATACCATTTGAATTTTATTAATAGTATCGTTAATATATTTTTGTTACTGCATTGCATCTTTGCATGGGAGATGCTTTCATAAAAACTTTTGAATTAGAAGAAGAAATATTTCGGTACGAAAATATAATTATGACAATATGAAAATATGAGCCTTATGAGTAAGGGGTAGCCCCACGTCCCCACTCCCAAAGTACCGCTCCTAAAGGTCAAAACGAATATGCCTGCAAACACAAACATAAAATTGATATTACCGATAAAATGAAAGCAGTTTTAACGAAATTCGTAAAACCTTTTGCGAATCTTCAAACGAAAAGCAATTAGAGGGAGTAGTTTACTCTTAAAATATAAAAATTCAAAAACGTAATAATTTTAAAACGCGGGAGAATATTTTGAATCTGCGGATACATGTTAAGCACAGATAACACGACGGTGATGAACAAATGTATGTTAGGGGCGGTTTACCCCCTTAAGTTTGCTGTCCCGCTGAAACGCAAAAACGCGTCAACTTGAATTTTGATTCCCCTTCAATATGATACCTGTTTTATTAATTTTTATACAATCCTCTTAAGCGTGGGGTGAAAAACGGCAAATAGACGGGTGGTTTACCCCTTAATTATATTTCTAATCAACACTCTTATAGTGGATTTTTCATCGCTTAACATTAGAGGAATTTTCGATTTTGTTTCATTCAGATCGGTGGATTGCTTGTGGGACAAACTTTGAGGGGTGGTTTCATCCCCTAACACCATTTTGCTGCCGATACCAAAAAAAAACATGTTTAATAGTTTGCAATGCTTTACCACATATATGAGTTTCAACGATATCGGAAGCGGATACTTCAATGATGTTTCTCGTCAGAGGGGTAGTTACCCCTTAAGACAAATGTAATAATTTTGAAATATGATAAAACATTAAATTGTAGCTTATAGAAATATTTAAAATCAGCGGATACACTTTAAACAAAGAAAAAACGACCATGATAAATAAATGTATGTCAGGGGTGGTTTACCCCCTTAAATTTGATATGCCGCCAAAACGCAAAAACCCGTCAACGTTAATTTTAAATCCCCTTCAAAATCATACCTGTTTTATTAATTTGCATACACGCCTCTTAAGTGTGGGGTGAATAAAACGCAAATTGAGAGTTAATTTTTTCTTAACGTTTTCATAGTGGATTTTTCATCGCTTTTCATTAGAAGAATTTTCGTTTTGTTTCATTCAGATCGGTGGATTGCTTCTAGGTGAAACTGCAAAATCCCCCCTTAAATCCGTTTTTCCGCAGCTAAAAAAAATACTTGTCTCAAAGTTTTCGATGCTCTATCACATATATGAGTTTCAACAAAATCGGAGGCGAACACCTGAGGAATGTTCCTTGTAAGTCAGACTATTCATTTTCCCAAATTGACTCCGTACTCTAAACATTAAGTTGTGGTTTGTAGAATTATGTTGAATCATCATACCCATTTTGAATGCGGAAAAAAACAACTATGATACGAAACTTCAAGTAAGGTGTGGTTTGGTCGACTTCATTTAGTTTACCTTTCACATAAATGGTGCACTGAGACAGGCTGCGAGTAAAATGTATTTGTTTCAAAAATTGTTCACCAGAGGACAAAAAGATGCGAAAAATAGTCGGCACGGACATAAATGCCGAATAAACATACGAAATCCTATCCCCATAGAATATATATCCGGAACGAGCTTTAAAGCCAGCACATAAAACGACACGATACAGGGGGGAAAAAGTTTGTCGCTCGTACCTGCTGGCAACATTTCCGATTTCCTTCATGATGGCTTCGCGGCCCGACCCATTTTTATGCTCTCTCCTTCAGCTTTTGCGAAATGAAAAAAAAAATGTTTTCCAGGAGGGTTTTCTGAAAATCGTGCCTTTCTAGCCCCCTTCTCTCTCTTGTCGCTGCAGATTTATAATGATCTAACTATCATATAGTACGTGCTGCTGCTCTGTGCCACCCCCCCCCCTATCTCTGTCTCTCTTTCAATGAGTGAGACGTGCACGCAATAAGATTCTTATTGCGGCAATGCACATCCCCCGGGACCTTGGACTCGACCATGCTCCGCAATTGATATAAAAACTCTGACAATGCCGACGATCTTATTCGCGTTTAATTAAAATGCTGCAGACAGATAGAATTTCGAATCTAATGGCCGCTCGGTTGCCACCGAGACATCTATTCACGTTCGTCGAATGTGGATTAAAAATCAACAAAAAGTTCTGTGTCACCTCGAGGTGACAATAAATAAGTCGCCAGGCTCGTGCAGAATACTGAATTGAACTAATAGAAATATGCCTAAATTACATTTTACCCACATGGGTAAATCCATGTGGGTAACTGATCCAAATCCACTGATCCAAATCCAAGTGCCCGAGTGTCTAAATTTATCTGAAAAGAACATAAATGGTTTCGTCTTTTTATCATTACGTAAAATACATTTTTATTCCTTGACTATTTTTCTCTGTATCTCTGTTTTTCACGATAAACTCTGCTAAAGATATCCCTCTCGCACTCATAGGTTGAACGTGAAATAATTTCAAGTCTATCTCAAGTACCCAAACATACCCCAGAGGACTCGCAATCAAGTGTCATTTTATTAATTAATCCCATGGGAAGCTAAATTCGTGACTTTGAGGACACTGCGTTGATCGCATTTCTCCATCAACTCGTGGAGCGAGGATAAAAGCACAATAACAGCTCTCGCACGTAGATACACAACGACAAAAGGAGTTTCCTGGATAGAATCTACCTTGGTAACAATGCGCCCGCTATGCTTAAAAGCGTTTCCGTTTTCGGTGGATATACAAGAATATGTGCCGGGAGAGTATGTGGATGAGGAGAATGTGTTGAACAGAAACTGAATTAAAACCGAGTTAACACTGAAACACTTGGGCGATTACTTTGGCGCTTTTAAAATCTCTTTACTTCCTTCGCCCTCGCAAAAACACATTTCATTCTCAAAACTGGAGCACTGCTACTGGAATTTCGAGAGAAGCATTTTAACCCAAATTTAACTATTATTGATGAAGACCTACTTCGTTCATTTCTATAGTTCTTAAGCCCGATTACCGTGAGGCCACTTCAACCAAATTGAAAGAATGACATACGCACGCGGATCCAGATGCTGTCATAACACCTATAGAAAAATATATTGTTAAGTAGGTGCTCGACATACATGTCTATGAATCGTTTTGTGCACTGGCGAGAAAAACGTGATCAAGAGTGTTCGCCGTTTGGTTCTTTCTGATTATGGAAAGTCATTTCCTCGAACATATAACAAGAACGCGGTTACCCATTCTTTATGGCACAATGCATCTTCATAGTCAGGCCGAGGCAGAGTTCCCTGGATCGCGGTGTGGCATGCACGACCCACGCATACTTTGACTATATGCTTAGCTCGGCATGCGGTTTGCTTGCACTGGGGCCTTCTCACGAGGAAGGCATTATCCTACCTGTTGCAGTGGGTGCCTCGGTGGCTTGTGCTATGAGCCTACAAGCCAGGCGCGGGGGGGGGGGGGGGTCAATGGTCCTTTCATCCGTCCAGCTTATTGGTGTGACGTACTGCACAGTCGTGAAAGGTAGATCGCCAAATTAACAAGTCTAACGAGAATAATTATTCTTGCAATTACAATTATAGTCAACTCTCCGATTTCCAATGATTCCGGAAATGTATACACGCAGAGGATAAACTAACGAGGGCGGACGTATACACTATTCTTACGATACAATAATCCCTGTGAATATTTACAAACACAAAAATACTATTTTTTTTTCATTATTTCGATAATTGCTTATTTAGTAATGTCATTGAACTGATGATTTTTCCCGCCTTTGCATTAAGGGTGTACCACACAAAGTCTTGAAAAAGTCAATGAAAGTACAAACACGAGTATCAGCATAGGGAATAATCCAAAATGTGTCATCAGGCAAGAAAGTCGCAATTTCATTAATAAAGGAAAACGCATTAGCTACTGCCCCACTCGTGCAAATTTAACAGCCTCCAGAAGCATCGGCCGAGCAGTCAGATTTAATTCATATCCGAAAGCGAAAATGGCAGAGGAAGGCTCCCGTTGTTTGCGACGGGGAGTGAACAACGCAATATTGCTCAAGCGAGTAATGGTTTATATCAGGAAATCGATAAGAGTGTGCGATAATTTACATACGGTGCGTTTATCTGTTTGCATGCAATTCTCCTAACGCCGTGGGTATAACCACGGCACGCTGGAAAGGCCATCGTAATTCGTGCACTCCGCTGCTTTTACAATAATTGGCTGGTAGACAGAACTCGAGGTTTGCGTGACCCGAATCCCGGAAGCCTTTTTTATCCCACATGCACTACTACTTTGCATTACCAAAGTGAAAAACAACGGTGACGTGTAAAGCACGACTGGCTATGAGTGCCAAAAGGAAGCTCGGTGCACGACGGCAGCGAGGAAATAACGTGTCTTCGTTTATGTCTTCCGTTCATCAGATGTGCCTGTTCGATTTGAATTACTTGTTCGTTGAATAATCGAATCTGATTTTTCGAAGCAGTTCTTTTCGTTGTCGAGTAGCGTACCATTACCCTCATATTGTAGGGAAAGAAACGCAACTTTTTAGACGCCTAATTACCGTTACCCTGTGAATTGAAATTAAGATCCTTGGCTATAAAACTATGCAATGGAAAATTGTATTTTTGAAATTTCAACATTGGGTTGATAATTTAACCTATGTAGCGATATTGTTTGGCAACCGATGATAAAAAGTGCAAATATGCTTTTGATAGCACCATCACGAACTATAATGTATCCCGACATAAAAATTATTTATCAAGCAATAGCGTTGTGCTCGATAACATACAGGTTATACATTACAGCAATTTCCGAAATACCGATATGTTGATTTCTCCATCGTTGTTGAGCTTCCATTATACGGGATCAAAAACTTATCATGCAAGAGGCTCAATTTACTTAATCTTATGATGAAATTAGGTCTGTGGTTGAGCTACGATACGAACCGCCTGGTACATCTGACTCGATGGGATCAGCCTTTGATCCCGGCTTGAGTTCGGTCGTTCTCGTCAACTGGAAACTAAATGAAAGGGTCGATACGATAACTCGACCATCAACGTTCCCAAATTGAAGGCGCACCGCGAGATGTGGGAAACGCGGACATCTCTGGCCACCAACAAGATATTTTCGTAGTGGCATCGAAAGTCAATGATCCAAACGAGTGAGAATACAGGATCCGTGCGATGCTAGCAACGTTCGTTAATTGCGCAGTAATTGCGATGGAAACGCTTCGGATGAGGCGCCGAGACATTCGTTGAAATCCACTGGTAGAATACGAAGCCCGGTATGAAATGAAAATGGACAATCGAACATTCCTCATCCGGATTTTCTTTTGATTTTTTCGACTGATGTTTCGAGAGATCGAACGGCCTGATAGTATCTGGACATCGAGTATATAAAGAAAAAAAACACTTCGTAGAATCAAATATCGTACTTTTTGTGATATATCTTGTTTTTTGTTACAGACTATAAAGTTGGTAAAATAAAAAATACTCAGACATCAATGAGGAAAATCATGGTTGGTTGTTACGACTGTATAGCAAATGTTAAATAAGATTGCACTTAACACGAGAATTTGGCGTAACATAAATTACGATATATCCAATGGTTTCCATAGTAGTGGCCAGAATCTGTCCAATCTACTCAATTACAAGTTGCTACTATTCGAAAAACTACAAAAGACACCGGAACGAAATACTGAGACTGAAGAACTTTTCCGTTCAGAAATGTTACTGGGCATTCCCTGCTTTGTGTCGGACCCTGACCAGACTTGCCTTGTCTGATTTACGTAACCGGGCCCTCCCATGGAACAAACCGGGAAAATAGCAAAATGGTACTTTACAACTTACCCTCTATGTTTGGAAATTACAATCTTCTGGCCGGGATATCTTTACGTAATGTCTACCCGGCCAGAACGTTGACATGTCCTGAAAAGTAAAGCATGTCTTTAAGGACTGTATCTAGCTACTTTGCTTTTTACGTCATCAAAGATATTCATAATTGATTAGGATAAAACTAATACATCTTTTGTAATCCTATTCACCATTAAAGGCATTCGATTCATCAATTATAATCGACGAGGATAAGAATACAATGACTAATTTGCATTTGATTTAAGCATAACGAAAATCCAAATTATTTAATGAAGCAAAAAAGTAGAGCGGGTCATTCGTGGTTTTTGAACGTATTGTCGCCATGTTGGGAAACATTAATGTTTTGGCTGGGAATCCATTACCCGAATGTATTTCGCCAATAATCCGCGAGATGGCTACGAGCAAAGTGCTTCGCGTAAGCAAGGTACTATCGTACGAGGATCAAAGTTCGTCCTCTGCGTTGTACCGCGTACAGAAGTGCTATGCTTACGGTTATGATTTTGCGGTACTTGTGAAATAACTCCTTGCACTCGAATGCAAAGGAATAATAAGTATCAATATACCACCTAATACTGTCTATTTCACTCGGATAGATCGCCAAAAGCCCTTCCAGTACTTCATCGTTTTCTTGCCCAGTTGTGAATAAGATCCCAAAAAACAGGAATGACGGATCAGGGCCTGGCTTAAGATCTGTTTCATGGCAAACCTGATCGACGCTCGACGGCCTGACCATGGCCTGATATTATTTACGGAAGGCAGATCAAGGACAGGAGTTTATCCCGACTCAAATATCTACACGGGTTTATGATCACCTTTGATATCAGAGTGCTCGTACGCTTACCCGAGGCACGAGTGCAGAACAAATAAAAGCTGGAAACCATCGAACAACATGGTACTACTATTGATTCAGTTTACAACGAGTTTAGTTCAGTTAAACTTGGAATGAGACGGACGAGACTGCGGCCAAGAATTCCCAAGTTTAATTACATGTCCGTCAACTCTTCCTGGTAGAGAATTTCCAGACAAGTCCCAGCGAAAGGAATGATTGAGGATCATCATCAGAATGAGGATTGAGTTTACGTTTGGCTCCAGCTTGTTTGCTGTAACAACACTATTAACTTTGGTACCGAGGACTCATGTTAACTGCAAGTGTGGAGTCTTTTGCAAATCGAGCGGTACAGCAAGATCGATGGGCTTTCCACAATCCGTCAAGCTTCTTATTGCATGAGTTGAAGTTTTAGGTCCACAGAGCGTGCATCCCGATTTGAAGACTACAATTTTTCATCGCGCTGTCGATTTAATGTCAGGGCAATGCCATTTTTACTCTCGTGCAAATATCGCCACTGGCGACATGTCGGTGTCCCAGGTGCAATTCCTGCATAGCTATTCGATAAAGAAACGACCGAACATTCTCGTTATACCCCGACGACCAGGCGTCTGCTATTATGCAGGCGCAGCAAAACAGTAGGAATACGTGTGGGGAAATAGCAAAGTTTACAATATTAGTTTCCGTGCCGTTGTTCTGACTTGGAGATTGCCATGCATACGCAATTCAATGGCTACTCTGGTAGAAATTCAGTGTCAATTTTAGCTGACGGCTGAACCGATAATTCAATGGAATATTGCGAACAATAATCACATTAGCAAAATAAACGCTCGGGAATTTTGTACTCATTGTTAGATGTGCATGGAAATCATGTTTTTAGCACAAAAACGCTGTTTTTAGTAGCAAATTCATAGCGAGTCATAGTTTTTTTCTGCCGCGATCATAAAACAATATGTGTTACGCTATATTACAAAAAACTGGCCCATCTATTTGTTTAGTAATTAAGTCCTTAGATAGTGCTGGTATTCAATGGGACTGGGTGCGTTTTCCACGAGTACCTAAAAGCAGCGTTGGCAGACATCGTGACGGCATAGCATAGGAATTTCTCACTTTTTGTTATTTTCTCCTAGTTTTCGCACAGTTTCTCCACAACCTTTTTCGCCCAATGTAAAATTTGCGTTGCGTTACTCTTTTTGGGTATAAACTTCCAGAACGGCTGCAAAAAGGCTCCAACTATTGCGGGATGTTTTTCACGTACTTCCAACGCCCGCGCACAGCATATCATCTCGGCCAACGTCCGCTCGAACATATAACATGTGGAGAACTCTTTATTTCGATCTATTTGCGTTTCGGCGCGAACTTTTTTCCCCTACGCCCTCGGATCTTTTGTTTGTTTTGCGAGGAGCCGATCCCTTGTACAAAGTGGCTCTCGGGCTGAACTTGTTAACTCTTCTTGGCTCCGGATATAGGTCGGAAATACTGCACGCATATCTTTTTATCGCTCAAATTCTTTTTGTAATTTCAAATGTGTGGGAAGTTCTGCGCCCGTTTGTGCGGGTGTGTTCCGCTGGTTGAAACTTTGAACGTGAACATGTCGAGCTGGAGAGTTAGGAAGCTTAGGAATAAACGTAGAATACCAGAAGGGGACCGTTTTGTCGTAGGAGCCATAATGCTCTTTTTCTCTCTCTTCGCAAGATTTGCGAGGACATTTTTCATCGTCTGCAATTTATTTTATGGGCGCTCGGTATCAGATAACTCGGAGATTCCTGCGGACTATTCGTCAAGGCCACCATGCGGCTTTTCTACGAAAATATTTACATACAGAGTCGAATATCTTTCACGAATTTATTATTTCCTTGTGAGTGATTGTTAGCGCGTTTTTGTCATCTAAAGTGCCATAAACACGATTATTTCATCAAAATTTGTCAGCTACCAATGTAATATTCGGGAAGAACAAATGCATCCGTACGTGCTGCAGCATATCATGCCTCGATCTCGCCCATCTCTTCATCTATTCTCGTCTGATACTGTGCTACAGCTTAGCATTTCAATTGAGCTAATTGTTGCTATCTGAGAGCGTGGTTAGCCGATTTTCCGGTGTGCCTGGCTCGTAATACGCTTTGGAGAACTATGGATAGCTTTCCAACGATTGATCGACAATGAAGCCCTGCCCCAGCCCCTCCTAACCTCGTTAACAATTGACTGAAAATTTCAATTGCATTATGAGACAGCGGAGAGAGGCGATCGGATTATTGTAGACGTGAATCGAACTCCGAATTGGTCTGGTCGAGGGAATTCCTGGTATGTATTCTGATGGAATACGCGACCCGATTGTCATCGACTAGTAGACAAGCAATAAAGAATTTGCATGTTGTATACCAATGAATCGGGATAGTAGTACTGTTAACAGAAACTTACATCAAACCCTTCATCATTTTCGAAATAATAAGACTGCAGTGAACAATGTAAGGTGAATTTGAAATGAAGAAAATAAATGAATGAAGAAAAATTCGTTCGCTCAAGTTTGTTCCATATAAAACAAAATTAAGAACAAAACTGATGTCTCCTTTAATTCCAGCATTTTTTTAGTATTTTCCTGTGCCACCACGTAACTACACCACGTATGCACATACATACATGTACTACAGAATCGATCGATTTATAATTATGATAGCAAAAAATGTCACATATGATGCAAAAAAGGCATAAGAGATAGAAAACAGTAACATTTTCTGACATTCTGCGAAGGAAAGAAGACAACACCCTTGTGTACGTCATCTTTGGTGCATATGAGCAAGTGCTAGCATACAGTCTCTCGCTTTTGTGACAGGGTCAATAAAATGGAGTGACAAATGAGTGATGACACGGGAACGGATAGAGATAGCCAATTATTTGCCTCGATCGTTAACGTCACTTTCGGTTGGTTAGAGTCTTTTCGTCAGATCCTGACGGTAAGCGACCACAGATAAATCGAGGCGTGGGCATCCTAGCACGTATATACGGGTCTGTCACGTCGTACACGAAGCGCGACGCTTTGTGATCTCTACATCCACAAAGTTCGTGCGGCTTCGTGCATTCTCAATAATATGGCTGTTGCCGGCACGAAAATTCCGTGTGATGCATTTGGCTCCGTTGAAAAGTAATAGATATAGGTTCTCTTGTATCGAACGTGCAAGTATCATACTACAGGTACATCCATACGGTACATAAATTGACTTTGTCGTTGGGGGGTGTCCAGACATGGCTACAAGAGCTTCAGTTCATTTGAGTACGATATATATGATCTCCAGTATAAGCGGTGGGTAATAATTTCCCCAAGAAATTCATTTACGAAATTACTAGAATTCATGATTCTATGAGATTATGACATCGATGAACAGCTAAGTACGATATACGTGGACAAAGTCTATTAGCTGGAGGAATTAGCTGAAATCAAAGTTCAATCGCCGGTACTGGACAGCTTTTACTAAATTTCACTCGAGAGTTCGATCGAATATTTGGAAATTAATTGTGAGGGTGATTGATTTTTGTCCAATTACTTTCCAAAATATGCACCGATACTTTTCGAGTGTACCGGTTTGAAAAATTCAAAGCAGCCAGCCTTATGTAAATTCACTCATCGCCTGCATTGTCATCCAAAGCTCAGTGTCATTTCTGTTAGTACTAAACCTACTGTTAAGCAGAATCCATTTGTTTTATTCCGCGAAATCTATTTGCTGAGATTTCTAGCGTATATAAATTGGTCATGGTTTTCATGGAGAAAGTGAATCTCATGACATCGGCATTAGAGCCGCAACTTGGTACCGTACATCGCGAGATGGAGGCGAACTTTCCGGGATAGGAGAAATGCCACGTCCCGGTAGAACATCATGAACTATGCGTGTTATATAACGCGTATATACGGCATTGGAGCGATCCGGTGACGTATATCTTCACGGCACACGGGACGCTCTACTAACCCCTTAACTCCGTAATATAAGTCTCTTCTCTATCTATGTAGCTGCGTCGGATACCAGTTTCAGGTAGTGCACGAAATGTCGAGGGACACAGCACGGCGACGTTCCCACGTCGTTTCACTGGCACTGCGCAACACCCACGAATTATTGTCCGTCTTTTGCGCCAACGGCAATGCGCTGCCAACTTTCTATAGATATATATGCTCGTCAAGCGTTCAACGCGGTGTCGTAAAGCGACTCTTCTTCGGCGTCGTACAAAGAAAGATTTGTGGCTTATTCCCCGGTTGCTGGTTCACGTGGGTGTGCTTTCGCAACCTTCTAACTCAACCCACAACCCTTAAACCACCAGCACTCACCCTCGTGTATGCTTTGCAATGTCCCGGATCAATTGTTACGATATTCATTGCGTAGATTGAAAAATATCTTTATCGTTGATTTCTTTTTTCCTAGTTATTTACCAATGAAGCATGATTGTTTAGTGGTCCGATATAAATGACCACTAGCCAATTCCACCAAACAATTCTGCACTGAATAAACTCTCATTCGACCGATGGGAGCGAAATCATAAAGGTAACTGGGCCACTTTCAAATTTACAGTTTTCTCGGTAGAACAGGGATCACCAAACATTTTGAATAAAATTGTTGCATCTATAGTTTTTTTGATTAGTAGCTATTCTAACTGAGCAAATATGAACACATGGACTGGAAGTTTTATTCGTAGTGTACGAGTTACAGCAGACGAACAGACACATTACTTTCTTTGAGTGACACACTCATTACCGGTAAATACTCAGGATCATATAGTTCTTTTTCATTTGAGGTAAAAAATGAGAGAAAATGTTAACATATGATTTTATTTTCCGTATATATGATACATAGTCCTTACCTATAAACAATTGGCGCTACCTTCAATGAAGTAACAACGAAGATTTCAATTCGAGGAAAAATGATTAAATCTGTCCGGTCTTTCACACAAGTCAAAGGTGCAGGTTATTGCCACTTTAAAAAACTGCCAATAATTTCGGTTTCGGTGTGTGTTTGTATACAAGTTCACTAATGCAATTTCTTTCTCACGGAAAAAAAAGAAACTCGCGAATCGACAATATAACTCGAAGTTCTTGTTCAGCAGAAGCTTTCAAACAATTTCGCCAACTCCGAGTAGCCTCGAAAGTCCCCGAACTTTTTCTAGGGGCTCCTGCTTCCCCAGGTACTTTCTACTTCGCAGTTCTTCTTGTAGCACAATAACCACCGTCACTGCGAACGTTACAATTATTGGCCACCCACGAATCTTCGGCTATCGCAGTCTTAACTCGCATAGCGCAAAAAGCGAGACGCCAATAATTGTATCCAGTCGTCAGCTTACAGGGCTAACGATGCAGCCCTTGCACTATACATTATTCGCGTTATCCCCCCCACCCCGCGCACTCTCTATGAGAACGGCACAACTCATCGGCATATTCAAGTTAATATGCATTTGAAAATCAAATTATGGTAGTGGTAATTCTATTTTCTATTCTATTCTATTTCTATGGACTAGAACATTTTGGGCATGTACTCGTACACTACGAATTTGCTGATGACATACAATTGATTTTCATTATATACATACACTGATAGAAAAATTCCACTGATATTAACTAGAAGCGTCTATTTGATTTTTAGTTTGATTTAACCAGATTTTTCGTAGAATCAACTTTTTTTCTATTGCATTCCATTATTGGAATTATTGACTTTAAATATATTTATTTATCCAAATCAAAATTTATTTAAGATCGTATAATTACTAAATTTTTATTTATTCCTAACAAATATGTGGTTCCATTGAATGTATGAATTTCATTTTTTTTAATTAAATTAAATAGAATTTCCGTAGAGTCAAACATTTTTCTATTTGAATTAATGGCCTGTCTATATTGCAACACACACATCAAAGGGGGGCTAGTGGGGGAGGGAGAGGGATTTTATATATACAGGGTGTCCTGCTATGAATGGATAATCCTGCAACTGTCGATAGGTCAGATCTCCTACTATATGCTGGAATTTGAATTTAGTAGAAGTCCTATGGTTTTCGAGCTAAACATCATCTACTTCCTTTGAAATTTTTTACATAAGGCCCAGCACACGGCCAGTACAGTGCTAACTATACTCAACGCCTGGCCAACGATAATTACCAGTACTGTGCGACGGTTGGAGAAAATCCGAAATGTTACAAGGGTCCTACAGTTGGCAAACAGCGTCAGCCTAGCGTTGGTGCTGACCTGGACCAGCATTAGCCCAGTGTCGGTGCTAAGGCTGGCGTACCAAAGGTTCGGTGCAGTTTAAGGCCAATGTTAGCCCAAGGTTGTTTGTCGGTGATGCGCCAATGTTCAATTTTACCATGGGTTACTACTCATCGGCCAACAAAACCGGCCGAACGTTGGCATTATGTTTGGGTGCCATCGGCTGAGCCCCGATTTCCATCCCGAGCGTTGTTTTCGTTGTAAGCGCCGGCAATTTTTTCACGGATTTTGGTTTTTCGAATGCCATTTCCACAAATGAAATTTTTTTTCGACCCGGTTTAAAAAAGATACTCTTGGTTTTTTGTTTTATCGAGAGAAGTCTTCTTTTTAACCTTGAATGTTAAGGAACTTTTATGGAAAAAGATCTTATGCAGGATTTTCATACAAACCAATTCGAACATCTGGCTTTTATAGCCTGCGGTGAAAAAGATATACTACGCATATCGTGCCAATTACTTTTAAAAGTTGCTTATTCATTGAAGTTGCCATTTATATAATTTGTAGAAATGGCATGCAAAAAACCAAAAGCAGATGATTTAAAAAAAAATAACATGAAGCCCAATATCTCGAAAACCGTGGGACTTTTACTAAACTGAAATTCCAGTACATAGTAGAACATGATCTGACCAATCAACAGTTGTAGGATTATCCATTCATAACAGAGCACCATATATATAGGTGTGCGTATGTGTGCGCGCGCGTCCGCGCGTGTGTGTGTGTATGGGTTATGCTTGAAAAACCTACACGTGATATTCAATAAAACTCAAAATATCACAATGATATTTACTAATTGATATAGTTTGTGTGATATAACAAATAATTATAGGAATTCATTTCGTCTCTTATGCAATATCTGCGAGTGAGATGCTACAAACACTCGGCAGCGTGGGGGCTCCCTGCGTATTTATAGGTAGGTAGGTTATAGGATCGATTCCATATGTAGGCGACATATTTTCTTCGATTACAATAATTTCAAAAAGCCAGGGGATAATGAATTATGATACAAAATCATTGTGGTAGAAATCTAAATTGTGTATTTGATTTCATTTTGGATTTATGAAATATTCTATGCATTGTTTACACTTGGATTTGCAGTGTATATTGTAAGCAAATGAAGATATATTCGAATCGAATCTTTATTTATTTATTTAATTTGAATATATTTAATATTTAAAAAGAATAGCTGAAACAAATAAAAAAATATGTTTGAAACAAATTGGACCGTAGTAGGCCATGAGCGAGGAAAAAACCCATTTGACTTAAATAGAGCCTATTTTTTGGCAGTCTACACCACACACACACGCGCGCGCGCGCGCGCGCGCGTGTGTGTGTGTGTGTGTGTGTGTATATATATTAGGGTGTGCGGAAAAAAATCGATATATTTTTTTTCGATTGCATCCACCCAAAAAAAGTGAATTGAGGTAAAAAAAAGAAGAATCCTCGAAGAAGAGCTCAAAAAAAAATTATTTCGAACGGCGCATTGCATTTGAATACTTTCCATAAGAATAACACAGGAAAATATTGGCACTTCTGAACGTCGTAGTAAAACTCTTCAGGAAAAAATCTCACAAAAATGTCATTAAGATATTCTGATAGAGAATTGAATTCCCTACAAAAAAAGTTCCTACGAACAATTAGCTTAGAACAACCGTTCAAGTGGTATCGCTGTCTGAAATTAACTTTTTTATTTAAGCGGCGTGCGCGCCCTAGCACACGCTGCCACCTGGCGGCAGCATGGGGTAGGTCGTAGTGCAAAATTACAAGCTTCATGCTAGCGCCACGAACGGGAAACCGCGACATTTTTCCCCCAAATCAAGATCTGTCACTGCTACAAAATTTCATTCGTTACTGCGAAGTGAATCCTGTAGGAGGGGAGGCTGCCTCGAAAAAATTAGCTAGTCACTTGTGGTACTTTAACGAGAAAATTGTTGCTTTGTCGTTTTTTGACAATGCTGTGCTGATAAGTGTGAAGGCAAAAATGGTACAAGCTCTGCAATCTCGAGAAAAATCCAAAAACCCTTCCGAGCGAGTAATTGTTAAAAAAAATGATTGGGAAATGGTGCTGAAAGAAGACATAAGCGATTTCGATACTCAAGAATCCTTATTTCTTTTCCAGCAATTAAATTTGCCTCATGATTTTTTGAGAGTAAATATTGAATTATGGCCGGAAAAAGCCACTTATTTGAGTTTCTTAGATTTTTTTCAATCCAAACGTCGTTAATAACGTAGCCGAACGTGGTGTCACTTTGATAGAAGGATATAACGGTTCATTAACAAACAACGAAGAGCAGCTACAATATTTATTCGGCGTAGTACAAAATCATCGACAGAAATACCCTAATTGCAACAGACTCTTAAAAAAAGGAACGATGATTATCAAGCATTATAATGTAAAAACAAATCATTTTATCTTATTAAACCAAATTAATTAAATAAAACTTTTCGAAACACGATGAATGATGGACGTCGTTTCTTTTATATTTCTTGTTGTACTTGATTCTTTTTTGTATCAGAGAAATATTTTGAGAACGATTCCATGCAAATTGTATGTTAGAGCAGAACATTCTCTACAAAAAAAAACCCAAAAAGTTTTTTCGTAAAGCGAAAAATTCGATTTTTACAGCCTTCTGAATTATTTTTTTTTTCTATCAATTCAATTTCAGACAGCGATTCCACTTGAACGGTTGTTCTGAGCTAATTTTTCGTAAAAACTTTTTTGTTGGGAATTCAATTCTCCATGAGAATATGTTAATGACATCTTTGTGTGATTTTTTCCTGACGAGTTGCACTACCACATTCAGAAATCCCAATATTTTCCTGGGTTATTCTTATGGAAAATATTCAATTGCAATGCGCCATTCGAAATAATTGTTTTTTGCGCTCTCCTTCGAGCATTCTTCATTTTTTACCTCAATTCCCCTTTTTTTGGTGGATGCAACAGAAAAAAAAAGTATCGATTTTTTTCCGCCCACCCTAATATATATATATATATATATACACAGGGTGAGGCACTAACTGTTGCCACCTTGAATATCTCTGTAATTATCGACGTCGCAAAAAAATGTTTGAAACAAAAGTTGTACCGTACGAAAGGGGTCATCAAATGCGACCGTTTTTTTTATCTCAGTGGAGGCGCTGTTGCACATTAAAGGTCACCTCCACTTTTTTAAATGGTACGGTACATTTTTTTTCAACTGCTGTAGAGCATCGAAAACTGCATAAAAAACATTTAGGGGTCAAAGTCGTTCAAGGTCATTTAAGATAAAAAAAAGTTACATGAATTTATTTTTATGTGAAATTACCTCACATTCACAGTAGATATTCAAAGTGATTGCCATTGGAATCAATGCAGTATTGCAATCTCCTCATCACGAATTTCTTATCACTTCTACACTTATCGCCGAAGTCTTGCCATTGTTTTGTATGTAAACAACGGCACCAAACCTACAATGTACACGGAACATTGTACAATGTTTCGCCCAAACAACCCCAAGATACTCATAGTAAGAATGGCAAGACTAGTATTAAGGCCATGTGCCACACGTCAGAACATTTCGACGCGGCCTCTCGTTACGTCGGTAGCGCAGATCTCGTAGTTTTTAGCTACGAGTCGCTACCGACGGACAGCGCAGCGATCGCGAATTCGGTCTCGATGCTTCGCACTGGGACGAAGAGTCGAAGCCAAATAAACGGCGATCGCTGAGCGCGCGCGCGCGCACGTGTGTGTGTGTGTATGTTTTGCTACGCCGACCGCGTTGCAGAAAGAACGAATCCGTTCTCGCACGCCGTTCGGTCGAATGCAAGCACCTTACATCTATGTGCGTATCACACAATTCACACAACTATGCGTAGCGACCACGGTACGCTTGTATTGGAAGCATGCGCTCGCTCGGCAGGAGAGCGGTGAAACTTTATGCAGCCATCAAATCGATTTTTTTTCGACGACGGCTACAACCAAAAGACTCAGGCATTTCCCCATACTTTTTTAATTCATTTAAACAAATAAGCTCGAGCACAATTTGTAACATCGATGCCGCTTATCGTTAACGATTTCGATCCCTGCCAAAATTTCGATGCAACCGAAATTGCTCGAAACTCACTCTACGAAAGAGTGGTAAAATTTTGGAATGCTCATTATTTAAACAAATGCGTTCAGCATTTTTATCTCTGCCAGGGTTCATATTAGGCAGCATTTTTGCTGGTCAGCTTCTCGAATAATCAAGATCGCTAGCCTCGCTCTAGGGAAGAGCGGTGAAATTTTTCGATCGCGTATTGTTTAAACAAATGCCTTCGATTCGACTTTTTTATCGACGGCGGCCATCGGTGGAAATTTCTTTTTATGGTTGAACTTTCTAGCAAATAGGGTTTGCTAGAGGTCATCCATTAACCAGTACCATCAACAGTAGTATGAAAAATAGAACAAAAAATAACATTTTATGGTTTTTCAGTAAATCTACTACTCCATTACAAATATTGGTAGAAAGACTAATGTCGCCACGTTTATTTTTCAGTTTAATGTACCCCCAATAGCCCAATAGAACTTTGCAGTAGTTGCTTGTTAAATTTAAGAAAACAAATTGAGAAATAAAAAAAATTCTAATCTGTTTAAATTTGTAACATTTTTCAGGAAACAATGGTGTCTCGTTGTTGCCACGCTTCGGCTTTTGCGCACCATAATTTCACTCATCTTTAATTGCATTGATTAAAAGTTGATACCCCTAAGCGGTATTCACTAGTCGATCTGAGAACTCGTATGCCATTAACTGTCGATATTTTCTGCGAAGGTTATTAGGGATACAAAAAACACTTTTTTTCAAAAATGATCTCTTGTTTCGAAGGAAAAACCAATGAACAATTTTTTTCAAAAACTAATCTTTTTTGGTCAATTTTTTCTACGTTTTGGTAAAAAAAATTAATCTAATGTTTTTGTAAACAATTTCAATTTTTGATCATGGCTAGTTTTGAAAAAAAGATTGTTTTCCATAACCCTAATAACCTTCGTAGAAAATATTGAGAATTAATTGCATAAATGTTCTCAGATCGACTATTAAATACAGCTTGGGAGTATCAACTTTAATTGATGCAATTAAAGACGAGTGAAATTAAAGAGCGCAAAGGCCGAATCGTATAAAAAATGAGTCAGTATTGTTTCCTGAAATATTTTACAAATTAAAAAAAAAATGTCCATCTCTCGAATATTTTTCTTATCTTTAACAAGCAACGGGTGCCAAGTTGTGAAAAAAGTTGAAGAAAATTAGTATCTTTATTTTGATAATGGTTACAAGATGTTTAAGAATAAGACACTTGTTCCTTTAATTGTTTTGTAAAACTTCAATTAACTTTTGATGGAAAACGGTTCAATGAATCAATTTGCAGACTAACAGGGGTATTGGGGGTAAATCGAGCTGAAAAAAAACGCGGCAACATTAGTCTTTGCATCAATGTTTGTAACGAGTGGTAGATTTACTGAAAATCCAGAAAAAGTGATTTTTGTCCTTTACCAAATAACGGTTAAGGGTGAAAAAAATCACAAAAATCAACGGGAGGGGTCTTGTTAATTATTTTTTTATATTTCGGCAACCTTTGCTTACAATAATTCGCCAACCGTTTTTCAAGATTGTTGAAAAAAAATCGTCACCGTGTACTCCCATCTAAGGGGTCACACCACTGTAGAATGTAAGAAAAATTGTTTTTTTGTTACTTGACTTAAACGATGCTTTGAACCATCTATAATATGGGGAAAAAAGTTTGGTACCTGTAAAACAAGGTCCGCAGGGTCTGCGATGGCAGTGGCTGGCCCGTGCGCGAGACATCGACCGTTTTTCTCGAAACACAATTTTTCGAAATGGCACGCAGCATAACTCCAACAATTTTTATCATTTTCACTCCCAATTTTGAGTACATGTTGAAAATAACATTCCGAAGAGAAATAAGTACAGGTTTTGTATGAGTTAGTTATAACATTAGTTATTACCGAATGATTGTCCTTTTTTTCTGTCGAAAATTAAGTTTTTAGTTTAATGTTTACCAATTACACAAAAAATAATATTTTTACAATTCTCTACGAATTTCTCTAGCTATACTCGTGTAAATTAATAGAATTTTTTTATTTTATTCTAAAATCAAATTTGCGTCAGCTATACTGCGTGCCGCAGAGCGTCTCAAATTCAACATGCCTCGCCAGAATGGCTCCAGCATCACCTTTTGGCATAATTTTTTAATATAAATTTCATTTTGTTCACTTGAAAGATATGGCTAATAACATCCTTGAATGTTAATATTCTCTTATTTCTCCTTCTACAAAAAAAAAAATTGCGAAATATCACTCAATTTTTGACGTTTACAGTGATGTAAGCCCTTATGGTAAAAAGAGCATGCGCTTTTGATTTCTATCGATTTTGTTCAAATCTTAACCAGACATTGTTCATATTATTATGCTAGTTTGAGTGATTTCAGAACAGTTGACTATTTAGATTGGGAGATAATGGATTTTCGAATAGCAACTTTTAACACTCCAGGGTCTGCATTGGCCGAAAGTCAGGTCACATAATTCGGCGTACCATTCTATTGTGTTTATGAATTTTGAAAAAAAAATATGATCAGATAGCAAACTAGGTAGGGAACGAGTGGAAAAGTTTGAATTGTCTTTACTATTCAGTTTTGCTAAAGATGTTCAGTAACGACAGAATAACTCTCGGTAAAAAATATTTATCCCCTATAATAAGAAGACATTACGCAACACCGCAGAACAGCATTGTTCAATATTTCGATAAAAAACGATAATTATTGTGTTCCTAAAGTCGAACACTTTTAACGTGAAGAAAAAGATTTGCATTCTAGATAACATAAACATTTTATATTGTTTATGTTATTGCCTTGTGTCTTTTTATAGAGGACAAATATTGTTCACGGAAAATTACTCTGTCTCAATTTCAATAGAGACCCAACAGTGTTATAAGGTGCACATTTAAAATCCATTATCTCCGAATCTAAATAGTCGACTGACCTGATATTTCACTGAAATATGCATAATGATACGAGTAATGTCTGGTTAAAATTTGAACAAAATCTATAAAAATCAAGAGCGCACGCTTGTTCTACCTTAACGCGTTCAACCGTTGACCATTCAATTCTGTTGCGCGGTACCTGATATTTTGAGCTTTGTTGGTACATTTTTGCTAAATTTATGTAAAAATTTCAAAATGCTTTTTCTCCGCCATTTGTTCATGAAAACAGGTGAAACAAAGCTCAAAATGTGTGCTCTTTCACTGTCGAGAGCATGATTCGCGCCAAATTAACGAAAATGCGATGCAATGGTTAATAATTCACAGTTTTTCGCATGGTAACCACAAACGGCAATTTTTTTTTCGAAATTTTGGAAAATTTCGCGAATCATGCTCTCGCAGCAAGCATCCTGCATGCACACAACAAATTTCATTCCAATTGGTTGATCCGTTTGGGAGAATTCCCATTTCAAAATTTCGATGCGGTCGGAGGCATGTGGCACATGGCCTTAATGAATCAAGCGAATGTAAATGAAATATTCTTTTGAAGAGCAAACTGATATGCTTCTATTTTACGGAGAATGTCAGAAAAATGCAGTGAGAGCTAGATACTTATACGCTGAAAGATTTCCTGCACGTGCTCATCCTACACGCCGTACATTTCAAATTTTGTACACTAAACTGTGGACAACTGGATCCTTAACCGGTCGGGAAAGTAACCGACAAAAGCGAGTTACTACCCATGTAGGTTTCGCCAATCGAACCGTAACGGCCAATACTTGGACCAATGTTGGCGGGACGATGATCGATTAACCAATTGTACGCCAATGCTCGGCCGAGTATTGACTAGCCAACATTGGTTTGCTGATACGCAGCCAATGTTCGGCTAAACGTAGACTCGCTAATCATTGGCTTGTCGATACGAGGCCGATGTTTGGCGAAGTATAGACTGGCCAATCATTGGTTTGCCGATACGCGGCCAATGTTCGGCCAAACGTAGACTCGCTAAACATTGGCTTCTCGATACGAGGCCGATGTTTGGCGAAGTATAGACTGGCCAATCATTGGTTTGCCAATACGAGGCCAATGTTCGGCCAAGTATAGACTTGTTCATTATTGGTTTATTGCTATGAGGCCGATGTTTGGCGAAGTATAGACACGCCAATCATTGGTTTGCCGATACGAGGACAATGGTCGGCCAAATATATGCTCTCTAATCATTGGCTTATCGATACGAGGTCGATGTTTGGCGAAGTATAGACTCGCCAATCATGTTTTTGCCGATACGAGGCCAATGTTCGGCCGAGTAACGCATGATCGAACCGCAATTCGTATATTGACGATTCATTGTTTCGCGTTGAAGTCATTGAGAGACGAGATAAATACTTTTTACGAGTCCATTGGACATTATTCTTAACAAATATACTACCAATTCAATGCACTCATTGTTAGCCGATTCTCGAACGAGCTCATACGCGATATTCTGCCGATTTTTATGAACCATCCTACACTGACAGAAAAATTCTATTAATATTAACTAACCGCGTCTATTTATTTATTTTTTATTCGAATTAACTAGATTTTTCGTGAAATCAAATTTTTCCTATTGCATTCCATTATTGGAATTATTCATTTTAAATATATTTATTCATTCCAATTAAACTTGAACTAATGAACTAATGTCCTGTATTTATTGCAACACACATATTAACGGGTTGTGGGGGTAGAGAAGGTGGAGAGAAAGGAATTATATATATAGGTTAGGTTTGAAAATTCTATAACATGTCATTCGATAATACTCTCTAATTATCACAATGATATTAACTAATTGATGTAGTTTATGTGATACAAATAATTATGAGAATCCATTTGGTACCTTATGCCATATCTGCGATTCAAATGTTACAAGCACTCGGTAACATAGGGGCAGCGTGTTTGGCTATGAGTGGAAGTTCAAGGTTCGAGTCCCATATGGGTGAAATATTTTCTTCTAACTAATCATTTCGAAACACCAGGTAATGACGAATTACAATACTAAAATAATTAATTTTTTTTGGCAGTGCAGGACCAATTTTGGTGATCTATATTGGGTCACAATTATCCGCCAAGACTCGGTCGATAATCGGGCCAAGCTCGAGTGCCAATGATGGCAATCTTGAGGAGGCTTATTGTTGGCCGATTCTCAAATAAACTCCTACGCGATGCTCGGCCGATTCTCATAAGCCATTCTAGGGCCAATATTGATTGCGAATATCGGGCCGCTCTTATCATCCAAGGCTCGGTCGATGATCGGGCCAATTTCGAGTGCCAATGTTGGCAAGCTTGGCGTCGAGCATCGGCCAATCATTGGCCACTACCGATCACCCTACATGGGCTAACGAAGAAACGGAAATTGGTGTTCTTGCCGTCGTTCATCGAGACCCTTGTGCGAATTCTCGTCAAATTGCGAGGGAATCTGGCGTACGCCAAAGAAGTATTCTACGTGTTCTACATCGTCATAAATACCATCCTTACCACATCAGCTTCCACCAGGAATTAACTGGTACGGATTTCATGAATCGCACTGAATTCTGCCGATGGGCTCAACGCCAGATTCAGAGAGATGACTCATTTATTAATCGGATTTTATTTACTGATGAAGCAACATTTACGAATCATGGAAATATTAACTTGCATAACGTGCATTTGTGGTCAACTGAAAATCCACATTGGCTGCGACAAGTTGCACACCAAAGACCGTGGTCGGTTAATGTATGGTGTGGGATTATTGGGGATAGAATTATAGGCCCTTATTTCATCGAAGGGAATCTTAATGGTAGGAAGTACACCATATACCTTCAAGAAACATTAGGTCCGTTATTGGAAGAAATACCTTTAGAAACAAGAAACAGAATGCGGTATCAACACGATGGGTGCCCGGCACATTTTTCGCTGATAGCTAGAAACAAATTGCAAAAGAGATTTCGAAATCATTGGATTGGACGCGGAGGAGCTGTATCGTGAATGGCTCGCTCGCCAGACTTGACGCCTCTGGACTTTTCTTGTGGGGATACTTGAAAGATCTTGTTCATAAACAACGTCCAACTACGCTGGATGATATGCGTGAGAGAATTCTTCGAGCCTGTGATTCGATAAGTGCCGAAGTGATAAGAAATTCTACACAATCCGTGATGAGGAGATTGCAATACTGCATTGATTCCAAAGGCAATCACTTTGAACATCTACTGTAAATAAAAGTAATTTCACATAAAAAAAGTTCATGTCACTTTTTGATCTTAAATTACCTTGAACGACTTTGACCCCTAAATGTTTTTTATGCAGTTTTCGATGCTCTACAAGATAGTTGAAGAAAAATGTACCGTCCCATTTAAAAAAGTGGAGGCGTCCTTTACTGTGCAACAGCGCCTCCACTGAGATAAAAAAAATGGTCGCATTTGATGACCCCTTTTGTACGCTACAACTTTTGTTTCAAACATTTTTTTGTGACGTCGATAATTACAGAGATCTTCAAGGTGGCAACAGTTAGTGCCTCACCCTGTATGTATATATATATATATATATATATATATATATATATATATATATATATATATATATATATATATATATATATATATATATATATATATATATATATATATATATATATATATATATATATACACATACATATATATATACATATATATATATAAGGACAGGGGTGATTCAGAGGACATTCGACGTCGAGGATTATGCTCATAGTATATTCTATTTGAGGTCTCAATTAATTCCGGAGTTCCAACGTATGTCCTTGCGAGTTTTTGCGTATAACCATTCCCAATTGGACCCTTTCCTATCACTCCCTACTCGTACTTCGCTAATCTAACCAAACGTTCCGTTGCGTCAACGGCCGTCTTAAATTACACTATAACGCATTTGCCGACGGTGCCCAGAAGCTGTGGAAAACCCGTACCGGTATAGGCGGCCCTATATGCTTTTGATTCTCTGGTGCACAGACTTTGACTCAAGTATCTGCACCAAGGTATCAGAAGTATTGGCCTTCCGCTCGCTAGTTGAGGCGCCAGCAAGTCCACGGCTAAGCGCTCATCCTCATAGTATTATCTATGAATATGGGAACATTATTTTGAATATTGGGAGAATAGCCTATAGTAATAGGTTGAGTGTACAGATTCAATAGTTTTTTTAATTTTCATATAATTAAATTTTTTAATCTAATTTCATTGAATCTCGTTTAATGAAAATTAAATTTATTTTAATTTTATTCAACCATAATTTAATGTACTTTCATCTTTATTTAATTGAATAATAGATTATAATTTTGCGTACGGGGGGAATAGCATATCCTCAATATATTCAAAATCGCCTTTTAATGAATATAATCGTATTTATAAAGAGTATTTCAAGGATTATTCTGTCCACAAAATCAGCGAGACATTTTAAAAAATAGGACCGTCCTCAAAGTAGTCAGCCGTACTACAATATGTACAAAAATAAAATCAATCTATTCGACTTGACATCGTGTCCAAAAGTATTGTTCCAAATATTCTTGATACACAGTCATGCGCGTCGCTATAAATTGCAATGATTTCCTCGGTCGGTATCTTTTTGCGCTTCGCTTTATCCAAAACTCTGTTCTTTCGCTTGTTTCAGATACTAACACGATAAAAAAATAGAAAAAAAGCGTAGGAAAGGAAAGAATCGTATGACGTCACGACTAACAACAAGAGGGGCGACAAAAAGCACTGTTCCAATGGTGGAATTATGTCTCCACCGAGGAAACCACCGTATCGACTCGAATTATAACTAAGCCTCAAGTGTGACTGCTTCGGGGGAAAAAGATCACAAGTAAAAGCGTATCTGCTACCTCAAACCTTGCAGTGTGTGAAAGTATGGTGATAGGACATAAATAGAGAAGACAAAAAGTGTGAAGACGGGCAGCGAGTCGCGCGTGTCACGAGACAGGGGTGAAAGGTTGTGTCTCAACCCTCCGATCGCCACTATCTCCGGACGGTGAAGATCAACAAATAAGTTGTGGAGCGCCGCCTGCTTACAAATGCGAATGTTTCAATCCTGAAGAACGCATCTACAGATTGTCAGGACGTTACACACGGTAAGCCAATTTTTCGAATTCATTTGACCTACATATCATCTCGAAGAATCTTTGATATTGAAAAATTACGCATTGTTTTTTTTTTTCAATCGCCAAGGCAATCGCATACATTTTGTTTTAATTAAATTTGTATTGCTATGTTAAAATACTGAAAGGGTAATAATTTCGAATTAAAAATTACAAGCTTGATTGATCGTTATCTTTAGGCAACCTTAGGGCAATATTTTTAATAGTTTGCTTTTAACGATAAATCCCTCAAACCTTTATTGATTCTTTCTTCATTTTGCCTTAGCATTTATCGAAAATATTTGCGTTTTTATTGTAAATATAGAACATATCAAATTGTAAAATCGTTTCAAATACAACAGTACCTTTGATATGATCACGGCGGTCGTATCGTATCTATCCAAATCGAAGAAACAAACAACTGATGCTTCCAAAGCAAAATAAACATGCATCCAAGCGCTGCATTTATTTTCCACTCGTACTGTCCAGTACAACGCTATTTTCATCGCCGATGAACTCTTTTTCTTTCCTGTCCCGTATAACACTCGTATATCTCTTATCGTTACATTTTCGTTCAAGATTCCTGCTCACCGAGCAGTACTGAACCGAATTGCAATTTTACGTGGCTGTATATTCGTACGTTGGATATATTCGATATTTGCGGTCCAGTCGGATCGCTTTTCACGGGAAAGATTCACGTCCCTCACGCTGCAGCGGACTGAAAACGCTGACTGGCCAATAGTGTATAGAGTTTCATGCCTTGAAGTATATTATATTCGGGGATAGAGGACTTTGCTTTTTTGTGGATATCGCGAGCGCGAAGATATAAATGGGGACGAGGAATATTAATAAAAGAGCACGCGAAGCGCATCACGACCTAGATAAGGTATCGAGGCAACATTCGGCACATTTATTTTTGGTTGTCGATCAGTTTTCTTTTCTATAGATATCATTTCATTTGAAAATCATCGTATTTTAGCAGTGACTGTCTTTAACTGAACACCAACTTTTTCACTCACTCTGTAATTCTATTGAGACCGGCGATAAGATTGCGAATAAATATTTTGTCTTTTTATTCAGGTTCCAATAGGTGAAGTGAGAGTTCGATTAGTTGTAAACTGTTGGTCGGTAAGAGTTGATTGTGCACGAGCCGTAAGTCGAGAGGGCAATCACTGTACTCGTTGGTCCGTCGTGGTGTTGTCCGCCGGGGGTGGCGGCGGTGGAGACGACGGTTGCAACCGTCGGCGTGAGCTCGCAAAACGCGGTGGTGGCGGTCCTGGGACCCCCTGTCTTGCCACCATCAGCTCCTCGGTCGCGGGGAGCGCGGGGGGATGTGGCCCCGTGGTGGGGGTCTCCTCCTACAAGAAACGTCAAGGTAAGATAAAGATAAATTCAACTTAAGATAAGAAGTAAATTATGCACAATGTATCGCCAAACACGCGTTTAAATGGTTGCGAAAAAGATCAGGTCTTTCGATTAGGGTGCTTACCTTTCATAAGAGTTTCATAGATCGCGATGACAAGAATTTTTTATCTGTGCGCGAAACTGTGAATATCTGCCACGTTTTACAAACTATTAAGGTATTCCTTTCGCGGAGGGTCGTAATTAGTGGGGGCATAAGATGGGCCCTCTGAATCATTGGTAATTTGCAATGGCGCTTAATAAAAATAAGTCACAATCAATTATTATTCTCAACGATAAATTGGAATACAAATTTTTGCATCAATTTGGTAGATTTAGAATTTATACACTTTCTCTCAAAAGTCGCGGCTCCGAAAATTCTTCTGCTACTCACATTTTTCTATATTTTATCATTAATATTTTCTTCAAACATTCGGGTCTTCCTGTTTTTATTGTCGTTACGGAGGCTATAGAATTTTTTTCACGCAGTGAAAAAGGGCAGTCAAGCCTGGGCAGTTTATAGTCGGGCATCAAGAGTTATTTTGTGTATAAATTATTACATAGAAATGGGGCCAGCGTGTCATCTCCATAAAGGGCCATATGAATGAGACAATTTTTAGAGTCGTAATTATTCGTTTAAATTTGGGAACTTTACTTGAAATGTTACCAGTATACCGGGATACATTTTTACTTGATTATAGACAAACATCACTTCATTGTTAAATATTCGGGTTTGTGAAAGGAATACCTTAAGATATTGGAGTTTGGACGAAGTTTATTTGACCGAGATTCCATTTAGGTGCGAAATTGCTCACTGCTAAATATGAGAGAGACCTAATTTCACGACAATGCAAAATGATCCGGGAGCATTGATCTAAAACTCGAATTCAAACACCAACTCAGGATAAAATGTGGAAAGTGCCCATTAATACCGCAAAAGGATTTATCTATGATAAGTTTCTTTTTATGTTTATCACACAGAATGTCCGTGATAAGTTTTTATAATTCCAAGTGGGAAATAATTGTATTTGAAAATAAAATAAGTACATTGATAAGACGTATACAAAGAATTCTTCTCGACGAAGGTGGGGCAGCATCCTGGGGTCGCGGTGGTCGCGAACGAGGCAGAGACCGCGGGGGCGGCGCTTCGACCTTTCTTGGTTCCGGTGTCGCCCCCGCGAACTATCCCCCAGGACTTGAGGGAGTTGGCCCTGGATTTCGTGAAGTCGTGAGCATCCTCGGCGAAAGAAATCAGGTTGGGACACTTAGCGGTGTTGGTCCACCGCCCGGCACGTCGGACAGCAGAGAGTCCGAAGATGACGAAGAGGGTCCACCACCAAAGAAACCACCAAGGCCACTGTACAGACGTTTCATGAACTACGTACGACAGGCTTGGACCGGCGTTAAGTTTGCTCTAGGTATACTAATCGCTTAACATACTGCTCCAGCTATTTGCACTCACCATACTTGAACGAACAATGAACAAGTCAACCCAACTTTTTGTTCCTCGAATATATGGGAAAAATTATATTGCATGTTACTCCATTTTTATTCGCAAGTCACGTTCTTAGACTATAGATTGCATGCAAAATGCATGGGAAGGACCAGGAAAGATTAATATTTCAAAACGTGACGTGCATTTGATTGTTCGCAACAAGGCTGGGATCAAGGATTAAACTTGCTTATTTTAATCATCACATTATAAAATGAGAAAATTTCTTGTGATATACTCTCAGATCAATAATCCCGAGTGGAAAACGTAACTCATCACCGCCTAGCCACTAGCTAGTAAAGCAATGTTTCGAATCGCCATTAGCTAGCCGTCTTAGCCATTGACTACCCAGCCTTGTAACGCTTTAGCCCTCTAGTGACTGAATACAAAAAATTAGATGGTGACTAGATAGAAAGAAATATCCCACGGCTGTATTATATTTCTGACCTAGCCATGAACTAGTTGTTTCAGCTAGCGACTGGGAACAAAAAATTAGGTGGCGATTAGATAAAAAAAATATTTGCGGCTATATATTTATATTTTCATGATTTTTTTTTGCACATTATTTACATCATTGGACCCTTTTACGATATTCTTCGTTGTTCATTAATTAGGGTTATGATATTTGCGCTGTAAATATATTAATGGTTCAATTTTAAAATATCTCAGACAAACGCTTGTGCCGTAACGTGGTTTCGATCCCGGGACCTACTTGTTAATTTCTGAATTTTCTTATCGTCTACATACGTTACAGTACACAATGTCAGATTATTGAAAAATGGGTGGATTAACAAATGTAAATAACATTATCGGATCAATGACTGAACTGCGTTCGCATTGAGAGCGATAATCGCATAGAAATCCATAACCTTAAATTGTATTTATCCGATCATTTATTCCGGCTAGTGCGGCCGCAGTTGGAAAGTGTTGGCTAGGTCATCGCGATATACCGACTTGAGGATTTTATTCATTTGCAACGTCATCTGTAACTCAAAGTGCTTAACCAACCATGAGCCAGTCGCTCGATGGAACTACACGTATTCACATAACCACACTTTGTCATTTGTGACCAAGATCGGCTGGGCAGTGACTAGCCAAGGGGTGCACAGCCGCATAGCTGGCTGAGTCATGGCGAGATACGTACTTGCAAGTAGGTATCTCGCCATGAGAATGCTTCGAAACGCCCTTCGCAACGCCATCTGTAACTCAAGTTGCTTAGCCAGCCATGAGCCAATCGCTCGATAGAACTACACATAGTCACATAACCACACTTTATCTTTCGTGACCAATCTCGGCTGGGCAGTGGCTAGCCAAGGGGCGCATAGCCACAATTAGCTAGTGTTGGCTAGGTTATGGAGTCGTGCCCACTTGAGAATTTTTTTCTTTTGTAAAGCCATCTAAAACTCATGTTAGCCAGTCAGCCATGAGCCATTCGCTCGGTGGAACTATACGTAGTCGCATAACCTCACTTTGTCATTTGTGACCAAGATCAGACGGGCAGTGACTAGACAAGGGCTGGATAACAAAACATTCACAATATTACTAGCTTATAGCGAGCTAACCATTGGCCAGTTCGTATGAGCTCAATTGGGCGAGCCAGTTGCTAGGTCGTAACTCAGATAGGCTAGAACAATTTCTACTCGAGATATTGCCCCTTCAACGTAACTCGGTAAACTATGTAAAATCCAGTTTTGACGTGATTCCAGTCAAATAGATGAAGAAACACCAGGGATATTCGTTCTCGTCATGCTTCCCGGGACTGATATGACCTGAAAAATTGAAATGGAAACCAAAGTTAAAATAATGGTGTCCAGAAAACGATGTTTTTTCAATTCAAGTTTTTTGTTATTATAAACTTGTTAAAACATTTTTCCACCAGTATGTCATGTGTAATTGTAAAACCTAATTGTAAAAAATAATTGAGACCCGTTATTATTGACCATGAAATAATTTTTGGCATTTTTTTATTTGCCGATGTTATAATAAATTCCTCTAAAAAAACTTTGATATTTACTCGCTGCCTTGTTACAAAGAATCGAATCAAGCAAATTGAAATAATTGCAAATCCTCCTTGTTCCCTTGAATCAAGCTTGCGCCAATTCTCCTGGGCTCTTTCCACTGCATAACTGACATTGCAGGCAACATTGTCATGGCGGGAACAGTCCTTCACCATCGCTACAGCGCCGATCAATATGCACTGCAGCGTAAAGACTGATTTTCCAAACTGAAGTATTCGATACAGAGGCCTACCTGCATGTATAGGTGACAAGTGTTAAATTTTCCTAGAACGTTTGGGTCGGTTGCTTCACCTATCTCATAAAGTCTGAACATAAGTGCGGGACCAGAAATGTTCAAGACCAGCGTTTCGTTTGTTACCGATCATGAGGGTAACTTATGGGCCTATGGGGATGATATACATCCCCATAGGCGCCTTATTTATCAGCTTGTTCGAATGATATATATAGGTCAAGAAGACAGACCGCAATATCACGAGAAATGAGGGAAGTATCCTCTATCAACACTTGACAGGCGTTGTCAAGTCACCAATAACTGGGGAGTGACCCTATCGGCGTATGAAACCCACCTTACCCCAAATCCTTCGAGGTGATCTTTGGTATGCCCACAACCCTTTCTCTCCCTTATGGCACTGTTTTCTCTGATTTTTTATACTTCTGGATCACCAGCGCTCGATAAGCCTTCACGCCTGATACTTTCATGGAGAAGCGTACATTTTTGACGGATATGCTATGCACTGCTATGCACCGATCATTTCAGTGCGTGCCTATGAAAAGATTATTTTTGCGAAGCTGTCGAATCAATCGAATTTATGAAATCAGCAGGGAACAGAATGTTCAATTTTTGTTTTGACCAACACTTCTGGGTAGTGTTCTGACCAGTCATTAAATAAGTTTCTCGGCGATCAGGTACCATAAAAAAAACAAAATTACCATATTTTCTTCGCTTACCTTCAAGGACATTGCATTTTTACACCTTGTTTAGTCTCCGGTAGACATATCATCCAAGAACGCATTACCTTTAAGCCCTCTATCCTTTTCGGGAGAAAAATACTTTCGACCTTCTTCACCCTCCTTTAATCTTCTAAAATACCTCTTAACTATCACCGTGCTGAAAACCCGTCAACCATAACCGAAGAGCTAAGGCTAAGTTTGAGAAAAGATCAAAATAATGTGAAACCCGAAACCCCGATTTCTATTAAAATACACGATTTAAAAAATATCTCCATTGCTCTGCAATTCTTTGTCTAGTAACGGGCATTAACATTTTTATAATTTTCCACGATTATGCTATGCCACAAGCGAATTGACACTGAAAACACGAAACTATAATTTTCTGTTGGTAGAGCTCTCTCATGAAGATCGTAGTGAAAATGTTTTTAGGGGTATTTTGGGAATTCGTGTACATAGTGCGGACAACTGAATCGATAAAAGAGAAATCACTTGTGAAAATAGCATAGGCGCGCACATGTTCGTAAAGTAGGTAGAGCTCAATACGGTTGAAGAGCACGCCCTCCTCGATCACGTATCGCGGATGGGTGCAGGAGCCACAACTGTACCAAGCGAAGCGTAAACACTGCGTCTGGCTTCGGCCGTGATACGCGTAGAACCGACCACGCCAAATCAATCGTCGAACCCTCTCGCATTGGGCACTATTGCGTCCGTAGGTCGTTGAATGAAAGTTACACGCTCAAACGGTCGGTCTTCAAATGTACGAATAACATAGGCCTCGTATTGGCAGCACTTTAGTCGCGAGATTTGAATAGCGTCATTGTCAAATTGCGAAGGGCCATAGAGTTTCGAATCGGCAACGAGAGCAAGTGGCGCATTACGTACCAACACTTTGACGTACATGTATGCCGGATCATGAATAGTGCACCGTATCTGCATTACTGCAGCGATCCATACGGCTCCGAGAATGAGAGAGAATGATTGATTAGGTAGCCATATAGATAAAACTTTCTATGACGATAACAATCTAGATGCTAAATAAGAGCCAATGTACATATCAAATAATATTATCGAGATAGACTAGATAATAGATAATAATATCTGTCAATAGATAATCTAGACATCTAGACATAATAGAACATCTAGATAATCTACAATAGATATTACAGATAATATAAATGAATAATCTATAATAAATAACATGAGGAATAAATTATCTAAATATTCGATCATTTGGATAAAAAAGATAATATGGATAACCTAACATTATCGTTATTTTCCAATATTCGACAAATCTTTTTAAATCGATCCTTCTTTTGCGATGAGAACATTGGCATCTATGGATTAAAGATTTTTGGCGAATTCATGGGTTTTGACTGTACATTTAACAACAGTATATATTACGGAATTATGAAGAAAGTAAGCGTTGCAACGGAAGCCGAGTAGGTGCTTAGAAAAGCTGCGACTGAAGAGAAAGAGTACAATGCAGAAGCGAGAAATCCAGAGAGACGGAACCCTCGGTGTCTGGTAATGGCTCGTGGGCTATGCGCGGTTTCACTTTTTTTTTTGGTATTGTCTTACTGGTTGGCGAACACTCGAAAAAAATGTTAGACGTCGCGGTGAAGAGTGAAGTTTGTAAAGCATGCGAAAATTGCAAGCATGAAAAAGACACGGCTGAGTACGTGGTACGAAGAGCACCGCAAATAATGCGACGCTAATCACGATGGAAATGCTGGGATAATGGAAGTAGATGGTGTCATTGAAATGTTCGAAAGGTCTCGAGAGAGCCCAATATGACGTATAGAAAGTATATCGGGAATGGTTATACGAAGACTTTTACAGCTCTCTCCAATAAAAGAAACCTATGGCGATGACTTTATTGTTGTAACGAAGGAATGTATCTCGCATGTGAAAAAATTGATGCACAGACAAGCAAATGGAGAAAAACAGCTAACTCAATTGAAAAAGTATTTGCAAAGTGAGGCAGCAAGTACGGCACCGAAAAAAACTTCGAAATCTGCTGGGCCGAAAAAGGCAAAATTAACACGGCACGTAATGTCAGAATTGTCATGATACTGTGGGTTATATATTCGCTGCAATCATGACACCATTGCAGAAGTGCTGAACAAAATATAAGTTACTTATTAACATGAGATTTCAATCAACGGCAAACCCCGGCATTTGTACCGTCCACCCGAACCGGAATCGTGATGTCAGTAGCGTAATCCGAAGCTGTAGGAACGTTGGAAAATTATGAGGATCCTTGATAATGATGCTCAAGCAGTTCTCCAACCGAGACATTGGACCGCAAGCCCTGAAGGAAACAAGATACTGTGCCAATCGCAACTCCTTACCGACGTAGCTCGTTTGAGTCGCAAATGGCTGGAAAAGTTTGGAAATTTAAAAATTCTGGTGACGTTGAAGAATACGAAAAAGCCGAAGTGATTTTACTTGGTGTCGGCATTACCGATCGATCGTAGGTAATGTTTATATATATGTATCGAACGCTGGAAACGTCAAACGCGTTTTGCGCGAAATGGCTTTCCTCACCCGGCGCAGTTGATTTCTAAAAAACCTATTTAACTGATCAATCTGAAATTTTATCACCTCATTTTACATCCCATTTTTACGCAATTTCAACAACAAAATGGTCTACTCGGGCTGATAGGTGTATCCACACAGATTGAGAATATTTTTGATTTTTTGGTCCAGATGATCCTTTAAAGTTAAGGATCATCTGGTGTGAAGATAGAGAAACGCAGTCATTCTTTGATTTTTTTTCTCGAAAACCATCAGATAGGATATTTCGGGTTTTTGTGCTTTATTAAGGGGTGAGATGCAGCCAGAGGCGTAAAAAAACGAGCATTTTCAATAGCTTTTTTGATAGCAAGTAAGTTTGTTTTACAAAAGTGGTTACATAGACTTTTTATGATATTCGGCATGTTGTACTTTGCGGTGACCATCGGCATGTAGTACTTTGGCATGTAGTACTTTGCGGTGACTATCATAAAATTTTACTGGATCATCTGAAATAAAAAAATCATTGGTTTAATAATAAATCTAGTCCTTAAACGAAGCATTTTTCAAAAATTAACAAAATGGCGGGTCCGACAGATAACTTTCGATTTTCGACCAAAAAATCGCTCGTTGATTGTTTTAAAAAATAGAAATTTTCAACAAAACTGAAAATCCTTCGATTATGGACTAGTTTTCAATGCTATCGATAAGCACACCAAATTTCATCAAATTCCATCTAGTGGTTTTTGAATGATATTGGTCGCCGACTTGAAAAACAGTTTCGAGAAAAACACGTTTAACGTTTTTCGATGTGAATACGGTATTATATGTTCGTAAAGTTTTAAGCTCGATAGATGAGGCTTGATCCGCTGAATCCAAATATCACAATTTTTGCCGAAAAATTGAACATTTAATTGTTTATAGCCGATGGTTAAAACAATTTTTCAAACAATTAAAAATTTTCGGAAAGAATTATTTTTAAAAAATATTTTGTGCAATTTTAAAATGAAAGTATTCTTTACAACATTTTTCTAAAGTTCATAGTTTTTGAGAAATACATTTTTGAAAATTTCTGAAAGAGTCTTCCAATTTTACACTTGATTTATGTATAGAAATACTAATTAAAAAATTACTTACATTAAATCATCAATTCCTGGCCCATACAATAGGGCTTCTGCCGATGTGGCAGCTTCCAAAATATCAATTTGTTGTTATCTTCGAAGCATTCTGCCATCCCGAGTATTATCGTTTGCGCGTTTGTCAGCCGCTTTCTGCGAAGGGGACCCGACGCCCCTTCACTAATTGTGGGATATCCTGGAAACTTTATCGGATTGACTTGAAATTTTCAGGGAATATTCTGGAATCATCATACTTCAGGAAAATGTAAAAAAGAAATATTTTTTGAAAATTCTGAGGAATTGATAATTCGATGTAAGTATTTTTTAAATTAGTATTTCTATACATAAATCAAGTGTAAAATTGGAAAACTCGTTCCAAAATGTATTACTCAAAAACTATGAACTTTAGCAAAATTTTGTAAAGGATAGTTTTGTTTTAAAATTGCCCAAAATGTTATTAAAAAATCATTTCCCCGAAAAACTCTAATTTTCTGAAAAATTGTTTTAACAATTGGCTATAAACAATTGAATGCTGGACTTTTCGGCAAAAAATGTGATATTCGGATTTAGCGGATCAAACTGCATAAAAAAAGTTCACCTTTATCCATCGAGCTCAAAATTTTACGAGCATATTATATCGTATCCACATCGAAAAACTTTAAACGCGTTTTTCTCGAAGCTATGTTTTTCAAGTCGGTAACCACTATAATTAAAAAATCACTCGATGAATTTTGAAGAAATTTGATGTGCTTATTGATAGCATTAAAAACAAGTCCCTAATCGAAGGATTTTCATTTTTGTTGGAAATTTCGATTTTTTAAGCAATAAACGAGCGAATTTTTGTCGAAAATCGAAAGTTATCTGTCGGAAGCCGCCATTTTGTTAATTAAAAAAAAAAGCTTCGATTAAGGACTAGATTTCTTATTAAACTAATGATTTTTTTTGGCTTTTTTATTTCATATGATCCAGTAAAATATTATGATAGTCACCGTAAAGCACTACATGCCGAAGGAGGTCCGACAAAGACGGCGATATTATTATAATAATCAATATTTTTCTTTTAAAATTTGTACAAGTCAAGTTGAAATATAACATAAAATATCTGTGATACCACTTTTGTAAAACAAACTTAATTACCTTGCCTCTGACTGCATCTCACTCCTTAAACTAATACTCATTGTCAGTCTACGATTCCAGAGCCATACATCATGCCTTCTTCTTGCTCAAAGAGCTCAATGCGTTGTTGTGCGTGCCGTGCAGGTCAGGTAGTACGTTACTCTGATTGGCGCGACCCCTATAAAGGGCCAACTCGGGTCATTTTTCGATTTTTTTAATAGCTCAAAAACGAAAATATTCGGAAGAAATTATACTTTCAGAAGATGCGATAAAAAAATTGATTTTTTCGACCCATCACATTAGACGACGACCTTTAATCACCTTGACCAACTAAAAACGTTGCGGTAAAATCCTCATCTTCAAATGAGGAAAACACAAAAAAAAGTATTATTTCAATTCATCAATTGTAAAATTCATTTCTACACGAATTGCCGATTTTTTCCGTGCATAACAATGATGCACGGAAAAATCATTGACCAAAAATCTTCAAAAAACTATCAGAAAGCAGAAAATAAAATGAAATTCAGTGTTATACACGTTCGAAATAAGGCACAACTCAATGTTTTCCGAATAAGTTCAGAGGTAAAGACGAAGTGGATCGAACTCGGGAATGTCGACGAATATCGCTTGACGAAATCACATTGTTGGTCGGTTGCCTGCACTGCAATGATAACAAAGGCAAGGTAGCTATGACGATGAACCCAGGGAATTTTTGACCGTAACAGTCAGTGGTCAGTTCTCGGCCCAACAACTGTGAAAGATTATATTAGTGGTTCAGCCGAAAGTTCAATGCGTTGGGATTCGATGTGAACTGTTTGGTCCGAGGATACCGTGCAAGTTTCACGACTGCCTAAAAGGCCCGGGTCCATTTCGCTTGGGAAGGTACTCCGACTCCCTTCGGGATGCTGGATGGTACATCCTTAACATGAACCGTGACTCTAGTAAATAACAAATGTATAGTGTGCGAACCTATTGCCATAGTAACCCCTCGAAATTTGAAAGGACCTCCCTTGAAATTTCCCCGTTGAAAGGACCAACGTTTCAGCAGTACTCAAATGTTCGGAGAAATGATTGTACCCTGGTTGAGTGCACCTAACGGACGTAGTACGAAAATGTCTGTATTGATAAAACTTTTAACCTAATGGGATTCCAGATTCGGAGTATGAGGAAGAACAGACACCGAGGTACAGGCCGGATTCTCTGGCAAGCTTATGCAGAGCTACGCGCTTCACTGAGGCCGAGCTGAAAAGAATTTATCGAGGTTTCAAAGCCGAGTGTCCCACGGGAGTGGTCAGGGAGGATACATTCAAGTGCATCTATTCTCAATTCTTCCCCCAAGGAGGTGAGTTATCCTTCATATTGCATCAGATCACTTTCTTCACCGCCGATAATGGTAAGTGTTGGCGCTATTATTTTATGAGGTTGAAGGTTGCATCTTTGGAATGCAATAAAAATTAATATTTCTGAAGTCCTTCAATTTATTGTGGCATGTCGCGCCTTCAAAAATCCCTCAATAATTTTTTAAGATATTCATTTAGCGATCTACTACATCAATATACAAAAACCATCTCATATAATAATAAAATAAAGAAATTGAAATGTAAAAAAAAGGATTTCCATTGCGTTCCAACGATGCAAACTTCAACACCATATTACTTTTAACTTCGAATAACAAGAACTGCGTCACTGTTTTTGGTGAATATTTCGGCCATCTTAGGAGATCCCAAACCTCACATTGTTATTGGATAATCTCATTCTTTGAGATAGTGAAATGAACTCCGAAGTCTCATTTCCTAAATTCCTTTATTTCATAAATAATTTTTGAGACCGTCAATACCGAAATGAAGCATAATATCTTGTCTAATACACGTATTCATATTTGCGCCAGTGTAATTTTCGAGCATCTCCAAGCAAGAGAATAATCAACTTGCCACGCATAAAAAAAAAAGGTACCCGGCCTTTATACGGTGACTCGCCGGGGTGCCCAACGCTTATTAACGCTGATTACGCGATTCTCTTACCTTCTCTCCAGTATAATACTCCCCACGCATATATCTAGTACAATAGTGGCGAACGTATCAGTGAAATGGCAGGCTGAACAATCCACCATGTAATGGAATAATGGGACGAACGTTCATATATTATATAGCTCAGCTACACTGCTGCGTGTCGGCAAAAGCTCGTGAACGCGCGAGTGAAGTCATGCAAATTTGAACTGCTATTGTGTTCGGTTTCATACATTTTTAATTAAAAGCTCGCATTATGTATTCGTTCGTTGCTAAATTGCACTCATCAATTCTCATCGATACAGCCAGGACAAAAAATTGCTGGTAGACAAATGAAATTCTCAGACGTTGGGTCAGTGACGTTTGGGTGTTCTTTCAAGTTAACACATTTTTTCGGCAACAACGCTGCCCCATTGACAATCGGCATCCGTTTAAGGGGAGATATACACTTAGGAGCCGGAAAAAGGTCATTTTTGTGATTTTTTTCAAGGATTATCTAAAAGTATATACATTCAAAAATATGTTGAATTTTCTTTATTTAAAAATATCAAAAATACACAAGGATATTGTATGATCCTTGGAACGTCGTAAAAAAATCTGCTTATGCGGTACCCACTGGCGTTTCTTCAAAAATCATCTGAAAAAAAAACCAAAAAGATTATTAAATTAGATATTATAATCTAGTACTTGTCATAGCCGATTTTTTAAATATCGATTTATGACAAAATGACCGACGGTTGAACATAAATAGTGATTTTTGGGCCAAAAATTAGTTATTATTTTGCCTATAAAACAAATAAGATCACAACTAAGATCACAACTAAGTCACGGAAAAAAAATCCTATGACAAGTACTAGATAATGGTGTATAGAATAAACACAAAAAACCTCAAGGCGATCGGTTAATTGGTTTTCGAGAAATTTTGGGTACCGATTTGAAAAACGTGGTTCTGAGAAAAACGCGTTTGAAATTTTGGGAATGAATAAATCATGAAATTTGTCAACTTACATGGAATCATCGATACCAGGCCCATAGTGTAGGTCTTCTACGGTCGACGGAATGTTCATAGCTTCTAAATCCTCGACCTCGACCATTTAGGTGTATATCTCTCCTTAACGGGCTCGTGGCCGGAAAAAGGGGAACTTTTTCAACTTTTTACTGGGAAAATGTGTGCAGCTTTTCATATTTTTTTACAGTGCAAAGTATATTTTTAAATATTGGGAATACAAATAAATCTCCGCCGTTTGACAAAAGATGGCCCCACCAGGAGGTTATGGTTAAAATTATCAGATGTAAAACGTCATATCGTAAGGTTGGACACCTGGCAAGACCATAATCTTGAAATATCAGCGATTTTGTATTAGCATCACGTAATTTTTTCGTGCGAAAATGGTGAGTTTTGAGCCGAATAAGCGTCATTTGCGGGAAGTTTTTATTCGCTTCTTTAATTTGAAGAAATCTGCAGCTGAGGCTCATCGATTGCTTGTAGAAGCATATGGTGAGGCTGCTTCAAGTGAGAAAAGTTATCGTGAGTGGTTTCAAAAGTTTAAGAACGGTGAGTTTGACGTCGAAGACAAGAAACGTAGCGGAAGGCCGAAAGTGTACGAAGACGTGGGATTGCAAGCATTATTAGAGCGAGATTGGTGCCAAACGCCAGAAAAACTTGGACTTACATCAGGAGTGACTCAACAAGCAATTTCACAACGTTTAAAATCATTGAGCATGATTCAAAAGCAATGAAATTGGGTTGCATATGTACCGAAGCCGAGAAACATTGAACGCCGATTTTGCACGTGTGCAATGCTGCTTGCCAGGCATAGGTCAAAACCTACTTGGATACACTCAATTAGGAAGTTTTACCCCACCCACCGTATTCACCAGACATTGCTCCCTCTGACTATCGTTTATTTCGATCGATGACGCACGACCTGTCCGAGCCGCACTTTACATCATATGAAGATACCAAAAATTGGTTTGATTTGTGGATTGCCTCAAAATATGAAGCGTTCCCGAGTCGAAATTTAGACCCTCCTTTGAATGCTCGAGAACCTATTTCCTTTGTAACGCACAGACCGCCGCCCTCCTTTGACTCCCCTTGAACCTATATGGAGAAATTTGCACCGTTGGCGACCCTCCTTTAGCCCTACTGAACCTTCTATTCAACCTCCTGAGCCTCCTTTAGGCCTATGGGCTCGGCTTGCGTGAACCTACACAACCTCGTTTTGGCCTAAAGTCCTATCTGTACCCTACAGAACCTCCTTTGAATCCAAAGCAGAAGGAAAATGAAAGATTGGATCCAAAGGAGGTTCTGTAGGGTGAAACTATATCTGAAAAATAAATATATACATACATTGTCACAACTATAAATAATTTAGTGTAACTTAAAAAAACGTTACATTAAACGTATACTATATATGCACTATAGTATAGTACAAATATAGTATACGTTAGTAGTCCAGTAAAGTACGCTGGTACTACATTTGTTTGTGTGTTTTCAAGTTTATTTCAATATTATAAATAAATGATATATAGTTTATCTGAAAATATTTTTTAATTATAATTATCCCTTCTTTGGAATATCGGTGAACTGCGGATGGGCGAGAAGGGGGGGAGCGGAGGGCAGCATATTGAAGTAGGCTTAAAGGAGGGTTAGTAGGGTCAGAAGAGGTTTAAAGGAGGGCTAGGAGGCTCTGCGAGCCACCGGTGAAGGGAGTCAAAGGAGAGTTAGTAGGGCGAAAGGAGGTTTAAAAGAGGGTATGTAGGTTTGCGTAAGCATTAAATCAGGCTCACTAGGGTTTAAAGGAGGTTCAGATGAACCTAATAAACCTCCTTTGAGTGAAAACGTCCAATTTCTGCCACTTTTGGAGGTTCAGTAGGTTCTGATATACATGTTTTTGAGATTTCCATTTGAACCTCTTGAACCTCCATTGAATGACAAATTGGGATCGAAAGGAGGTTTAAAGGAGGGTCTTAATTTCGACTCGGGTTCTTCCGACGCGGTATCCATATGCTGCCAGAAAGATGGGAAAAAGTAGTGGCTCGCGATGGACAATACTTTGAATAAAACATAAAGTACCGTTCTTTGACAATAAATGCCCAATTTGTTAATAAAAAACGGCGGAGACATTAATACTCCCAATATTTTTGAGAATCTTTGCATTCAATAATATTTATAAATGTGCATGGTGAATAGTAGCGTTTGTGAAGTCCGCTGCTTGAAAAACGTCCTTCGCGGTGATCACTGCTGATTGGAAACGAATCATCCCACATGAAAAAAATCAAACACATTTCATTTTTGCATGACATTATCTGGTGCTTGAACGAAAGATTTGATAAAATATGGATTTTTTAAAAATAGCCGCAGTCCGAAGTGGAATGAATCGATTTTGGCTGACAAAAACGCTCTATTTTCGTTAATAAAATAAAATTACGCGTCGAAAAAAACAATTTCCTCCTTCAAGTACTGCTTTGTAATATGTAAACGAAGCTTGCCAAATTGGAATTTAATCGGTGCAGTGATTTTTGACGTATCGTGTTCGCCGATTGTTGAAAAGTCCTTTTGAGAAGAACGCTTTTAAAGTTCGCCGGTTTGCGGTTTGCCGATTCGGGGAACCTACCTATAAAAATCCATAACTCCCAAACTTCAAACGGATTGACTTAAAATGTTTAAAGAATATTGTGCAAATGTTATATTTCGAGAATCGCCAAAAAAAAACAGAAAACGATATTTTCCAACATTTCAACTAGATGTGAGCCTTTAAGGGGTGAGATGCAGTCAGAGGCGTGAAAAAACGAGCATTTTCAATAATTTTTTTTAAGTAATTAAGTTTCTTTTACAAAAGTGGTTACACAGACTTTGTATGTTATATTTCAACTTGACTTGTACAAACTTTCAAGGAAAAATATTAATTATTTATAGAAATATCTTATAAATATTTATAAATAATTATCATAATTATTTATAAATTTTACTGGATCATCTGAAATCAAAAAACCAAAAAAAATCATTCGTTTAATCATAAATCTAGTCCTTAATCGTAGCTTTTTTTATTTAACAAAATGGCGGCTTTCGACAGATAACTTTCGATTTTCAGGCACAAAAACGCTCGTTTATTGTTTAAAAAATATAAATTTTCAACAAAAATGAAAATCCTTCCATTAAGGACTAGCTTTTAATGTTATCAATAAGCACACCAAATTTGATCAAAATCCATCGAGTGGTTTTTGATTTATAGTGGTCACTTATTTTTTTTACATTTTGGGCAATTTTAAAAGGAAAGTATTTTTTACAAAATTTTGTTAAAGTTCATAGTTTTAGAGTAATAAATTTTTGAAAATTTCTGAAAGAGTTTCCCAATTTTCCACTTGATTTATGTATAGAAATACTAATTGAAAAATTACTTACATCGAATCATCAATTCCTGGCCAATACAATAGGGCTTCTGCCGATGTAGAAGCCTCCAAAATATCAATTTGTTGTTGTCTTCGAACCGAACATTTTCAAGATCGAAACCGGTTGCTTGCAGCTGCTGTCCGCTACCTGCCATGGGGTAGCCCCTTCACTAACTGTGGGATATCCCAGAAACTATTCATCGGATTGACTTGAAATTTTCAGGGAATATTTTCGAAACATCATACTTCAAGAAAATGTAATTTAAAAAATTGATTTTTTGAAAATTCTGACTGCACCTCACCCCTTAAAAATAATCTCTTCATCTTATCTTTTTGGCATATTGGCAAACTTCGTTCCATTGCGACAAATGTTTCGTACAGACTGTTGATTATTATAAGTAGGGGTGTCTCATGGGTTCAAAAGGGTAGTGGCAATATGAATTATGCAATTTAATAAGAGAATATACATGTACATTGTAGATAGCTACTACGTAATTTTTAAGAGTCAAGCACTAATTAATTTAATTGGATGACAGTAGTACGAAAGGGATAAAGAAACAAGAATGAAAAGGAACAACCAATTCAAAAGACAGAGTCGCTGAAAGGAACATAGAATTCGAATGGTGCGGTAAGGAAAAAGATTACGAAAGGATCAAGTGTCACTCGGTCTCATTCCTCAGTTCCCGGCATGAAACCACATGGGAACTACACCTTCGTCGTTATCGATGATAATTATATCCTCACACTAGTCCGCGTTGTAACTCATGTAGAGCCTTCAGATATCGCTATCTCTTTCAGACTTTTCCTTTCGCTCGATAAAGCCCAATCCTCTCTCTCTCTCTCTCTCTCTCTCTCTCTCTCTTCTCTTTCTCTCCGTTTCGCTCTTTCTTATCGCTTCATTCCAACGAATTCACACGGCCACCAATTTTCGATTCGCCTCCATTGTCTCTCCATCTGAGATCCGTCGACTTTCGATTAAAATCCTGGATAATTTGCTCGTTCGAATAACTACTATCCAATATCGATAGCGAAAAAGCAAACAGCAGTTGGAATAAAGTGACCGACGTACAAAAAAGAAATTGGTTATCGTGAGAAGTGACGGCCCTCGTTGAATTTGTATTCAAACGAGAACAATCGATTCTATCGCAGTGAACACATTTACAAGAGGAAACATTTTTCTTGCCGTTGATGGTTTTTCTCGATCGAACTCGATTTATCCAGGAACCCACGATTCGTACAAATTTCACCTTGGTATATCAATGTATCGGACTCGCCCAAACACACCATACCCCGATAAAAAAAGTAAAGGTCGTTCTTACAGAAATGAGGGCATTGAGGCTAGTGCCAGGATTTAGTATTTCCGTTGAACCACCCGATATAAAATAACCGACAATGCTTTCTCATCGTGGCAACGTCGTCACCTTTTCCATTCGCTTCACGGACATTTGCGAGCAACAGTTCTTGCCGAACAGAACGATTCAACAAGAGGAGTTAAACATTCCCAAAATATATTCATCACATAGATCTACAATGTCTCGAGCTTTCTAGAATTCTCGATATCGTTATTATTGTACATTGTAATGGAGTGTCTAGACGAAGGAAGTCAACGATTTACGGCGTAGGGAATCAGCATACTCAACGATCTGGCAATGCCTCACTATATTCGCCGAATTGTCGAGCATCGACCAACAAATTGTACAGTCTATTAGTATAGAAAAAAAATCTCTAGGTTTACTTTGAATGGGAAAAACGACGAAGAGCGAAATGTTCGAGAGACGAACGTCATTGTAGACAAAAGCTCGTTGAGTGGAATTATCATCGAACGAGCAAACGAACCTTTCGAATCTTTATATCCGTCGTCGAATTTCAGTTGGAATCGTTATTACGGTCACTCGCCGTTCACGCCATACATGTTGGCCCCTAGACATACCATTCACAAAAAGCTCATTTATTTTGTCTGTGCACATATACACACATATACACATACGCAATTACCCAAATACGTGTATTTTTCACATTCGTTATCGTGTGTAAGAATCGTACTAAAATTGTACTCCATATTTTTTTTTCTAGCCAACACGAGCCAATATGCGCATTATGTTTTCAACACTCTAGACCATGACCACAGTGGACTTCTCAGCTTTGAGGTAAGTTCCTTTCGTTTTCACACCGATATACATGTAATATACACTAGCCAAATCATTTTCAAGTTTCAAATGAGCCTCTTGATTTTTTCCTGAATGCCTAGCGCATACCATAGTCGAAGTTATCATTCCCCCGTCTACATTAAAAAAAAATGATTAAGTAATTATCAACCGACATGATTTAAGCCACTGTCCAGCATATCATGGCACTATATTTTCGGAAAATCTCTCCCCCTAATCGGACAAAGAATTTCTGCTGGTAGAAAGTCCCGGCTCGATTGCCAAAAAATCTGAACAGCGTACGATAAATCAGCATCAATTCCACAGAAACGAGGAATGTTGTGAGATAACGTGGGGTCGAACAGGGTAAGAGCTTGCCATTTTCAGAAGTAAATCGCGAGGATTTTCCTCCTAAAGGGATTTCTCGACATTTCTTATCATTATGCTGTCTACTTCGAGAAACCCTTCGTGCAAGAAAATAGTAATTTTTTATGATTCTACCTCTACGTGGTGGATTCATGGAATTCGCAGTTGCGCCAAGAGATCACGTATAATGTCGAGAAGTATATTTCATCGCCGTCCTCCACCTGTCCACACCAGTCGATCCTCATTCATTTTATTTGTTATCTTTTTATCCGACACTTTTTCCCACTTACACGCACAATGCGTAGTCCACGCGTGAAATCCCTCGTGATTTTCGACACCCTCTCGTTGGCTATCCCGCACCGAGTGTCGAGCTCCTCTCACATAGTAGATTTAGCAGTAATAATGATCATGTAGGTAAGTGGTGCGTTACGGATAGGGATGAAATTTCTGAGTGTTATCAATAAACATTGGAAAGTTTTGCAAATCTGCAATCTTTCCTCTTCTCATCTTCCACGAATGACGAATACCAGCAACCAGTATAGAGGCCTTCTTTTAATTCTAGCTCTTATGAATAGATACGAAAAACAACAAACAAACTGAAATCTAAAAACAATATTATCTCTAAGAATAAGGTTTTTTAATAGTCAATTTGACTACATGGTCACCAAATATAATTAATTGGGCTTAATATTTGTATTGGCATTATGAGTATAATCGTGTAAAAAATGTTATCATATTTGGAACCGGAGGGAGAAGGTATTTGGACGAGCAATGTAAATACTTAACCTTTTCTATACGTCCATATTCCAACGATTTGCAATGGAGATTTTTTTATCGGAATTTCAGGAAAAATAGCGGTGTACTTCCAACAATTTACTTATAAAATCTCTCCAACACAGAAAAGCCAAACAAACCCAAACAAAATTCTTCTTTAAGTGTAAATATCTTAAACACGAAAGTTCTCCTTATCGCAGAAGTACAGAGATCTTTCGTCTCGTCCAGCTTTAAATCGTATTTTATTTGCGAGATACAGAGAACTTGTCACTATATGTTCTGAAAACAGTTTTCCCAGGCGAGAAAGTAAGATGTCAGAGTTCGGGAGATATATAGAATATAATCGAGAGAGTCTTCCCGCTTCTATATGAAAATCATATTAAAAGGCCAGTTTTAACTTGATTTGATACAATTTGCAGGCGCAGTTCAGTGTCATTTGTCAGCACGACGATATGTAAAATCCCGATTAAATCCTACCTATGAAAGAAAGAAAGGTGCGAAAATGTCCAAACTTGAGTGCGACCCCAATTGGATAGAGTACTTCTGCATAAAACGTGGGGGGGGGGGGGACGTCCAAGGCTCTCGCATTTTTATTGCCTTTATTCTCCAATAGCACAATCTTCGAGATTGTTTTAATTGATTTGGTAGAAGCGATCCCCGAAGATTTATAATCATAACAGTTATAGTTTAGCGGTATACTTTTGATATTATACCCATTCCAAAGAGCCCAGTTATTTCGAGCTCTTCGATAGTATTTTGTTAACGTTTAGCTCGAGTATCATGGCTGATAGGGCTTTTGGCGTGGCACACTTGGGATCACCGTGGCAAAAGTATGGATCAACTTCGTGCGTTTTTGCCCTGACGCTGAAGGTCTCCGAGCAACCTCAGGCTCGCGGGTAACCACGCCGCTTAGCGTACACCACAGAGAGTCCGAGGGGTTGCCCCTATCCTCGACTCTGCCGCATTTGTGGCTTCTGCATTTGCATTGAAAATAAATTAGCCCGTGGCACAAATATGAATTAGTACAATCAAACTAATAGAATAACGCAGAATGATAAAAATTACAAATTCGTATTGTTCATAAGAAAGGGTGTCACAAAATGAACTGACATTTTGATTTATTCATAAATGTGTTATATATTTGAAAAGTACGAATATTTTTTTAAATATAAGATACAAACATAGAAGTTATGTGTGGAACACAATATTCGAACAACAATATCCTGTTTACAAACGTTCGCCCTTTTGACAAATTTTTCAATAACATTTTGGCATAATCTCGGATTTCATAATTTGACATAATTGCGGACTAATTTGATGAACGGTGCGTCCAGTCTTCCTTGAGCTCCAGAATGGTCTGTGGATCATTGGCAACCACTTTTCTTTTCAGAAAACCCCAAAGAAAAAAGTCCAATGGCATCAAATCGCACGATCTTGGTGGCCAATTCACATCACCGCAGCGCGAGATTACACGACCATGAAACTTCGTCTGCAATAACTGCATTGTTCCATCCGCAATGTGGCAGGTTGCGCCATCTTGTTGAAAGAATATGTCTTGCGAGTCCATGCTCTTTATGGCATTTATCGGATATTGTGTTCCACACATCACTTCCATGTTTGTACCTCATATTAAAATTAAAATATTCCTACTTTTAAAATAAATAATACGTATTATTGATAAATTAAAATGTCAGGTCATTTTGAGACACCCTTTATACGTATACTTAACTTTGCTTTTTTTCTAACGTCACGTGGAGAAATAATTTTTAATACATTTTCCGATTTCGAGCAGTGTGAACATTTTTCTAAGAATTGCATTTCTAGAACCAGTCCCTTCAAGCATACTTGATGACCTACACACTCACGCGCTCACACGCACGCACGCGCGCGCACACACACACACACACATACACACACACACACACCGAACCAAGATACTTTCAGATTAACTTACAGGTACTTCCTTTTTTCCCGAGGGCAATCAAAATATTCCGGAAACAAGTCGATTTTGCGGTACACTATTTCACATTGCACAGGTAAAAACTATTCACAAATTTTTAAATTGGTACGATTTTGATGAAAAGCATATTCCAGACGAAATTTACATTGCAAAATTTGTCGGTAGAACGAGCTGCCCACTCAAAATCACGAACAATAGCTAATCGAGCTACCCACTGCTCGCACTTAAAGCCTTTAGGCCACAGTAACGGGTATAAAATCGTGTACGAATTTAACAATTTGTTTTCGTATAAAAAAGTGATTCACTCATAACATTAATTACAAATCTATTTAGTATGAATATCAAGCTGTTGAAAAATATAGATATATTTTTTCCGATGTACAAAATGGCCGACTACTCGAAACTTTTCGCAACAGCTTTTTTCCAATTGGCGTGACAAATAACTTCAACAATTTTTACTCGATTTACTTCAAATTTAAAAGTTATGTTCCTAATTGCCTTTCGCAGAGAATTACGTACGGAATTTTGATCAATCGAACACATTTCATTTTATGAGCAGTTTACGAGCAATTTTCCACTGAAAATTCATTTCGTAAGTTCAAATACCTACAACTTTTGAATAAAACAACATTTGTCCAATTCTTTTTTTTTATGATTATTTATCGTCGCATCAACAGCTAGGGTTATTAGCGACGCCATATTTACATTTTATGCATTGTGTTAGTTTTTGTGTATACAAATCAAAAAGAAAGTTTTTAAAAAACCTTTTTAAGGGATGCTTATAAATATATATAAAGATATTACAGTTTTTGGTATAAATTGATACTCTTGGTGAATTCTATTTATCCAATTCTGTACGTTCTTCTCTAGGTATTCTGATGTAGATATCGTACATCGAAAAAAAAATCTAACATCTTGATATTTATACTAAATATACGTGTAATTAATTTTATGAGTGAATTGCTTTTTCATACAAAAAAAATTGTTAAATTCGCACATGATTTTATACCCGTTACTGTGGCCTAAGACCTTAATACAAAGCTCATTTGTGCACCTTTACGTTGAGCACTTGCCAAATCTTATCGTTACAATCAATTCGGAAATAGGACCGGCTCTTGTGCCATACCATTATATTTGGCCAAGCTGAACACTTGCCAGAGATCATTTACGGAAAACGGTCTGTTGTTACAGTAGGTATAATCTCCCAATTCATAGCCGTACTCATTGTCAGTTGGCACTGCGCCGGGCTACAGAGCTCGGCCCTATGCTCGCCAAAAAAAGCTGTGTAAGCCAGCCCCTATTTTTCTGCATCAACGAGTACCAAAGCAACAAGGACTTTGCGAACACGAGATCATTATCTCATCGCCATTTGCACTGTTCGTTAAAATAAATGCCGCGTGGTTTAAAGCTTTCGAATAAATGTCCGACAACCTGGTGTATTGCACCTAATAATTGCAAGATATCCTACAAGAAATATGCTCAAAATATGAGAAACAACGCGCTGAAGCGCAGTGCCTCATTTTTTCAGCTCTCAGAGCTAAAGTAGTAGTCAAGTTAGTTTTACGTCAGACACAAAGTATACGAGGCCCCAGCAGTCGTTGCTCGCCGATTTTACATATCCAAATCCGAGCATCAGAGGGAGCTTCAGTTTCATTCGGAGCATTCATCACTCAAGCTCTCAAACGAAGCGCTTGTGGTGTGGTGGACCAACATCGATGAGGTGCTCCAAAAACTCGGAAAGAGACGAGCTCGAGAAAGTTAGATCTGCACGGGTCCGTATCTTCGGGAAAGCGAATATGACAAGGTCTGTAAGATCAAAAAGAGCAAAGGGAGAGTAGAGTTTTCACAAGGCAGTTTCCCCATGATCACGAGCTCAATCAATCACGAGCTCAATCACGAGCTGTGATCGAAATTGATGGTATGGAAGTTTGCATCGTTGGAATGCAACGTTATTGCTTTTTCCGTATTGTCCAACTTTTTTTGGGCACATTTACGTTACAAATATCACTGGAATATTTTTTGAGATCTTCATTAGGGATTTCTAATCTAAAACTGCAAAAGAAGAGTCTACATAGGTATAAAAATTAAAAAATTAAAAAATAAAGAAGCATTTTCGATGCATTCCAACGATGGAAACTTCAACAATGTTGAAATTGATGCATTCATCAATAAACCCGAACCGCTTTTAGCACGGAGTACATTTCAAGTATCTCATTTTTACGAGCCATTTATTCTTCTCCTTATCATCATGCATTCTTGCCCGACATTGCTCACTCCCAAAGAAAGTACAGTGAAACGGACAATTATTTTCTTTGGAGCAATTGCTAGCTCGTTGAGTATACCTTTCGCATGCTCCGCAGTCATATCCAATCGGTTATGCAAATGAGTATGATATTCGGCCATCCAGCTCGAAATCTATGCAACCTTGCGGCTCGCTTGCTCCGGCCCTTAACGATCGAAAGGTCGTAACCCCGCTTCGTTGAAACTGTCAAAGTGATATGGGTCGTGCCTGTTTGTTTGCCAGCATCCCTTATACGTGTTTACATGGGAAACATATGCAGAATATCCAAACATGCGTGACCCAGCATCCAATATAACTCAGCTACGATCTACCTAGTGGGTTTCCATCTGCACGTCTTTCGGAAGGAATTGCAGAAGAGCCAGACCGAATTTCCATAATAATCGCCACGGACGAATAGAAACGCACACACAATGTCGAATTATTTGTAATTGACCTGTTTTTTCGTTTCATTTTTCTTCACGGATCTTCCCAATGGAAATAATTCTTTCAAAATCTCACCCCACATTCACAAAAATAAAAAATCATGCGGAAGAACAGACTTTCAGGCAACGTCTCTAAAGATAGGGGCTTGGAACCGTCTCGCCTCTCGTAGCCGCAGTTATGAATATTCACGTCCTCTCAAGTAATCTGCTCCTAGCAATTACCATTGCAAATCATCGCAGAGTGATTCACTCTTACGCAGCTTTTCCATATTTCACGCATTGCACATGTCAGTTTTCATTATTTTTTATACTGTATTATATCAACATCCGATAACGTATGCAAAAAATGACCCTCTTATTATGCACTCGCGAGCCAACGCAGAACTATGTACTGTTTCTAGGTAACAAACACCGGACTCACTTTAAACAGTGGCCTAGCGATTTTAAAAAATGGCCCAAGGATGCATTGTTCAATGATAATGGTTCAATGAAAATTTGACAATAATGTCAAATCGCCTAAATGTGGGACGAAAGTAGTTTTGAAGCGATAATTTAGACATCATTGAATGAAAAATGTCTCCATATTTCAGTCCAATGAAAATTCTTGAATCATTAATATATAAACTTCAAAATGTATTTTTACCATATTTTTTGCTTTTTATTTCTAACAATAAGCTGTCATATTTGAATGTTTCAGGATTTTGTCACCGGCCTTAGCATACTTTCACGCGGTTCTATGGACGAGAAGCTTCGATGGACTTTTTCTCTGTACGATATAAACGGGGACGGTTGCATCACGAGAGACGAAATGACTGACATCGTCAGGGCCGTATACGAGCTGATGGGAAAATTCGGGGATGCTAATATGAACCACGATGGTGTACGAGAAAAGGTTGATCGAATGTTTCAGGTGAGACAAGAATAATTCTAATACATAAGATCTAAAACATAAGACTAAGAATAATATTAACATTAACGTATGTGAAGTCCTAATCTATGGGCCATCGGAAGTAATGGCGCTTGAACATCTCTGCATCTTTTATTTTTGATTATTGTCAGAAAATGGATGGTAACAAGGATGGAGTAGTGACCCTTTCGGAGTTTCTGGACGCGTGTCGTGCTGATCCGGAAATATCGGCGAATATGGCAGCACTGGACACGGTCTTCTGACACCCGGCAACCAGACCTTATTACGCAGCATGGACCTGAAGGAGTCCGAGAGTCATCCGAAATATAAATCGCTCAAAATTTGTTGTTCCCGTCAACAACGGGAGAAAATACATAAAACTGGGGACCTCGTGTGACAGGAAAGACGTGCGCGAACGTTCGCGAAAATCGAGCCGTCATTGCGCAGTCTTCGCCTTACGACTTCCTCCGAAAGATATATTTTATTCTCGAGGTACGATCGAGAACTTTGGGAAAAAGAACTCGAATATCGTTAATGAAACTATTAAAAGGATTTAAGCGTTGAAGACTTGATATGCCGACCTATACAATCTAATCGTCGCGATCTCCAACAACCGTTAACTGTCCATCATCGTGAAAGCTCGCCCGGAAATACTACCGAAGCGGATATTCGGTGGAACTTTTCACTGGCCATCGGTAGGTCCAAAAAGAGTCCATGTTTTGCACGATAGCAAAAAAATCGATAGCGAACGTCGATGAGACACACGCGGCCATTTGATGCGGCTCTTAGAAGGTGCCAAAAACAATAAAATTACCACAGATTCGTAACGTAGGCTTTTGGAATAAACGAGAAAAGCCAAAAAAAAAGATTATTACCCTGGTGAAAAATATTTCGTCACACGGTAACACAAGAGAACTCCAACACGCTGAAAAAAAATGTTTTCTCTCGTTTTATCACGGCAAAATGTCGTAGCCCGATATGTAATTACTTCCAATTCGTCTGACTATACAAAATTCCTTGCATATCACAAGTTACACATAAACGTCCGTATATAATACGGACGAACCAAATCTATAAACTATTTCAGCGAGCATCGAGAACGTTGTTGGAGAAACAAATCGTTTTATCAACAAAAACCACTATAATGCAAAGAACCCAGCTCCTCCCATTGTTATAAATAATTGATCGGTTCATTTATAATTGTCGTGCATGAACAAAACTAGAACTGGCGAAATGTAGAGGGCTGTTGATGGATTATGATAACGTTCTTATAATTGAAAGCATTCTTTTTATTCGTTTAGAGATCGCAATCGGAAGACAAGTTTCGGAAGTTTTTGAAGTTACTGGTCTTGAAGATAACGGTTGAATGGAGTGCAATATCGACGCGCATAATTTTGCAGTTCAAGATTCACTTACGATTACGTGACCAGTGCTTCTCGAAATAAATTTGATACAGTTACTATAATTACTATTAATTATAATTACAAGACGATGAGTCAAATTTTTGTACAAATGTCAGCCGATTGAAGAAAAACAAAACTGTTGGGTAGCACATGTGATTGTTATATAGGGGGTTTATTACGGAATGACACGTGGAGTCACCTGAAAAGCCACTTGAAAAGTCAAGGGCTGTTTCCTGTCGGTTAGTGGGAGGCGAAATGTTGTTTCGATGTCATGCACTGGGTCCTTATAGTTACTGCACGTCGACGTGTTTTTCTCGATCGATATTGGTTACAACAAGAGTATACTTTTATATTTTTGCAATTAGGCACACATATTTCCAATAATCATGAGATAATATTCATTTGAATTACTTTTCTCTTGATTTATTTCTCACACCGCTTCTTCGGTAATACGCTCGATCCTTGCTTTTCTCATCTTTGTTTCTTCAGCGAGCTACGAAGACCAAAAGAACGGGACTTCGATTTAAAAAAGCACTTCTACTCCTGCAGTCAGCCGATCCGTTATAATGAATTTTTTTCAAACCCTCCAAGATTGTTGTTTCTAGTGGGTAGCCAAGCGACGTGTGCATAAAACGATACAAAAGTATTTATTTTTGTGACCGGTTAATGGATGTATATAAAAATTGTATCGTGCAGACGATCTTAGATGTTATGAGTGTCGTGCTGAAGAATGGGCAAATGAGCGAAAATCGTATATCGTTATGGCTCGCGTATACGATACACACGTTTCTCGACGGTATCCTGTGGACGGTTGGCATCGAGAAAGACCAACGAAATTGGTGCAAATTATTTTACACGAGATGCATTTTTTCAGGGATGTAATCATTTTTTATCACTGCCTATTTCGGGTTAATTATTATAAGTGAGGATGTGCAGAAGAAAAAAAAACAAATACACAGCGATGCTTCAAACGAGTATTGGGGATACCGCATTCGTTTGGAAACTGTCATCCTGATCGTGAGTCCGAGTCGCGTTTTTCGACGATTCGCGTCTTGGACAGCAGTCGCAAATGAAGCCACAAAATCAGTAGCGATGTTGAAGCTTCATATTCTTACGATTTCGTTATTAATTATTCGTTAAGGTATTAAATGAAATCTTAGAGAACAACCTCGTACAAAAGATACGATGCATCGAACGGGAGAGCGAAATAAAAGAGTGCTCCTTGCGCAAATTGAAATATGAGGATAACGAGAGAAAAAAAAGCCGGTACATTTTTCGATTCTTAGCAGAGCCGCCAATTAGACGATAAGTTAATTATGGTGTAAGCTGAGATTAACTGAGATTTTTACATCAAACGTTGTCTCATATCAACACGATCACTACCGCATGTCTTTGAAATTACCTGTAATGACGAAAGAAAATGTATAAAGAACTTAAGGTTTAACCGCGAAAGCAGTACGTTTTCGGTACAAAATCTCTGTTCTCAATTCTACGGAAAAGTTCGAACGTTTTGAAGTTTACCTAGCTTTAGGAAAGTTACCAACCACAGGATTTATAATAGTATTAAAATATTTGTTTATATATATACATATAATGCAAAAAGCTCACTTCCATCGGCTTTTTTCATTATACTATTTTGGTAATGTAGGGTGGATTTAATGATGAATAACTGTTTTAACTCCAAATATTGGTAATTGTCTCATCTTTCGAAATTCACCCGAACAGTTTATTCACTACTACCTAAGCCCCCAAGAATCCGACAAAATCTTCCAAACTTCGTCATTGATCTCAATTGAACTCATTAGTCTCCGTGACTGTATATTTGAGATTTCATTTTGAGAAAAAAAAACCCGAAATACCGTCAAGATTGACGGTAAGTTTATTTCACAAGAATGTTCCAATTTCCAATCGATTGTATTCGATTTTAGTGTTCATAGACTTAGTTCATTGGAAAATACCTGAAGATCTGCCCTCCCTTTCGGCGACAGTGTAGAATTGCGCAACTCGCTAACACTATATTACCGTGTAACTTTACCTAGGGAAAAAAAGAGTACACAACTCTTCTCTGTAACCTACGATTAGCACTTAGAAGAATACTCCAGCTCTCAATGATTCTACGTGTAATTCCGCCAAACTCTTCGAAACATTAGCAAATCTACTAGAAAGAGTAAATTTGATCCTTTTTCCGTCTAACTCGTTGGGAATTAACTGAAATGCCAATCGCAATCATTTTTCAACTCGTTTTGCCGTTAGAACTCAAATCAGTTGATCGTTAATGCTCGATTGTTTGAGAGTTCGTTATCTCGATTCGCTAATCTTCTACGGCTAACAACTACTCGTACGGCCAACTATTATAAATTGCAAGTGAACCCAAAGAAGTATCGAGAAAAAAAAGTTATCTTTGCTATACAGGATCAATCTATTATCTCTCGATGGCTTGCCTGACGTATAGAATCTGACATTGCAGGGATTGATTACAGAATAAGGACAAAGGTCGCGAAGTGACCAGACCAGGATGGCCCACTTGGATGAACGATAGATAATATTGAAAAAGAATATACGTATATCCGGTCTACGCAGAGAAAAATATGACGAATGATTAATTTAAAACATGGTCAGATGGTCCAATTATAGACTATATAGTATAATTGTACGAATAAGAGATAACGAAGAAACAAGAGCAGAGAGAAAAATAAACCAAGAGAGCACAAATTAATCCTTGTATCCAATCGTTGTGTAGCTTCTGAGAATCGTCCGACTCGATAAAGTTTCGTATCGTCATTTGTCCACCATCCAAGTTATTTCAAAATACTCCGAAGAACGAAAGTCGCACGACTCTCAGGAGATGATAGTAGACCAGAAACGGAAACAGTTAAATACAAAGATAAATTATATTTAAAAAAAATAACAAATATATGACGTTAAATATGTAAAGGAGTTCGAGGGGTAAATAATTCTTGCGGCGATATATTTTCGGCGGTAAATGTACACGAACGTGGCAAGACTACGCGTAAATAGCTTTAAAAATCCACTCATTCACGTGTAATTTCGCCAATGTGAAATTTTTATCAACTAACAAAGAACTCAGATCCGTCGTTAGTGATTTATTTTTCTGACAAAAATACATACTGTTTCTAACTTGCTGGTGGCTGAGAAACAGACAATAGATTGTTCGTGAAGCCAGACGAGTGGCAAAAGAAAAATTAAGAAAAAATAACGATATATCCGGTCCCAATTTTGCCGTGAAAAACTCCGTTCGCCTGCCAGCCCTGAGGTCGAGCGTGTAAATTAATTGTTTGAGTGTTAATTGTTAAATGTTAGTACCATACGTATTCGAAAGACGTAAAGAGATCAAGAATAATATGAAAAATTGAACGCAAGAGGCGTATACCCACTCATACATACAAAACTTATGGCGATATACTTTTGGGATTCGTTCAGCTCGTCATTTTTCGTTCGAAACAGCTTTTTATACGCATTACAGAAAGTATACTTAGTGCTACTTCCCGCGTACTGATCAACACTAGTTAATTTAAGTATAACTGTTCCTTTTATAAACTGCGCTATACACGATCGGAATAGCGGGTCCGATTTGGAGGAGTATTATGGTTAAGGAGGGTTGGACGTTTCGCCGATTAATATTAAGAACTATTGATTTAAAAAAATACATATGTCCTATAAAAAATGACTTCCAAGTACTCGTTTCACTGCATCGAGTTTTACAAGAGGAAAAAATTATACACTAGGTAATGTTAACGGGTTACACCTAGCTCGCGGCCGGAAAAAAGAGAAATCATCGTGAATTTTCTTTGAAAAAACATGGGCAAGTGTTAAAGAAAAATGTTATTTTAAAGAGAACGGTTTTAAGTATCTTTTACAATCTTTGTATTGAAAAATGTTTGGGTTTGTTTGCAAAGCGCCCTTAGCGGTGACCACTGATGTACGGAAAAGAATTAACCGAAATTTAAAAATCAAACCCATTTCGTTTTTGCATGAAATTGTCTGGTGCTTAGGCGAAGGTTTTTTTTGTTGTTACTGGCCGCAGGCCAAACAGAAAGTATCGATTTTCAGTGAAAGAACCTCTATTTTCGTCGATAACAAAAAACGACGTATCGAGAAAAAAGTCTTCGTTCAAGCACTGCTTTTTGGTATATAGAAAAAGCTTGTAAAATTTGAAGTTTATCGGTGCAGTGATTTTTTTAGATACCGTGGTTACTGATTTTGAAGAAGCCATTTTAAGAAAAACGTGTTTAAAGTTTGGGCGTTCGCGGAACCTACCTATAAACGCCAAATATAAGGGTGTTTATAGATACCCCCGGAGCCCTCGATTTCAGCGGATCGACTTGAAATTTTCAGAGAATATTTTTTAAATGTTATATTCTGAGAATCCGTCAAAAACAAAAAAAAATGTTATTTCAGAAAATGCCAACTAGGTGTGAGCCCTTGATAGAGTAAAAAATGTAAAGTCGAGAATTTAGCCGCAGCTAATATTTCTTGCAAATATTCTATACACAATTCACGTGTTTTCATAAGAAACTAGATAAATTGCCGAGTTGTTCATTATTTCGCGAAGACGATGTGCCACCACTTACGAAAACTTCGCAAAGTTGCGGGAATTTTTATTGGATATATCTACGTTTAAAAAATCGGTATCCTTTGACATTAATTGGTGAAGCGCTGGAATTATCGATACAAATTTCAAGTGCGCAATGATTTATCCCTGCATACGATACCCTGATTTTCCGCTCCAACCCTCGACCGATTGGAACCGGTGTGGAGCACGGTTGATGGTGCGTCTAGGGAGAAATATTTGTAAAACTGGACGCTTATCGTTGCCAAGGTGATGTCACAGTTGTTCGATCGTTTTCCCAGTTCAATGGTAGACTGCTTTTTTCTCCGTGGACAGAGGAAAACGTAAAGAGAATCGATTTTGCTTCGAAGTCTCGTCACTGCCTGTAAAGGGATCCGACGACCTTTGACATAGAGACATCATATCACGGGTAGGCTCGTTTGAAGGGAAAACAAAAATTACCATAAGTTTTTGCGCGCAAGTTTCATCACAAGATGATCGTATCGGATAATATAGATTTTAATCGCTATGCGTGTCTTAACGAGGTAACGCGGAAGAAGAAAAAGAATTGGAATGACGAGTCAGTACATCCGAACGCACCTTAGTTTTATTGCCGAAGCCTAGCTAACTATTACGTTTATTATTACAGATATAGTTTATTGTATTATAAATGGGAGTATGTCACTATTTTATAAATAAATAGATGATTAATGTTGATTCGTCTGTTTGCATTATTTTACACGTTTCCAGATGTTTGCTCGCAGTGACAGATCATACGAGCATGTCAGACCGCTGACTGACTTGATAATTTTCAGAAACCTACACACCGAATTTCTATTTCGATCCCCGAAAGGTGTGTAAATTCTGCTCCACGACTATCTAGAATCCAACGTTTCCATCCAGTACGTAGAAAATTGGTTTCTGCGACATCATGCAATAATGGAAAAAGTGCGTCAAATATTTGAACGATCGAACGTAATTATCTAGTTGTGGTTTTTCATATACAAAGCGTTCCATTTTAATTGCACACCCTAAAGTAGATTAAAAAAATGCGGATAAAAAATTCGTAGCATTTCACCATGGAAAGGCGTAAGAAAAATGATGGTTTCGAATAAACTACAATTGTGCCGGCATTTTGTATCGAAAGAAATCTTAAACACTTTTTCGTGCTGTTTTTGTCCATATTGTAATAGATCGATACTTCCATCGACGTTGAAATGAATATCGATCTATTATAATGGTGATTAGAAGTAGACATGCGCAAAACAGTGCTTTATAAAGTAATGTGATATGGCATTACATTTCATACCGAGTGATATTACATTACAACATCACCCTAAACATCACCCGAGATGGCGCCCCATGCGGTAGCTCACTATCACGTCTTGTGTGATATTGTAATGAAATGCTAGGGTGTAATATAAAGTCATAGATAGATTAACACCCGTATTCGTAGTCATTCCTTAAGAAACAAGGATTCCTCATTCCGCGTTTCGTTGTGAACGCGAAATGAGGAATCCTTATTTCGTTAGGAACGACTATCTTTCTGAGGGAATCGGCTCTACTTCGATCTCATTATCGACATTTCTATTGGGAAGAGATACAAGCTGTCTGTTGCTATTTAGTTGAATTGTAGGATGGATGGCTGTCATATGTCGGCTCAGGCTTCCTATTGAGCTGGAAGAAATTGCCAATATACGCGAGCAGTAGCCACATTTGGCCTTTTTTCTCGGAACAAGTTCTTCGAAGTGATTCCAAAGAGGGTTACTTTTTCTCTAAGTCGCCCATATACACTAACATGTGCAAGTCATGCGATAGATGATGACCACGTACTGTAGCATTACACTAAAGCTGGGTTTAGTACTCAACTGACATCAGCGCTCATCGTCGTATTGCATATGTATTGCATATAACTATATACGCTCGACTGACATCAGCGCTCCCCGTCGGTCGTGCACTAAACCCAGTCTGATATATTACGCGTTATATGACCCGACACTCGACCGATATCAGCGCTCCCCGTCGGTCGAGCAGTAGTCCTAGCCTTAGTGTGATGTGTAATGCTTAATTTGGTCGGATCATGTGTAATGCTACAGTACGCGGTCGGGTGATAATACACGTAATGCATCAATCGCATTACTTACATACGTCTAGTTAGAAGTTAGGAATGGCAGGTCTTGCCAACGTCCGTACGTGAAATACAAGGGGGAGGAGACCCCGGAGGAAATATAAGAGCCAGAGGCATGTGGAGACGAGCATTCGTCCAAAATCCGTGAGCGGATCAAACTAAGCACGAATGATTGTACATTACTGATAAATAATATTTGATCAAAAATTCATTCAGGGCACCGAGCTCACATAAGACTTGTGCAGAAATTAGTGTTCGAACACGCAGTTAACCACGACAAAAAGGGAATAGCACTACTCATGGTGTGTCCAACGTTCAACGCCCGAGATGTCGAAGAAGTCCCGAGTTCCATTTCCACGGACTGGTAGACATCCCAGACGAAGCCCCCACGAAGGCGAGGCTACTATACGGTCCATTCGCAGAAGGCACCAAATATTGGTGCGTCTAACTCCCAATTTCAAGTTGTGGTCGGAAGTTCACCTTGTCAGGACCGGGTGTCATCCACGGAGGAATCGTGCCCACTTTATCGCCTCAAAACCGAGGCAAATTCGAAAAGTGGATAATCGAATTCAAAGGAACCAAAAAAAGACTTTGTGCGTGAGTACTTGGTGTGAGTGAGATGTGGTCATCTCCGATCGAAAGGTAGTGACGAAAGAGAAAACAAAGAAACATTACGTAAATGTGCGAACGGAAAAAATTGATTGTAGTAAAGCTGTCGGAATGAGAAGAAAAAACGATGGGTTCGAAGGATAAATGTCATTATCGTATAAAATAAGATTTGATAAGCCGAAGCGCGGCATAATACGCTACGCGTTACAGTAATACGTAAACTATGTCTTGGTAATATTATTTACATAAAAAAGGGATAGGTTCGAAGTATGTATGGTATGATAGTATTTATAATCAAATATTTATAAGCCGAAGCACGAAATAATTCGCGCCATGTTACATAAATGTATAAATATGTGTTGGAAATCTTTATAACGGAGGAGGATGATGAATTTAGGAAAACATATCCTTTAAAGTTTGCCTGTACGACGAATTCATAATAATAATAATTGTAATCAGGCAGAGATTTGATGTCTATGCATGGTCCCTAATTGAACTCCATACCCTATTGGAATACAATATTTTGCAGCACCAACTAAAAATAATCAATAAAGTTCATTTATTTTGTCAAATCAACGTCGAAGGCCCCGTGTCAGTTGAGTAGTTAAGGTGCCTATCCACATGAGAGTAAAACGTCTAAGCGTCACTCTCAGGAGCCAGTACTCCCCAGTAGACACTCTCCTGAGAGTAACTCGCAGGCAGTCACGTCAAACTCGCCGATAGTAGACTCGTGGCAGCTTGCCCTCAAGTGGACAAGTTCAAACATGCTATAGGCTAGCAAAGCGGGCCAGGAAAACGTTTATCCGTTGATCGTTAATTAACGAAGTTAACATGTTGCTTAACGATTTAACTTTTTAGTTAAGGTCAAAAACTATTAACGGTCTTATTAACTTCCGTTAATTCCGTTCCTTCATCTTCGCGATGCGCAAGCGCGATTACGATTAGTAGCTATGCATAGTGTGTGTGTATACTATGCATAGCTACAACAGAAACGCTATATACTGTGTTCAACGAGAGAACATCACACTTCCGAACCTAAATTCATCCGGTGCGGTCAGATCGTGCCTCCTCTTTACCCTTTCTACTTAGTTTTTTATTTACCTCCCTTACCTAAACTACCCCCGCGCAGCAATTATGGTAGGGACCCCATTGGATTCTCATACTTATTCCCACCACAGTCTTACATGCAGGTCTTGCAACAACGTTAGCGGGGGTCGTTCGCTTAACGTGATTTTTGCGTTGCGATCTACGGCAGCAAGGTGCGTGACGATAGATCAGTACAATGTACAACGAAGACAGAGCACGAGATAAAGTAGCATTCTGTCTATTTTCTACCACATGTAACCCATGTACTGTAAACCCTAACCCCATTATTTGTACTTATTCCGTGTTTCGTAAACAATATGTAATTTACAGGCGAAGAAAGTACAAGTACATGTTCAACACGATTAAAGCTAATTAACTATAATTGACGCTTCATCGGATTTGTTAAAATTCAAACTGAATACTTGCAAAATTTAAGTGATTCTGATGAGAATGAATGCCATTTCGTTAATCGCTGTCACAAAGGTGTTTCGGCCAAGTGGATTCGTTTCGCGCTTGCACATATAGTATTTTAGGTTCAATTCTCTAATCGGCGTTTTTTCATCCTCAATTTATTTCCGCTGTACGCGAATCACTTTAAACGAAATGGGCGTACTTGAAATTAAAAGAAAAATGTTCATTTCCGATGCCATCGAGCATTAAGAATCTTTAAAATAATTGTTGTAAAAAAATTGTAAAATAATTATTACCCTGAAATGCATGAAAAAAGACTTATTATTAAAAGTTTAGGAGCAAACTACGATCAAACACGTAAATATTTATTCGCTGTAAAACTGAGGTTATATCACGTTCGGGCCTCAGCGTACCGATCTAAAGCAGCGACGCGCAGTGGCGTTGAGACGAACGAAAAACTTGCTCAATAAGGGTACTAATCCTCACCACTGAAATTCGCCTTCGTTTCAAGACCTGTATATAAGACCGAGGTTCCCACTTTCTGGTGGGGATCAAATGGGCCATCGCATTGAATCCCTATGAGGCCGTACGCAAATTACGTAACGCAATTGATGGTGGGAGTCAAGGTTGGCGTTACGTCACGATTTTAAATCTGTCAGAAATAGAAAAATGTCTGCATGTTCAAGTTTTAATTTAAACCTCGCGTGCTATTTTACCGTGGACAGCTCACAGCTTTCTATACGCAATGTCAGTTAAGGGAGAAAGTCACTGTGCAAGAACTTGTAACAGTAACTTTCCCACATCCCCCACGCAAAATTTGAAGGAATTTTTTTTCTTTTCAATTCTTGAAAGTAAATGTATTGAAAAATATCTTGCGACATTTTTATTCACAAGTCTGAAAACTGACGGAGTTATGGTCACTTTAGTGAGAACACGTAGCGCGACCGGTTAGTGCCCTCAGTCCCTATATGTGTGTGGCATCATTTACAATAGATAAAGTACAGGCTCTTATTATTTTGCGAACTATCATGAAGATGAAAAACCGTCATATCGCCCGCGACTAGATACTTCAATGTAAGTATCAATATCCTAGAAAAACATAACTTTATATCAAGAAACACGGAACGAAAACTTTAAACGCGTTTTTCTCGAAACTAGTTTTTTCGACCTTCTTCCGAGCGAATACTTAAAAACTTATCAATCGATTTTCAACTTTTCTTAAACATTTTTTTAATCGCAGTGACTAAGGTTTTACGTATGCGCGTTTTGAACATTCGATAATTACTATTTTTAAAGACTGCTCGAATACAGAAAAAGGACCTTGAAAATAAAAAAAAATGACCAAACTATCGCCGTTTTGTAAAAAAAAAAAATAAAAAAATAAAAAAACGGCTGCACTAAACGATAGCTACAGTTGTATAGATGTCGATAAATTGTTGATTTTTAATGTACAGATAACCTTTCATAAAGATATCGATGGGACTGTGAATCGAAATTTTTTTCCGTCGTAAAATCAAATCATATATCTCGGTTAATTTTCAAGATTTTGTCATAAAAATTAGTATAAAACTAGATGAATATATCTTTCATAAAATGAGTATAAACCCGATCCTTTCGTAATTAGTTATGTCTATGAAAAAAATCGCAATTATTGACGACAAAGCACCCGTTACTTAACGGAATAGGGGGCGGGGTTTCTGGCCAAGCGTTACGGTCCCGTTACGTGGGGGGAGGAGGGGGGTCAACAATTGGGAAATTTTGCGTTACGTATTTTGTGTACTAGGTGCAACTAGATATACTTCTCTTTTTTTACATTAAAATTATAGTCTTTACATTTTTCATAAGTAGTCGAGGGAAAATCGCGTTTCCCATTCCTAAACTATACCCCGCAGGTAACCAAGGTCTCGTCATCTGTGGTTTCCTTTTGTGTTCGGGATCTCGTAGTGAGTCCCTTATAATCCTTTTCGGTGGGTGCGTACTCCAAACGATCAGCCACAACGTTACCCTGATAAGGCTTATGACTTTCACGCTCACCTTCGATATCTTCCACATAATAACGGTGATTTTCAATAACCTTTTTGATTTCGTACGGTCCCCGGAATTTAGGAGATAAAGGAGGCTTCGCAACGAATTAAAATGATATCTCCAGGTTCGTATTGTCGCGCCGGTCTTCGAGTCTTATTGAATTGATTACTAAGCTTTTCTCGATTGTCTTCGAGGAGCTGCGCAACTTTGTCGCAACTATCTTCATCCACGCTTATTGCAGCATTCATATTTTGAACTTCCTTTGTTGGAGGATTATGGCTCGATCCGCATCCTCTATATCGAAACACCAGCTCGAACGGCGTTTTTTTATAACCTTATGTACGCCGTTATTGATCGCCCACTGAACGTCGTATAGTCGCAAATCCCAATCGTCACAATCCTCATTCGCTATTGTTGACAAACAGCTCAATCAAGTCAAACAGACAATATTACACTATTTATTTTCTCGACCTGACCGTTCGCTCGCGCCGCCATTTTAACGTGTTGTATATTGTGTTCGGAGCAGAATTTCTCGAAAACATCCGACGTATACGCGTTTCATCTATCGCTAATGATTCGCTCAGGTCTCCCGTAGTGAGACAAAAATTCCCTAACGAAGACTAACGTCTCTTCCGACGTTGTGCCGTGTACCGCTTTTAAAACAGCGTATTTGCTAAATCCGCAAACAATTGCGATTACATACCTTGCATCTACCTCAGTCCTTTTAAATGGGTCTATATGCATACTTTGGAACGGAGTGTTGCCCTTTTCAACAGGATGTAAAAATCCTGGGCGTCTCCCTGGCACGGATTTGAAATACAAGCAGTTTATACAGCGATTTATATACCGAGTCACAAACTCACGCTTTTCTGGAAAATGATAATTCTCCTTTACCTTCGCAAGGGTCTGGTTGATTCCTAAGTGAGCCAAGGTCCGATGTGCATCAGACACTACGTCATGTCGCATATTTTCCGAGACATACAACCTCCACTTTCTCTCTTTGACGCGATAAACCCTTGCATCTCTCATCGTGAATTTAGCGTGCGTTTCTTTGGCTCCCTGTTCCAATCTGTCTCAAACACTGATAATTTCAGCACTACTCCTTTGTAACGCAGCCACCCAGTCAGTCGTTATTTGAATCCCCAATACTGGCAAACCAACCACTTCCGTCTCGACCTCTGGCTCTACGGCGTTTCTAATTAGCGCGTCAGCGTCTAGATTGTTAACGCCCTTGTGATACTCGATTTTATAACTAAACCCGGACAATCGGACAAAACATCGACCAACGCGTGGATTGAGATCGCGTTTTCCGTCGAGTATTTTCAAACTGTTACAATCGGTACGAATTATAAAAGAGATCCCCAATAAGTAAACTCGGAATCGCTCCAAAGCAGCCTCAGCTCGTATGAATGATACTTTGATTCGTGCACAGTTGTCTTCCTACTGTAGTAGCATACCGGATGCAACCTCTCATCTCGTTGTTGTTGTAGCAAAACTGCACCAAGACCCGTGGCACTGGCATCCATATGGACTTCTGTTCGTGCCGTCGGATCATACACAGCAAGAATCGGTTTAGTTAAGAGTCTCTTCTTTATCTCGAGGAAGGACTCCTGTTGACGCTCGCCCCATGTGAATTTCGCGTCCTTCGCTAATAATTCTATTAACGGCGATGCAATAACAGCAAAAAGCTTTACGAAACGTCTGAAATAACTTGCCAGCCCGAGGAAACTTCTCAAGGTCCTTGGGTATTGCGGTACAGGGAATTCGTCAACGCTGCGCAGCTTACGTCTGCCTGGTTCTATTCCTGATTCCGAGATCTCAAACCCCAAGTACTCGATTCGCTGTTTGAAAAAATTACATTTTCCGAGTTTGATTGTGAGCGCACCGTCCCTCAACGCATCGAAAACTTGCTGCAACCGATACATGCCTTCTTCAACCGACATCGAAGGTATTATTATATCGTCGAGGTAAGCCATGGCTACGGTGAAACGCAAACTCTCTAAAACCACGTTTATCATTCTCTAAAACACTGAAGGAGCATTAAAAAGGCCAAATGGCATACGCTTGAATTGGTCATGTCCGTCTGGCGTTACAAATGCAGTTTTCTCGCGTGACTTTTTCTCTACCGGCACCTGACAATAATCGCTAAACAAATCAAGACTGGTAAAATATTTTTGGCCGTGCAATCTATCGATTTGATCATCTATTAAGGGTATAACTATCATCTATTAAGGGTATAACTATGGATAACTATCTCGGACTTTAACCTTATTAATCGCACGATAATCGACGCAGATACAGACCCCGCCATTTTTCTTGCGAACGAGAAGAATCGGACTCGCAAACGGCGATACACTGTCCTCGACTATATCCGCTGCCTTTAGCTCATCGACCATGTCTCGTACCTGTTGTCGCTCATGATACGACAAACGATATGGCCTGTAGTAAATTGGTTTTTCGTCCAGAAGATCGATTGTAGTTCGGCTCCGTCGGTATGTCCGACCTGTTGTACAATTTTGGCCGACAAATCTTTATACTCGTTCACGAGATCAAGCAAGCGCTCTTGATCGGAATCCTTCAAATCAGTATCGACCTCGTCTGGTTGTATTTCATGTTCATTCGCTCGTCGCGGACAATCACGACCTTCACAAGCTTCACCTCGAGTTAGCTTCTCGCCTTGGCTAATTCTAAGCATTTGACCGGTGATATTTTTTTTTTTATTTCAAGTTTTACTTGCACAGCCTTTTCGGCTTTTTACAAGGCTCCACTTATATGTCCACCGCTCTACACTTGTTCTTTCTCTCCATCATCCCCCCTCCCCATTGCGGCCGCAGCCGACTTCCCCCTCTGTATTATATTCATCATGACATTTCTGTCATGGGTATAGGGAAACTGCGGAAAACCTATACCAATACAGCCGGTCACGAGTTCGCTTCCCAGCCTCGGAGCTACTCGTGTTTCGTCGAGAAATATCTCACAGGCTACAGCCATACCCATCCGACACACACACGTACCGGTTCGTGTGCGCGACATCTGTGTACAACTGGAGCTACGCATTTGACCGGTAATATTTAATACAGGTATTATCGCTCGGCCAGTGTCGTCAGTGATGATGACGCATCTCGGAATAATGGGACCTACCTCTAGTATCCCACCTTCAACGCACAACTCCTTGTTTGCCAATGTACCTCGAACAACAATATGGCCCAAAAAGTTGTTTGGCACCACGCGCACCTCGTTGGCCCAAAGCGTTGTCTTCTCAGAAGTCCTCGGATGTAAATCGATGAGTTCATGTAACATCGATGCGATGCGAAGTTCTTCGGAAGTACTTAAGATGATGACGCTCGGATGCTCGGTATATGGGTGCCCAACTAGAAGGGGTATTTCTTGATATTTGTCTGGTACAACCTGTACCTCTGCTCCAATTTCTACTCCATCGATAGCAATTCTCGCAGTCAAGACGCCCAATGGCCGAACAGAGTCCCCTCCATAACCGGCTAGCGGCTCAAGCTGCGTCTCTTCGTATGTTAGACCAATTTTACCGACCGCGTCGCTGCGCCGCATCGTGATCGCGCCACTGCCGAGATCAATATAGCTCTTGATGGGTTGACCGTTAACAAAAGCGTCTATGAAATACTTGCGGTGCGTACTACGGTCGACGTGCATCGTAACTGTCTCTTTTTTAATAAATTTTTCGTGGTTCCCTGCCACATCACTGTTCGTACAATCGCGTGAATAATGTCCGAGCCTATTACATTTGAAGCACCTCGCACTTTTCTGTTTCTTAGGGCAACTTTTCACAGTGTGTCCCCCTTCCTTACAATAAAAGCACATGATATTACCATCGCTTCCGGTCGACGAGCTTGCCAAGTTTGCCCCTGTTGACTTGTGCGTGTCTATTCCTGTTAACGCCGATCGGATATAGGAGGCACTAGTTTTCAGATCCGGTAAGAGCTCGCTTGGCCTACAATAACAGCTCAATGGCCCCAAATAATCGCGGAATCGTAAATTTCCCAGTCCGTCTACGATCTACTCTATCGTTTTAGATTCGTCCATCTTGGGTGTATTGCATGGCGCCAATTTTTCATAGTAGTACTCCACCACGTATTGATTAGGCTTGTACCGATAATTTTGGGCATCTAAACGCGCAGATCTTGACGATTTTTCACACGGAAAATGTTCTGTTAATATATCTTTCCAATCGTTCCACGTACGCTCTTGTCGCGGCAAACTGTCGCGCCATTTTCGCGCGATTCCGGAGAGTTTCAAGAGCGCGTAGTGTCTGATCGCTATATCGTCCCAGTCGTATCGATCTCCGTACTCTTCAATGTTGTCGATCCACTGATTGATGTCGAGTTTACTATCGATCGAATCGAACTCAGGCAAAACATTTGCCACGTTGGGAAAATTGCAGTAGTCCTGCGTCCTCGGTGGATCTTGCGGGTCGTCAGCCATCTTGAGTATTCGGCTTCTTGCGCTAACACACAAAGAAAAATCGCCCCACTGAGACGTTGCGTAATGACTAACCTTCAAAATGCGCTTCACGACACCATAACTATCCACGACGCACCGCTTGCCCTTTTTATTGTTCACACGTTTCTACGCCTCGAGCCAATTGCCGTGCCGTTATGCATCGGGCTTACCCTTTTTTTAAAAGTCAAAAGCATCACTCATGATCTTCGCGACACTGTGCGATTGCACGCAGGTGATTCCACTTCTGAAGTTGTTGTAATAAATAATTAGTCAGGATTGTAATTTAATACGAAGAACTATTCTTCAACACATGATGGGAGTACTCGTTGATCGGACGACAATCTCTGATCTTTTGCCCATTTCGGTCGCTTTCTTCTTTTTTCTCCCCACTTACACGTCACTCATTCTCGTTGCATTCGCGCTCGTTTTCCTTCGTTCTCTCCGCGCGAAATTTTCAAATCGAAATATGCCCACAATATGTGTGTGTGTGTGTGTGTGTGTGTGTGTGTGTGTGTGTGTGTGTGTGTGTGTGTGTGTGTGTGTGTGTGTCTGTGTGCGTGCGTGCGTGCGTGCGTGCGTGCGTGCGTGCGTGCGTGCGTGCGTGCGTGCGTGCGTGCGTGCGTGCGTGCGTGCGTGCGTGCGTGCGTGCGTGCGTGCGTGCGTGCGTGCGTGCGTGCGTGCGTGCGTGCGTGCGTGCGTGCGTGCGTGCGTGCGTGCGTGCGTGCGTGCGTGCGTGCGTGCGTGCGTGCGTGCGTGCGTGCGTGCGTGCGTGCGTGCGTGCGTGCGTGCGTGCGTGCGTGCGTGCGTGCGTGCGTGCGTGCGTGCGTGCGTGTGTGTGTGTGTGTGTGTGTGTGTGTGTGTGCAGAGCACTCGTCGCAGGAAATATATAAAATAGAATTCAATCCCATTCGGGTTTCCTTCACTGTTTTCCTCAAAAAATATATTTGTTACAGCACAATTTAAACCGTCGAGAAGATATTGTAAATCCATGATCCGACTTTCTTCAACAGCGAATTTTTGTTGCTGATCGTTGAGTGGTTATTCTCATCGCGTTTAGCCGCATTTGCTTGACACATGGGTGCCACAGCTTTTAGTCTTTTAGCAAGCGCTATTTTTCTTGTAAACTTTCCTTTGTATCGCATTTGGGTTGATATTTTCACGCTTTTTTTTATTTGTATAAAATATTTCGCGAAATACGGATCGTAGGAAGCTCGACGCTATGACTGCAGGAAAATCGCGCTGTTGTCACGATTACAGCGCCGTTCTCTTTATGAGTATGAGACCTATCTATGCATGAGGTGCGAATGTGTGAGACATATAGAGGGTACAAGCTCTGTCAAAAATTCACAACCAACAGCATCGTATAGGCATTGGATGTTACTATACGCTTCAACCGTAACTTTTGGCTCATACGTGTACCTACAGAACTCCCATCATCATGGAGACTAGATACAGGAGACCACATTCGACCTTTCAAAACGGTCGTCAAAACGGTATCGAGATAGATGGCGCTAGGGTGCTCCGGACCACATGTCAAGAGACGCGGCAGCGTCTGGACGCCAAGTAATAATAATAAAAAAATTCGACGCCACTGATCGATGCCACCGATCTCGACGCCACGGACCGACTGATGACCATGCCGCAACTCTTTGTAACCGCAATACGAGTGCGCCCCGCTCGTATTTCAAATTTGAATTTCGCGCGGAATAGATGGTGCAACCGAACGGACGGATAGCAATAGATAGAGTTATAATAGAAATCGAACGGAAATAGATGGCGAGATGAGAGAGAAGGGAAAAAAAGCGAACGGCCATTCGGCCATTCTACCACCTGTAATTCCGCCAGCAACACGTGTTCGCCTTAATCCACGAATATCACGAGGCATCAACGCCCATTGTGAAAAATGATATCAGTTTAAAACAGTATCGATGTGTTGTGAAGGGAACACGAGAAGATTTCGTGTCTCCGAAACGTACCGTCAAGAAAATTAATTGTGTGAAAATTAACGTCAAAATATCGCACATGGTGACGAGCCGATCGACCGTGCAATCGTGGGTTTCGGCACGCAGTCGCCAATCCACGCAATTCAAAAACCATCGTGAATAATTCCAATTCACCACATCGGTCGTCCTTTTTTGACGAGATCAGTTGAGACGGCGCTCGACGAGGAATCCAACGCTCGAGACCCGATCGAACACCGAGATCTGCCCGTCAAAAAGGGCTCTCACGGGAATGGCGTCGCATCAACGTACCGAATTCATGGATCTAACAGACATTTCGCTAAGAGAAGAAAGAAACCACAGTCGAATCATGAAGTGAAAAATTGTAACGGACATCGTTGGAGGTTTAGTATGATAGATAAATACGTGAAACAAACGTGAGTATTTGAACAATTAAAACCCGGTAAAAGTGGGACACGATAGGCGTGATACGGTGGCACAAAACGATTTGATATGGCAAATCGAAATGTTATTGTCAATTATAATGTGAACATTGTTCCTTTTTCGATAAATTGTACATACAAAATTCACATTTAAGAGCTATTGTATTTGACCCCTTGAAGGGGAGATTTGTAAAAAAAACAATGCATGAGAATAGTTTAAGAGAAGCTTGTCGGCGAGACAAAATTCGCTAGTCATAAAATGAATGTAACGGTTATAGGCTTGACGAGCCAAAAGTCGTCATATCCGCTCTGCACTTGTTTTTATGAATGATGAATGAACAATACAGCGCGAAATACAAAAGTGATAGATCAATGTCCTGTGTTGATTATTTATGAACAAAAAGAATATATAACCCAAAGAAAACGGTTACATCTTTATACAGTAAGATTTAGCAGACGACGTGTGACGTTTGACCAATGAAACATGATTTTTTTCTATCGATTTTGTTTGGGTATTTTTTCGATTCGTCCACTCAATCTTGAGATCTCATAACATTCGCCCGAATTACCGAACGATTTTTTGTCGAAATCTTTTGTTGAATCGAATTACCACGAAAATTATTCCACAGTCGTCGATTTGTTGATTTGTTGAATCGAATATAGCCCCTCGGTTATATCGTAACATACACTACATACGCCCTTTTATGTATCACTTAACACTTTTTTCCATAGATATAGATATAGACGCTCGCGCAGCCTCGAGTCGTAGCGCTGAGAGTCTGTGCACACGGTGTATTCCTACGCGCCCAGAATATTCCTATGCGCTTAGAAAATAGCCTGTGCTAAATAGAAAACGCGGCGACGAATCGAAAATTTAATGACATTTGACCAATGGAATAGGATTTTGTACTCTCGATTTTGTTTGGGTCATTTTTCGACCCATCTACTCAATCATGAGGTCTCATAATATTTGAAGGAATTTCCGAACGATTATTTGACGACAAAAATTATTCCATAGTCGTCGATTTCAAAGCATACACTACATTAAATCGAATACGCCGTGTGTAACGGCCTTGACACGCAGCGCCCCCCCCCCCCTTCTCATACCGTCGTGCAGTTGCGTGGATCGGAACCCCGGTGTTTTGTCGCGTTAGATTGATTTACATCGTTCTTCTACACTTGAAGTTTCTCGGCGTCTCCGAAGAGCAACATTGACGAAAATAAATGAGTGAGTTTGCTTACGGTAAAGGTGAGACTCGAAAAGTGTTTTTCTTTTGTTTTTACCGACGATGATGCTAAGTGTCGCTGCGACGCGACAACGGCGGCACGCGAAGTTCACGCATTCTTCAACATCGACCCAATTTTCCCGTACCCGCGGTCATATGGATAATATCGTGTATCCTCGAATTTTAAAAGCACGATCGTATTGCTGGAATTTATATTGATGTAAGAATAAAAAATATGGCCTGTCTCATAACCTCAATTTACGTACTTTGTCATTTGCCCCCATGTGCGAATGTCGGTATTGCGCCAGAGTTGCCAATACGGCCCAGAGTTGTGCAAGTCCTGGCGACCGACTCTCAGTTGGCGGTACTGCCCCAGTATTGGAAACCGAACGTATCAGTACCGTCCCAGTCTGAGTGACTGAGTCTTGGGTGGAGTACTGGCCCAGTAATGATAAACTATTTCATCAGTACGGTCCCAGTCCTGGTTACTGAGTATGGTTGAGTCTCGGCTGGAGGTACTACGTCAGCACTGGCAACTGAACGTATCAGTGCCGTGCCCGTCTTAGCTACCCAGTCTTGGGTAAAGTACTGCCCCAGTATTGGTAAACAATTTTATCAGTGCGGCGCCAGTCCTGGTAACTAAAGCTGGTTGGATGTACTGCCCTAGCACTGGCAACTGAAAGTTTCAGTACCGTGCCGGTCTCGATTACCGATGCTTGGGTTAAGTACTGTCCTAGTATTGGTAAACAATTTTATTAGTACAGTGCCAGTCTTGATAACCATGGTTGGTTAAGTTTCGGCAGGAAGTACTCCCCCGGCATTGGCAACAGTACCATGCCAGCCTTAGTTACCGAATCTTCAGTTTAGTACTACCCAGTATTAGTAAACAATTTTATTAGTACAGTGCCAGCCATGGAAACCAAGGTTGGGTGAGTCTCGGCTGGTAGTACTGCCCCAGCAGTGGCAACATTAACATTCCAGTCTTGGTTAACGAGTCTTCGGTTAAGTACTGTCTCAGTATTGGTAATTAATTTTATCCGTACAGTCTTCGTGAACTAGTCCTGGGTGCAGTACAGCCTTCGTATTGGCAGACAATTTTATCAGTACGCTGCCAGTCCAAAAAATATGGATTGAATAAAAAATGTAATTTTCCCTTCCTCATAGAGAAACTTTGTGACGATGAAAACATTTTTTTTCAGTTTTTAATGTCAACGTCCTCAAAATGTCCCAAAATCTCGAAAAATCATATTCAGAAATTACTATGAAGTAGTAGTAGTAGTAGGGCATAGTACAGAACGTACTATGCCCGCGCATGTACGTTCTGGCACTGTAAAATTAAAATGTCTGTAACTCGAGAACGGTTTGAGTTGAAGGGCTCCTGTTTCACCCAGATGTTAATCTATACAATCTCTTTATTCCCTGCAAATTTTGTCGAGATGACTCAAAAATTACAAATTTAACGGCATCTTTTAATTTTCAAAAAACGTCTGTGATCACGTTATTTTTCAAAAGAAATTCAGAATTTTGTATTCTTTTTTAAATAAATAGAGTATCATGAAAGAACGGCTGGGTATTGAATTTAGGAATGATCGGTCGAATGGTCTAAATTTGATGAATTTTGGACATTTTCGAAATATGTCAAATCGCTCTAATTTTTGCATATATCAAGATACTGTGGTGATTCTTTTTACATAAAGTATTGTAAAAGTAAAGTTGGTATAAAATTTTGAGAGAATTCCGAACCATTACAGACTCCCCTGGATTCCTTTGTATCCTTACGGATATCCATAAATTGGTTAAGTAGACGATGTCATTTTATTTCACTATTTCCCGTGTTCGTTCTGAACGTACGCCGCGACGGGCTTTCGCGCCTTCTTGCGTCGATACAAGGCAGACATTGTTATGCCTTGACGCAATGCGTGTGTGTCAGTGTTCATTTGCTACGTCGGGCGCACACGGTTGAAGATTGTTTTCTTCCCGCATGTTGTCCCTTCGCGGCACTTCCGCGTGGATATATACGCGGGTATATACGCGTGTATATACCCACGCGCTGATCCACGCTTAGCGTCAACAAAGAATTAGGTTTTTTGGCAGCGTTGAGCATCAGTCTTTCCCGTGCCGTCTACGTGTGAACTTGTTTCAATCCCCAAGTGCTTTTCATATATTCCCATTCGTTCTTATACAGTACAGTTTTTGTATTATTATAAATTAACTTTTCTCGACCTAAAACGAATTCGAGTGCTATAAGTGTGCTACAAAAATTCGAACGTTTTATAAGGTGAACCAGATACGATATACAAAGAATACATATTAATTTTTTCTTTATACTTACTTTTTCATTTTGTTTTGTATTTTTTATCTACTGCATGTTAAGACATAATAAATAGTTCATTTATTCTCTCTCCTTTCCTTACTCGCTGTGGGGCTGCGCTCTCTCTCTCTCTCTCTCCCCCTCATATTTTCTTTACTTTCTTTACTTATTCTATAATTTGTTTCGAAGAATTTGTTCAATTTGATCAGGGAGTCTCGAACGACAAGGGGAAAGAAAACGCTTTGGTAAATACAATATTATTTACTTTGAACGAAATTATGTACAGTAGAACCTCGATTATCCGAACCCTCAATTATCCGAACGATGACTTAGTTTATCCGAACGCTCAATTATCCGAACGTTGGCGCGAACGATACATTATTGCACACTGCCGCCGCCGTGAGCAACAATGAGCAACCCAACGCAACTTGTCCTTCTCAAACGACTGCGAGACTTAGCCACTCAAAAACGCGTTAGAGCTGTTCGTCAATTAAAAATGGACGATTTTATTTTAAAAAAATATGAAAAAAGGCATTCGACTTTTTTCAGGTGTTTAAAATACACACACGCACACACACACACACACACACACACACACCCATATATATATTTCAACGTTAGTATGTATGTCAAATTTTAATATATATGTATGTACTGTTTTTATGTAAAAATGTGTTGTTTATGATCTCGTCCCAAAAAACCCACGTTTCGATTATCCGAACTTTTGATTATCCGAACTAGTCTCGGTCCCAATTGGTTCGGATAATCGAGGTTCTACTGTATGCTGAAGTAAAATTACAGAAGAGCATCTTAATTCATACTTAATACTCTGGAAGTGGCTATATTTTTTAATTCTTTTTAGATGGAGGTGATCAGAAGCTTGGTGGGTTCACCGACAAACGAAAAAGGTGTTATCCGCAATATGATCGCTGGTCTGATATCGAAGGCGGTGCAGGAAAAATATTCGGCCACGGGGAAACCAGGCGCGAATGGTATAACGAAAAAATACTTCAGTGCTACAATAACGTACAAACGCATGAATGGTAAATAGTTTTCAAATTTTTACTAATATAATTTTTAGAAGTGGGTGCAATGAAATAAAATATTTTGATTTCAGATATTTTTTAGATACGATCGGGAAAAAAAACCACTGCGACGAAAATATTTTCGACGGTCACGGTATTTAGTCGTGAAAAAATGGCAGATAGTATATTTTCCGATGATCCGTAGCCATCGTCATTGCCCCTCAAAATTCTCGATTTCCTGAGCAGTGTGCGACCAAAATAAGGCACGAAAGTACAACACCGTTTGCCTACGAACGCTAAACTGTCACGTCTCAAACACAGATGATTTGTGGACCTATGGCGACCTATTCTGATATTGTCATATATGTTTCAGATATTGTCATACATGTATCAGATATATTTATATCTGACATTTTACAGTATCATATATGATTAGGTCTGATCATATTCCACATCACCTATGCATATAGAAGATCATATCTGATCAAATACAGTATCTGGTCTGACCATATATGAACTCATATCTGTTTATATCTCGCCAAGTACCAAGATGTGATATGTAAACGTATCTGTTCGTATAAGATCATATCCGATCAAATACGGTACCAGACTCCGCTATATAAATCTCATATATGTTTTTATCTGGTCAGGTACCAAGGCCAGTTGGCAACGTGAAACCATATCTGAACATATATGATGTGATATATGAGCAGGCACGTTCATATAATATTTTATCCGATCAGATACGATACCAAACCTGGAAAATATACTACGAAGTCTTATACACTCATACCTTGTCGTATATGCAGTTCAGTTGTTCGCACATGAAAACATCTGAATATATGAAACGATATATGAGGATATGAGACGATATCCTATCAGATATATCATGGCACCTCACTGACTGTATTATATGTGATTATGTGAGTTATTATAATATTATTAATTATTAACACGTCAAGTGATGACGTGTTAATAACCCCGCTCTATATATGTAAACATTTTAATATCTTCACGACTGCACTAACAAGATTTGATCTGTCTCAACAGGGTAAGATTTGCTCTGATATAGTCGGGGTCATACCTGGTCTGATGGTTCAGATAAACTATAATTCTATCATATGGGCAGGTCTATTGTTCATAGATATCCAGGTCTACTGGAATCCACAGTATTTTATTCTTATACGGATAGACAGATCTGGTCCAATAAAATTAGATTTGCCTGACATGATCAGATCTGGCCCAATAAAATCAGACCTACCTGACACGATCAGATCTGGCCCAATAAAATTAGATCTGGTCCAACAAGATCAGCCTGGGGATTGGATCTGGTCAGACCTGCTTCGATATGGACGGGTCTGCTCTCAAAATGATCAAAATGGCTCTGATATGATCATACATGCTCAGATATAAGCATACATGATCTGTCATGACACTACATGAACAGATATTGCCAATTTTCTTGTCTGATCATATCTGATTCTACAGATATGATTCAGATATATTCAGATACGAACGTTTTTTCCGCGGTCACCATACTAATACCGGTACCGATACCGTACGCACATACGTGGTAGGTACGGTACCTGGGCTATCATGTAGAAACCAGAACCAATGTAGCGTCGGATTTACCATCTAGATAGACCATCGGATTTATCCAGGGCAGCAGGTATGTACTGCCGGGAATGACAGAGTCAATCGTCGCGGCTACAGTACACAGTCCCAGTGTCACGATGATATCACCGCTGTTTCCAATCTCTCCGAGAGCATCTAGTCCAGTCAAATTACGGCTCAGAATGGAAGAAAAAAACATAAAATTATGTAGTTTGGGGATTATGAAGGATCGATAGGGGGGTGTATTCTGAGCATATATTCCAATTTGAGGGGTTCTCCGGAGGTCAGCTCAAGGTCATTTCGATGAAAACGCGTTTGATTCGATATCTCGAGAACGGTTAGTGTTCGGCCAAAAATTGTAGAGACCTTTTCTCTTCTAAATTAAATTTACTCACTTTTTTATCTGAAACTTTTTTTTGTATCATCAATACTTTTCAATTTATTACTTCCGAAAGGCAAAAATTTTACTTTTTTTTCTCCCTATTATTCATTTTTCGCCATTTTCTCCCCAACCGTTCAATTTTATGAAATTTTACCGCTTATCAAAGTTGTAGATCCTTTAATTATGAACAACTTTTTCGTATAACTTTTTTTTCTAATACCAATATCTTCGGAGTTATATATTACTTTACCGAGCGATATCCGAGCGTTGAGGATATGATTTTCACCGACAATATGACCGTCACCGCAACTCAAGATAAGTTTTTAGGCAACGAGAACAATAAGGCCAGATTCATCTCACTACTGAAAACTGTTCTCATCAAATCAGACATAGAGGTGGCGCAAACCGTAGAGGATGCGGATGGTCTAATTATCAGTACGGCTAAGAGAATTTCGGAGGAGTACAGTGCTGCGGTTGTTGTTGGTGAGGATGTGGATTTACTGGTTTTGCTGACTGCGACAGCCGGCGCGTGCAACAACATGTACTTGAGAAAACCTGGCCGAGGCAAATCGACGGATGCTACATATAGCCCATACTGCCTCAAACCGATATATGGGCCGAATGCCGCAAAAAACCTGTTATTTTTGCACGCGATTAGTGGTTGCGACACAACTTCGGCACCATTCAACTTAGGCAAGATCAAACCAATGACCGCATTGAAAAATACTCCGGATTTGGTTTCTCTAACTGAAGTTTTTCTACAAGATAAAGCAGATAAAACAACTCTCGCTTCAAACGACGAACAATTCATTTTGAATTTGTATCGCAAGGCTTCAGGTGACACGAATTGTACGAATCTCAACGAGCTCCGTTATAAGGGATACAAAAAAATGGCAGGCAGTGGGAGGGTTAAATTAGAATCCCTTCCTCCTACCTCTGATGCCGCATTTTTTCACTCGTTGAGGTGTTACCACCAAGTGCAATACTGGCTCGAAAATTATCTGGAACCCGAGGAGTGGGGCTGGCGTCGCACCCCCCGTGGATTGGAGCCGATACCAATGTCAATTTGCACTAATTGCCAAGAGAACTATTGTTCTAATATCGCCAATGTTATCGACGATAATATTTTTGACGCAATGGACGAGGACGACGTATGCCCCGATACCGTCAGGGCCTTTAATATTAACGAATCACTTCCATCGACCTCGGGTGCTTAATTTTACGAATTTTATGATCTATTTTTTTATCAATAAATGTGTGAAACAGTTTCAATTATTCATTTACTTCTTTTTGTAATCCTTATTCACATTATTATCCCATTGAATGGAATAAAAAATACCCAAATTGAAGAAGTACAATATTTAAATGATATTTGAATGATTACAATATTTAATATTTAAATGAAGTACAATTTTTAAATAGTTTAATCGATTCACCTTTTGATACATGTAAGTTGGCTAATAAATTATCATGGAATACTTTAATATTTCTTTCAAGTACTGAATACCCACTGATATCGATGATATTGCGACATTGGCGCGGATTTCGCTCGGTAAAGTAATATATAACTCCGAAGATATTGGTATTAGAAAAAAAAGTTATAGGAAATAGTTGTTCATAATTAAAGGATCTACAACTTTGATAAGCGGTAAAATTTCATAAAATTGAACGGTTGGGGAGAAAATGGCGAAAAATGAAAAATAGGGAGAAAAAAAAGTAAAATTTTTGCCTTTCGGAAGTAATAAATTGAAAAGTATTGATGATACAAAAAAAAGTTTCAGATAAAAAAGTTAGTAAATTTAATTTAGAAGAGAAAAGGTCTCCACAATTTTTGGCCTAAAACTATCCGTTTTCGAGATATCGAATTAAACGCGTTTTCATCGAAATGACCTTGAGCTGACCTCCGGAGAACCCCTCAAATTGGAAGGTATGCTCAGAATACACCCCCCTATCGATCCTTCATAATCTCCAAACTACATAATTTTGTGTTTATTTATTTCGGTAATTTGACTGGACTAATCAGCGAGGCCGACCTCAAGGAACTCGTCGAAACAATATCTCGCACGGATCGCACCACCAATCTGTGCAAGGCCTGTCGTTTACGTATGTACTTTCAAAACGAACGCCGAGGATGCTAGGGGCCTTCTTGCATCTCAATGGTTACGGCTACCATCATCTCATAGTGAGCGTGAACTGGTCCAAACCTCCAGCCCACAGAATTGAATGGTCAACGGTTGAAACGCGTTAAGGGGTTACCCCCACTTACGATTTTGAAAAAATCGATTTTTTTTATTGCATTTTTTTTAAGTATAAGTATCTGAGAATATGTCCTGAAAATTTCAAGTCTATCCGAACAAAATTGACTGAGATATGAGCGTTGAAAGAGAAGAATCCGTTGTATAAACGACCGGAAACTGAAACTTTAAACGCGTTTTTCTCAAAATGGCATTTCTGAAGTCGGTGACCAAGATTCGGTCGGTAGTTCGGTAGTCGGTAGTTCGGATTTAAAATATACACAGCATATGATTTTTGCAGATGATACTCAGATCTATCTATAGTGCTTACCATCAGAACTTGATTCGGGCTTAACCAACATTGCTCACGATGTAGATATCATTGCGCAATATGCCAAAAAGAACAGCCTCAAACTTAATCTAACCAAGTCTAATGTGCTCATTCTTGGCAGCAATACTTTCATCAGCAAGGTAGATGTTAGCAAACTATCACCCATCATTGTGGACGATACAGCCCTACCATTTGTGCATGAAGCTCGTAACCTTGGTGTCGTAATGGCCTCTAAACTATCTTGGAAAGCCCATGTAATATCCATCTCAAGAAAAGTAAACTACTCTCTTTACTCTCGTTACTTCGCTCATATTTCCGTTAGTCGACTATTGCTGTTTAGTATATAATGATGTAACCAAAGAGCAAAATACCGTACTACAGCGCCTTATTCATAGCGGAATTCGATTTATATTTAATTTACGCCGTGATGTGCACATTTCACCCTATCGCCGTCAGCTTTGTTGGCTTTCTGTAGAAGCGAGGCGACGATACTTTATGGGCATTATGGTCTTTCAGATTGTAAAAAGCAATGCTCCAGAGTATCTCTTAAAACTATATAGTCCTGCTAGACCGTCACTAAGACCATTGCGCCAGAATACAAGTCAAATGTTCCACATTCCGAATCATCGGACCATGGCTTATAGAAATTCGTTTTTACTGTTATCTATCTATTTTTGGCACTCACTGCCGGAAGACTTAAAATCGTCTCCCACAGTCGTAGTGTTCAAGAGTCGCTTATTCAATTACTTATTCACTAATGACGACAACGCTGAGTGAAGATCAATTGGCGTGCACTATCGGAGGTGGCTCCATCAATTTTCCGTATGCAAAATACGTCTATTCTTAGTTTTTAGTTCGTTTAGTTTCTCTACAAACGTAGTGTTATCTCATAATTTTAAAGGTATAATCATTAAGTAAGCGACCTATACAGATAATGTACTCACTGTTTCTATGCTATATTTCTTTATTGTAAAATTAAATATTGTAATTACACTCTAATTTATAAAATGCCTCAAGGTCCAACCAAGGCATAAATAAACAATCAATCAATCAAAAAAAATCAGTCTCTCTCTCTCTCTCCCTCTCTCTCTCTCTCTTTCTCAACGCGAAAAAGTAATGTAAGAATTCCATTACTCATTGCTTTATATTTTGTAATGTCAAAAAAATTCCATTACTCATTACATTGGATTTTGTAATGCAAAAAAATTACATTACCCATTACATTGTAATAGGCAATGAAAATGCTTTACATTACAAAATCCAATGTAATGGGTAATGAAATATTTTTTCATTACGCATTAAGGGGTAAGGCCACTGTAACGGTTTTTTAGTGAAAAAAAAAGGTTTTTTCACTAATTTTTTGCTCCCGAAATTGAAGGTATTTGAAAAAAAACTTTTAATGGTGTTATCGGGCATACATTAAACTTTATTATAAAATTTTTTTACAGTAAAAAAAAAACAAAATGGCGGTTCCACAGCTATCTTCCCGGGACATGTTTTGCTTCCAGGGCTCCGCGGCACGCAGCACCACTGGTGCACTTTTGAATCTAGAACAAAAAAAAACCATTAATCTAGAGGGCTATAGCTAGAGAATGTCGATCGGATTTTAAAAAGTATCAATTTTTGTGGATTTGGCGTACGTTTGAAAAAAAAATTGATTTTTGACGAAAAAAACGGCAAGTTTTTTGTTAATAAAAAATCAATAAATAAAGTTCTTGAAAATTCCGATCGACATTCTCAAGATAATGTAAATGTTCACATCTGGTTAAAATTTCAAGTAAAAAAAATGAAAATTGTTCGAGTTATGCTGCGTGCCATTTTGAAAAACCATGTTTCGAGAAAAACGCGTTTAAAGTTTTGCGAATAGTTTGTTTGGGTTTGTTTGGGTTTGTTTGGGTCGCACAGGACCTTTTTTTTCTTATTCTAGAGGGTTTAAACTATTTTTTAAGCCAATAAAAAAAAATCGATTTTTCAAAAAATTTACAGTGGCCTTACCCCTTAAAAAAGGAATGAATAATGCATTACATTTTCATTACAAATTTCGCAACCCTGTTGTACGGTACCTCCACGGTACGAGTGTAGTGGGTCTACTGTACCCATTTAGTGAAATTTATTAGCATATATTGTGCTTGTTCGGCATCTCCACGGTACCAGTGCAGTACGTCTACTGTACCCATATAGTGACATTTATTAGCATCAATTGTACTTGTACAGTACCTCTACTGTATAGGTCGTGCAATACCTGTACAGGTCGTGCAATACAGTGCACGTTCAATGAACGGTTGAATTGTGCGTACCGGTTAAATTGTGCGGAAAAATCAGGATTCGATTCCCAGCCTAAGGTTGGGAATAGATGTCCGATTTTTTCCTTCCGACCAACTCATCCGACGGTCTGATCCGACTATCGGAAGGCACTCGTGCTATACATTTGTTTGAACCACGGTCGTATATACAGGTCTGAGCACTCCGTTCAAAAATGCGTGTCTCTAAGTGGCGCCTCTCTTTGCGCATTCCATCGTGGCGCTAGTGTAGGGGAGGCACTTTTGTTTATACCACGTTTACGGGGCATGACATGCGCATAGTTGTGGCGACGGTCGTATGTATGTGTGGCCTAACCTCGTTTTGGCCGGGTGATTTCGAGTGTGATTTCGTAGCCACGGTTTTTATTCAATACGGAATAATAAAAGACGAAGTGTCTATATATTGCGATGCCGAAGTGGTGCATGATTCCGGGATGCAGAAGTGGATACATAAATAATCCGGAACACGTCTCGTTATTTAACATTCCCAGTGATGAAGAGTTATGTGCTACGCGTAAATTTTGAATGTCCTTCCTTTCCGTAAACGAAAAAAAAAATAGAATTGGATTGTGCGATAGGTAAACCGGCATATCCACGTCAAAGACGATGAGTATCATTAACTGATGGCTCATCGCTCATATTTTCGGTATATGCTTTTAGTTTTTGTGTTCGACTAATTATTTAGGATGTATTAATTTTTCATCGCGGCCACGTGAAGGGAAAGACAATTCGCATGCGCGCATACATCGCACTCTGTCGCACATGCCTCCGAGATAGCAGCGCTCCACGCTTTTGCGGCCAGTTCCGCAAAGAGAGGCGTCAGATAGAGGCACGCTTTGGGGTATAGGGAATATACGGGAGTGCCCAGACCTGTATAAACGACCGTGGTTTGAACATACAATACATATCCAATCCAAGTTCCGATAGTCGGATCGGATGTGTATTGCATGTTCAAACAAATGTATGGCACGAGTGCCTTCCAATAGTCGGATCACATTGTCGGACAGAAAAAATCGGACGTCTATTCCCAGCCTAACACGTCCACTCGCGGCAGGGTGTCAGCTCTGCACAGTGCAACTCGACACCGAGTCAGCCCGCCTGTTCAACTCTCGACTGTTCAACTCGACGAAGCGGGCAACTCGACACAAAGCCAAGTCGACGGTCGTAGCAGCTCGACGTTTCCCCGACGCTCGCGTATCCCCACTTTTCAGATTCGGGCCGGGCGATTCGCTGCCCTGTGTCAGCTCGACACCGAGTCCTCCCTACACGTGCTCAACTTACATTTCCTAGCGGCTGTACTTTTTTCGAATCACCCATACCCGGGAACGAGAAATATACGAGCAAAATGTTTTCGCATGTACCGACTACCCGCTCTGTCAGTTCTCTAGTTTATCGACTGATTTCGAATGGAATTTTCACGAGCGGCATTTTATTATAACTTTATTCTTTAATAATGCCACGAACATATATTCAGTCTCTTAAAATTTTAATTCTTCCATAACCCTGATGGAAATCCGCTTATTGGAATTCGACAAATAATGTTGAAATCTGTTAAAAAATGTCAGAAACTGTGAAAATGAATAGATTCTAACATAATTTGATGGAATCGTACATATTTTGATAGATTCTGTCGGAAATAATCTATGAAAATCGGACAGAACCTCACATATTATGTTAACTTTACGGAATGTCATAAAATCACAGAATTCGATACTTTCTGTCATCTTTTTGTCAGAAAATGTCATCGTTTAACAAAAAATGATAAAATTAATTTTCCATTTTTTGACATATTGTTGCATCGAAAAGAATGACAGAAAATGTCAAAAAATGATAGAAAACGATCATTTTTATCATAATTTGTTGTCACATTTTTGTTGAATTCTGACAGATTTCAGCTGTCATTAAATCACCGAGTTTGATACTTTCTGTCATCTTTATGTCGGAAAATGTCATCTTTTATCAAAACATGATAAATAAGTTTTCCATTTTTTGACATATTGTTGCATCGAAAAAAATGACAGAAAATGTCAACAAATGATAGAAAACGATAATTTTTATCATAATTTGTTGTCATATTTTTGTTGAATTCTAACAGATTTCAGCTGTCATTAAATTACAGAATTTGATACGTTCTGTCATCTTTATGTCGGAAAATGTCATCTTTTAACAAATAATGATAAATCAGTTTTCCATTTTTTGACATATTGTTGCATCGAAAAAAATGACAGAAAATGTCAAAAAATGATAGAAAACGATAATTTTTATCATAATTTGTTATCACATTTTTATTGAATTTTGACAGATTTCAGCTGTCATTAAATCACAGAATTTGATACTTTCTGTCATCATTGTGTCGGAAAATGTCATCTTTTAACAAAAAAATGATAAATCAGTTTTCCATTTTTTGACATATTGTTGCATCGAAAAAAATGACAAAAAATGCAAGAAAACGATAATTTTTATCATAATTTGTTGTTACATTTTTCGTGAATTCTGACAGATTTCAGCTGTTAGTGAAAAGGAGCTTTATTGTGAATAAAGTCAGAAATAGCATAAACTACATTTGTATGGAATATTTATTTTATTAAATATTTATTCTAATTGTCGATTGTACATCCCTGTGGTATAGTCGCTATATATTTTTTTTCGTCGATGTACATTAAAACACACGGACTTTTTATATCTTTAGGTTCACACACAATCAATTTTTCAGTACATTTACATTCCTGGAGATGGTTTATTTCAACTTGCAAATCGCTCAAGGAGGAATTCTTTTTTATTACTATTTTAAAAAGTAAGACCACAGTTTTCACACCATCGTTGGCTGTTGATCTCAACAGTTGCCAAATATGTGTCACCAAATAAAAGTATTATTGAATATAAAGTCCCAAATTTCTTTCTTTCAGCATTTCCATTAAAATTTAGAAAATTATATGTAAATTCCATCAAATATTGACGAATTCTGACAATTTATTATCAGAATCGATAATTAAATGTCAAAATTCATCAGAATACATCATATATTTATAATGCAAAATGTCAAAAGTTAACAAGTTCGGTCATTATATGACAAAAAATAAAAAAGAATGATATAATTTAACAGATTCGGTCATAATATTTCATGAATGTTAAAGAATTCCATTTCATTCCATTAAATAATGACATTTAATGACGAAAATCTCACAAAAAATAAGAAAGAATGATATAATTTGACATATTCGGTCATAATATTTTATAAATGTTGAAGAATTCCATTATATTCCATAAAAAAATGACATTTAATGACGAAAATCTCACAAAAAATAAGAAAGAATGATATAATTCGACAGATTCGGTCATAATATTTCATGAATGTTGAAGAATTCCATTTTATTCCATCAAAAAATGACATTAAATGACGAAAATCTCACATAAAATGGAAAACTCTTACGACATTATATGACATATTATGTAAGATTCTGACAGAAATTACTGAATTATAACATTACTTTTTTGATAAAATATGACAGCTTCTGTAAAGCATGTTCGAATTTCCGGTCAGAAATCATGAACTTCTCACAGAAAATGTCAAATCTCGAAATAATATGACAGATTCTGTCGTATAAATGACATATTCTGACATTATTTCTCATTGAAAGTTGACGGAATATTATCAAATCTGACATTTTTTGTTAAAATCTGACGAATTCCAATAAGCGGATTTCCATCAGGGAATTCGGGAAAAAGCGTCATTTTTGAGTACTTGAGAATAACGATAAGCAATACTAAGAGAACTGAAAACTTATATAATAATCGTGTGAAAGAAAAACTGGTGGCCTCGTAAAGTTGGACAGTTTTTCGTTGCCGTTGAATATAGGATAATGTTCTTCAAGAGGATGTTTAATTTTGTTCTGAATTTCGTTTCTTGTGGCTCTTGGTTTATTCGCAAAAATCATCGTGCAAAGTCTAAATTTTATAATCAACTTTTTAATCATCAAAAATATCGCTGAAAAAAGCATATGCAGTTACAAGAAATTAATATCATGAAACGATTGGAAATAATATTGTTGTCAATATTCCTCATATATGTTCCTTTCATTACAGATTGAAACGTCCACATTATTATTATCCATGTTGTTCAAATACTTAATGCCAAAGAACAGTGCATGTCGGATATATTTATTTTTCATTAATGTGTGACATGTCGTCTACCATATATGAAAAAATTGAATCATCGTATAACATGAATACGCTGTGTTGAAAAGCGCAGAATCATTAAGGGAGGGGGGGTGGAAGGTTAATTTGCTATAAAAAAGCACATTTTCGATATTTTTTGCCGACGTACTGTTTATATATATTTATTTATATAATTAGTATAAAATAAAAGGACATTTGAAGAATATCCTGTGAAATTTTCGTTAATAATTGTGCAGAAATGAGCCAGTGACAGGAAATATTCTCAGAGGCCACAAAAAAAGTTACATTGCGGTGAACTGCATAACTCACCACTGGATCGCCCGAAAAGAAATTCAACAAGATCGTATTATTTAATAAGTTTCTTAAGGTAACGCTGTCGAGTTTTTATTTTTATTTCTTTTCAATTTTTAGTCAGACTTAGAAGACAAAATAGCGATTTTTCATCAAAAAAATTGGAACCTTTATTATTGCAAAATGAATTAAAATGATAAAAAAAATCGACAGCGTTACCTCAAGAAACTTATTAACTAATAGAATCTTCTTGGATTTTTTTCTCGGATGATCCAGTGATGAGTTATGCAGTTCGCTGCAATTTTTTTGAGGTGTCTCCAAAGATGTGCTGTCAAAGGCTCATTTCTGCATAATTATTAATGAAAATTTTCCAGAATGTTCTTCAAATGTCTTTTATTATATACTTCTTACACAAATAAATATATATATATATTATAAGATAAATTTCCGTTCCAGGCAAACAACGAAAAAGCATCTTCGTTGGCAGAATCCTGAAAAAAAAAGTTTTTTTTTCATGTTGCCAAGTAACGAAGTAACTTGGCTCGGATCAGTACAGAAAATACTGAAGCGAAGGAACGGATTTATAAATAAAAGGATCATTGTCGAATTTTTGCCAATACTTGTGGTTTTATATATTTAACTCTTTAAAAAAATGCACAGCCGTTTCAGATATTTTTTTTATGCTACAATTCACATCCAACATCAATAACTGCTCATATAAACATCTGTATAACTATTTTCAGTTCTGTGACAATTGATAAATATTATATATTAGATTCCTTTTTATCACATCACATTATTTATCACATGTTGAATACATTGTTTTCACATATTCGCAGTCATTCAAGTGTACATGTTTTTACAACTAATTAATATTATTAACGTCCGTGTACATATTGGTGCATTTATATTTAGATACATTTTTTTGGGGGGTAAGTATTGCACTGTGATTTAAAGCGCTGTCCGCCGAGTAACAAAGGCCATAGCCGGGTAAGTAGGGAAAAATGGCCCCCGCATTTTTGCCATCGAAATTTGGAGTATATTCTGAGGTATAAAAAAAAAATTCTGAAAATTTCATCCCCGTCAACGCAATGGTTTGAGAAAAATGATTTTTTTTTAATATAAAAAAAAATTCCGGAAACGGTTCAGTGGATCGATTTGATTTTTTTTGCTCCTTGTTATGATCAAACGAGTTATGAAATAAAATTATAGAACATCTTGCGAAAGATTAAGGTTTTAAAAAAAATTATGTTCCTTGTTTTATTTTTTTTTTTTTTTTTACTAAATCCACTTGGGTTACAATAACGAAATTTTTTCATGTAACCTTTGGGCACCTTATTAGATTATATAATTTTTTTAAATGATCAGTTTTGTACGCCACAGTGAAAAAAAAAGAAACAGACTTTATTGATATATTTTCGTTATATATCTATATAACTAAAATATATCAATAAAGTGTGTTTCTTTTTTTTCACTGTGGCGTACCAAACCGATCATTTTGAAAAAAGTATACATATAATCTAATAAGGTGCCCAAAGATTATATGAAAAAATGTTCGCTATTGTACCCCAAGTGGATTATAGTAAAAAATAATAAAACAAGGAACATTATTTTTTTTTAGACCTTAATCATTCGCAAGATGTTCTATAATTTTATTTCGTAACACGTTTGATTAGAAGAAGTACCAAAAAAAAATCAAATCGATCCACTGAACCGTTTCCGGAATTTTTTTACATTTAAAAAAAATTCCTGTTTCTAAAACCATTACGTTGACGGGGATGAAAGGCCATAACCGGGTAAGTAGGGAAAAATTGGCCCCGCATTTTTTCCAGCGAAATTTAGAGTATATTCTGAGGCATTAAAAAAAAACAAATTTTCTGAAAATGTCATCCCTGACAACGCAATGGTCTTAGAAAAATGAATGTTTTTTAAATATAAAAAAATTCCGGAAACGGTTCAGTGGATCAATTTGATTTTTTTTTGTCGGTACTTGTTCCAATCAAACGTGTTACGAAATAAAATGATCGAACATTTTGCGAAAGATTAAGATTTGAAAAAAAAATAATGTTCCTTGTTTCATTATTTTTTACTATAATCCACTTGGGGTACAATAACGAAATTTTTTTCATATGATCTTTGGGCACCTTATTAGATTATATACTTTTTTCAAAATGATCGATTTGGTACGCCACAGTGAAGAAAAAAGAAACACACTTTATTGATATATTTTAGTTATATAGATATATAACTAAAATATATCAATAAAGTCTGATATGCGACTAAATGATCGGTTTGGTACGCCACAGTGAAAAAAAAAGAAACACTCTTTATTGATATATTTTAGTTATATAGATATATAACGAAAATACATCAATAAAGTCTGTTTCTTTTTTTTTTACTGTGGCGTACCAAACCGGTCATTTTGAAAAAGTTATATAATCTAATAAGGTGCCCAAAGATTATATGAAAGAAATTTCGTTATTGTACCACTAGTGGATTATAGTAAAAAAAAATAAAACAAGGAACATTATTTGTTTAACCCTAATCTTTCGCAAGATGTTCTATAATTTTATTTCGTAACACGTTTGATCGTAACAAGTAGAAAAAAAAATCAAATCGATCCACTGAACCGTTTCCGGAATTTTGTATTTTTTTTTAATTTTGAGAAAATTCATTTTTCTAAAACCATTGCGTTGACGGGGATGAAATTTTCAGAAAATTTGTTTTTTTATATCCCAGAATATACTCCAGATTTCGCTGGGAAAAATGCGGGGGCAATTTTTCCCTACTTACCCGGCTATGGCCTTTATATGTCTCCCGTTCGAAACATTATTGTTATTATTATTTTTTTCTCTTTTGATATCCGTCTAATACCATACCCGAATGGTAGAGGCATACCGGTCTCGGCAAACGGGACAAGTGGGAAGAGTTTGCGGAACGTAATCGTTTAGGTCAAGTGTCACGTTGTTAAAAAAATTTGCCACATTTTCAGCGCGAACTGTAATCATGCGTTCGTGGCAGATTTCGCAAAAGGCGAGGTGTCCGCATGGGATGAATGCCATAACCGGTGGAGCCATCATGCACCCGCAACACGAATTCAATCTGAATCTCGGGTCTTGTTCGGCCATGTGCTCTGCCGATCGCGCATTCCTCCCGATCTCCTCATAGAAGGGCGGTTCGTCGTACTGCGGAACCTGCTCTTCGGTGACCGCGTTTATCTCTTCGTCCTGCGGACCCTGCTCTTCGATGAACATGTTCCTCACGTCATTCACGATGACGGAGGGCTCGTCGACCTGCGGACCCTGTCCTCCGATGACCGCGTTAATCACTCCGTCCTGGTGGATGCGTGGCTCGTCGTCCTGCAGACCCTGTCCTCCGGTGACCGCGTTCATCTCCACCACTTCCGGAATTGGGGCATCGGCTTGAGCTTCTGAAGTTACATGCGACATTATTACCCTACTTGCATAACATCTAGTTGGCGGCCGAAGAAAAGCGCTTTTTTGTCTTCTTTTTTTTGTGAAAAGGATTGCAAGTTTCGAACTTTTTCTTTTTTTTTTAATAGAGGGTATAAATTTGAGTATGTTCCATAATATTTTTTATCAGGAAACGGTCCACTCGTTGTTGAGATATCGTGGTTACCGATTCTGAAAACGTCGTTTTGATAAAAACGCATATCTTTTAAATTTATGACTTTTTTCCAATAAAAAAATTATAAAATGTGCGCACAGATATACTCTTTACTGTAAAAAAAAACTGTTCGAAAACTGCAACGATTTTCCCAAGAAAAATCACAACAGCACGGTTTTTTCGGCCGCCAACTAGCTGTAACCCCTTAATACGTACCTGTATTTTCTTGGACAGGCTCCGCTTCTTCCGGATCGTTGTTTTCTGCAAATAAGACACAGGTAAATAAAGCACACTTTAAGACGGTATGTACACTCATATACGCACAAACTTATACAACTAAAACGCAATCGCTTACGTGCTACACTTTCGTCGTAGCGTCGAATAATTATTCGCCGACGATGCTCCACGGCTGTCTCCATGAAATCTTTCATTGTGTATCTGAAATAATATTTATTAATAAAACGTAAACAAACATGTGTATATTTCGTCTGTTCAGAACTATGAATAGAAAATATTTCCAGTCGTAAATAATCACCTTCCTGACGCCAGCCTTTCTTGAGCAGCGAGGAGACGCGCGTCCTCGTGCAACTGTGCGTTCCTCTTGCGCCGCCTTCGACAGAGGCCGTTCACTGCTCGATCATAATTTTGATCGTTTGTCAGTATCAACTTGCGGAGATTTTCTGTAATTAAGAAGCATTGAATTTTTCAAGGGTAACCACGCATGTGCACAAAATTTGAGAATTATACGAATAACATACCGCAAAACGTCCACACGTTACCGTGGGCACCCCCCAGTCGAGCCGTAACGTGTCGGTTGAAGTTCTCGGCGATATTGTTCGTACGGATCGGACTATCCGAAACCGATAATACCGCCGCGCGGGGTACCCATTGCTGCCGCAAATACCGAAATGCAAATGCCTGCCACGTTGTCCGCAGTTTCTGCGATCACGGCTAGCCCTTCGTGCAATCTCTCCTCCGGGATCAACGGGAGCGCCATCGCCATCCACAGGACAGTTTCCGGCACGGCGTTGGTCGGCCGGAGTTTTCGCCACTTGTGAAAGACAGCCTGTGTCCGGAAAGAAATGTAAATGTAATGATAATTAAACCAAACAATTATTCCGCTAATGTATAACTGCACAAAATGTTGTCACCTGTGTGAAATGGAACCAACAGCCACGGACGCGAGTTGTTGGAAAACAATTCCGAATGGACGTCAGAAGAGCTTGCTCGAAGTCGGATACCGCCGTTTCCAAATTCACCTCCAAATTTGGGGTGAGTTCAGACAGTTTCTCCCACACTTTCTCGTACATCTGTAAATAACCTTTGGATTATATACCGTAATCCATGTCGTAGGGCTGCACGGGTTAAAAAAAATCGCGCTATTGAAATGAAAACTTATACTGTCTGCATGGCGGATGTGAATTGTGAGCAGTTGGCTCATAGCTGGACGCTTTGGAACCACCTGTGCAAAAATGGTTTTTGTCTCAAGTTAGTTTATTTGCGAAAGAATAATTCGCAATAATAATAAAAGCTTCTTCCGTTATCATGTTACCTTGAATGTACCATCCACATAGATCTCTCGCGCCTTATCGAGTTCGGAGAGCATAAAATCGGACGCGAAGAAAAGCGCGACTTTGCCGCGGGATGTCACGGTAGAGCCTCGATAAGAATCACTCAACGGCTCCCACTGCTCAAGAGCCGTCCCCAACGCGCCGAGAGTCTGCGGAATTGCTGGCTGAGCCCGCGATCTCTCCCGGTTCAGCGTTGATCGCAGTGACTCATAGGTCACTTCCAAAGCGGCTCTCGCAAATCTGAAACGAATGTGATGTTGCATTATTCGATACGTTGATTTGGAATTGTATCGTATTAGCGTTATACAAAATGTGGCATGTTCGAGAATGTATGCAACTCGCACCTTCGGTCGAGGCACACACAATCGAAAATCTCCCTCAATGGGGTGTGCGATTCTCGAGCCAAGCGTCGCATCTCCGTCGTCATCTCAATCCTCTCCTCCTCACAAGCATCGGCGGCGTGACTGTGAATATGTCGTTCCACGACGGTTCCATCGTCTTGGACGACCGCGGTGCCGAGGCAGTAATGCTTTGCCTCTCTAAGAGCACATCGATAAGTCGATGTACGACGATCGAAGTGGTAAGAGTAACCGGCATGTAAGTACCGCACGGTATTTGCTCTTTGCCCGGGAACTCTTATCATCTGCAAATGAACGCAAACAAAAATGTGCCCGACGCGATATTTTATTCAATGCACTAATTGCGCCTGTACCTGGCGGAAAAGCGATAAACTGTACGCAATTTCCAACGCTGTTATGTACATTGTTGCGATTTCATTGTTTGTTTATTGCATCAATTATTCTAGAGGTATATCGAGATGAAGAAAAAGGGTTAATGAATCATTTCACAAGAAAATACACGAGCACGAAACGGACTCACATGAGATCGATTTTTTCTATTCTCAATTCAATTATTTCTATTTCAATGTACCTTCAAAATTATTATATGTAAAATAATTGTTATTGCACGTATTTATGACATGTCTTGTACTTGAGACTGAAAATTCACTCACACGATGAAAAATATTCAAGTTGTCAACATTTTGAAACGCAAAAGCGTAACGAAGCATCAATATTACTGCAATGGACCGATTGATTTCAATTTATCATATTTAATTGGTGGGTATACTTACAATGTAAGGCACTGCCACTTCGAAGTATATCCAGTTTTTCGCAAAAGCGTTCCAGTTAATTACTACACTAAACACGCGCACACACTTATACACTACGGATACCCTACGAGCTATTGAAGAAAGAAACTACGTTAAAAATATAATGAAATTATTCTAAACGGTACACTATAATAATCTCACGTTATAAAACACACAAAAACAATTAATCGACTATAAAATACAGACTATGAAAATGGAAAATAGCGTAGATATACGTATGTACGGGGACAATGAGAACACTGGAATCACTTGAAACGCACGCGGTGGTCGTCTAAGCTGCAATGACACCCTACAATAATGATGTCCAGCGAAAGAATGAGAGAGAGAGAAAGAGAGAGAGAGAGAGAGAGAGAGAGAGAGAGAGAGAGAGAGAGAGCGAACGAGAAATTCCCAAAAAACAAAAAAATAAGTGCCGCGGCTTGGCGTACACTGGTTGTCGCGGTGTGCGCGTTAAGCCGCGGCAATATCGCCGAGAACTTCTTCAACCGACACGTTACAGCTCAACTGGGGGGTGCCCACGGTAACCGTGTAGACGTTTTGCGGTATGTCATTCGTATAAATCTCAAATTTTGTGCATATCCGTGGTTACACTTGAAAAATTCAATGCTTCTTAATTACAGAAAATCTCCGCCAATTGATACTGACAAACAATCAAAATTATGATCGAGCAGTGAACGGCCTCTGTCGAAGGCGGTGCGAGGGGAATTCACAGTTGGTCACCAACTGTAATTAAGAAGCATTGAATTGTTCAAGTGTAACCACGGATATGCACAAAATTTGAGATTTATACGAATGACATACCGCAAAACGTCTACACGGTTACCGTGGGCACCCCCCAGTTGAGCCGTAACGTGTCGGTTGAAGAAGTTCTCGGCGATATTGCCGCGGCTTAACGCGCACACCGCGACAACCAGTGTACGCCAAGCCGCGGCACTTGTTTTTTTGTTTTTTTGGGAATTTCTCTCTCTCTCTCTCCCTCCCTCTCCCTCTCCCTCTCCCTCTCCCTCTCCCTCTCCCTCTCTCTCTCTCTCCCTCTCTTCCCTCTCTCCCTCTTCCCTCTCCTCCCTCTCCCTCCCTCTCCTTCCCTCTCCTTCCCTCTCCCTCCCTCTCTTCCCTCTCTCCCTCCTTCCGGTCCTTCTGTGAGTACTGCATGACGTCTCTTATGCTTGCTCTGCTTCCCGGATTATTTTTGGTCGCTTTCTTTCTGCGTATGCTCCTGCTTGCAGAACAGCAGCATGCGCTCACGGCGGTGATCTTCTCAGATACATACACTCTCTGAGAAGTTGATCAGCCACGCAATTTACGGCAATCAAAAACTGACACTTTTGATAACCTCACTCTTGCCTTGCGCTTGGACCTGCTTGCCTGGCACACCCAACACTCGCTCATCAGGACAGGTGGCGCCATCCGTCGGCGCCGACCGCACGCCGCCTGCTGTATCGATTTATCGACGGTGGATATCTCGTAAACCAATTAGCAGTAATCGATCGACGGATCCACGTACTCGTCAACCGCCGCTGCCGCCGCGCAGCGCGGTTCTCCGGGGTGGTCAACTCACAGGCGCTGACATGCCGGAATTCTCACCCGTAAATAGCCGTCGGATGGCTGTCTCGCCTCACACGAGCCGACATCACGACGACCTCAGTGACTGCGAATCTCTATATGAAGAGTCCTCAACATTCTCTCTGCCATATACAGACAAAAATCTTGAGAACTTGAAGTCCACACTCAGAAATGGAGTTGCGTCCCTCACTGAAGATCTTTTCTCGACCAAACCCAGTATGGAGCGCAGACAATTAACCATGCAAGTTCTCCATGAGCACATGGATGCAGTAAATTCTCTTGCCACAGCCTACCAACAAGTAGTAGCTGCCCTAAAAGCGGCTGATTCTGCCAGAAACTCTATTAAACACGAGGTTCATTCAGCCATCAAGGCAGCTTTAGATCCAGCCCTGCAGAAGCTCGATGAAGATCATCAGGCCAAATTAGACAGCATGCGCACCTACGCCTCTGTCACGACGAAGAACACAGCGAAAAATCGGGTCAAGGTTGCGAATGGACCTTCTCTGCCGGTACCTCTGGTGAAGACTATCTTCATCGGCCCTGTTGCCAGCAAAGCTGGCAATTTTCGCGACTCAGAAGCGACCAAAGCCGCAGTCCTAAAAGCTGTAAACCCTGCTGATGCCGATATGAAAGTGGTCCAAGTCAAGAGGGCCAGGGACAAAGGGGTCCGACTTGAAGTTGACTCTGTCGATCTCGGTAAACTCAAGTCTTCGGATGCACTGAGAAATGCCGGCCTCGAAGTCAAAGAAGGTGGTGGCTTGCGTCCCCGCATGTTGGTTCGTTATGTACCAACAGATGTAGCAGTTGATGATTTTGCTAAACAAATTATTGAGCTCAACGCCCCCGAAGAACCTGAAGATGCTGTCAAAGTAATATACGTTTATAAACCACGCGATGGTCGATCCACCCGAAATATCGTCATCGAAGTCTCACCGCAGGTTCGCGGCATCCTACTCACCAGAGGTCGAGCCTTTTGCAATTGGAATTCCTTCCCGGTTGAAGACTACATCAAAGTACTTCAGTGCTACAAATGCCTGGGTTTTGGACACGTAGCATCATCATGTAACAGCAACGCGCATTGCGGTCACTGTGGCGGTAACCACGAAATGCGCAATTGTGGGAATAAATGCGCCCCACCCTGCTGTACCAACTGCAAATTGGCCAAGTTAGAGGACAATCACTCAGCGACTGATGGCAAAAGGTGCCCCATTCTCAAACGGCGAATCGAGGACAAAGTCAGCCTCATCAACTTTACATAATGGATTCTACACCACCCATACGCAGCGGTAACCTACGGATTGCTCACATCAATGCCCAATCGCTACTCGCTAAGGATCATCTCGATTGTATTAAGGCGCGTTTCTCCCAAGAACAGTGTCATATAATCTGCATCTCCGAGACTTGGCTCAAACCAGACATACCCGACGGCATGGCTCAAATGCAGCGCTATAAAATCTTTAGGCGCGATCGGCTCGACCGAATAGGCGGTGGTGTCGCCATCTTTGTCCATCACTCTCTCAAGGCCACGGTAATTCTAACCTCATCAGGGATATCCTCGAATGGACCTGAATTTCTCTTTCTCGAAGTCTCCGGCGTAGGAGGACCGAACCTTCTTGTCGCAGCTATTTACAGGCCACCGAAAATCAAGGAACTTTCCACCTTCACCATGGCATGCCTCAAGCTCCTTCCACTCTACAACAATTTCGTAGTCATGGGGGACCTCAATCTAAATATGAATATGGTTACACATGACAGCTTATACCTCTCGCAATTTGTATCGGCCAACGATCTATTCCTAGTCCCGTATAGTGCTACTCATCACACTTTGACAGCCAACACTCGCATTGACCACTGCATCGTTGACAGACAAGAAAAAATTACAGACTATGGACAAGAACCCATCGCCCTCTCCGGGCATGACCTCATCTGGATCGCATACAATTGTAGGATCGACGAAGATTTCCGCAACGAAATCCTGAAGCGAGATTTTCGGAACTTTGATGAGCAGGCCTTCACGTCTAATCTTACCGCCATCAACTGGACACCGCTCTTTGAGTCTCCATCCATTGACTTCAAGGTGTCATATTTCAACACCATACTAATCGACTGTCTTGATGAGCTTGCTCCGCTACGACGCTTCACGCCAAAACGGAATCTGTCACCATGGCTAACAGACGACATCAAACAGGCAATGAGAGACCGAGACAAAGCTTGGAAACGCTTTACCAGCTATTGTAAAGACGCTGGCAAAGACCGCAATCACGACACGGGTATCACAGATAACGCAATCCTCCTCGAGCTACATACCAACTACAAAATGTTAAGAAACTCCGTCCAGTCAAAAATCAGAAAAGCCAAACACAAATTTTACTCCGAGGCATTCGAAGACATCAAGGAAGCCGGAATTGCGTGGAAACGTCTGAGGCAGCTTGGAATTCTCCGCTCAAAGGGTGACAACAATCCACCTGTCGTACCCATAGATGATCTAAACAACTACTTCTCCTCTTTCGGAACTTGCCAAGCTGAGCGTGCTGACGATCGGTACGAAGAACAACAAGTGATATACAGCGATAGTCTTTTCTATTTTGGCGACATTTCTCCAGTGACCCTTCTCGAAGCACTTCGTCGAGCCTCCTCTGAGGCTCCTGGTGCTGATGGAATCTCGCTGAGAGTACTACGCATGGCCTTACCTGCTACTCTTCCCATAGTCCTACATATATTTAATTTCTCACTTCAACATAGCACTTTTCCGCTAATCTGGAAGAAAGCATTAATCAAGCCCATTGCCAAAGTGAACTCTCCCACATCTCCAGCTGATTACCGACCCATCTCTCTTCTTTGCCCACTATCGAAACTACTCGAACGCATAGTAGCTGACCAAATCAACAGGTTTCTTGAGTCTAGCAATCTGCTAGACCCTTTCCAATCTGCGTATAGAAGGGGCTTTAGCACACAGACTGCACTCCTTCGCCTAACCGACTACATTCGACAGGGCATAGATGACGGAAGAGTAACTGCAATGGCATTATTCGACTTTTCCAAAGCATTCGACATGGTTGACCACAACATTCTTCTGAAAAAACTAAAGCAACTGCAGTTCTCGGCTTCTTCTACTCGCTGGATCAAATCTTATCTCACAGGGAGGCTCCAAGCTGTTCTCGGCGAGCCTGGTACCCACTCTAGCTGGGCATCACTCAAGAATGGTGTCCCTCAAGGCTCCGTCCTCGGTCCCCTTCTCTTTACGCTCTACCTATCGGACTTGAGATACGCCCTTGCCTCATGTGACTACAATATATATGCTGACGACCTACAGATCTTTCTTCGTAGTCCTGTCTCTGACCTTGAGCACTGCATCGACAAGTTGAATAAGGAAATCATCCTGATCAGGATTTGGACCGTGCTAAACCGGCTCTCACTCAACACCGACAAAACACAAGCAATCATCTTTGGCAGCAGACCGTACATACGTGCCCTCAACCTCTCTTCTCTACCGTGCATTCTGAATGGCAGAGCTGTAGTTCAATACAGCCCAGCCGTCAAAATCCTAGGCGTCTGGGTAGATGACGTCCTCCGCTGGAAAGAGCAGGCCGTCAGCGTCGCAAAATCCTCTAATTCACGGCTCTATCAGCTGAAGGTGTGTCGCAATTTTCTTCCGCGTAAAACTCGTGCCAAGCTAGTCAACGTGTTAATTCTACCCCTCTACGACTACTGCTGCACGGTAACATTCGGAATAGCAGACGTATACAACACCATCCTGAAAGTAGCACTCAACTCGTGCGCGCGCTTCATCTTCGACGTACGGTGGGATGCGCACATCTCACCCTACTGGACGAAGCTGTCCTGGCCAAGCCTTGAAGATAGACGCAAACACCACGCTCTGATCTTAATACATCAAGTCCTAAACACAGGAAGACCTGCTTACCTCAGAGCTGCGTTTACAATCCACGCTCCCAGGGAAGGCATGGCGCTTCGAGAACGGCCAAAAGTTCTATCAATACCGCGATTCCGCACGGAAATTAAGAGGCACTCATTTCAAATAACTGCTGCATACCTGTGGAATGCTCTCTCACCGCGCCAACAAAACTTGAGCCAAGCTTCTTTCCGCGCGCTCTTAGGT
>OZ023322.1:9553627-9643627 GCA_964007375.1 Ophion obscuratus
AATCGCACACCCCATTGAGGCAAATTTTCGATTGTGTGTGCCTCGACCGAAGGTGCGAGTTGCATACATTCTCGAACATGCCACATTTTGTATAACGCTAATACGATACAATTCCAAATCAACGTATCGAATAATGCAACATCACATTCGTTTCAGATTTGCGAGAGCCGCGTTGGAAGTGACCTATGAGTCACTGCGATCAACGCTGAACCGGGAGAGATCGCGGGCTCAGCCAGCGATTCCGCAGCTCTCGGCGCGTTGGGGACGGCTCTTGAGCAGTGGGAGCCGTTGAGTAATTCTTATCGAGGCTCTGCTATCGTGACATCCCGCGGCGAGGGGCCATTCACTCTTTATTTATGTGCACCAATGATTTCAATGAGTAGTTGATTTCATGTGATTTCGTGTATGATTTCTATAATTTAATCTGTACATGATTTCAAAGAATCGTTTCCGATTTTTAGTGATTTCGTTAAAAACCATATGATTCGAATCATGATTTTAAAATATCAGTTAGCGTAAAGAAATAGGAAAGAAGGCTAGGTCTACGATAAAAAAGATACATACAGTTTACAATAAATTCTTTATTTTTTTATACACAGCGTCATCAATTTTTAAACCTTTATCCGTTATAATCGGTGGAGAAATGGTAACGTGGTATTGTTTTATGTTTAAATAGCCATGTACATCCATTGGCACGGAAATTAAATCAGTATTGTTTTTGGAGGATTCATACCAATTACATAAGACTCCAATCTCTTTGGTATTACCGCTTATACGTGCATACTCACTGGAATACTCGTGACTTCGAAGAGTATTTCCTTGCACGTAAGCAAAACTTAATACTAGGCCCACGAAACACTTGGAGCTATTAGATGTTTTGAATAGGCACCAATCGCCGATACAAATCTCATTGCACTTTTTTATGAATGCTTTTTTTTCTTGTATTTTAGTCTCGGATTTTCGTACGTTTGTAGCGCGAGTAATTTCAGAATCTTTCACTCTTTGCAGTCGGTCACTGCTCAATTGGCACGAACCCTTATTTAATAGCCAACAAATAGACGATTTCCGCACGATAAACTCATTCTCCTGGCGATCTTTCACTACGACAAACGGACTTTTTTCGTGCAATTTAATCTTTACTTTGTCATACTTTTTCAATTCAATCGACTCTGAAACATTAGAAAGAATATTCAAATCTTGCAATAAGTCATTGTGAGTATTTGAAAAAAATCCGTCCTCGTGTTTATGGGCAAGAGAGTCTAAATCTTGGTTCGGGTTGTTTGCATCCGATTCATTCGCTTCCTCAACGATTTCTGCGCGCTTCAAAGCAAATTTATCGCATTCCAAAATATCGATAGTCATCCCTAATGACTGGACTTTATCAAATGCATCTTGCTTCGCCTTTTCTATGACTCGATTAATATTGTAAATATCCGGAAGGGAAAAGTCTGCCTGTGTTGAAAGATTTGGTCGCTTCGCTCGAGGATAGTTAAAAACGTTCGTATTTTCAGTCAGATGTCCAGAAGAAATATCGTCCTGGAGCTGTATTCTTTGAATCCTGTGGATGGTTTCGAGAAGACTGGTATTAACTATTGTCGAGTAAGTTGTGGTCATCGATCTCAGCAACCGGAAAAAACTTTCGCATGGTTGACTACTAAACAGAGTTGGCATAAACATTTTCGAACCAGATGGAATTTTTGTCAACTTTATAATTGACGTTATCAAACCGTGAGCATTAATCTCCATACATAAGTATGTATTCAACGACAGGAAATTTTCCGAAACGGAATACTGCTCTGTGCGTAGTAACCACCATCGCCATAAACATAACACGAAAACACAGTACTACGTGTTATAGACGCGCTCTAACGGTTCCATGTCTTTAGATAAAAATGCTTTCATAAAAAGATGGATAATCCTTAAATATAGTACTGTTGCGTTACTGCCAGGGACGTGTTTTTCCAATAAGATTATTAGTTTTGGATCGCTAATTTTTTCGACAGACTGGTAATTCATTTTATCTTGCGGCGATAAATCTTTAGAATTCAAGCAGTGCTTATCTTTCGACACGTTGTTGGTAAGAATTTTTAAATGACTTGCCGATACCACGAAATCTCCCATCGGAATCAATATTGGGGGCTTCAATAACCGTGATCTAAGTTTCGCTCCGATATGCACAGTATCTTGAATAGCTATGATTTCCGGTTCAAAATCGGCGTGAAAATACGGAGCTCGAACATTTTTTCCGACTGTATCAGTATAAGAATCCCCATCGACTCCGAGTTTTGATTCGGAACGCATCGCTTTTAATAGACGCGGATCTCCATCCGAAGATACTCCGAAGACTGAAATTTCTTCGTTGCACAAACATTCGATTATGTATCTCCAGCGTTTGACAACGTCGGTAGCATAAAATTTATTATCGGTCCCGAACAAACATAGGCAAAAACTCGGGGCATTATCCATTAATGGCTGAGCAATGAAGACGTATGCTAGACTAGCGACAACTCCAGATTCAAAGCTGTCTTGAATTTTGGCAGCTGACGAGGCGGGATATGAACCGGTCACCGGCATTCCGTTATTATTCAACGGTAAGACGAATCCAACTAATTGATTTGTTCGAATATCATACTGAATTCTTCCGGTTATCCGCGTCGCATCTTCACTGATCCACACCATCAATGGTAAGCCGCGTGAAATTAAAAATGCTTTTAACTCCTTTGCTCGACATACTCCTTCCTGTATATCAAAGACAGAATTTCCGATGGTTCGACTTATCGTGCTCAACGACGGAATCGGCAAATTCGCATACAAAGTTTCATAAAGCATTTTACCGCCGATAGTAAATAAATATGTACCAAAGAGTTTTAATGCCTCGTCATACCTATTGCCACCGTTTTTGTTATCACACTTTTTGCACGAGCTCTCAAGAAGTTTCGTTAAGAAACTTGTTGACGATGCTTCCGTATGCATTATCGGGTTCATCAATAGAATCTTGTCTTCGGTAGTAGAAATCGGTTTGTCCATGAAACATTTTATCGAGTTTCTCAAATTTTCATTTTGTCGTATGAGGAGTTGTAACTTGTTCATTATCGGGAAAAACATAGTGATGCGCTGTTGATCTGGCCCCACCGATAAATACATTTTTCTCATTCTCTGCGAAAATCTCGTACTCGGATGAGATGGTTTTTGATCCCGAACATTTTTTGTTAACGAAAGAGCTACGTCGAAATCTCCTGTTCGGTGGCTATCTCGACTTACCATTCCCCCGAATTTTTATCTAACAAAACATTCAGTGATTCGCTAACAACCGAGTTGACTGACGTCGAGCACGTCGAGCACGACGAGCACGACGTGCTTGCATCGAGGCTTGCATGGATCGAAACTGAGGTCGACTCAAACGACGAAGGTTCGAGAGTCAGCGGCGAGGGTGGCGGATGTTCGATGGAAATCGTAGAGTCATCATTTGAGAGATCTTGAGATTGTCCTAGAATCAACGAAAATATAAACAAGTTTAAGAATTATTTTGGAAACTTGGAAGAATTTTTTTTCAATGACGCGTTCGGAAAAAAAATATACTATACCTGATAGAAACACGAAATCACGTGTTTGTGAATTCGGGGGCGAGTTCGAGGGTAACGAAGGATCGCTCGACGGCACCTGCATCGGAGTATCTCCGAGAGTATCTCGGTCAAGTAATTTTTCGGGGATATCAAAATTCTTCTTGGGGCTAGTTGAGTAATCCGTCTTTTTCGATTTCGCTGAAATTTGCATCGCTGTCAAGATTGACGTGTTTGTGCGCTTCAGGTCGTTTTTTCTGGCGATCGTTTCAATCGAATGGGAGTGTAAATGCCTCCTATAATTTGAGAGCACCCATCTTGAGGAACGTTCTCCTACTTGACCGCACTTCATGATTGAAATGTAGTTTGGACAAACCGCACATTTGATTTTTGCGCAGTATGTATAAGATTGCGGCAAATTTTCTTCTCGGTAAAGTTCTTGTAGTGACACCTGAATATCAAGATTTTGCGCAAAATTTGGTGTGGAAGTTTGTACTCGTTTCAGATTTGTTTTCCGAGTTTTCTTTAAGAAGCAGCGCTTTCACCAATTTTTGTACTTTTTTTCGTTCCTCTTCAACGTTGAGATCAAGATTACTCTTTTTGTTTTTTGGTTTGTCCGATGAACCGGGAGCGAGACCGGAAGCGCTTCCACGCAATGTCGTAGTTGAGGGCGTCGATTCTCTTTTTTTCGAGTCATCCTCAATTTTGTGAGAAACCGACGGACGCTGCCAAAAACCGGGTTGTTGATCGCGTACAAATTTCACGAGCTCTTCGATCAGATGCTTATCGCCGCTCATCCATCTGAACTTTTCCGGACATCGATGAAAATTCCCGTAAAAAGACTGGCGGTCATCGTCAGGCTCGAGAAAAAGCTTCACAGTTTCTCGCGCAAAATCTTCCATCTCTTTTATTGTGTCGACCGTTATGCGACGAAATGCCATTGCATTATCGCAGTTGTTGAATCGCAAAATATTTTTTACGTATAAAGGGATACGGACATCTGACGCAGTTTCAAGACGATTCCAAAAGTGATCCGCCAACGAATGTTTTTCCGAAGCATCTTTTGCGAGATGTGTTGTCTCGTCTGTTGTTTTTTTTCTCTCTTCGTTCTCCTCCATTGATTCTGCGTGAAATCGAACAGAATCTCGATGCAGACCTCAGAAATTTCCTTTAATGCAAAGGTTTAATCAATTACAAAGTATTTATCGTTCGACGCATGTTCTATTTGGCATGCTTATTTTTTGCCATCTCTTATACTTGTTACCAAGTGGCACTCCTATAGCACGTATGCGAGCCCATATGTACATACCTAGTCATATCAATAATGTACCGTTTGTACTTACCAGCAAAAGTCCAGAAACCGAGCGAAAAATGATGAGCGACTTCTCTTCACGAATTTATGCGTGGAACTGAATTTTCACCAACCACCCGCGCCACCACCACTCACTGTAGCCACTTGCTTATAGCACTGTTGGTGGAGTTCGCATTAAACTATAGAGATGTTTTTTTTTACCATATCCACTGGTTCGCCCGAGATTCGCTTGTTGAGACACGTTCAACAAGCGGCAAAGCGTCGGACAAAGCGCTTGAACGAAAAAACATAACGGTCGGGAAACCATGCACAACATTGTAGCGAGAGTGGAGATCTCAATCGCGCTTGAGAACGTGTGCCTATTATGAATATTATTGGTAAAATAAAGAATTCATGAATGCACATGATTTCATGTGATTTCATGTGATTTCATATAATTTCAAGAAGATTTCAAACATTCTTCAGGATATTTTGAAATCGACGATGACGGATGATTTCGAGTGATTTCTTATGATTTCGCTCGTGATTTCATTTGAGGTGATTAGATGATTTCAGTAGTGAATGGCCCCTCGAGATGGGGCTTATAATAATAAATTCATTGATAGAATTAACGCATGGATAGCCTTATTTTTTCTGACCTTTTTATCTTCAGTTTTGTTTATCGTGTAATACGTCATACCAATGCACATAAGTACTTACGGTTATGATTTAATAATGCGCGGTTTCCGCCCACCACTCCTACCCGTGGCACCACCCTTGCGGCCACAGATCGAAATCATTTTTGGGGCGCAAAGTGAACATCCCAACCACCACCGTCGTGTCAAGACCTGTATGTAAGACCGTGGGTAGGGGCACAGTCTTACATACAGGTCTTGCAACGAAGCCAAATTTTTCGTGGTAGGGGTAAGCACACTTATCGACTTCACTTTTCGATTCACTAGGCCGCTACGCGTCGCTACTAGCGAGGGGAAGTGCATTCCTCCTTACCTCTTAACCGTGAATAGGACCAAGGTGTTTACGTCTGTTTTTGTGGCGCGGTTGTCGAAATAACCTTTATTTGCGACCATATACCCCGAGGTTTTACGCGATTTACCGTGATACATGTTTTTTTCGTGTTTTTACGCATAAATGTGAATTTTTTCGGTAGCGTTTTCGACAAAATGCGAAATGGGTAAGGCTTGCGAGGTTCGCAATTGGAAAACGGGGTACAAAAGTTTTAAGAAAAAATGCTCCGTGTTACGACTGCCCAGAAACATCGAACGATACAAAAATTGTCTCGATGCTATTCTGGGACTGAAAGAGTCTCAGTACATGTGTAAAAAACATTTCGAAGAATGATGTATTGTGAGACATTGGAGAAAAAAGGATGTAAATGGTCGTATTATCGCTTTTTATTGGTTTCGTATATTATGCAGTTAACACGACAGTACGGTACATTAAGTTTGGGAAAACAGCGCATGCGCTGCGGTCAGGAGGGAAAAGGACAGAAGAGCTATTTCTCTTTTCGTCGCATCACTACTTCCCCTTGCCGTCACGCACCAAGCGGCAGAAATCGGAATAAAAAACAGAACTGCTAAGGGTGCCTACCCCTGCTACCGCCGTTATCAGACCTGTATGTAAGACCGTGCGTAGGGGTAAGCCAATGTCATGGACTCATCATTGTGTACTCGAAGCGAAACGGGAGCGACCTTCTTGGCACAGCGTGCATAACGCCATCTCGAGCGTCGAGAACAAGATTGACGATCGTGCCAACTCAAGGATTCTCGCACCTCACGCTCACCTTGAACGACCGGGGCTGGAAGAATCGTTGCGAATTTGCATAAACAAATGCGCGAGTATGAGAGGAAAAGTAGTCGGATTATCAACCATAGAATCGTAAAAATGTACGCAATAAATCAAAAGAGGAGTCTTGAATTATTTTAAACTGTGCAATTCTGCTGAACGATCGAATAAACGCGTAGAATAATTCGATTTTATGCGTACACTGGACCGGAAGTCGACGTCGTAGGCACATATTTCATGATGATTATTCCATTTGTCGCAATCGAAGACGCAACGTGTCTTTCCGTTCCGAGCTCACGAAAACTCGACACAAATTGAGTCACGTATTATACGTGAGCAACCATTGCCGTCGTAAACCTAATTTTCTATATTGATATACACGCGTCTGCACGCTTGACTGTAATTGCCGCATGCAAGCGAACTGCCCGCTTTATCGGACACTTTTAACGCGTAAAAATGTGCTTGCGTATATTTATCCCCAAAGTGAATTGAAGTATTAATTTATTTTTTAAAGTGGCACGGTGAACCCTGCGAATTAAAAATGTGTAGAAATTAACTTTCGTTACTGATTTAAATCGTGCGCTTCAGATGATGACCACCTCTGACAGTGAAAATAATTTCTTTCCGAAACTCAAGCCTTGCGGTCCGCAGCAATATTGCCATAGCAATAAGCATGAAAGTAGATATATTATATCTGATGCTTTGTTCTCGAGATCACTTTGTAGTACCGCTAGTATACGCTCGCGACACCACACATTTTAGCTAAGGGAAAATAAAAGATTTCGTTATCCTGGTAACCCTGCTCCGTTATATCCCTCCATAACGGTTCGTGTGCGCGGCACGATCACCACGTTTTCTTTTCTTTTTGTTAATCAAATAGAAAAAGTAGACTTATAAACGACATAATAAAAGTGAGTAAGAGAAAAATTGAAACGGATAAGATTGAATCTGATCGCAAAAAGATCCTGAAATATCAATCTTTTAAATAAAACTGATGTAATTGAGGACGAAGTCCAAGATGGCCTCTCGGAAGGTACGTATTTCGGGGTTTACAATTTCTACAATGAATTCTTACGAATTCGTCCTTGGGCACTATCTTCCTCCGTCATTTCTTCAAACGATTAGAGTGTACGTGTTTTTTACTAGGTTATACCTCAAAAGAGGATTGGTACAGAAATCTCTTTCCCTCTAAATCTGTACCAGCGTTAGAGGGAAATCGCCTACGCGATCCCTCCCTCTAATACCATATATAACCTAGATCATATGCTCTTGCAGACTCAATCTCGGACACCCGATCAAGTATTGGGACGAAGTCTGCCGACGAAAACAACCCAAATACAACTAACGACGCAAATGCGGGAAATGAGTGAAGAGACGACAAGTGATGACACGACAATCCCTACTTTGGGTGAGAAGGCTCGTGAGCTTCTCGGGGCCCAAAAACGCCTACTAAAGGACCGAACATTCAACTTTCATCGGATTTGACGGAATGTTGGAAGAAAGTCATAATACAGGGCTTGGAAACAAAAATTAAGAAGTCTATGGAGGAAAAATATCCCACAATGGGAAATTGCCCCTTAAAAGCACCGAGACTGAATGCTGAACTCTTCACGTACACGGAAACACCAAATCTAACAACACGTAGATGAAAAACGTAAGATTGTTCTAGAAAAGTCCGAGACGGATAAATTCCTCTTCTGGGAAGATTTGAAAAAAAGAATAAAAATAGATTCAGCTGCGGAAAAGGTAGGCCTTTCTATAAAGTCACCTGGAGAGAGGAAGTCGTCAATACACCAGCATTTAAACTGGAATGGCCCGTCTGGGTTTCGGGGTGGTCATCGCCTAATGAGCCATTTCAACAAGTCAGAAGCGAAGTTTGCACCAAACAACCGACCCCCTTCAATCGACAGAGAATACCGACCAATTCAGAGACGTAGAGGTATTCCCTTTTGCCGAGCGTTTACAACATTTTTCACGGGCTTGGTCACAAATAACTTCCGATTATTTCGTATAGTTCACTATTTCCGGCTACAAGATACCCTTCACGGAAATTCCTTTTCAAATTAAAGAGCCGACGACACTCACACCGCCCAAAACCGACCCTGACATGATGCAGGAGGCTCTAAATAGTACATTAAAACTAGGTGCAATTCAAAAATGTAAAAAAAGTAAAGGGCAATTTATTTCCAGCATATTTCTAGTTCCCAAAAAGAAAGGAAAAAGGAGGCTCATGTTGAATTTAAAAAAGTTCAACGAATTCATAGAGACAACGCATTTCAAAATGGAGGACATTCGAACGGCCATAAAATTACTATCGGAAGGAAATGTTATGTCAAGCCTAGATCTAGAAAATGCCTACTTCACTATACCTATCCATCCGGAATATCGCAAATTTTTAAGATTCAAATGGGGCAATGATCTCTTCGAATGTGTTTGTCTACCCTTTGGTCTGAGTACAGCCCCTTGGGTTTTTACTAAGATCCTAAAACCAGTAGTGAGTTATCTCAGGAGTCAAGGATGGCTCTCGATTTTCTTTTTGGATGATTTTTTAGTTCTAGGCAAATCGAGGGAACAATGTCAGACAAACGTATACATTACAAAATGTTTAGTAGAATCCCTAGGCTTTGTCTGTAACACAGATAAGAGCTCTCTCGAACCATCGACATCGTGTAAATTTCTCGGTTTCGTCATAAACTCCCTAAATATGACACTAGAACTCACTCAACAGAAACGTCAACAGATTGCGACAATAGACTCAAAAATGTTGAATTCACGATCCTCTTCAATAAGTGAATTTTCTCGACTTGTGAGACACTTGCCCTGGAGTCACCTACGGTTGGTTCCATTCAAAACCTTTTGAGCGAATTAAATATCTAGCCCTATTGAATTTGGGCGTAAATTACGAGGCTAATATGTCAAATCCAAAACCTTTGCAAAAAGATCTCGAGGGGTGGCGAGAAAAAATTGTCCTTTCAATAAATCCCATCCGCAAATTTATTTATAGTTTAACGACTTTTTCGGACCCTTCTCTATCAGGCTTTTTGCAATTGTGAAGTAATTTATGGTCATTGGTCTGAAGAACAAAAGTCGTCACACATGAACCATCTTGAATTATTAGCAGTTTTGAACGGACTAAAATCCTTCACAAATGAAGAAAGGACCTGTTAGATCGTTTCAAAGTTGATAATTCGAATGCAATAGCATATATCAATAAGATGGGAGAAACCAAATTTCCGACATTGAGTAGTCTGGCATACGATATTTGGTCGTGGTTCGAAGAACGATAAATATGGATCTTCGCGACATACATTCCCTCGAGAGAAAACACAGAGGCTGATATAGCATCTCGTGTCGAAAACCTGACATAGAATGATAATTATCCCCTTCAAACTTTACAACCATCATCGAACATTTTGGACAGCCGATATTGATTTATTTGCCTCTACAGAAAATTCCAAATGCGAACATTTTTGCTCATGACATAGAGACCCAGATACGTTTTGCATCGATGCCTTCACTCGCGATTGCAATGGTACAAATTTCTATGCATTTTCTCCTTTTTCACTAATCCTCAAGAGGCTTCGAAAAATTGAGAGCGACCAAGCCCGTGGTATAGTAGTGGTACCAAATTGGTGTGCGCAACCCTGGTACCCACTATGGTTGTCACTGCTAGAAACACATCCAGTTAAATCACAACCATCGAGCAATTTATCACTTAGGCCCGACGGAAGGACACAAAACCCTCTGGCAAACAAGATGGCATTTCTGGCAGGAATGCTATCCGGAAAGCCTACCAGGAGCCCAATATAGGAAACGATTCGATCAATCTACTTCTGAAATCAATCACAAACGAGATGATGATGCAATACAACAAACCAATCATGGAATGGATAAGTTGATGCGAAGAAAAAAACCATAACGCCTTCAAGTCAGTAGATGCTTAGATTTTAGAATGCTTCACGAAGAAATTTCAACAAGGTGCATCCTACGTATCCTAGGTGCAATGCTGTTGGCACTTGTTACAGCTCACCGTAAACAAACATTGATATCTATCAGAAGGAGCAAGATCAGAAGAGTCGAAGATGGCTACGAAATCGAAAACTCGTCAAGAATCAAGACAACTAGACCCGGAGCATACCAGCCTCGCTTGCTATTATCAAGGTTCACTGAGAAACCGAGCCTTTGCGTGAGTTCGATACTCGAAAAATACCTGAAGATTACATCCACATTGGTGGAAACGGACAGTTTCTTCGTTACAATCGGATAACCACACCGAAACGCGTCAAGACACTCTAAAACGCTAGATTAGAACATTCCTACTAGAATGTGGCATAAGCCCTGACTTTGCGCCGCATAGCGTCAGGCATGCAGCAACATCGTGAGCGCGAGATAAAGGAATAGGTACAAACATAATTACGAATTTGGCAGGATGGTCTGAAACGTCAAACGTTTTTGACATGTTCTACAGTAGATCGATTGTTCAAAACAAACCTGTATTTGCTGAAGCTATCTTAAGCTAAAATAATAATAATAAGATAGATACATTTGAATAGAAAAAAAACAAATTTTAGTTTAAAAAAATGGGTTTTCACGCCTTCTTAAGGTTACAAAAATCACCTACTTTTTTCAACCAAAAAAAATTTGGTTTAAAGAGATAATAATAATAAGCCACGATATTGGTAAAACCTTATTGATGTTTGCACACTTTGTTCTTATTTGCAAAGGATCGAGATAAGCTCTTAACATCCTACAAAGTGATCTGGAGAACAAAGCATGAGGTATAATCGTGGTCCGAATGGAATGCCTCCGGTGCCAAAATGCAAGTTTCCTACATAGTTAGGTCGAGTATCTATTGAATTCTGATAAACTTATGGGAAACAATTATTTTTTAATGTTTTTTCGAATACAGTTGCCCGTGCTATAATATACGATGAGTCATTATCCACTTTACTGCTAACTATATAATCAAAAGCTCTTTCAATCTGCATGAGAAAAACAGGAGTTTATCCAGGTCAGACAGGGTAACGATTCCATCTTTCGGGACTTGGACGCAAATTGGAGTCGCATCGCGCGATAAGTTTTTCGTACGAGCACGATACTCCAAAATCGAGAAGGATCGATCAGGGCTTGCGGGACTTTTACTTCCAAGAAAAGCCCATTAGCCTGAAAACGGTCCAAGGCCATGCTGGCGACACTACTTTGAACATTTTCCAAAAAAAACCCAAACAAAACCCTTCTTTATTATACCACCTTATGTTTCCCGTCTATAAATAAAACTCCGCTTCCTAAAAAAAACAAGTTTATTACGTCAACGATAAATCTGGAGAACGCCAGACGGTCATCTTCTTTTATTCCCAATTGGACCGAGTGCTCAGCGCAGAAATATATATCTTTGCAATTTAAAAAAGGAAAAGCAATTAAATTATCCCTTAAAGTTATATTTTCGGATCGGAGCTCTGTAACTTAACAAGAGCTTCACTCAGTTCCCAAAACTTTTTGCCCTTCGCTGGATCTTTGGCCCCTTCGGTCAGCTCGCGTTCCTAAAACAAAGAAATAATGCAAAAATACAATTAACTATAATTCAATAACAATTATAATAAATTATAAACTAAATAAATTTAATTTATTGAAAATTATCCATTTTATTATTATCATTATTCTCCTTATCATTTTCACAGAATGATAGAAATAGGAATGATAATGATGATGATAACATTGATAATAATAATAATTTATAAAGAGAGAATAATGATAATAAACTTAAATGATATATTATTATTAATGAATAATAATTATCTCTAAGCAAGTATCCATAATAATTATTATTATTATCGGTATTGTATAATAAAAGGAATAATGGTTTTAAGGCTTCAAGTTTTCACTTTTACAGAACACATCTGCGTCCGGAAAAATAATCGCGATCTCTCAATATTGATAAGATTTTCCGTGTATCTTACTCTACAATCGAGGTAATATTTTCCCGTAAGGCCGTCCAGCTCGTCCGAAACAGCGAGATGAATGCTAGTCTGTGCTCCCTGTTTCGGTGACTTGAAGAATCCCTTTATAAGGAGACCGAGACCCCACGAGAGCGTGGCCGGTACGTTTCTCCATATACCGCTGTCGATCATACCCGGATGAAGGCAATTAGCCGTTACACCTGTGCCCTCGAGATGATGCGCCAGTTCGAGGGTGAAAACGATGTTCGCGTACTTGGACACGTAATAAAGGTAGGCTGGAACCGTCGTCGTAGGATTGATGTTGTTCAAGTCGAGCCTCGAAATCCTGTACAACTCGGATGCGACAAAGACGACGCGGCTCGGCGCCGAACGCTTCAGTAGATCTGTGGGAAATATGAGAGAAAAAAGAGAATAATTAGGCCAATGTTGCGATACGATGATGTGACAGGACTTCGAATGATTTAGCAATCTTTTTTTTTATTTCTTTGATTTATTTCTTTGACCATTTTGTTATTCGATAAGATTTGTATTTCATTTATCTATTGATATTATTATTAGTTTTATTGTTTTATTGTATATTATATTTTTTATTTTATTATTTATTATATTTTTTTCATTTAATTGAATAATACGTTTCGTTGAATAATAATTATCATAATAATTTAATTAAATAAAATGATCGACTATAATTATATATTATGAAAATTATAAATTAAATTAATATAACTACAATAGTACCAATGAGTAGATGCGTAAGAAGAAATGGACCATAGTGATTCGTGGCCATTGTCATCTCGATCCCATCCTCGGTGACTTTTTTCGCGAATGCTTCGGCAGTTCCGGCATTGTGTATGAGCACGTCGAGCTTCGACTCCTCGCGATTTATCCGCTGGGCAAATTCCCTCACGGAATTCAACGACGAGAGATCCAATTCTCTCACGTGCACGTGCTCGTTCTTTGTTTCCTTCGTGATCAGGTCTGCGATGCGGACCGAAAAAGGTACAAATGAATGTAAAGTTTACAAAAAACTTTGCAAAGCCATTATTATGCATTGCCACGAAATGGTTTTTGGACTTTGCGTCTTGGGAGACTTTGCAGACTGCGAATTAGAAAATTTAATAATTATAGAAGAGCCAGAATGGGGGATGGGTGCGTGGATTTTCTCACCTCTCAATTTGTTCGCCTTCTCGACGTTCCTGCAGGCCATTATGATTTTGGCACCTCTACTCGCTATATCCTTGGCCGTCTCGCATCCTATGCCGGAAGTGCAGCCCGTAATTATAACGGTCTTACCCTCCATCCTCCTCTTGCTCTTGCAAATGCCCAGGGAATAATAGATGTAGATCCGTAAGAGTATCAATGGTAGACAGAGAGCGACAGCCAGGACAACAAGCGACATCACGCAGCTAATAATCTACCAATTAATCACACTGTCCAGGATCATCTTCTGGAAAGGCAATTTGTTCCTTTCATTTATGCCGGATAAGATTCTACGGATCAACTTTTTTTGCTGCACTGTGTAACCAAAAAAAAAACAATATTTTGACAACAACAATAATAATATTGATATTAACAATGAATGTGTGCATTTTTCAGACTTTTGGTGTACAATTTTTTTTATTGCTATAATTATATATTTCTAGAGAAATGATGCGTACTTTCGAATTTCAGGATTTTTCCGAAGTACAATTGTTATTTTTAATTAATGTTTTCTGTAGCGTATGGAATTCATTCATCAATAATGAGATGGTAAATTATTACAAAATAATCCCCACCTCGAAAGGGGGTGGGAGGTGGGGGGAATATAGAATATAGAAAATGACCCCCGAACCCGAAGGTGAAAAAGAAATCGCGGCGGCCCCCCTCCCAAAAAAAGTTATGGGGTTTTGAAGTTTGAAAAAATGCGTCGCAAAATAGCGGACCCGAAGACCGGGGAGGGATCCAGGGCGGCGAAACTCGCCTAGCGTGGTCAAGGGGCAGAGTCCCTTTGTGGGGGTGAAGGGGGCACCAATGCAAAAAAAACTATATTTTAAATAAATAAAAATAACACGCACCCACCCGCACAGACACATGCACTTTGGAAGTGGGAGGTAAGGGGATTTGTCCACAAAGCTCTCCTAAGCACGATGCCGCAGCAAAAACGGCGCGGTCACTTCCCTCCCCCCCCCTGCCCTCGTTGAAAGTTTGTTAAAATATATCATTTCAAAGACGAGACTGCAAATCGGCTAAAATGGTGTCTGTGTGGGTTTGTTTGGGTGTATGTGTGTACTGTTGTTGTTGTTGTGATTGGTATTTCGGTTTGAAGAGATGTACGAGGGGCGGTGCCAAAATACGGTCGCGGCAAAGCATATTGGCGAATGTATATCGCCAAGTTCTTATTTAAACGACGATATGACTATCGCGGAAAGATAGCCGCATTTTTCGCGGCTATGCGCGACATGTTCCCATCGAAAGTGGAAGATTCTCCAAGTAGCGAGGAAAATTAACAATAAAGAATTATTCAAGTATTTAAAACTGTTTATTAATTAATTAGGCTAACACACACATACACACACACACACCGAAAAAACCCACACATTCATTTAAATGATTCATTCAGTAAAAGTTAATTAATTTAAAATCTAGTTTGTCTGCATTGGTATTTCCGCGAACTTCAAAACCCCATAACTTTTTATGGGGGGGGGGGGGGGGAGGGTGACCGCCGTGATTTTTCTTCACCATCGTGTTCAGGATGGGGAGGTGTGGGGGTTATTTTGCAAACATTTACCAATAATTATTTAATATGTCGAGACACAAACTCCTCAATTGATGTCATAAAAATAATCTTACATCTTTTTTTTCTGATCGTGCTTCGAGTAAAAAATCCCGAAGACATGAAATGTCTTATTTTTTATTAAATTATAAAATAAATATAGTCTTTAATATTATAATAATTATTTGACCAGTACAGAATTGTTAAATATTACGTTGATTAATATAAAGGGAATGGAAATGAAAGAAGCCATGGAAAACGTAGACGAGGGAGAAATCTGGTACATCATATGGAATGGATACATAAAGAAGCTGGACAAAAAAACAGAAATGTATAAAAATTAAAATTGAACAATAAATTCAATACGATTCGAGTAAGGTTGACGTGTCCACATACTGCAAACAATACAAGCATAGGAAAACAGGAATACATATGGAAAAATATTAGAAAAACAAGGCGATCAGCGGAGAAATAAAATAAAAAACGTGGGCAAGATAAGATAACATATGGTAATATCGGGAGGGACGACGCGACGAAAAGGGTATGCAGACTCAAAATGTAGAATTTGCAAACAGGCTAATGGAAATTTGAGACCCATTTGCGAGCGCCCAAAGGTTAAGGGGAACCTCAATGAAGAGATAGCAAAGGAAACTGGAACAATGGTTGGAAAAGAGCAGGGGGGTTTAGAAATGAACCATAAAATATCAGATTGCACTGAAAAAGCAGCCGGCAAAATAACTATGTGAGTACATTAGGAAATTCGAGAAACTAAATAGAATATTAAGAGACATGTAAGATAATGAGAAAACCGATGTAAACACGTATGCAAAGGTAAAGGGAAGGGCACTAATGTGAGCACTCTTTAAGGGGTTTACAAGGAATATATACTACTACATCTACTAATATTGAAATTGTTCATGTGTGGCAGAAATGCTACGTTAAATTATATCAAATGAAAGAGTACCGAATGTTTTGGTTGTATACACCATTAAGGAGGTTGGAGCGTTAGCCACAAACCAAGATTAATTTTTTTTTAATATATGGTATTGTCTAGAGATTTCGGTACGACTTAATATTATTGAATGGTATTTGAAAAATAATCTCGTGACATAAACATAAATAGGCAGAATTATAAATGACTCAAAAGTTCATGCTGAGTTGTATAAAACATTCGCTGACGCAGTTTTTTCGTAATAACCATCGATCATGCTATACTTTTTCAAGTTGGTAGTAACACAAAAGATTTTCTTATTTACGTAATAAATCTATAACTCGTACGCATTTTTTGAGGTTTATTGAAAAGAAAGTATAGACCATCATTTGACTCAACTCGACCGCACCAACCTCCTTAAATATTGGGCAGAATAATATTAAACATCAAATTATGCAATAATGAATATCGCGTTCAATATTCCATAGGAAAATAATATAAAGTATATAATTAAACAATACAATATTAAAAACTTGGATACAAATATTATCGTCTGATCTTGATAACCCAAAAATGAAAGTATTGGCACTCGAGTTTTCTAGACACTGTCGAGTGCAATTAAACCTGTTCAAAATTGCAGAAAAATATTAATTGATAAGTCTCGCGAAAGAGTAGAAACGTTCGCCGAGGAAACCGGTTTCGGAGGTCGTTGACCGCAACGAATTTTCCTCCGAGCCTAGTGAAAACCCACACTGTAACTCAATGCTCCTTGTGTGATTTCCATATCCGCAAAAAAAAAAGATGAAAAAAACTTGTGCGCCAGTATAGTTTGCGCGGAATTTTTTTATGCGTATCAAATGTTTCTCGATCCCAGACGAATAGTTCTTCGAATCTGTGTCGTATTCACGGATAATGCAAAAAATACGAAGTTCGACGAATTTCGTACCTCGGGTTGTTTTTTTTCGCGATCAGGATGCGGTCTTTGGTGAAGGTGAACGTAATAACTTTCTAATGAATGTTCACTTCCAATGGCGATAAGCGAAGAGTAAAAAAAGTAGATCTTCGGGTAGTTGTTTGCAAAAAAGGTATGTTTTTTATTTGATCACACACTCAGTCATATAAGTTGCGAGAAAAGAGTCAAAAATTTGACAAAATTCAACTGCTCTTCATACATGTTTTATTAAATATGAAAAAAATACATTAGAAAGTTTTTATAAAATGAGGAAAACTTTATAATCTTTTTTTCGTAATTAATATAAAATGTATAAAGAATACTCATAAATATTTATAAAAAAATGTTATTATTTAATTTGATGGAACTCTCAGCTCTACAAGTTGCATTTAAAATATAAAAAGTTTCATAAAATTCGACTGCTCTTTATATATTTTATATTAATTATGAAAAAATACATTAAAAAGTTTTTCTTATTTCATAAATAAACTGGTATGTGTATGCAAGTTTATTATATTTATATATATTCTCATGAAATAAGAACAACTTTCTAATGTATTTTTTCATAATTAATATAAAATGTACGAAGAACACTCATAAATATTTATGACCCGCATTTCAATAGTTTTTACGATTAAAAAGTTTTTCACATAAAAAAAAGTAGATTATGATCCCGTTCGGAATTAAGGCAAACAATGAGAACGAATAAATGTTCGACGAATTCCTCTCGAGTACTAAATCGCTTGACAACGCTTCTAATTTTTCCATTCAGTGACTCTTCGATTGTTGGTGGTATTGAGGAAATCGCTCTGCATACGTTCTTTCGTTAAAGTCCGTTCATGTCGTATAGGATGCCAATTGATCTCGAAATACTGCAAAACGGCATGTTGCACTTCTTCCTTAAGCCGATCATACATTTGCGTGTACGTATGTTCCGAGGATGCATATATACCATTTTTTGGAATATTTATTTTGCCTGATCTCTTTGAGCCGTTGTAATTATAAGCTTATCACACGTAATTTCGCGGTAAAAAATTCGTAATGCATGGATTATGTAAATTAACACGTTGGCCGTTGAAAATTGTTGCCTTATGCTTTCTCTTTCGAGGAAATCCTTGTCGGCCATGACTCAGCTAATTCGCCTCCAAGCTGGCTGCGTTTTCTTAAACATATCGAGAAACTATCGCATGCTATCTGCATTCCCAGTCGTCAATATCGAAACAGCTACGATCTCAGAGGCTTCGACAATCATTATGAAAACCGGTGCTCGTAAATTTAGCAATTTAAATGTTGCGTCGATACCGACAAATTCAGGGAATGCATCCATCGATTTTTGCATTTGTTTCGTTACAAAAAACGAACCCTTGAATACCCCATGATCCTCATAAACGTGGCAATCAGCATCTACAAAGATCATAATAAATTAAAACTATTTTATTATATATCACATACATGCACACGCACGCACACACGCACACACACACAATGCGTACCATACGTTTCACGAAACATCTTGATGGTGTTTTGTAAATTGTTGGGGGTCCCTTGTCGAGCCGAGATATTCGAAAGATCCTTAAATGAGACTTGTTGACCGTTTTCGGATAGAACTTTAGCCTTTATTTTTTTCTTTTGGCACCCATTTTCAACAAGTCACCAATATCTTTTTTTCTCTATCATAGGCAGTGACCTTACCTGAGGCAAATGCTGATACAGTTTCTAAAAAAGTAATAAAATATGTATATACATACAGTATATATAAATCTGAAACCAACGTAACAATAAATAATAAAAAAGGCACAATATATTTAAAAAGAATTAATACTTTTAAACATAGATGATTGTGGATGGTATTCATTTCAGTAACTATCTGAACGAATATATGCCGAGCATTGCTTCTGAAAAGTCCTACAATACATACATTTAAAAAAATGTTATTTCCATTCAAATATAATTAAAGTTATATGAAACTTACGAGGATGATCTCTCGCCTGTAGATGTTGATGTGAGCCGTTTCCCACCGTGTATGCAATGGTATCGAAGCGAATAATATTTCAACATATCATCCATGTACATCGACATACCCTTTTTTCGACTTTGCGTTATCAGCACACAATCGCGTTTGTAGAAAACAACATTCATTTGTTGCTGATATTTCTCGATCTCTTCCTGCAGATCATCATACGAAGAAAAGGAATCGCCAACTTGTAGACGTGTGCTTGAAGCCTCCACAGCTACCGTAGACGTTTTATCGCTCACTACCTTCGCAGGTACTGCAATGTCTTCGAAGTCACTATCATCTGACAGTTCCAACGAAAATTTTGAACAAGTAGGCTGCTCTGAACTCATAAAGGCAGCTACGAGAAATAAATAATTACAAAATATTCATTAATATCGGTTACGTGAAAATATTTAAAAATTAAACATAAACTCCTGTTTGGCCGAATCAACAATGGTAAGATTTTACATTGTAAACTGTCATTGTCACAATGTTTCACTTTCATGATCACTTTTTGTTTGACACACATAAACATTTGTGACAAATACGACACTAAGTACAAAATAACAATCTTGATGCGACTCGAATAGATTACGAAAATAACAAGTAAATCGAACCTAACCCGCTTTCGATTTGTAATTCCAAAAATTACTTATATCATTATTGGCTATACGATAATAACGGAATATACTTACACATGTCTGCAAACACCTTTCCAGCGCAAGTGTTTACATCTTTATACAACGACAGCGAATTACGAATGAAAAATATAGAAAACGCACTTAAGACGTGCTAGACTAATCGGCAACAACACGCACCGCTGCTTAAGAGGGAATGACACCTTATCGCGGTCGGTATGGTAGAACAATTATAGATTCCCAAAAATCTCTGAAACGGCTCTTCAGATCCGGTCGAAACTTTGCCAAACGACGGCAAATACATCGACCAATAGCTGTCAACCCCTCAAATTTTCTGAATTTCAGAAAAAAATGTAGATTGGCTTATCATAAGCCAATTTAGTTTTTTTTTTCTCAAATTCAGAAAACTTGAAGGGCAGACAGGTATTCGTCTATCTATTTGACGTCGTTTGGCAAAGTTTCGACGGGATCTGAAGAGCCGTTTCAGAGATTTTTGGGAATCTATAATTGTTCTACCATACCGACCGCGATAAGGTGTCATTCCCTCTTAATGACGCACAATGCACAACGCGACGCATACGCGATAAAGGGAGGGAAAAGTCCCACCAAGCCCGCAACTTGCGCACTACCCGGACGAATAACGAACACTTATTCGCCTGACTAACCTATAACGTAGGCTCCAATTGCGAACCCGAGGAAACTGCCACACAAAAACGATGCGGACGAGTAGCATACACTTATTCGTCCAGATAACTCGATAAACAATTGTAACGATTTTATTCGGCCGATTACATATATATTAATCGGCCGGATAGCTTGCTACACGATTGTACATATTTTATCCTGACTATTATACACGGATCATTCGTCCGAATAACCTAATGAGAATTATAAAAATTCAAAGATTTGTATGCCGACGAACTACAAATTATTTGTCCGGATAGCTCGTTCAATAGTAATACACATTTTATCCGGACGAGCATAAATATGTTATTAGTCCGGATAGCTACTTTAACGATTCCGCTAATTTTATCCGGACAATTATTTATATATGATATTCATCCCGATTACCTACTACAAAATTATAAAGATTTTATTCGGAAGAATACGAGTGAATTATTCGTCCGGATAGTTTATTTAACGATTTAACACATGCTATCCGGACGATTATATATATGTTATTCGTCCGAATACTAGCTCATACGAATCACAATAGTATGTAAGCTACTAGAAATACGGCGTGAACTGAGCCGCTATCCGGACGAATAACAAGCTTATTCGTCCGATAATAGGACGGGGAGACACTCCGATGAACAAATTATTTTCCAATAGAATCGAACGCATATTTACCCATACATTGCACCAAAAGTTAAAAAAATCTGTCGCGGCGTTTCATAAATTTGGTATTATAAAAAATATGATTGAAAGCAGTTACAAATTTGTCTAAATTTGGCAGTATAAATATTTGTAGTACATTGGATTTGTGAATTCTAAATAATATAAATTTTCTAAAAAGCCTCCACACATTTGTTCAAACCTTTGAAATTCATCAAATTCATTATTTGACAAATGAAACAATAAGTTTCATAAATTGCATACCTATATCATCACATAACAACGAAATAAAAAATACAAAAATACATTCTTTAAATTCTTAATACAACGAAACGTCAACGATTAGTACAATTTACTTCCCATGGTTGTAAAAATGGTCTCTAGGTTTTTTTTTTCAATTTTAATTAAGATTAAGAATTAAAGATTAATTAATTAAAAATTAAAAATCTACGTCCCACAGCCCCAAACAAAAATGTATCTCAATTTTTTTTCCACATTATGAAATGAATAATAGATACGACTAAAAGACTCACATAAATTCTCTATTCGTTGCACCAAAGATTTTTCTCTCGTCGGCTTTTGCAACCGAAGCGATGCAGCCGGATATGAGAACGCGACGACAGTATGAAACTGACAAATTGAGCAGCGCAGCCGTCTATATGTACTCTTCACGGACACAGTGTACAATGTTCCTCGCAACGGTGTGACTATCCGAAGACGTCTCGTCCCGAAGCGTGCGCTTCGCGATGAGGGTTGCCTGTTTGTGAGAAAGAATCGTTTTTCTCCAGTCCCCACTTCGTCGCAGGATCAGAGCAACCTGCAACGTGGCCGTGTCTATTTCCCTGAACGAGTTGCTCGTACGTGTACACCATCGACATATATCTGACCGTGGCCTTATGAGTGTGTGTGTGTGTGTGCGTGCGTGCGTGCGTGCGTGCGAGCGTGTGTGTGTGTGTGTGTGTGTGTGTGTGTGTGTGTGTGTGTGTGTGTGTGTGTGTGTGTGTGTGTGTGTGTGTGTGTGTGTGTGTGTATTCGCACCCTTATTTACACCGCCTTAGGAATAATTTATTTAAACGACTTGGAAAATAAATTTAAAAAAATTACAATGAAACTTCTTGAAGATAAAAAGGACGACGTAGGCGTGGAGAGAAAAGAAATTTGACGGTGAAAGCGAACGGATGGGTTTCAATTTTTTAAATTTGTGTTTGTGTGTGTGTGTGTGTATTCATATACACGCACACGCACGCGCGCGCGCGCGCGCGCACACACACACACACACATATATATATATATAAAGTTTTATTCAAATATGAATTAAATTTTTTTGAAATTTTACTGTTCCACTAATTTTTGTAATGAGTGTACATAAGTAGTAATAATAATTATTATTATTAATATGATATCGTACTTCTCACTGTTATATATATATATATATATATATATATATATATATATATATATATATATATATATATATATATATAAGGGAATAGTAAAATTTCAAAAAAATTTCATTGATATTTTAATAGCTGTAACTTCGTCAAAAATGGCCGTACCGTAACAAAAAATGGGTATTAAAGCTTGAAATCTCTGGTTTACGAATCTCACCGGTAATTTTTATTTAAGCAACACGCTCGGCGTGAATCTAAGAAATAGCGAGAGGCAAACATTTTCGAAATTTTCCAAATTTTGAATGTTTTTCTTTTTCCAAGATAAAAAAGTTTTTGCGAAGCTGTGAGAAACAACCGAATTGTTTTCTTTAAGTTTAAGCGTCATTAATTGACATTTAAGAAACAATGATGAAAGCGTTCCTTTAATTATTGATAAAACTTTGACGCTTCGGTAAAAAATAACGGTTCAGCCGATCCATTTTAAGTTGTGGGGCAGCTTTAGGCATGTATTGAACCAAAAAAACCTAGAAACATGAGTCATTTTCGAAATATTTGTAAAGTTGACGTCGATTTTCCAAAACGGGAAAAGTCATTTTTTCGTACTCTTTCAAATCAATATCAAGGTTAGAAAAAAAGAGCTTTTAGAGAAAAAAAGAGAGAAAAAAGCTTTTAGAGACTTTATTTCAGTTTACGATACCCACCTTTAGCTCGCTGTACGATCATTTGTTCATGAGATATCAGCTTTTAAAGAAAAAAGCTCCTTTTTTCTTCAAACACTGAAATCTCAGCTACAAATGGTCGTATAGAGGTCAAATAATACCGTTTTGAAGCTGAATAATCAGACTCAATGACCCCAGTATTGATCAAGCTCAAAGTTTTGTATATACATATATACACTCATTACAAAAATATATATGTGCATGTGTAGGTAGTAATAATAAGAACTACGAATAAGAACATACGAAGAATAAGACAGTAATAATAAGAATTATTATTGTTTTTAATCATTATTAACGGGTTACACCTAGCTCTTGGCTACTAAAAAAAGAGGTTTTCGTGAATTTTTTTCTCGGCTAACGCGTGCAGGTTGAAATATTTTTTTGTAACTTTCGAGAGTATGGTTTTGAGTATCTTTTACCACTACTGCATTGTAAAATGTTTTCGAAGCATAGCAGATAAAATGTTTTGTACATACCGCTTTTTGAATAAGATCCTTCTCGGTGTCCACTGCTGCTCAGAACCAAATCATACGAAATAAAAAAATCAAACGCATTCAGTTTTTGCATGGAATTATCTAGTAATTGGGCAAAGGATTTCATAAAATATCGATTTATCGAACAATCGGCCGCAATCCACAGACACCAATATTTTCGTTAATAAAAAAAAACGTATACATGGAGAAAATAATTTCTTCGTTTATGCATTGTTTTTTGATATGTAAGAGAAGCTAGCAGAATTTTTATTTGATTGGTGCAGTGATTTTTGAGATATCGTTGTCGCCAATCTTGAAAAAGTCATTTGGAGAAAAACGTTCTTAAAGTTCGCCGGTTAGCGTTTCGTTGGTTCGAGGAACCTACCTACCAACGCACATAACTCCCTCAATTTTGAACGTATCGACTTCAAATTTTTAGAGAATATTTTCAAAATGTTATATTTTGAGAATCCGTCGGTAAAAGATATTTTCAAAAAATTCAACTAGGTGTAACCTCTTAATATAGTCCGCTTTTTAATTCTTGTATGGCAATTATAATAATTAGATATATATCTAATTATTATATATAGATATATATATATATATATATATATATATATATATATATATATATATATATATATACGCGACTATATCGATTAAAGATTAATACTGCCATATACGAATGATCATATGAAATTAATAATCATAAATGTTACGACCGATGTAAATATATATATGCATATATGTGCGTATGTGTGTGTATGTACGTAGGTATAGTAAATACGATCTTTCTCTTGAATCGCAGGCGTCTTCGGTGAAAGTTCGAAACATCTTATTATAGAAATCTCGAAAACGAAAGTTCGCAATGAATTTTTGCGGCCATTTTTCTTTCCCCTATTCCCAATTTTTGTTATCTTTCCCCACCCGTTCTCCCTCTGCCCTTCTGCTAGCTCCCTTCCAATTATTCCAATTAAGAATCGTTCGCCCGTACATTCCGAAGCGAAAGTCTTCATGCGATAGGACAAAATTTTAAAAATTAACCATCTCAGAAATTTTGCCAATAGATTCGTTAAAAAAAGGAAATTTGAAAACATTCTCAAGTATGGAAATGTCTTTAAAAAGAGGAGGGCTGTAAATAAAATTTAAAAATTTGTTTGTAACTTATTGATATTATTATTATTTTATATTTTTTATAATAGACTTTATTGCTCCGGGCAACGCACTTCCTCAGTTTGCACTGGGAAACATTCACCTACCCTCGGGGGTTAGGCTCGGTCTTAATCTAGACCGGAACAATAACGCTGGGCGGCACTCGAGGGTTCCGACATCACCTCGGCTGCCGCCCAGTCAAAAAGTCGCGCGAAAAATCTGATATATCGCTCTGCGATAGCCGCTCCCTCAAGCTAGAGGGTTAGCGGCTACCGCAGTCCACAATCGTGTTACCTGAGTAAACGGAGGGACCCAAGTATGACCGCCTTCTGTATCTGACCCGCCAGCAACCGGACACCGGGTTTGCAAACCGGTATGCTAGCGAGGCCCGATACAAAAGACTCTTTCATCCCCCCTAGCGCGCCGATGATGAGGACAACGAGAGTTACCCTGAATCCTCGGTGCAAACGACGTAGCTCGGCCAGAAGAGGCTGATACTTGAGCCGTTTCTCCTCTTCCTTTCGCGACACGTTCACTTCGGCCGGAGCCGAGAACTCAATGACGTATATCGTCTTGTCGTCGAAATCGAAGAGGACAACATCAGGCTTAGTCGCTTGACCCGGCCCGATGGTCGCGAATGAGAAGTTCCAATAAATCTTGCACCTCTCGCCCACGACAACGGACTCAATATCTCCTGGTAAATAAGGCGGCACGGGCTCCCGGTCTATCCCATAAGAGTGCCGTAGATGGTAGTACAACACTCTTAGGGCCGCGTTATGGCGATAGATATAGCCGGAGACTGCATATACTGGGCAGGCCGACAGTAGATGCATTAGGGTCTCCGGCGAATGTTTGCATGCACGACACAAAGTAGTCGGCAGAGACTGACCCAAAACGCGACTGCGATAGACCAGGGTGTTGATGACTCTGTCTTGGCAGGCGCAGATAAACCCTTCGGTCTCGGACATCAGTCCAGCTGACCGCAAGAAGGAAAAGGTCAGCTGGGTGGACAGCCCCTGTTCCTCGATGTGGTGAAAAAACACACCGTGCATGGGTCTGTCCACATGCTGCCGAGTCAGGACAGTCTGCTCGGCAGCCCTGATTGCCCGCCGAAGTCGGGACATGGGCAACCGAGCGACGGAGTCTATTGGCAAGGCGCCACGCCGGCGCCGGCGGAACTCCAAGCCGAGGGTCTCTGCCGCACGATCTGCCGCCTTATAAAGAAAAGCACCCGCCCCATGAAGCTCATGCTGGTGTACAATCTCCAGGAGCGGGTCCGAGCTTGTTATTACATCGCTTGCTATTCCGAGGACCATGCGGTCATGAAGACACTCCAATCCCAAGAGCCCACGTCCGCCGCTCTGACGCAGCATATAGAGGCGCGGGGTGGAAGATCGAGGGTACAGACTCCGCTGAATGTTCATTATTTTGCGTGTGCCGATGTCCAGCTGTTTAAGCTCATCTCTGCGCCATTTGAAGACGCCAAAGGAGTAGAGCAGGACCGGGACAGCGAGCATATTGGTGGCAGTGATCTTATTTTTCCCAGACAGATCTGATTTCCAGATCCGTCTGAGACGCCGCCTATACTCTCTGCGGTGGGCCTCCTTGACACCCTCAGCGTCTTGTACAGAACGCTGATCGATGCCAAGGTACCGATAAGACCCTCCGGCGTCCAGGTGTTTGAAGACGCTCCCGTCCACCAGCCGAACATCAGCCGCGACACCCTCTGCTCTCCCTCTCCTGAGATGAAGAAAGCGCACTTGTCCAATCCGAAGTCCATTCCCGCCGCCCGCGTGTACGTCGCTACGATGTTCAAGAGGAGCTTAAGCCCCCTCCCCCCCCCCCCCCCTCCACAGTAGGAGAAAAGCCCAAAAACCTGGCCAAAACCCCAAAAAATAAATTTTCGAAATAGGGTCAGTTGAGTAGTCATTCAGGTAGAGGACTAGTAACTGCATTCTATTGTGGAAGGGAAAGCCCTTTAAGTGTATACCTGCGCCGCAGCGTCAGTTGGCAGTTAGTGTTCGTGAAGAGTGTACGTGTCACGCGCTGAACAGACGAAAATAACGCTGACTTCAAAAACCCATAACTTTAAAGTGACGGGTTTAATTTCAATTCTGCAACATGGATACGACTTCTGGAGGTATGTAGAACATGTTTTTACATCGGTTGAATCTAAAGTTTATGTATAAATGATTGAAATGTAGTATAGCCTTCGGCATAAATAAAATTGAATAATTTTGAAAACTTATATTTTCAACGGTCCGAAAAGTTATATATTTTGTCACATTTTGCAAAGCTCCTAATCTCGGCCTTTAGTTTAATGTATAAGCTTTCGAAATTTACAAGAGTTACCTGCGGAAAACGTGCGTCTTGTCCGTTATGATTTTTTTCGCATCGTGCGGTAGCCGAGCGTGCACGCGGCACTATTGAGCAGCCTCTGCGCCTCTACCTGAGAATGGGTGAAGTAGCATCATAACGGACAAGACGGCTGTTATACGCTTGAAATAAATTATTTTAATATATATGTATGTGTATATATATATATATAAATTTTCTGTGATTTAATTATGATATATACGTATACATATATATATATACATATTAAAATCAACCACATAAAAATTTCTTAAATATGAATGAAATGTTATAACATTCAAATAAAATATTTGAATATATATATATTATATAGTAAGCAAAGCTTTCTTTTAACCAAATCCATGTCAATATTTTCTGTCTAATTTTTTTTTAATTATTTCAATTATTGCGGTTATTTATTTGGTAAAATAATGTACATTGTTCAAGTTTTTGTATTAATTGAAAATTTTATCTTTTCCTTTAACACCAATTTTCTACAATTTTATGTCTTTATTACAGGATCCGGTTACAAAGAATTGGTGCTGACAAGGAAAGAAGTATTTCTGATAATCAGCGAGCATTTATCCGATAAATTCGCTTCCTTGATCGAATTTATGGTAGAAAAAATTTCCAAGGATACCGGACGTACAGTTGTAGTGCCTGAGGACTCGAAACAGACTTTTTCGATACTCTTCAATCAAATGAGAACGAGGTGGCAACAAGCTCACAGAAAATCCTGTGTATTTTTCAAGAATAACGGTGAATGGCTTAGCAAGCAGGTATGTTTTGCCGCACCTACAGACACTGTAGTAACAAGCCCGGGTAATACGGGCGGCCGCCCGTCCCTTGAGTTTACAATGTCCAGTGAAAGATCTAAACGAAGGAAGACCCAAGATATTCGTACATCGTTCAACTCGGTCGAGTTAGCATACGCTACTCAGATGAGCCTTCGCTCTTCAGCACAATCCGACGCCGCAAAAGTTATTAAGGACGTAACAATGACGAGTCCTTTAAGAGCTTCCAAGTATCGTAAAGCTTACTCAGCAACGGATGAAATTACTTTATCCGAAGAGGCTGCACTTTCCGCTATGATTGAATATAAATTCTCCAAGAGTACTTACCAGGGAATGAGAAGATTAGGGAAGGAAAATAACTGTAAGCTATATCCGTCTTACGAAAAAGTGATGAAAGCAAAAAAGCGTTGTTATCCACCACGTGATGCAATCAGGATTACAGAGAGTAGTGCAGAAGTCCAACTACAGGCACTATTAGATCATACAGTTGAACGTATTTTACTCGTCCAAAATGTACTCATTCAAAGATTGACTCCAGATAATGTTCGTAAAATGGACTTGATTTGCAAGTGGGGTTGCGATGGAAGTTCTGGGCAAAGTGAATATAAGCAGACGTTCAGTGATGACAGCAAATCTGATGCGCATTTATTCTTTACTTCAGTCGTGCCGTTACAACTCGTGTGTTATGATCAACAATCGAAGGAAGAAATAGTTGTTTGGAAGAACCCCAGACCCTCGTCTCCACGATTTTGTAGACCGCTTAGACTACTGTTTCTACGCGAAGACACAGAGTCAACACTTAATGAAGTCCAAATTGTTGAAGAACAAATAAAGTCACTTCGTCCATTCGAAAGTGTAATAGATGGAAAAGAAATCTCCGTAATGTACAAGTTGTTGTTCACCATGATAGATGGTAAAGTTTGCAACGCTGTATCATTGACGAAATCTGCTCAACGGTGCTATTTGTGTGGAGCAACCAGCAAAGATTTTAATGCCATCGACACTGTATTGCAAAGGGAAATCAATGAAACAAATTTGAAGTTCGGATTGTCGACGCTGCATGCGTGGATACGGTGCTTCGAGTATTGCTTACACGTGTCTTACAAACTCGGCATTAAAAAATGGCAAGCTCGAAGTGCCGAAGAAAAAAAAATTACCCAGGAACGCAAGAGGGCCATTCAAGAAGGATTCAAGAAGCAATTGGGTCTAAATATCGATCGCCCAAAGCCTGGATACGGCAGCAGCAATGATGGCAACACAGCTCGGCGATTCTTTGAAAATTCGACGGTTTCCGCTGCGATAACGGGGGTCAACGAAGAAGTTATTAAACGCTTGTACGTAATCCTACAAGTTATATCGTGTGGCCACGAGATAAACTGTGAAAGATTTGAACAGTATGCTATTGAAACGGCAAGAAAGACCGTTGCATTATACCCTTGGTACTCCATGCCTACTTCGGTGCACAAACTATTAATTCATGGTCCAGTGATAATAACTCATGCTCTATTACCAATCGGCCAATTATCCGAAGATGCTCAGGAAGCTCGAAACAAAGACATCAAACGATATCGAGAAGATTTTGCGCGAAAAAGTTCCAGGGTTAAAACTATGGAAGATGTTTTTCATCGGCTCTTAGTTACTTCTGATCCGTACATTTCAAGTGTCAGAAGACTACCACAGAAGAAGCTGAAGAGTTTGTCGCCGGAAGCTGTAGCGATGTTGATCGCTCCTAAAGTGACTGCTGCAGCAGACGAATTTTGCGCCGAGATTGAAGCCGTGCCGGGAGTTGTAATAGATACAAACTCGGATAATGATTCTGACTCCGACTCCGACTCCGATTACGATTTTGATTAAGAATAAAATTTTCTATTTTTGAAACGTTCCGTTTGTATTTTGGAAATAAAAATAATAATTGCGTAGAATACACTGTTCACGTTTATTTTATTATGATGATTTTTTTAAATATATTAATTTATCTATTTAGCAGGATACTCGGCCATTTTGTTTATAACAATTTGCTGTAAGCTCTTTGTTGCAAGTTATAAACAATAGATATCGGATTGGTAATCAGCGACCTTGAAAACCCGTATATACCAATTTTTGTCAACATCTGGTAACTTTTTAACGTTCATGTCGGCCATATTGGATCGGCCATTTTTTTTACGATAATTTGGCTTGCGGATTCGTAATCAGCGACCTTGAAAACCCGTAAATACCAATTTTTGTCGACATCTGGCAACTTTTTAACATTCATGTCAGCCATATTGGATCGGCCATTTTGTTTACGATAATTTGGCTTTCAGATTCGTAATCAGCGACCTTGAAAACCCCTGTAAGCCAATTTTCATTCCCGTCAAAGGTCATTTGAGGTTTTGGCCAGGTTTTTGGGCTTTTCTCCTACTGTGGGACGGCATGGACGAGGAAATCTGCGCCGCTCGACAACGAACCAAAGTCACTCGTCTTTGGGGTGCCAACTCTTTTTTGGGGATTGAAAAATGAGCAAAGGGCGTACCAAGCACGTGTCGTCGAACGGCTCACACGGGCAGTGCCAAGTATGACACAAACGGATTTTTTGGGTCCCAGCTATATTGTGAGGGCACTCCCCCACAGTACCACGCTAAAGGGATTCTTTCTAATGCGCCCTGGTTTTTCGCCAAGCGTTTGAGTGTGGCGCAGCGGCAAGGCGCTCGGTTGGCAACTCAGATGACCGGGGTTCGAATCCCGCTCGGAACTTTTTTTTTCTCAACCGTTCGTGATTTTAATGAAAATGGTTGATTGGGCATACTTATCTAATTTTCTAATTAAATTATTTTTACAAACGCATCGAAACATATATTATTCGATACTGTTTAGTTCGTTTAAATAAAATTATGATCACATAAACAAAAACATCAATATTAACGCTAGAATAAATGGTCAGGAAATAATTAACTATAACATACACTTCGCACAAAAATTTAGGGAGCAAGAAAAAAATCCAAATTTTTGGGGGATTTTCAACAGGCTGTAACTCATACAAAAATGGTCGTACAGCAAAAAAAAAAGCAAATTGTAGCTCTAAGTGTCTAGTTTTCGGATCTAAGTTTGAAAATTTTTTTTTGAAATTTTTTTTCGAGTAATCATAAGAAAACCACCGAAAAAAAAATGTTCGAAATTTTTTTGGTTTTTTTTTAAATCTACGGACGTAAAAAATTTCGACTTAACCTCTATATGGACCGGATAGCTTGTTTATTCAGCTTTAATTTGGTTTTTTAAAAATCTCGATACGAGCATTTCTCGCTGAGATATCGGTGTTTGAATGGAAAAAGATCATTTTGTCTTTGATTACCATTATCTCAGCAACCAATGATCGCACAGAAATTTTGAGGTTGGTTTCAAAAACTTGAATAAATTCTCTACAAGGATTGGCAATTGTATTTTGAAAAAAAATTTTTTTTCAATCATTACATGAATTTGAAAAAGCGACCAAAAAAGGGCTTTTTGTGGTTTTTTGGAAAATCAAGCGCCCAATCAAAAATATTGCGGAAACCACTAATGTTAAGTGTGCCTTTTACTGTTCAATATACCCACAAAAACCCTACGAAGTTTCAATTTAATCCAGCCAACCGTTTTTTTTTTCCCACTTGATCGAATTTTTGAAAAAATTAAAGGAGCAACAATTTCGCTCCGAAAATGTCATAATTTTTATCAAAAATGAAACAAAAAAAAAATTTCATTTTTCTCTCAATTCTGTATTAGTGACTTGGAAAATTTAAGGAAAAAAAGAAAATCGAAAATTTTTGAAAAAAAAATTCCAAAATTTTCGAAAAAATTTTGTTTTATTTTTTTTTATTTTTTTTTTCAATTGGCCCTAAATTAAAGAAATGTACCGACTCACTTTCTCACCGATTTTCCTCTTCCGCACTTTAATTTTCCTAGTCACAAATTAATTGAATAAATTAAAAGTTGATACCCCCAAGGCAAGTCGAATATTCGTTCTACGAATATTGGGACAATAATTTTTTTGTGCGAATTTAAACAGTGTCTAAAAAAAACAGTTTTTCTTAAAACTAACCTGCTTTCTTGGTAATCGAGCCAATCAACAGTTTTTCTCAAAACTACCGTATTTTTTAATTTTTAGAAAAGCAAATTAACTGAGTTTTTGCAAGCTTTAGTTTTGTAAGGATCACGAGGATTTGTTGCACGACGACGACCTTGGCCAACTCGTCATTGATAATTACCGGTTTCCAAATACCGATTGTATGCGCGAGATACGACAGATGAACTAATGTCCATACGATCCCCGACTTGTCGGTAATTGTACCCCTCTTCCACTAGAGTCACTATCTGAGCGACTTGTGGCGCGGATAAATGCCGCCTAGGCATTATGAAAAAAAATAAAAAGAAAACTAAAGCTTGCAAAAACTCAGTTAATTTGCTTTTCTAAAAATTAAAAAATACGGTAGTTCTGAGAACAACTGTTGATTGGCTCGATTACCAAGAAAGCAGGTTAGTTTTAAGAAAAACTGTTTTTTTAGACACTGTTTAAATTCGCACAAAAAAATTATCGTCCCAATATTCGTAGAACGAATATTCGACTTGCCTTGGGGGTATCAACTTTTAATTTATTCAATTAATTTGTGACTAGGAAAATTAAAGTGCGGAAGAGGAAAATCGGTGAGAAAGTGAGTCGCTACATTTCTTTAATTTAGGGCCAATTGAAAAAAAAAAAAAAATGAAAATTTTTTTTTTCAAAAATTTTGGAATTTTTTTTAAAAAAATTTTCGATTTTTTTTTTTTTCTTAAATTTTCCAAGTCACTAATACAGAATTGAGAGAAAAATGAAAAATTTTTTTTTTTTTTTATTTTTGATAAAAATTATGACATTTTCAGAGCGAAATTCTTGCTCCTTTAATTTTTTCAAAAATTCGATCAAGTGGAAAAAAAAAACGGTTGGCTGGATTAAATTGAAACTTCGTAGGGTTTTTGTGGGTATATTGAACAGTAAAAGGCACACTTAACATTAGTGGTTTCCGCAATATTTTTGATTGGGCGCTTGATTTTCCAAAAAACCACAAAAAGCCCTTTTTTGGTCGCTTTTTCAAATTCATGTAATGATTGAAAAAAAAATTTTTTTCAAAATACAATTGCCAATCCTTGTAGAGAATTTATTCAAGTTTTTGAAACCAACCTCAAAATTTCTGTGCGATCATTGGTTGCTGAGATAATGGTAATCAAAGACAAAATGATCTTTTTCCATTCAAACACCGATATCTCAGCGAGAAATGCTCGTATCGAGATTTTTAAAAAACCAAATTAAAGCTGAATAAACAAGCTATCCGGTCCATATAGAGGTTAAGTCGAAATTTTTTACGTCCGTAGATTTAAAAAAAAACCAAAAAAATTTCGAACATTTTTTTTTCGGTGGTTTTCTTATGATTACTCGAAAAAAAATTTCAAAAAAAAATTTTCAAACTTAGATCCGAAAACTAGACACTTAGAGCTACAATTTGCTTTTTTTTTTGCTGTACGACCATTTTTGTATGAGTTACAGCCTGTTGAAAATCCCCCAAAAATTTGGATTTTTTTCTTGCTCCCTAAATTTTTGTGCTAAGTGTATTATTCGCTCATTATTTAGTTTGTTGTGCACTGTCATTTATTCGCAGTCGCTAGCTCCAAAAGATGTACAAAATTCCGGATGATAATTATCATAGAAACACTAAAAGCACAGATTATTGCGGCACCATGCACATCAATAAATGCTACCTCTTTACAGGCACACGGATTTTTTAGCAGCGATACCGGAATTCATCGCCCACTGTTGCAGAGTCCTCGTCGTCACTTTAACCACGAATAAAATGTAATTAGTTGCATATTGGACTCATGGAATCCTTGGGTTTTTGATGCTTATTATAATGTATACTTTTCTCTGATGACGTAATAATTATTTTTCTGCGAAATATCTATACCGTAAAATATATTACCTGCTCCAAGTTTTGCTGAGCTTCGAGGAATCGTCCGTATGTTTCCCGATCTATTGTGTTCCATTTATCAGTCTGTGTTCCCCCTTTTTTGACGTCGTCTTTCCATCGATAAAGCAATTGCTTATGTTTCAAGCGAGAACATCCGTGTACTTGCAATAATTTTAAGCTCCATTTTGGATGAGCTGCAGCAAGAGGGACTGCTCTTTATTTGTACCATAAAGGAATATACTCTTTTGGCACTGGCGCGAATTCTTCGACATTCATCTATCTCGTCAACACCTATAAGCTCCTCAACGTGAATTATTTGTCTCTCTGCCAACATTTCGCGCGTTTCAGAAGAAATCGCTTCGCCGATTGCGAGGGACGTGGACGAAATCACGCTTGGCGGTGTTTTTGTGAGCAGATTCAAATTGCCGAGCAATGTTTTGGTATGTTTTAAGGCGTTACTGAGTTCACCCTTTGACTGCTCATCACACTCTTCCATTTCTGATGGAGTTTTTTGCGATGGCCCTGCTTCTGGTACAGCACTTGCTTTCTACATTTTGTACTTCTTTTCGCATGTGCACACCAGAAACGACGAACTACGATTGAATTCCGTTAGGACTCGTCGGACGGGTACGCACAACGTAAGAGGGGATGACAAAAGAAGGGCAGGGACAATAAATACAGGTAGCAAACATTGCCCAAATATTACAGAATGAAACTACAGACGGTTTGCTAGCTTCGAAATATTATTTTTCAATCGGCTTGAAAGTTTGCTTCGAAAAAAAAAAAAATCGCGCAATCAATTAAATAATTAGCAAATACTGTTATAGTTAATTATTTCTTGACCATCTATTCTAGTGTTAATATTGATTTTTTTGTTTATATGATTATAATTTTATTTAAACAAACTACACGGTATCGAATAATATATGTTTCGATGCGTTTGTAAAAATAATTTCATTAGAAAATTATGTAAGTATGCTCAATCAATCATTTTCATTAAAATCACGAACGCTTGAGACATTTTTTTTTAAATATATAAAAGTTCCGAGCGAGATTTGAACCCAACTCGTCTGGGTTGCCGACCAAGCGCCTTGCCGCTGCGCCACATTCAGACGCTTGGTTATATGCATGATTTACGGGCATAAGGGCGGCGCATGAAACTTTGGCGTCTTTTTTCTCAAAAACCAGGGCGCATTAGAAAGAATCCCTTTAGCGTGGTACTCTGGGGGAGTCCCCTCATAATATAGCTGAGACCCATTAAAATCCGTTTGTATCATACTAGGCATTCCCTTGTCAGTGGTCAGAGCAGTCGACCGCCAATCGACAGGTTCCGGGTTCGAATCCCGGCCCAGAAGCATACCGTATTTTTTCTCGGATAGTTCTCTTAGAGGTTTTTCGGGGAGGGATTAAAAATAGCGCCCAACGTACGGCCACGGCCGAATCAAGAATATACGGAACCAGAATTATCCTTGATTGCCGTGGAAAAAAAAATCCGCTCCCTGAGATCTCATTGAACTAGCCCCCCACCCTTCTCCTCACGCCAGAACGACCTGTAGTACCTCTCCCTTCCGTCCCTCAGACAATCCCCGCATTTGTAGTAGAACCCGTTGCGTTTTGACTTTATAGTTTGGGCAAATTTCCAGTCGACCCTCCAGAGTCGGATCGACTCTGGCAGGGGGGAGTTGCAACGATGCGTTACGAATATTGAGACTATCCGAGAGAGGTGCGGTAAGTGGGCTGGTGTCGCTCAGTGGTCACAGCAGTCGACCGGCAATGGAAAAGTCTCGGGTTCGAATCCCGGCTCAGAAGCGCACCGCATTTTTTCTCGGATAGTTCTCATGGAGTTTTTGCGAGGGGATTACAATATATACACACACTACCCGACAAAAGTTTTCGGACACTTCAGATGATTCCACAATTTTCGATCACTTTGCATCGTTGCATAATTATATTAGAATGATATAATTAATTATATAGAGCTGTATGGCGTATTGGTAAATTAATAAATCGAATGAATTATATTATTCTAACATCATTTGGCAATTTCCCAGCGATGGAAAGTTCTACAATTATCTGAAGTGTCCGAAAACTTTAGACCGGTAGTGTATATATAACGCACACAATTTGACATGTACTTGTATTTCATACATTAATATATATAATGATATATTATGTTTATTATGAAGTATTAGTATTATAAATGTTAGGTTGGCAACGTGCGAACAATCGTATGTGTGCGCATGCGCAGAACCCGCTTAGTCAGGGATCAAGTCGGTAACGGCATACGCTAAATAGCTACGCTTCTGTACAGACGTTTAAATAAAGCATGAGGCTTACACGTTGTAGTAGAATTATGAATCCTACGATGTTATACTTATATACTCAATTTTTACAGGAATATCAAAATGTTATCAATTATATATTCAATATTGACGCAATATGTGTATACAGGGTGAAAATTATAAGGTAGCCATGTGTTTTCAAGGGTCTTGCACGCTGATTTTGCAACTGAGAAAAATGAAAATGTTAATGGTTTTTATCGTCCTCGTAGAATAAAATATACCGTATTTTTGTGAAAAGTAGTATTTGCCATAAAAAATGGAGCATTATGGAACAAAATCAAAATTCCATTTAGAGTACAGCGGAATGAAGATAATCAAACTCCGAATTGGAAACACTCCTGAATTACGTTTTTCGTACATCCTGCTATCAAGAAAAAAATTATCCAAGATACATTTCAAACTTGATAAATGAAATACAATTCCATTTCAAAGAATTTTTCAAAAGAATGTTTCGTATTCGGCACTTAATTATCTTCATTCTACTGAATCCAAAATGGAATTATGATTTTTTTTCCAGAATGCCAATTTTTCTGGCAAATACCACTTATGACAAAAATTGGCTATATTTTTTTTCGAAGACGGCTTGAAAAATCATTGGGTAATACATATTTCTCAATCGCAAAATCTCCGCTCCAGACGCTTCAAAACCTTACGGTCACCTTATAATTGTCACCCGGTGTATATATATATAGATGTAAATAGTTATGCGCACACCATATACGTACATTTATTTATTTATTTGTGTAATTCGTTCATCATTTCATTAATTTATTCGTTTGTTTGTAGAATTCTGTGCGACTGTGCCACTTCTCAAGACAACATTTCTTCCATGAACATCGACAATTTTCTTCGAGTACGAGGCTGACGCTATTCGCTATGTCCAAAGCCATTGCAATAAAGTAATAATAAAATATAACTCCGGCTGGATCGAGGAGCCCTTATACCTGTCGCATTGGGACGAGGGCGGATCTAACCATAAAAGATCCCTTTTTTCCGTTTTGTAGCGTAGAAAATGAATCGGCCGGTGTTTCGAGCGTGTTCGATAAATTTCAAGAAGCGCGAACGAGAGAGCGAATTTGTCCACGTCCGTGTGGCCAATGACCATAAACAGACGGGCCGAAAATATGAATTATAATTTTTAATTAACTCGAAACAATTGTCCGATAATGATAGATACTGGAAACTAATGTTTATTCGATATTAATAAAAATCCAATATCAATATTGATTCGATATTACTCGAAAGAATATAAATATTCATCGTCCATATTTAGTATTCAACTGGCGATTTTTTATCGATTGACTTGCATAATTTAAAAAATACACATAACTCGAAAAAAAATCAATATAGGATAAATTAAATTGAAATTTGAATCCTCCCTATAACTAGACGGAAGATAGCGCCTGTTTTTCAAAAATCCTTATTTTTCACGTTGCATTGTGACGGTTGATCGTTAACATCACTTAGTTTTACATTTCTGCGATTAGCCCAAATAATGTGAAAAATTGAAGGTCAATTTCCAAGGTCAACTGATTTAACATTTCGCCAGTGAATTTAAATCGATCAGCCAAAATATTTTGAAAAATGATTTTCGTCGTGGTGATTTTGTGTGAATTGTGTTTCAATCTACCATGGAAACAGCGTCCTTTTCACGGTATTGTTTGAATTTCGTTTCAGGTAGGATTCAAGGGTTTCGGCCTGTTGCCCAAGAAGCTCAAAGCCGAGAGTGCTTTTCTTTTCGAGGGAACGGATTATAAATTGAAACATGGCTCGGGCGTGATCGCTGCAATAATAAGCTGCACAAAGACGAGTAATCTGACCGTTATGCTCGGCGCAGGTAAATTTTTCCGTAGTCAATTCTTTGCTCAAGTTCATCCCTCCCCCCATCCCCTCTGTTTCTAGTGAGCTTGTCCGTTTTTGAAAAAAGTTCCGAAAATCGTTTCCTGCTTATTTTTCGCCGGCAGAATCGTTGTGACCATTTCTCTAACATAATTTTTTGTTATCGTTGCAGGATTGCTCGCCAAGAAGGCCGTCGAAGCGGGTCTGAGAGTCGCGCCTTACATCAAAAGATACCTCTCGCCCGGCTCCGGTGTGATCACTTATTATCTCAAGTAGAGCAGCGTCATTCCATTTCTGACGCAGCTCGGCATCGACGTAGTGAGCTACGGATGCATGACTAGTATCGGTAACAGCGGACCTCTTCGCGACTGCATGGTGTAAGTCATCAAGAAGGTGAAGAGGAACGAAGGAATAAGAGAAATACGAGAACATTCTAGAGCTGAAATTTCAATGCACGGAGCGATTCGATGTCAGTCAAATAATGACAAACATTCAGTATCAATATTCATTCAATATTAAGGGGCCTTCTCACTTTAGACGTTAAAAGACGCTATTTTCATGATTTTTTGAATAGGTTTATATTATAGATTTTGATATAAAAGTTGTTACACTTAATAAATACACTTCCAAAATGCATTTTTTTAATGTTTTGATTTACTTAATTCATTATTTTAGATGAAAATGGTAGTTAAAAAAAATGTCCTACCAAAATTGTAGGTCTGCGCTGTCGATGAAATCTCGGAAACGGATCATCCGAAACAAAAAATCAAACGGTTTTAGATTCAGTATGTTAATGGCTATAGCGCATATCATACGATTTGTGATATATGCAAAAATAACCAAATGGCGGGCATTTTCCGAAAAAAAAAACACCAAAAAGGTGTTTTTTTCACCGTTTTTGGGGATAAATAGTAAATATCAACATTTAAAAAAATCCATTATATGCGCTATAGCTATAGTTGTAAAGAATATGCGGTTAAAATTTCATAAGGATCGGTTCAGTAGTTTCGAAGATTTTAACAAAAAGCCGTCGAAAAACGTTGTTTTGAGAAAAACGCGCTTAAAGTTTGTTTGGATTAAATAAACACATTTTTTCAAATATATTTCGAAAATTTATTTATTGAGTGTAACAACTTTTATATCAATATCTATAATTAATGTAAACCTATTTTTAAAAATCATGAAAATAGCCTTCTTTTCGCGTCTCAAGTGAGGAGACCCCTTAATGTAATGTTAATGAATAGTCAATATCAATATTTATTCAATATTAATCTAATATTAATAATCATTCAATGGGACACGGGCAAATCGCAGGGAGTATAAATATAGAGAACGAAGCTTAGTGGGAAGAGACGACTGTAGAGGAAAAAGCCAAAGAAACATGAGCAAGCTTGGAGAGTTAGGCTACTGTGACGACCCGAAAATCAGGGGAATTTAAAAAAGCTATATTTTGAAGGAATGAGTCAGATGATTGAAAAATCGTTCGGACATTTATTTCTATGTACATTAAGAGAGTTGTATACCAAATTTCATTAAAAATATTATTAATTTAAAAAGTTATAAACCATCTCGTGGAGGACTTTTGAACGTGAGGCCCTCAACGGTGTACTTGATTTTGGTCACCCGGTTAATCAGAAACAAAAAAAAGGTTTTCCTTAAAATAGCTAATATTAGCTAACCCCAAGTATGATACAAACGGATTTTGATGGGTCTCAGCTATATTGTGAGGGCACTCCCCCAGAGTACCACGCTAAAGGGATTCTTTCTAATGCGCCCGGTTTTTGAGAAAAACGACGCCAATGTTTCATGCGCCGCTCTTAGCCCCGTAAATTATGAACATCGCCAAGCGTCTGAGTGTGGCGCAGCGGCAAGGCGCTCGGTTGGCAACCGGGGCGACCAGGGTTCGAATCCCGCTCGAAACTTTTATTTATTTTTTGTTCATTTTTGTTCTCAATCGTTCGTGATTTTAATGAAAATGATTGATTGGGCATACTTATCTAATTTTCTAATGAAATTATTTTTACAAACGCATCGAAACATATATTATTCGATACTGTGTAGTTCGTTCAAATAAAATTATGATCACATAAACAAAAAATCAATATTAACGCTAGAATAAATGGTCAGAAAATAATTAACTATAACACAGTATTTGCTCATTATTTAATTTATTGCGCGATGTTATTTTTTCGAAGCAAATTTTCAAGGCGATTGAAAAATAATACTTCGAAGCTAGCAAACCGTCTGTAATTTCAATCTGTAATATTTGGGAAACGCTTACTACCTATATTTATTGTCCCTGCCTTTCTTTTGTTATCTCCTCTTACGCTATGCGTACCCGCCTGACGAGTCCTAACGAAATTCAATCGTAGCTTGTCGTACGTGGAGTGTACATGCGAAAAGAAGTACAAAATGGAGAGAGCAAGTGCTCTAACAGAAGCAGGGCTAACTCACTAACGCCTTAAAACATACCGAAAATTTGCTCGGCAATTTGAATCTGCTCACAAAAACACCGCCAATCGTGATTTCCTCCACGTCCCTCGCAATTTCGGCAAAGCGATTTCTTCTGAAATACTCGACATGTTGGCAGAGAGACAAATAATTCACGTTCAGGAGCTTATAGGTGTCGACGAGATAGATGAACTGCAAGAGTATGAAGCGGTGAGTATTATTTTTATGAGCGTTCCAAAATGGGGCTTAAAATCATTGCAAGTGCACAGATGTTGTCGCTAAGCTAAAAAACATAAGCAATTGCTTTATCGATGGAAGAACGACGTCAAAAAAGGGGGAACACATATCGATAAATGGAACACAATAGATCGGGAAACATACGAATGATTCCTTGAAGCTCGGAAAAACTTGGAGCAGGTAATGTGCTGTTTTATGGTATAGGTATTTCACAGAAAAAGAATTATTAAGTCATCAAAGAAGAGGATAAATCATAATAAGCATCAAAAGCCCAAGAGTTCCATAAGTCCAATATGCAACTAATTACATTTTATTCGTGTTAAGGTGACGACGAGGACTCTGCAACAGTGGGCGATGAATTCTGCGTTCTCGTTTTTGTCGGACAATTTTGAACTCATAGCGAGCCTGAGGTGGGTGGAACGTTTCAAAAAACATCACCGAATCAGGCAGCAGAAAATCACAAAATTTATCAGCTCGAAAGAGCACGCCACAATGAAGGAAGTGTCAGCAGCTGCAGAGCTATTCCAGATGCAAACGAGTCATCATCCCTGATTTCGACGTGGATCACATTATAAATACCGATCAAACGGGATGCCAGTATCAATCCACTTATAATAGATCGCTTGCAGAACAAGAGGTGAAAACTGATCTTGTTCAAAATGAAGATTTAAACAAAATCAGCCACTCCTGCACAGCGCAGTATGTGTTAACTGCATCAGAAAAAATCTTACCTTTCGTGTGTCACGTCCGGAAGGGGAGGGTAAAAAGGGGTAGTGCTTGGAATGAGTTAGAAATTAGTAAGTCATGCAGTGATTGGTATTTAGAAATGATCCGACGAATTTGTACAAACTTAACTAAAGGTTTATTACAAATAAGTGATCGGATGAATAAAGTTGCTTATACAGGAAAATGGACAATGAAAATGACTGTGAAGCCGGGGGTACAATCGGATTAACATAAAATGAGATTTGTCGCTTACATTGGTCGCTTGCTCGCAAGACTATCGGTTGTCGCTCGCAGATAAGGGCTTCGTTGACGGACGCCACGCTTAGCGTTCGGAAAGCGGTCACCAGCACCAGACTTTCGGGGCGCTGAGAGTGTTTATGTATATACGCATAGTAAACAGCACTTGAACTATTTTACGAACTCGAGGCCGCGAGAGTCGACTAAACTTTTATACGACACTTCGGTCAAAACCCGAAGATGTATAATATTAGAAACTCTATGATACCGGTTCTACACTTTGAATTCTGTCAGAACAAGATTAAGAAGTGAAGTTACTTTGATGGAAGATTTTGCGAGACTGAGATCTGAACGCGATGGAAACTGTTGGAAGACTTGATCTGAACGCGATGGAAACTGGTGGAAGACTTGATCTGAACGCGATGGAAACTGTTGAAAGACTGACTTCAGGAAGGAAGTCTTTCTTTATATGAAAATTAGGAGGGGCTAAATTATGGGAGAAGGAACTTTAAGGTTTAGCGTGATTGGTCGCGATATTCATGATTCGCAGAATTGATCTCGATCATTCCTTACATAGAATTTGCACGCGTGGAAGGTAGGAGACCTTTGTCCCGTGTTTCGGCGACAAAGCGCATTGGATATAGAGTTCGATATCTGAGACCTAAGCATTCGCATGGTTTGTGTTATGTCAATGTATGGCTCTGGACACTTCTCATATCGAGAAGTTTGTACGTCGGACTACGCTGGGAGACCGGATATCTTATTATTTAGCCGGAGTTACAAGTTCGGCGGAACCATCTAGTCTATGTTATGTGTAAATAATCTACGGTCGAGGCTTCTCTTCGTCACCATGCGGATGGGACGGCGTAGGATTTTTGGAGTCTTTTGATCGGGCTGATGGTTGATTTTTCGTTCAACAGCTCTTCTTGGAATATGCGCCTGAGAACGTGTTCTTGTTAACAGCCAATGGGATAGGAAAGTCGATGACTGTGGCGGTGCGGCTATCGTGTATATATCGCTATTATTTGAATATGCGTGCGGAACGTACGCACGTTCCTTTGTACGCTGTTATTCGTCTTATTCTTAGATTTATACATTTAATAATAAGCTTAAATGGGCAAATGAGGATATTGGGAATAACCGAGAGAAGGCACATTCGCTAGGATGTAACACGTGTTTTTGTGGATGCAGGAACCGTCGGGTAAATTTGGTCCAATCGTTGGAAAAAGAGTTGGCAAGTTGATAAAAAAAAATTCAAACGTGATTGTGACTTGCACAAAATCGGGAAAGTTCACGAAGCAACTATACGAAGAATTTTTAAAATCTTTTATTTCACCTGTACGTGGGCAAATGGAAATTCCTTTTCATTATCGATTCGTGGGATAGGTAAACTGACCAGACACTCTACGATCGTATCTTCGTCGACGAAACAAAAGCGTGCACTTGCACTGTTAAAGTTATTCGACCCAAGTGTACCCCGCTTTGTCAACCACACGATGTTTATTTAAAAAACTACAAAATGCTCCGGAATTGTTAAAAAATAACCGCGAAATTCCTTCACGGGAGAACTCGATACGAATACATTCGGTACTGTTGCATCAGTTCAGCGCGCCAGTATTCATTCCAATGATTAAATATGCCTGGTTTGCGTCGAAATTAATTGATAAAAGAACAATTTTTTTAATTCAAACGTTCAGTGTTTTCCGGTATCGCTGCTAAAAAAATCCGTGTGCCTGTAGCATTTCTTAGATGTGCATGGTGCCGCAATATCTGTGCTTTCAGTGTTCCTATGATAATATTCATCCGGAATTTTGTACACCTTTTAAAGCTATCAACAGTGAATAAATACATCGCGCAATAAATTAAATAATGAGCGAATACAGTGTTATAGTTAATTATTTCCTGACCGTTTATTCTAGCGTTAATATTGATTTTTTGTTTATGTGATCATAATTTTATTCAAACGAACTACACAGTATCGAATAATATATGTTTCGATGCGTTTGTAAAAATAATTTCACTAGAAAATTAGATAAGTATGCCCAATTAATCATTTTCAATAAAATCACGAACAATTGAGAACTTTTTTTTTAATTAATAAAAGTTGCGAGCGGGATTGGAACCCCGGTCGTCTGGGTTGCCAACCGAACGCCTTGCCGCTGCGCCACACGCATACGCTTGGCGATATGCATAATTTACGGGAATAAGAGCGGCGCATGAAACTTTGGCGTCGTTTTTCTCAAAAACCAGGGCGCATTAGAAAGAATCCCTTTAGCGTGGTACTCTGGGGGAGTGCCCTTACAATATAGCTGAGACCCGTAAAAATCCGTTTGTATCATACTTGGCGCTCAGTGTTTAAACGACGAAAATTACGATCGCGAACGTACAGGGCATCTCATTCGCGCGAATGTACGTATTGCCTTCTCGCGCATGCGCGCTCAACGCTGCAATTTCCTCACACCGCGCGGTTCCTCCGTTCTTCCGTTCTTTCTTCCGTTTGAGGCGATTGCCCTTCCGAAAATTGTCACGCGCGTTGTATCGCTGCTTGCCCTGCTCGTTCGCGTTCGCTATCCTCCAGAGATATCGGTACACGAGCTCCGCGACGCTCGAAATGTTTTTTTGCAAATCGCGATACGAATTCATGTATTCGCGATCGTAAGCAACGATGAAGCGTCGTTCGTCGAAATTCTCGTTCACAACACGACGACAGTAATCGCAATATGCAATTCCCTCATCGCGCTCGCTTGGCTGCCTTGCGTTTTCGGCTATCGGATTTCTTCCGCCGTTTTACAGCGAAGCGCAGCGACGCCGCCGCAACCATCGATTATTTTTCGTCGCTCAGTACGAGCAACGACTGCTTATCGCGTGTCAGACTGCATTTTCATTTATTTATAATTTTACAGATAATGTTGAAGTTACGCGGCCGTAACAAAACGTATTGTCAAGAGATTTTTCGAAATTTTGAGAATCGAGGCCGTGAAACACGGTGCTGATATAGAAAGGCGCGATATTTTTCGTACGGCCAAATCGTAAAAGCGCCGCGCACGCGCGTTACGCCCCAGCGCGAGTGCAGCCTCGTGCGGGCGCCGCTCGATGGCGCGCTCGCTGATCCGCCTGCGCGTGTATCCGCTGATGAAAAAAAACTGTCAAAACAAACGGTAATCTCGAGCGCGTAATGTCAGAGGTGAGAGAAAAAACCGAATCTTCGCAACGAAATACAAATAAAAGCACTACGAAACTCTGTCTTGTTTTTTTACTCGCACTTCGTAACGCACCCGTACCCGTTCCAGACGACGCCTTTTCGTGTTTGCATGTACCGACGAAACCCCATCGATTGACGTCTCTCGACACGCAGTTATCGCACTACGCATTCCTTATTATTCCCCACGTGCAATAAAGTAGACCAGTTTGGATGCAATCCTTGCCTTGAGCTCCCATCGAATATTATTGCCCGGGCGGTCAAGGTTACGCGAAACTTTGCGCCCCGCTCGAGCGCTTCCGCCGAGTGCGAAATGTCGAAAACTCGCTGCTACTATAGTGGACGCACTCTCGCAAAGGTCTTTTAAATAATGTGTCTTCGATTTGATGTTTCTTTTGTACTTCAAACTTCCATCTTTCGATTGCGGTCTCAGATATTGCAAACCGCATTTACGTAGGATACGAAATGAGGAAGACACAAGCTGAGGAGCCTCGGAAGGCTCGCCTAGACAAGAGTCGTCCACAGGCGACGAGCAAGCCGCGTGCAACGGCAGCTGCTAAGGAAGACCCAGACAGGAGAAAGAGACTCTCGGACAAGAGGAAACCGTCTGACGAGGCAAGAACCAAACCATTGACAGGTGTGACATCAACGCGAGCAGGCCCTGAAAATCCGGAACGCCGTTCCCTAGGCTCTGTGTCCCGGATGAGGGCATCTGTCACCTCCAGCACTGCTGGCCCAACCAGAGAGACCTTGAAATCCACGCCTACCATCAAAAATAGCATAGACGCTACCAAATCAAGAACGGAGCGTAAGGTGCGCTCTGAGAAGAGAGGCACGAGTACAATTTACATGCCGGCAAGAAGCAGTGTCGCAGCCAAGACCGCAAAAGTCTCTACGGCGGAGGGAGTCGCCAAAAGCAGATCCAGCACTGGACGCAAAGGCGCGACAGAGGCTAGAAAGGTCAAGGACATTGTCAAGGATGCTTCTGCCGAGCCCAAAGACGAGTACACGGTGAGGCGCAGACTTCCGTCCAGGGAACGCAAACGGTCTCGGACTCTCAGTCCCAGCGAAGTGAAGGTACTACATTCGCAGTTGCGCACGACTGGCTCTAAAACGGTTGCAACTAAGGACACGAGTATGGCCAAATCCAGGCACTCGTATGATAATAAAAACACGAGAAACGACAAGACGGACGTGGCGCCGGATGAGGCATACGTGTACGAGGACGATTTCGAAGTAAGCTCAACACGAAATGGATAATTCCGTTCTGAAATCTTGCTTTGAGGCTTTTTGAAAAATTTAAAGCTTTTATTTTGAGTTTTGGAGGTCTTGGAAAGATTTGAAAATCATGTTTATTGATAGGCGTATGTTCTGGAACTTGAGTTTATTGGAAAAATTTAAATTGTACACCATAAGTTTGTGGATAGAAGTCGAGTTTTAGAACATACATTTATTCATAGCAGTCCAAGCCTTGAAATTAGGTTCATTTATAGAATGTAAGTTCTTGGGCTTAAGTTTATTCAACGACCTTAAATTATCGAACTTGAGTTTATTTATAGATGTTAAGTTCTTGAACTTGAGTTCATTGGTGGAAGTTAAGTTTTTGAACTTAAGTTTATTTATATAAGTTGTTTAGAAGAGGCTTTTGGGTCTTTGGAAAACTTAAAGCTTTAGTTTTTTTTTTTTTAAACTTCCATCTGTCGTCGGTCCCAAGTTTGCTTCACAGTCTCAGAGCTAGTCGTGTTTCGTCGAGAAATAATTCACAGGCTACAGTCATACTCGCACGACACACACACGTACCGGTCTGTGTGCGCGACACCTGTGTAGAACTGGAGCTACCTCACGTCTGTGTTTTTATTTCTCTCCGAAACTACGAGACTAGACGGTGATTCGAACCCGCGACCTCCCGATGTGTTGATTCCAGAGGCAAGCACGTTAACCACTAGACCAACACATCGGTTTTAGTTTTGAGTCTTTAAGGTTTTGGACAAATTTGGAAATCAAATGTATTGATAGAAGTCAAATTGTGGAAATTTGTTGGCAAATATTAAGTTCTTCAACTCAAGCTTATTCATAAAATGGCTTGAACTTTATTTATAGAAGTTAAGTTCTTGAACTGAAGTTCATTGACATAAGGTAAGTTCTAGAACTTAGATGAGAAGAAATTTTAGTCTCCAATCTTCCATATATTTGAAAGACCTCACATGTGAAGTCTCAGGCTTTTAGATTTATATACAACTTAAGCTTTACTTCAAGGCCTTTTAGGTTCTTGTAAAGATGGAAAAGTCAAGTTTCAGATCCTTTACCTTAGAAAACGAAAAACTTAAGTTTCACTTCTTTGAAAACCACAGGTCTCAAGTTTTACGTCCATAAACCCAAACATAGGAATAACATTTCACGCCTTCTCAATCCCCGAAGCCAAGAGGCATTGGGGATTGAGAAGTTCTTTCAAGTCTTTCAAGAGAGAGACTTGAAATAAGATTTAGACGTTTAAAATACTTTAAACTTAAGTTTCATTGGTTTGGAAAACCGCGATATTCAATAAACGCGTGTATCCAGGACTACGAATCCGACTTCGAGGAATGCACGGACAGCGAGGTATCGGAGATAAGCGAGATAACGAACAAAAGCGACGAAATAATTGGCCAGCAGGAACCGATCGAGTTGAGAACAGAGAAACAGGCGAGTTTATTGAAAAAAAAATCCCAGGAGACTCTTTCGTATGTGAAAACGCGGCACATTGCCTATTTTGTATTTTTTTTCTGTGTATTTCATATTTTCGTATTACAGAAGACAACGATCAACAGCGACGAGAGTACCAAAAAATCGGATGAAGACCGGATGCTGGATTCGGGGCATTACGAATTGGCGGAGGCGCGACGCCGCGCGGCAAGAATTGAAACTATCTCGATGCCGAGAGATTCGAAAATCTCAGATACGGAAAGCTTAGTGCAATCGTCCGTCAGCCCATATAGGTTCGCTGTAGTTAAAATAAAATATCAAAATCAATAAAATTCGCACGTTTCATATGAACTATAGCGCACTTTTATTCGATATTTTTAATTTTTTGGAAAGCCGGCATCAAATCGTTTCAATTATTTAAAAAATGGCGTTTTTTCTTGCTAAAACACTCCATATTATTTGACTATATATACACACACACACACACACACACACAACGGATATATATATACAAAGAACCGCTCGATTGTTTATATTTTTGTCTGATGAGAGTTTCCAGTATAAGAGTTCGGAATATTACACATAATTAATACATACTCTTGCTAACTTTGAGTTTATTTTATTTTAAAATACCGATAAAAAATGAAATTATTACTATTTAAAGAAGATAGAAGAAGTTGCTATCTGGCCAACCGATATAGATGCATCGGCCAACTAACATCATCTGGAATAAGAATTACAAAATGTACTTTCCGTACAATAATAAAAGCTTCGTTTCACCGGATGATTTTTTTAAATGTTGAACACTACGAAAATGACATGCCGTAGATAAATAGTTCGAGTTTCAACAAACAAAAAAACAACTTTTTATTATCAAATGGATACGTGTATGCATATATATATATAAATAAACCATTTACATTGAAATTTAAATCAGGGAGGAAAGGTCGAACGAGAACAAATCGTTGCCCTCATCGATGGACGAGGGCTTCGAGGATTCGAGATCCGGTGATTTTGCCAAATCGCCTCCTCTCTCACGTGTAGTCTTCATCGATTTCCGGAAAAGCCCGAACAAGGACAATAATAATGCAGCGCCGAAATCATCATCGACACCAAGGGTCTTGTCGAGGGGTGAAAAACTATTGGAGATGATAAAACTCGATATCGTTGAGTGGTCCATTCACGAGAGTAAGCCCGTCGCTTACGAGGAGTTCATTCGTACTCACGGAAAATTGAATACCCGACAGGTGCGTGAATATTTGACAAGACTCCAGCATATCCATATATTTTTAATCACTAAGAGCAAGTTTTATATATATCTTTTCAAAACTATATGAATTTGAAAAATCATATTCGTTCCGTTTGATGAAAAATATATTTCTCCAATGACAACTTTTCAAAGAATTTTCAAATATATGTAATAGAAAATTTGCACTCATTCGTTTTTCGTATTAAGGAGGTACAGTGATGACCATGCTAGTAAACTTAGAGTCTATTTCACGCCGCAATACCGCCACGTTTTAGATATATGTATAGGGCCTATTTTTCGAGAAATATTTTTTAAGTATTGAATTTCGAGTTTCCTATTATTCTTATAATATGGAAACAACCTTAATAATCTACTACTCGACTTTAGTAGTACGCCATATCGTTGACGTTTAGCATCGTCGCATTTTCGGTGGCTGTCATCGGTTCCACGCGCCCGGCTTATTATTTTTTGTATCCGGTTAACATGGAGAATGAAAATACTGTGGAAGTTTATCGAGGAATAACGGGATTGTACCTGAAGTCCAGTTTAGAGACAAATGTAGATTCTGACGGGCAAGAATTAGAAAATGAAAAGATAATATTGCGATTGCAGATAAAAAAACGTCGCGTTGAAGTTAACCTCAATGTCCAATGTCCAATCTGTCCAAAGTCAAAACATATTTCACCGATTGTTATGTTATTTTTCCCTTTCCCAATTTTCACAATATTTGCAGGTATAAAAAGCAACGTTTATTTTATATGACGGTTCTCCTATGCTGAATTTATATATAGATGCGTTGTATAGGTACGTGTCGCCAGAAAAATTGAGATGCCTTTGCTGTACGTAAAAGAACTTCAAGTAAATATCGACGAAAGGCCCTTTATAATCCATTAAAAAATGTACGGCTTCACATAATCATATTTTTAATTCGTGTTGAAAATATCCGATAGACGAATCAAATTTGCGCGGGTATCCGGCGTTGCCACACTTCGAGCAAGACGGCTGCTGTTACGTCATGAGACGTCTCTCTCTCTCTAAATACTTCGGTTTTTCGCGCCTTCATTTCTAAATTTATTGCTTATCTCTGCGGTGAGCTTTCCACTTCAAGGCGCCTTATTGATCACAACGAATCAACGAACGCAACCGTCAGTTTTTTTTACGTGTGTCTTGGCTCCAAGTAGTACAAAAAAATCGATATATGAGAGGATAGGCACATTTTGTCGTCTACGTGTGACTAATTCACCAACTTTAACAGTTAATAACTCGGAAACTGTACGGTAAATCTCGTGGAAACTCCGCATACGCATGGACGAAGGTCTCGACAATGTTAGTAAAAAAAATCGGGCTTTTATCTCGGACTCGCTCCAATCACCGTACCTCCTTAAGAAGATAATGTAACAATATTTTTTCGCTCATTGTTTGACTGTTTTTAATGAATGTTTAATTTTTGAAAGATATGCGTGCAAACGAACGAGGATAATCTTGACGTGGAAACTCAAACCGATCGGATCGAATGTACGAGTAAATGGACTCAATTTCCGGCAAGATGTAGAACGACTTTGAAAAATGACGATGATATAAGACTATTCAACGTGGTAATTTTGTTTTCAATATTATTAATAATAGTAATTATCAAACTTGTTTTGTCAAGTTTCAATATTGCTAATTCTTAAACATTATTAAACAATCCGTAACTATCACACAAAATAACGGTAATGATGATAACAGTAACAACAAAAATAATGGAGATATTCAGAAAATAATGTATTAACAAGAATAACGCTTTTTTTCTAATAAAAAATGAAGTATATATATATTAAAATAAAAAAAAATAGTTTTTAGAATTTGACGCAAAAAAACATGGCCCCAATTTGTTTCTTTCCATTTTTTATATCCCTCTCTCGGATGCTCAATATTTTCACGTAGCGTCTCCATCTCTGGAAATTCGCTCGTAAATGAAAATTCTCACTGTATTCATACTGGAGCACGTTTAATGATTCTGATCGACCTTATAACTACAGGAGTGCCTCGGCGTTGGGACTGAAAGCGATTTGGACTCGTCGACGTCGAGTCATCATCAGTCGCCTCGAGCGATATACGACGTGCTGCAATTGAACGAATTCCTTGACCAAGCTGGAAAAGTAATGCTCTGCTTGTTGGAAGAGAAGGCAAGCGGCGGCGGTGCTCACAATAGTAGCGCGAGTAACGAGGACCTTCGCGATTTGCCGTTCAGCGAGGGCTCGGTCAAGCTATCGATCGATACCGTGACTTTTTTGGCCGGCCGTCCGGTCACGATTGTACACTACGCGAACTCCTCCAACAGAGTTTTGCTAACGATTCATGCACCGGCCGACGAGGTACAGACGGCAATTATATAATTCATTGCGCTCTTATCGATCCAATTCATATTTCCTGCTTCGTAACGCTCTGCGTAATTCATTAAGGAAAAAAGGGTAACGATGATCTCTAGTCGAATAGAAATATCATGTGTATGCGTCGCGCAATAACATTTTTCTCATACACGTATATAATTATATATTGGATCGAATGTCTTGATACCTTTGTGCGTGATCGCAGGACATCGAGACATCCAGGGACGAAGATTTCGTAACGGATTGTTCGATCGGATGTGTCTGGAACGTTGGACAGCCATCGAAGCCGATGAAAATTTTTTACTCGCCGAGTATGATAACGGCCTGTTGCTTTCACTCGACCAGTTGCAATATCGTGCTGGCCGGTCTTGAGGACGGGTAAGTTTGCATGATGCCGTCAGCGCTTGCGGCTCGCCACTACATCTCGTACGAAGGAGTAAAAAAAATAGCTACGAGACTGGATTGTCTCCTAAATGAAGCCAAAATGACCATTATATCAATATAATGTAGCTCTGACGCGTTACTTTTTATCGTTACACGATTATCTCATTTTCGGAACGGCAGGTCCATAAGTATTTGGGATCTCGCCGAGGCGACGACTTGGCACCGAAGAATCTCCGACGAGGCCAATAACTGCGAATGGATCGTCAGGAGTCCCACGTACTCTTCCCTCGGAAATTTCGAAGCTTCCGGCCACGATTCCGAAGTCGTTGCTCTGAGAGTACTGTCGAAGCCCGATGGTGAACACGGGGACTCGTCCAGCCGCAGATTCGTGCCAATTCAGGTAATGAGCGTCACGCGTAGCCGACTTCGCCTGAGAACGGATTTCGAAATTTTGGCAACAGTCGCCGCACGAAATAACGCTCCAAATACACGTGTCCCGTGCAGATAAGCAGCCTCGACGCTAATGGAAGATTGATCGTCTGGAGCGTTCTGCGCAACATCAGCAGAGCCGGCTCCGACGACCTCGGCCTCTCCTGGTGGGGTGACCTCCGCCTCGTTAAGAGCCAAGAGATATCGTTGAATACGAAGAAAACCTCGGAACGGTGATTAGGAATTTCGCTTTCTTTTTCTTCTACCATCTTTCCTTACTTTTCTGTCATTCTAGATATTTGTGTCGTCGCGTGCTGGACCGCGATCGGTATCATCCATTTTTCTATTTCAGGAACAATTATTTAAAAGGCTTCTCGGACATGCATGTCGATCGTCTCGATACAAACGCCCTCTTCATCGCCACTAACACCACTAACATTTTGCACGCAACTCGCATTGGAAAGCATGCGAATCCTCCCGCCTACAAATCCAACGAAATGGGTATGATGGTAGTTTATCCTTAAATTCATAATCGTTTCCGTGTCGACGTTCTCACTTTTTTCTTCCTTCCGTTGTCTGCGGGATAACGTGTAGCATAGAAATCCCAAAATACCTGGGAGAATTTTGACCCGAGTTATCGAGACTAATGGGCGATGTTTAATCGACGAATAGTGTATAATTATGGGACAAATCAATAGTAGTAATAATAAAAGCGACATCATTCGATTTTCATTAATAACGATATTTATTATTCATAAACAATTTATGAGAAAATAAGCCACACATTTTCTATCGCAATATTACGTAGTAAAAATCTCTAATTGAGTAAAATTACGTTAAAAACTTCGAGGCATTTGGAAAATATTTCCCACTTTCGATCGATTAGTGATTTTCTTTATTTTTTACTTGAACTTCAGATTGGTGCGGTGAAACAAAATGCATCGAAAACTGCCCCTTCGATCAGCCCTTTTTCCTCGTAAGTTTTGCGCGCTCTGTAGAGCTCTTCGACAATTCGCACTTGTGCGCAACATTTATAATACTTGCTTGACCTTGTCGTAATAATGTTCAATCACAACGAAGGTCGGATGTGGCGATGGTACCGTGAGGCTGCACATGACGACAGCCGAGAAACCTCTCCTGCAGCTCAAACACGAGGATTGTAGCGCCTCGATAAAAGCCATCCAATGGTCGAGATCGAAGCCCTTGACCATATACGTCTTGGATGTTCGCTCCAAGTGAGTGCGCGTTGAATTGCTGTTTGGAAGTACAATTTTTGTACATTAACGTATTTGAAAAGGAGAAGGTGAAAAATAGCTAGCTAAAAAATATTCTTTCCTACTTTTCACAACTAGTGTTCCTTTACCCTATGCATACATATACATACAGCGTTAATATTGCTTCTCATTATGCAGAATACATATTTGGGATTTGGGAAGCAGCGACATATTCCCCGTGCACAGCGTGTCAACGAAGAATTGGGCCCACATTAACAGCATCGAGCTGTCACCTTGCAGGACCAACCACGAGATGAACAATCAGTACATGGTGAGTTGGCCCTCGGAGAACAAAAAAAAAATTAGCACAAAGGAAATACAGCTTTGTCCTGTTGCATCGCAATCGAAAATCGCCGAATAGCTGAACGATCGATAAGAGACAAAAAATTGAAATAAAAATTGTATCGATTGTTCGCAGGCGCTGGGCTCGGAGAACGGCTGCGTGGAGGTGCACAGATTGACAAAAGAATTTTGCTACACTCAGAGGGACACTACCAAGCGCGAAATCAATACGTTCTTACGATACATCGAGATATTGTGATCTTAATACCGGTGTGTATGGTATTTGTGTGTCTGATGGGTATTTAATATCGTGGAGATAAGTTCGATTCCGTATTGTTTTCTATCGGAGAAATTGTGCGCTTTACATGCTAATATTTCTCGTTTCGTCCGTCCGTTCGATCGGTACTTTACACACCGTTATAGTGTACATATTCGCAGTTCGTATAAGACGTTACACTCGACATCCAGACGTGGGATGTATAGTTTTACATGTATACGTACATACAAATATATATATATATACATATATATGTGTGCGTTTGTGTGTCTCGGTATATATATATATAGACAGAGCGAGCGAGAGAGAGAGAGAGAGAGAGAGAGAGAGAGAGAGAGACAGAGAGAGAGAAAGAAAGAGGGCCCAAATTTAGTGAAACTTTGAATTGTTCTAAATTTCTCAAATCTACCTTCTTTCTCTCTTTCTATACGTGTATATATATATATATATATATATATATATATATATATATATATATATGTCCATACACTCAAGCGAATACCGAATGTGTCGTCGCCAGAAAATTAGACACTCGAAACCGAAACGTTGCAAGGGGTCCAAACATAACTCAGAAATCGCCTAAAATAATGATCACGGAGGAAAACATTTTGGGAATTCTCATTTAGCAAACGTTATTATTCGCTTCCGAAGATGCCACGTTAGTTCCCTGCCTCGAGCTATCTCCCATTTAGTTAATATTTGCGGATGTCGTGGTTATCCGAAGATAAGTAATTGTTTTTTTTGTTTGCAAAAAAACCGAAGTGTCTGTTCAAAAGTAAATGTTGCCATTTTTTAAAAGCTGAGTTGACCTTGATATTGGTCTGAGGCCGCAACTCAAAGAGAACTGTGGCGGTCGAACTGCAGAGGCCTCTACAAACCCTTTAAATTTACCTACGGACTTTATTTTTGAACTAAAATCAATATTTACAGGAATCTAGTATCTTTTAATTTCTTGCAACTCACCCGATATATTTATTTATATGAGTATACATGTATCTACACCTACGTATATACATAACTCTAGCCCAACTTGTTCGGTGTATTATGCGAAAATGGAAAGTAAAACTTTTGCACTCATATAGTTCTGTGTCAATGAGTATTTGTATCAAAAAGTCTCTCTATGTATATATACTAGGTATATATTCTAAGTTTATGAGTGTTTTTGATCAATGGAAAAAAAAATTTCAAGAGAAATACAACAAATGGTTTATTCAAAGTATCGTCCCTCGCTAGCGTCACATTTTAGCCATATCTCTGGCAATACACGAATGCTGCAACGATAAAACCATTCATCCAACCAATTTTGTAGTTCTTCGAAATTGGCTTAGTGTAGCTCAGCCAAGGCATACGCCAGCGATAAGAACAAGTGATAATCAGAAGAGGTCAGGCCTGGCGAATACGGCAAGTGCGATAGCAGATCCTATTTCAGTGTTTTGATGGTGTCCTGGACCATGGAAGTGCGATGACACAGAGCGTTGTCGGGCTGCAATATCACTCGTTTGATTCTCGTGTGTCATTCTGGCCGTTTTTCGAGCGATGCATGGCATTTAAACGTTAGAAAATACCTTGGCGAGTCATATTTAATGCCTCCACAAGTTAATCTTATGTTTGGGTATCATCTTTATCCAATAGCGCTTGCAGATCGGCTTGAATTGTTTTTGGTCTTCCGGAGCGCTCCTTGTCCTCAGCATCGAAATCACCACTTCTGAAGCATTTAAACCAATCTTCACGTGTAGTTTTTTATAGTGCATGTTCGCCGTAGGCCTCCTCAAGCAAACCACGTGCTTCAGCTGCACTTTCACGTTAAAGTAGAAACACAAAACTCCCCGCAAATGCTGTTTATTTGGTATAAAACTCGATATCTTCATTAAAAGAAATATTTTTTGCGTCGCGATATGTGTTGGTATTACGACTAGTTATTGTTGATCATGGTTTTACATAGAGGGCTAGAAACTCCGGCGTTTTATACGGTGGAAAGTGTCTTTGTTAGTGACCCAAGAAGCAATTTTCAAAAAGTTGTCCAAAAGTCGGCTAAAAGGGTGCCAAATGTCCGCCCGAGAGTTATCTTAAAGTCAACAACCATCCAAAAAGATAACTGTTGGACACATGATAACTTATAGGTAACTTCCAAGCGGACATTTGGTACCCATTTGGACAACTAATAGACAACTATTTTGAAATCGCTACCTGGGGAGACAAAAACGTAGTTCCTCATTTATCCACTGGAAGCGCTGTCAAGTAGAAGTAGTCTTGCAGATATAGATATACAGCAACGAACAAATAACCTGACAGCCTCTACTCAATTAAAAAAATTGCCTAATACGTGCGTCGTACCGAACTGTGAGAAAAGTGTTCAAAGTCATAGTGAAAAGCGAACAGTGTTCAAAGTTCAGGGCGAAGAATTGCATCGAAAATGGGAAGTCGCAGGGCCGGATTTAGAGGTCTGGAGGCCTTGGGGCAACAAAAAAGTGGCGCCCCCCCCCCCCCCGCCCATTTATTTTCCAAATAAAATGAACAATTTTTTTCACTCGAGTTTTTCATCAATAATTTATTGTGATACCAAGTAGATTCCCTTAGCATTTAACAAACATATATAAATATAATCGAAAACGAGAATTATCTGAAATCAAATTTTAGTGTTAACGAACGGAACCTTCCGAGCTTTTTTCGCCGAAAAATCGTTGATGTTTTCGCTGAAATCCAGTTCCCGAAGTAAATCACTTTCAATGCTTAGGAGCGATAGCTTTGATAGACGGTTTTATCCCATCGTGGTTCGCGGCCTATTTTTTATAATTTTCATTTTTGAAAATGAGCGCTCTCCAGTGCAATTCGACACCATCAAAACCAAATACATTCGCAATGCAATTTCGAGGTTTGGGAATGTAGCTCTGAAATTTTGGTCTTCGAGAATTTGGTAGTAAAATTCGAAAGGATTTACATTTGATGCACAATGTTCGTAAGTTCGTAGCTTCTCAGACGCACGTGAATGTATAGAATTCCAGGAATCCCTACTGCAAGCACGCCGCCCAGCGGACACTTTTCAACGCTACGACGGATCGTACAGACAAAAAACGAGGGAAACGGGTATCGATACGCAAACACGGGGAATAGGCCGAATAGGCTTGTAAAATCCGCAGAATATACTATAAATTCCTCATCCGAACTGGCAATCTTTATTCTATTGTGGACACACATGGACAGGCAAAGGGCTTTTATAAATAAGTGATTGCAATCGTGTCCATGAACTGAAACATTATTTTCTCTCCCTTGAGATTTTCGAATGTATGTCTTCGCTTATTTCGTTTGAAGAATGCATTGACAAGAAATCCTTCATTTAGTTCAAAAAAGAAAGATAACAGTTGAAACGAATTGTAACATTCCATTGTTTCGTTTTTTGAATAATTTCAATTATTTAAAAACTTGCATGAAACATTCAAAAGAATTTTTTTTTATCGAAGACAATAATAACAAGAAAAAGGAAGAAAACTCACACTTGCCGGTTACAACAAACTATACTTTTTGGAAAAATAATAATAAAAGACCAGACAACTACATGAAGACGAAATTACGCACGGAAACTTCAACGGGCACATCCTTTCCTCGATCGTGACTCACGACTCGATTGTTAATAGTAGCATTTGACTCGTCGTCGCGATGATGTGGGTTTTGTATGACAATTGATATTCTTCAATAATTATATAAATGAATCATTATTGATCAACTACGATTTTTTCAAATTTCTTTCATGCAGTAACGGAGTACGGTTCGTGAATAATTGATGACATTCAATTGTGTCATAATACTTTTTTTTGCCTATCAAACTACACACCTTGCTGCATAAAAAATATGGAAAAAATTACCAATTAGTCAATAATAATTGATTTTATTAAAAATTGAATAACACTAATTGTTCATATATTGCAATTAATATATATTTATAATATTATAGATAAAAAAGTCGAGACACGGAATCGAACACCCAAACTCCGAGGCTGCGGGCAAGTACCGCCCCACTGAGTCATTGAGCCATTGGGATACTCGCTCAAGATGGGGCGTAAATTGCAAGAGCTTATCAGGGCCATTTAAGATTTTCATATTTTACTGATTGCCTGATTGAAGTGAACGAATATAGATGAATCGTTTTTTTTATATTTAAGAACAATATAATCATGTTTGTACAAAGTACTATAGGTGAAGGTAAAACAGCGAAAAAAAATATCAAAGGAAAAGTTGTTTACTAGTGTTTACTACTTTACTGGTAGGAATTTGAAAGATTTTTTTTTCCGAAGTCTCTATTGTGGAGGCCCCTCTTTTGTGGAGGCCCCGGGGCTGTAGCCCGGGATGCCCTCCCCTAAATCCGGCCCTGAGAAGTCGCAATTCCTGGGAATCAAGTGCTATGACGTCGCAACATGGACAAATTCTCATTGATGTAAGTTTGAATTATTTACATCTATAAGTTTATGGACTTTATTTTTCCCCGTTATATACAGCCAAAAAGTTATACAAAATCGTTGTAACGTTAATTTATAACAAAGTCTAATACTCTAGAAAAAAGAGTTGGCCCCTGTACATGCGTTCACAACTTTTCTAGAAATCCAAACTACCTGAAAAGCTGCCGTAGAACCGAATACTGTGGACCCGGCCTTATCCTTCACTATAGTTTATTATGTTCGATTGAGGATGGGCCAGTTCGCCTATCAACAAAACAAAAAATGATTTGTTGTAAACCAAATTCGACAAACTAACAAATCAATGAAAACGGTGCCTTGCACACATACACAATGCGTTTATTTATTTTTCACTCCTCTTTCATTATATTCGTTTTCAGGTTCTTATTAACATTGTTCAAAGAGCAAAAATAAAAGTTGCAGAAACAAACGACGAATGCAATCTACTAATAATAAACATTAATTATAAGGAAACAAATTTACACCCCACAAATTTGTTCATACCCCATCTACTCCAATGGCCAAATACCAAATAAAAATATTACAGAAGTTCGAGTATACGAGAAATACCGTTTACTGAAATAATAATTCTCACTCCGCCCGGGGAATGAGGAATAAAAAATTCTCAATAACTTTCCATTTATATCGCTCTTACAAATGTTGGGTCTGTTCGTTTTGGCAACACTTTATGCCACTTTATACTTCTTATGCCTGTCTATCTATTGAACACCTATTGAAATTGTGGAAAATGTAGCTAACTCTACGTTTATTTCAAAAAATCTGTGCCTTTGATTGGCTAACTTCTACCTAGCAGCGCTTTGAGTGGCAGAAGCGAGAACTACCATTTTGCCTCATTAACCAGAGAACGCTCCCTACGGAAACTAAGAAGAAAAGAAGACCATAGGGGCCCAGTTAAGAGGGAATGATACCTTATCGCGGTCGGTATGGTAGAACAATTATAGATTCCCAAAAATCTCTGAAACGGCTCTTCAGATCCCGTCGAAACTTTGCCAAACGACGTCAAATACATAGACGAATAGCTGTCTGCCCCTCAAGTTTTCTGAATTTGAGAAAAAAAATGTAGATTGGTTTATCATAAGCCAATCTAGTCACATTTTCTTCCGACAAAAAAATATAAAACATACGCTTCCTGTAAGGCCGTTACAGTGGTGTTACCCCTTAAAGTCTTCATATAATTTCCGAGATTTTCCCGTGATCGTAATTAAAATGATGAAATATTTGCAAAAATTCGGAGAAACTCGGATGTTTGCGTAAAAATAGGTATCCGCAAAACTCCGAATTCTTGATATTTGTTCCAATTCATAGAAAAATTCGGAAAAATGTTCCGGAAAAATCGGGGTTTTTGGGGAAAAAAATTGCACTAGGGGCGCGGGATCTTACCCCACGCTCAGTGCTTTTTTAAAATTGTTATTATTATTTATTCTTATTTGATTAGTTTGTACGTTAATTTGAGTATAATAATAAATCTAAATTACAACTTATTTATCTTCTAAAAAATTGTTTACGCTTCACTCACACCCGCCCCTATGCCAAATAAATTGTAATGCATAGAAGTAAGCGGAAATATATTTATATTCGTGTTATTATATTCATTCTCATGGACTTTCATCAAGCGATACAGCATTATGATAATGCTTCATCGCTTGATGAAAGTATATGAGCGGAAATATATTTATATTCGTATTGTTATAATCATTCTCATATACTTTCATAAAGCGATAAAGCATTATGATAATGCTTCATCGCTTGATGAAAATATATGAGAATGAATATAATAATACGAATATAAATATATTTCCGCTTATTTTTATGAATTACAATTTATTTGGCATAGGGACGGGTGTGAGCGAAGCGCAAACAATTTTTTAGAAAATAAATTTAGATTCATTATTATATTTAAATTAACGTACAAACTAATAAAATAAGCGGTCAGAGTGCGCGGTACATTTTTCGACACTAAAAGATAACTAATTAAAATAATAATGATAACTAAACCGGTGCAATGGTTTAGTGGTTAGCGTGCTCGCCACTAAACCAGCGGACTGGGAGGTCCCGGGTTCGATTCCCAGTCGCGTACATTTCGTCGTGGAATGTTTGTCTTTGGCATTTCGCGGCGAATTAAGACTAGTTCTACGACTGGGATGAACCGAACTTTCGATGACCGGCTGTATTGGTATAGGTTTTCCGCAATTTCCCTATACCCATTACAGAAATGTCATGATGAATATAATACAGAGGGGGAAGTCGGCTGCGGCCGCAAGAGGGGGGACAGGGAGAAAGATGGAGAAAAAAGGAGTAAACAGTAGAGGAAGAACGGCATAATGATGGGAAAGAATAGGTAACAAACGCGAAAGCGTGTACCTAAGGAAAAACCAATAAAAAATAATAATGATAACTAATAAAAATAACTAATCAAATAAGAATTAATAGTAATAATAATTTAAAAAAAAGCACTGAGCGCGGGGAATGAACCCGCGCCCCTAGTGCAATTTTTTCCCGAAAAACTCCGATTTTTTCCGGAAACTTTTTCCGAATTTTTCTATGAATTAGAACAATATGAAGAATTCGCAGTTTTGCGGACAATTATTTTTACGCAAACATCCGAGTTTCTCCGAATTTTTCCGAATATTTCATCATTTTAATTACGACCACTCGGCAATTACTCAAAAATCAATACTTCTAAAATCCCCTACGTGGTTCACTAGCTACACTCATCTAGATTTAATTAAAAAAAAGTATTTTGTCCAGATTCAAATTTTCACAAGTTATACTGCGTGCCGCAAACCACCTTGAGTTCAACATGCCTCGGAAGAATTTGCTGCAGTGTCGCCATTTTGTAATATTTTCCCATAAAATTTGTTTGCAATACACTTCGATGTATGCTTAATAATTACCCCAAGTATTATTTGTCTAAAACGCTTCGTGGCAGGCAGTTACAGTGGTGTTACCCCTTAAGAAAAATAATGTTTGCAAACATTTCGGAAATTCATTATTTCTCAGAATTATGAGGGATAAAAAATGTAATAAGTTTTTTTTACGAAAATCTCATTTTTTTCATCTATCATATAACTTTTCTCCGAATATCTCCGCAGCCGTTCACTCAGGTCATCGGAAAAAGAGAAATTTCCGGGAAAAAAATGAGAAATCATGAATTTTCGGTAAAAAAAATGTGTTTCTGGGAAATAGACCAGAACTTGAATCTGTTTTAAATAATTTTTTCTCCATCATATATGAGAAAATATATAATTATGTATAACTATAATGAATTTTGTACATAAATAACTATATATGGATTTTGTCCATATATAAACATATATAGATATATTATATTAATTATATATAATAATATGTGATTATATACAACACAAATTTATCGGGATATTTAAATGACGGAGGTATGCGAATTTAAAAAAAATGAAAAAAAAAAAAAATTCGAAGTGAGACTCGAATCAGCGACCCCGCGATTACTAGACTCGAGCGCTACCGGGTACGCCACGAGCCCGGTTCGAATATCGTTGCATCTTTGTGGGATAAGAGTGCGCTCGAAAACTTCAAAGTCAATTTTCTCGAAAATTTCTGAATATGGCGTCGAACTGCTTTGGGATATTAATATTCGAGCTCTGAACTTCGCGTACCATGAGTACGAAAAATTACAAAAATCCGACTGCCGTACTGTCCCCTTGTCAGTTTGCTTTTTCCGTCGAAGCCGTTGTTTCGGCTTGGCCGCACATGACGTGCTCAACGTCCATGTATATTGGTGTAACTGCCGAAGGCGCGGTCGGGAAACTTCGACCGTGCTCGGCTCTTTCCGAAGATGTTCAAGCGTCGCGCGCTCACGGACACGCGCTACCATGATTGGGTGATGGACGCGTAAGAGACTAGAGGGGGTAACTTTTACGCGCGATCTGGCTGCACTGTGCACTGCGGCAAGTGTAGTGCTTCACACGAAAATGGAAAATGTACTTTAAATAACTGATCAGATACACAACTCCTCTGTGCAAATTGGAATAACCTAGATCACCCAGTGAACCATAAGTGATGCCTGTACTACAAGGTCAATACTCATAAAGTGAGAGACATTAGACAACGACTACTCATCGGAAAGTCACATCGGAAATATCCTTTGCATAAATTATGGTAATACCCGCAGCCATAACCTGGCCCTACTTTTACAGACGCGCGAGAATACGGAGATTGAAATCCTTACCTATAGTCTCCTTGATTGGACTCCTTCCCTATAGTCTCCTTGGTGCACACGATCGAGATGCCACGCGAACGACTGTTTTTTCTTTCTTCAACTGAGTCTAGGGACTTATTCATTTTCAAAACAAACACCATTCGCAGTGCCATGTAAATATTGTGCGCAAAGTCCTTATAAGGGAAAAAAGGCAACGGCGGATCACACGCCATCTTGTTATAAAACGATGGGAAAATATATTTACTAGGCAAATTTTTATCAATGTTTAACAGAATGTGTTTCAGTCTCTGCAAAAACAGCGGATTTTTGAGAATTGCAAAAGTTTCCGGTCCTTGTGTCCAACTTCGCCTGCAGGTTCGAGGTCATCTTGTCCGTCACGCTGCATCCTCGACATGGCAAATCTCTGCCGCCTCCTTGGGACTCTTCCAAAGTACGTTGGCGGTCGCACTGGATGATGCTTTTACCTCTGGCATGACTTTTTTCAGGTACGTGACGTGCAGCACAAGGTAGAGCACGGCGGTGACACCGGCGAGCAACGAGAATACTCGGAAGGTCACCGCACCGCTGAGCTTTTTGTACATTATTCCACCAGTGAGACTACCCAGTGCGAAACCTGCGAATTTCAAGAAGGTCAGGTGTCTCATCATTCACGGACCGTATGCACCGGTACTTTGACCTTGAGGCAAAACGAGATGCATGTTTTTCTGTTATCGATCAAACACCAGGGAACAATTTGGGAAGCGAGCATTTCTGTGGCTGATGGATACATGTCGTTTTGCCTCTGAGCGAAAAGTATAATGGACTCCCTTACCGAAACCGTCATCCACGCCGGCAACGATGCCCTGCACAGTGGCAGATGTGCCAGGGGGTGCTACCGCACTGGCGAACGCCACTATGGTGGTGTAGCACAGTGCGTAAGTCGGCCCTTGCATGAAAAATTCGCATGGCACGACCCACCAGGGATTAGGCGCGATCGAGACTAAGCCCAGACGGAGGGAGTAACAGGCAAAGCAGAAAACGAAGCTATAACCATAGCCGAATTTCTTCAGGATTTTACCTGAAACATTCCGTATCGAGCAACCAAACATTCGAAATTACGACATAAGTCTGGCATCAGAAAATAAAATATCTCGAATTAAAAGTTTTTCGACGTATTTCGAAATAAGATGAAGGAATGTTGAAGAAACAATGCCCAAGTTTACGAGTTGCGCGAGTGAAAAGAAACAACTCACCGGAGAAGGTGAAAAAAATGACTTCTCCACCCAAAGTCTCAGCAGCGATGATGAAGCCCTCGATCAACTTGATCTGTCCCATGTGCCCGGTCATGGCGGCGAGATCCTCCAGATACCTGTGACCATTGATCGCCGAGAATCACTCTCCCTTCGGTCTTCAACTTCTCCAAAAACTCACCAGAACATAAAATAAATAATGAAGCCGTCGAAAATTCCAGCCAGAGTGGCGAAGCACAGAAAGATCACGATTGGCCTGAGCCTCAGCAGTTCGTAAACGTCCCTCGCTATGCTCTTCGAACTGCTCATAATTGGCAACTGTGGGAGCAGAAGGAAAATGCAAATTCGACTGAGTGATATTGGAAGTCGCCTGGTGTATGACGCGATAAGGCGCTCACCTCGAGTTTCGTGCAGCAAAGTACGTCAAAACAGGTGAGAGCGAAAACCAGCACGAACGCAGGGGTATAAGTCTTGGTGGTCTGGCCCTCTGACCAGACGTCGACCGCGTAACCGGCTAGCAAAGCAGTCACACCGAATCCAATCGCTCCCCAGACCCGTTGGCGACCGTAGCCCATTTGGCCACCCTCGCCTGGCTCAGTGGTCATAAAAATCGGACAATAACAATGGATTGTTCAGAAGTCTACTGATAACGAAAAACACACGCGGCAAGCTTCCTAAAAACTGCCGAGAAACGCGCATACCCAGTACGTCGAAGCAAATGGCATCGGTTATGGAATTGGAGACGTTGAAACCGATCGATCCCACGGTAACGAGTAAGACGAATCCCCAAAACGTCAACGATCCATAGAGTGACCGTTTCTGGTCCTGTCCGAAAAAATTGCACGACAATTTGCATTCGCGCTCGTTCCTCGTCTTCTCGTTACAACGAAAAGTCTCGTTGATCGACGAGTCAACGACGCAGAAAGAATCGACCGATGCGTTTCTCTCTGCGAATATCACAGTGGCTGAATAATTAGTCTCATTTTGATCGCAGGTCCAATGACAAGCGGCTTTTTTCGTCCCGTCGCTATGAGCCGTCGTTTCATCGGCAACGAGCCCACGAGATTCATCGCATCCGACGAGCTCGTCACAGATCAGCGTCACGTTCACTCCCTGGACGTTGCTATCGTTATCAGCCCGCGGAGGAGTCTCGATATTCTGCAGAAAGTACATCAAGACGAAAGCCAACGACGTCACGATCAGAAGACTCATGAATATGAATTTTCTCGCTTCGCGAAAATAATCTACTAGGTATCCGAAAGCTGGCTTCGACAAGAGGAATAGTATCGGCAGTATTGCCGTGAAAGTACCCATCACCACGGGCGAAATACCCAACTGCTTTCCGTATACCGTTAAGAACGGTAATATCGGTCCCATTGCTGCAAAATAATAAATAACGCCATTTAATTGTTATAATTTAATTATTTATCATCAATAATTCAATATTCATTCATAGTTATTTATTTCCAGGTATGCTCTTGCAGGTTTTTACACAGTCGCCCCTGTTACACGTTCCCCTTTTTATCGTGTTTTCACATTCGGGTTTTTTTACGTTCATTTTTGGTCCTTTCTCTCCTTAGTACTTTCTTCTCTACCATGCACTCGACAGTCTCACGTGCTCACACAATTTTCTCATCGGTGTCCCTTCCCTTCCTCTATACATTTTACATTTTAGCGTCTCCTCCTTGCAGTCTCTTGGTCATTTTTCCAGACCATCTACCACTTCCTTAATGATTATTCCTGCCATTTTTTTGTATTTAAGTATGTGTACCTAACTTTCTTTCTTCCTTCCACAAAACCGATATCGGGTTTCTTGGTATCCCTTGGTTCCCCCTTGCCCTACATTTCGCATCTTAACCCTGCCCAGATCCCTTTGGGCAGGGTTAAGATGCTTCTGTAGGTTAGTCGTTTGAAAGTGATTATTCCGATTTGATTCGATTTTTCGTCTATTTTCAAACTTTGCGTGACTAGAATGGGAGCCCGATATTGTACTGTAGGTCACTGGACTCGTCTCAACATTAGTAATATCATGACCAAAAAAATACATGGTTTGATTGAAAAAGTGAACAGCTACGGCCGCGTAGCCATGCACCGGCCGGCGCATCAACCAGCGAGCGGAAGGCCAATAATTCTAAGACCCTGGTATAGGTATTTGAGTAAAGCGCCATTGCACCAGAGAATGAGAAAAATGCGGTATCGCCTATATCGGTACGGAGTTTCCACAGTTTCCCTGTACCCACGTCAAATGCGGTATAACGTGGCTTAAGGTGGCTATGGATGCAACGGAAGTTAAGTTAGATTAGCGCAGTGCGAGTAGGGAGTGATGGAAAAGGGTCCAACTAGGAAGGTAATAATAAAAATCCGCACGAGTATATTGGTTAGAACTCAGGCAATAAAATACTGACTGATGAAACATTGAATAACATATTCCGTTTGTAAAAAAGTTGGCGAAACAATTATTTCAGCTATATATGTGTGTGTACACTATACAATCATATTAAAAAATAAACATGTATATATATCCGTGTAGCTTTTTTAACAAAGCTATAGTACCATTTTATTACAAAAAATTACTGCATCAAATTAACAAACTTTTGCAGCAAAGTGCAAGGATAGCCTATCTAATTTTATGAAACATTAAATATATACAATTACCTGCCATGAAAAAGAAGAAGTGCGCCTTTATAGGCAACTGCTTCCGGTTGATCGTAATTTTTCCCATTTTTATATTTCTCGCGGGCGCGCACGTTACGTGAAAGAATTATTTCAGAACGGACAACATAACAGAATCTCTTTTTTGGGTTTTTTTCGTTGGCCCTAAATGGTGTTTATCTGAGGAATCTTTTCAAATTTTTCACCCATTTCTGTCGCCCTCACACGTCACTCGGTACAGCTTCTACTTCACCTCAATGCACGGCGGCGTATGAAGAGAAAAATCAACAAGCTTGGAACCCACAAAATTATTAGAAGTAACAATACTTGTAACTCTTTTTTTTATGGAATTGATTCCTCGACACTGGATCTGTACTTTACTCGACGTAGCTCGCGAATTCCTGCCACGATTAAATAAAAGCCTCCCTCGTGAATTATTGACTCTTAACTGTAGCGAACGCTCGTGTCAGATAAGATAAACAATTTAAGTGTTGCTCGCGCCTTCACAGACTATACGTATTTGAGATTGCGAAACATTTATGACATTCACGTGCATACGTAAATTACGATTAAATCGGCAATCAGATTGATTTTGATGGATCTTTTATCTCCCCGTAAAGTTGGAAACTCCAAGAGGCAATCCACGCTAGAGTCGATCAAGTGTCACCAGTGTAGCCAAATGTTCAGTACGCGATACACAAGACGAAAATTGTATTTTCGCTACAGAAGGATGCTGCGATTGACAAAGAGGGTTATGAAAATGAAACGATAATTAAACCGTAGAAAAACAACTAATAATCCGGGCAATTAATTTTTGCTGACGGTGTAGCGATGGATACAAACAACCCCGTATATATATATATATACATATATTTATATTCATAAGTACGAAAGTAGTACGCGTAAATATATTTCTTTGCTTTGTTGTAACACCATATAGGCCTCCGAAGTAACTCTTGTGGCGCACCCTTGCGGCGAGTTTTGGCAAAACTTGGATTGGTTTTCGTCTGCTAGTGCAGTATGCCGGTCGCCATTAAAATCAGGTGTCCAATCGATGATGCTTGCTCAAGCCTAGCTCTTTCGTGTTTGTGCCGGTTTGACTTAACCGCCATGCGCCAATCCAAGTTTTGCCACCAGCAGCCGTTACGGGGCGCCACCACGAAAGTTACTTCGGAGGCCTATATCGCGGCTGCGATCAGCTGGCAGTTGTCAGTCCGCCAAGTGACGCCGAATTTCTTTACCCGTTTCGGTTTGCGTACCAGCTTCGAAGTTCCGCCATACGATGTCGCCGCGATCGCGAAAATTGAAGTTCTCGCGCTAACTACTCCGAAACTTTTAAGGAGGTTGAAGCGTTAGTCATAATCTAAGCTTAAATGTAATAAAAAATACATGTTATTGTTTAGACTATACTGAGTCTTTACGAATTTTTTGAACTTTTTTCACCACCAAACACTAGAGATGAAAAATAGTTTAATGTATTTAATTTAACCTGCGGTTAGATGGGAACGACTTTCACACTAAAGGTTATGTATTCTTTTATGTTATTTAGCACCAAGATAAACCATTTCTAACAACAAATTGACGCAAACTGAACCTTTGTAAACATTTAGAAAAAAAATTCCTCATCTTGTCCATCGTAAACCATGGGCCAATGATCTCGTGTAGTAAATATGAATAGGCCTAATTATAAATTACTCAAATTTTCATTGTGAATTGTATAAAATATTCGTAGTCGTAGTTTTTTTCATAATAATCATCGATAATGGTATACTTTTTCAAGTTGGTACTAAAACGAAAATTTTTCTACTTTACGTAATAAAAATATTAAAATGCATAATTTTGCCCTTTAATAATATATTTTAAAAAATTAGCGCTATACAGAATAAATCTGTACCTCGTATGCATTTTTTCAGGTTCATTGAAAAAAAAATTGAACAAACCGTCATTTGACTCAACTGAATCGCTCCAACCTCCTTAAGACGGAATGACATCTCATCGCGGTCGGTATGGTAGAACAATTATATATACCCAAAAATCTCTGAAACGGCTCTTCAGATCCCGTCGAAACTTTGCCAAACGACGTCAAATAGAAAGACGAACGGCTGTCTGCCCCTCAAATTTTCTGAATTTGAGAAAAAAAACGTAGATTGGCTTATCATAAGTCAATCTGAGTTTTTTAAATCAAATTCAGAAATTCGGCTGTTCGTCTATCTATTTGACGTCGTTTGGCAAAGTTTCGACGGGACCTAAAGAGTCGTTTCGGAGATTTTTGAGTATATATAATTGTTCTACCATACCGACCGCGATGAGGTGTCATTCCGTCTTAAGTTTATTTCTTTAATTTGATGACAACTGGCTGGATGAGGCAGCGATCGCAAGGCCTTTCCGTGTCAGAAATAAAAAAGCAATAGTACAATTTTTCGCGGTAAGAACGTGTGTTTTGTATTTTCCAAGAAGAATCGTCTTCTTCGTGGGCATTTTGAGGAACGATTCTCGAAGTTTGCGCCGGGCCACAGGAGTGGTTCGAGGTAAGGAAGCTGCAGGGTGTCCGAGGAGGATGATGTTCATTTTCGAGCGAACAAATTCACGCAGACTGAAGTTTGCATTATATGCATATAACTTTATTACGTGGCCGCGTACATGTTATATATATTTTCGATAAAGATTCAAAATGAAACTCTAAATTTTCATTATATTATATTTTCGGTCACGATATTTGAGATCTCTTATTTTCTTTTAAATTGAGAAATTTATCGTTGGGCATTATATTCGCAGTTACGCAAGAACAAATTTTTACGCGATCGCGAGTTTTTGGGAATTCGATCCGGGCATGTGTTAAACGAAATCTTATTGCCCTCCGTCGATGATGAGCGGGTTGCGAGTTATACCTCACACACCTAAACAACGTTAAGGCACCTGGAATTACCGTATCTTGTGTCGTCTCTTCACACATATATACGTATTTACCTCGACGCTTTGCGTCTCTCCCACTCTTGAATCACCACGGACTTTCGGGATGCGAAGGTCAAAGCGGGCCTGTTTTTTCCACGCGGGGATAGACACTCTTTCTTCGTATTTCGTGGGAACAAACACACGCCCATACACAAATACGTATACGCAATAGTGATGACTATGATTGCGTGTATTATTTATTATTGCCCAATCGGGTATTCTCGTAGGAAAGTCGCAGCAGAGAAAAAGAACGCGAGAGGTGATATTTCTCGACACAATCTCGACTCTGTGCCTCAAATATATAGATATATATATAAACATACTGGGTGTCCCATTTCAAAGCACGAACGGTAAGAGCATAAAAATAATGATGCTGAAGTTTACATCGTTACACCGAAGATCCTTTTGCACATTTTCATTTTCTTATATTCATCATCGTGCAAAATCTTTTTTGCACTTTTATATCGTGGACCTCTCAGAGTGAATATCTCTTAAACTGTTGGGGCTCCTGTTCGGCCAATATTTGTCAAACGAAATTGAAGCGATTCGAACTTATTGATATTCGTTGCATCTCACCATGCAAACCCAAATTTTATGAAAAGTTGAGATCGTAGGAAAAAACTCTTATTACAAAAGTTTTACAGTCTCGAGATGGACAGTCGGTGGTAGAACAATTTATAAAATTAGAAGATATACAAAAATACATAAGATTTATTAAATTTAAATAATATAGAATTATATATGTGTGTGCGTGTGTGTGTGTGTGTGTCTGCGTGTGTGCGTGCGTGCGTGCGTGCGCGCGCGTGTGTGTGTGCGTGTGTGTGTGTGCGCGCGCGCGCGCGCGCGCGTGTGTGTGTGTGTGTGTGTGTGTGTGCGTGTGTGTGTGTGTGTGTGGGTGGGTGGGTGGGTGTGTGGGTGTGTATAATATAATATTTTCATATTATTTTAATTTTATAAATTATTCTACCATCGACTATCCATCCCGAGACCGTAAAACTTTTGTGAAAAAAGTTTTTCCCTACGATCTCAATTATTCATGACATTTAAGTTTGCATCGTTGGAATGCACCGAATATCAACATTCCCAAATCGCATCCATCTTTTTGGCAAATATTGTCCGAAAAAATCCGTCCACCACTTTTTGAGATACTTACTCAGATATCTACTTTATAAATCTGCACGAAAAAATTTCGCACGATGATGAATATAAAGAGTACGCGAAAAAGGACTCGCGTTTCAACGATGCAAACTTCAACATCATAATTTTTTATGTTATTATGGCAGAATAATTGATGAAGTTGAAATAATATAACTTTTACATGTATACGCATATACTTTTATATTATTTTAATTTTATAAATTATTCTACCATCGACTATTTACCTCGAGATTGTAAAACTTTTGTAAAAAAGTTTTTTCCACACATACACACGAGTGCTCGCGCGTGTGTGTGTGTGGGTGTATCGACAGCCATACTAGACACTGTCCCAGTCAGAATCCGCAACCTTTAAAAAATATTATTCACTGGACTCCATTTTCCCAAGGCGCGTTTCAGATTGGACTCGAATACAGGACACGCTGTGTACATATATGTATACACGGGGTGTCCCATTTTAATCATAAACCTCATTTATTTCGAAAAATACTGCACCGTTCAAGTATTGAGTATAATAAAACGTTTAGGGTTCAAAAGGGGACATTATAAAAATCTTTTTTGGTCCCAAATTTAAAACGGCGACATTAATATGGCGGATATATTTTTTTAAATGAGATCATGAATTTTTTGTTTCACCAAAACATATGTCAGGTCAAAACTAACAACTTTTGGACGAAAAGTTTTTTGATAACGTCCATAATTTTTGGATCAAATTACCATTTTTTTCCCTATTTTAGCGTTATCCAGAATGTATCACGAGGAGATAAAGTCTTCAATATCTCTAGTCTGTGTGGGTGTGAGTTTGTAGGGGTTTAATGACCCAAAAAAAAACCAAACGAGGACTACGTCTCCGCGTCCCGCCACTTCGGCTCAAAAATGGTATTCTAACCTAAACGTTATGAACGTTATCGATAAACTTGTCCTACAAACGTTGTTAGTTTTGGCCTGATAAATGTTTTTGTGGAAAAAAATCATGATCCCATTTTAAAAAACATGACGGCCATCTTAACGACGCTATTTTTAATTTTGGAACAAAAAAGATTTTTTTTAACGTCCCCCTCCGAACCTTAAAAGTTTTGTGATACTCAATACTTAATGGGAGCAGTATCTTTCGAGATAAATCAGACAAAATATTAAAACGGAACACCCAGTATATACATCACAGACCCACACACACGCACACACACTCGGATAAGTTGACATGCACGAACTGACGGGCGCTGCGGCCGGTGCGTAAACTAAGCATAATAAAAGAAGAACGCAGAAAAAACGCGATTTAATTATCGAGCGCGTATATATGTCGATATGATTTGCACAACAGCTTCAGTCCAAACGCGGTCGACGTCGCGGCGCGCGAGCGGTCCATGTTTCGAATTCCCACGAGGCTTGTACGCGTATATACATACCTCTTTTTTCAATCTCATTGTTTATATGTATGCAAATACACACACATACACACGCACACATGTTTCGTTATCGCTTTATAGACACGCCCATGCACCGATGTATATTGTTCAAACGGAAAATCAGTCTCAAATTTGTGTACCAGTATATATATATATATATATATATATATATATATATATATATATATATATATATATATATATATATATATATATATATATATATATATATATACACATACATACATACATACATACATACATACATACATACATACATACATACATACATCCATACATACATACATACGTACGTACATATGTACACATATATCAGTATACTTATAAAGTCTGTGCGCGATCAATGTGATTTTGCAGCCGATTTTCTTATTGGCACTTTGTATACGGGTCTGGTTGACAATTCAAAAAATCTCACCATCTGTAGTAGACACGAGTCATGTTGATATGTACACGGCGCATCGGCAGATCACTCATCTGATCGCTTCTTACGTATAAATATGACTCACGATAAATATTCTTCGCTACTGGGCGCATAAACACGCACGCGCGCGTAATTGGGTGTGCGTCTGTGTGTGTGTATATTTATTCATGTAATAATCTTCTTTGTATTATCCGCAAAATTAAAAGTTTATTTGCAGTCGTGTTCGCGTGCGTGGCGGCAATAACAGTGATCGAAGAAGTACACGGAGAAGCGTTAATAATTGAGAAGAAGAGATCGACGATGAAAAATTGCCCGGGATTCATCTCGTTATCATCGGCGCATGTTTCGTCTTGCAGTCTTGGAATGCTCGGTCTTTGCATCGTCTTTGTCGCTTTGGGCTTCGACTTCATTGATGCGGCCAAACGTGAGAGCGAGAGAGAGAGATTTTCTTTTACATTAGATTAGATTTTATTATGCCTCAGTTACACTTTTAGGCAAGTAATTATAAATTTCAGAAGAATAAACCACTTTGCTCTCCCAACATTTCTTTCTTGTGCTTCCATCTATGGGCATCGCAAGCCCTATAACATTTATGTATGCGCAATTTTACAGAAACCTTATAATGTGTAGGGCAGCTGCAAGGCGCTCGGTTGGCAACCCAGATGACCGGGGTTCGAATTCCGCTAGGAACGTTTATTTATTTATTAAAAAAAAATTTTCTCAATTTTTCGTGATTTTAATGAAAATTATTTATTGGGCATACTTATCTAATTTTCCTAATGAAATTATTTTTAGAAACGCATCGAAACATATTATTCGATACTGTGTAGTTCGTTTAAATAAACTTATGATCACATAAACAAAAGAATCAATATAAACGCTAGAATAAATGGTCAGGAAATAATTAACTATAATACAGTATTCGCTCATTATTTAATTTATTGCGCGATGTCATTTATTCGCTGTCGCTAGCTTCAAAAGGTGTACAAAATTCCGGATGATAAATATCATAGAAACACTGAAAGCACAGATTGTTGCGGCATCATGCACATCTCATAAATGCTACCTCTTTACAGGCACACGGATTTTTTAGCGGCGATACGGGAAAACACTGGTCGTTTAAATTTAAAAAAATTGGTCTTTCATCAATTAATTTCGACGCAAACCAGGCGTATTTAAACATTGGAATGAATACTAGCGCGTTGAACTGATGCAACAGTAACGAATGTATTCGTATCGAGTCTTCCCGTGAAGCGATTTCGCGGTTATTTTTTAACAATTCCAGAGCATTTTGTAGTTTTTTTAATAAATAATTTTACCTGACGGTAAAAATAAACATCGCACGGTTGACAAAACGGGGTACACTTGAGTGGAATAACTTTAACAGTGTAAGTTCACGCTTTTGTTTCGTCGACGAAAATACGATCGTAGAGTGTCTGGTCAGTTTGCCTACCACACGAATCGATAATGAAAAAAAAAACCCCATTCACCCAAGTACGGCGAAATAAAAGATTTTAAAAATTCTTCGTACAGTTGCTTGGTGAACTTCCCCGATTTTGTGCAAGTGACAATCACGTTTTTGAATTTTTTCAACTCGTCAACTCTTTCTCGAACGATTGGGCAAGTTTACCCGACGGTTCCTGCATACATAAAAACACGAAAAGCAAGATTTTTTCCGGTGCAGTTAACGCATGCTGCGCCGTGTAGGAGTGGCTGATTTTGTTTAAATCTTTTTTTTGACAAGATCAGCTTCAACCCCTTGTTCTGCAAGCAATCTATTATAAGTGGATTGATACTGGCATCCCGTTTGTTCGGTATTTATAACGTAATCCAAGTCGAAATCAGGGATGATGACTCTCGTTTGCATCTGGAATAGCTTTGTAGCTGCTGACACTGCCTCCATTGTGGCGTGCTCTTTTGAGCTGATAAGTTTTGTGATTTTCCGCTGCCTGACCCGGTCATGTTTTTTGAAACGTTCCACCCACCTCCGGCTTGCTAGGAATTGAAAATTATCCGACAAAAATGGGAACGCAGAATTCGTCGCCCACTGTTGCAGAGTCCTCGTCGTCACCTTAACCCGAATAAAGTGTAATTAGTTGCATATTGGACTTATGGAATCCATGGGTTTTTTATGCTTATTATAATTTATACTTTTCTTTGGTGACTTAATCATTTACTTTTCTGCGAAATACCTATACCATAAAATATATTACCTGCTCCAAGTTTTGCCGAGCTTCGAGGGATCGTTCGTATGTTTCCCGATCTATTGTGTTCCATTTATCGATGTGTGTTCCCCCTTTTTGACGTCGTCTTTCCATCGATAAAGCAATTGCTTATGTTTCAAGCGAGAATATCCAAGCACTTGCAATGATTTTAAGCTCCATTTTGGATGAGCTGCTGCAAGAGCGACTGCTTTTTCTTTGTACCACAAAAGAATATACTCTTTTGGCACTGGTGCGAATTCTTCGGCAACAAAGTCTTCGTCAGTTTCTTCCCTTGCAGTACCCTTGCACTATAATGTACAGACTTGTTGACTGTTTAGACTTTCAATTTAAAGAGAAAGAAAAATAGAAAATAACGCTTTTAAAAATAATACTCACTGCTTCAGACTCTTGCAATTCATCTATCTCGTCGACACCTATAAGCTCCTCAACGTGAATCATTGTCTCTCTGCCAACATGTCGAATATTTCAGAATAAATCGCTTCATCCATTGCGAGACACGTGGAGGGAATTCCGCTTGGCGGTGTTTTTGTCAGCACATTCAAATTTCCGAGCAAAGTTTCAGTATGTTTTAAGGCGTTAGTGAGCTCATGACTGCTTTGACCGCATGACCCTTTGACTGCTCATCACACTCTTCCATTTCCGATGGAGTTTTTTATGATGGGGCTGCTTCTGTTACAGTACTTGCTTTCTCCATTTTGTACTTCTTTTCGCATGTACACTCCACGAACGACAAGCTACGATTGAATTCCGTTAGGACTCGTCGGACGGGTACGCACAGCGTAAGAGTGGGTGACAAAAGAAGGGCAGGGACAATAAATACAGGTAGCAAACGTTGCCCAAATTTTACAGATTGAAACTACAGAAGGTTTGCTAGCTTCGAAGTATTATTTTTAAATCGCCTTGAAAGTTTCCCAGATAGACAGTCATGATCATCACTCCGTGCGTAAAATTGATAAAGCAAATTTTACAGCATATTGACTACATGTCATGACGCAAATCCGTGAACTCATTTAGTATAGTGAATGTACAAAGCATTTTGATCTCAATATGTCGTTTACAAATGCATCGTACGTTTGGAGCACGTTGAACTCATATCGCTGTGCTACATTCCATGAGCGCAATATGACGGCGATATGTATATTTGTCAGTGATACAACCCATGAGCGCAATATGACGGCGATATGCATACAAATCCAGAATGATACTAAAAGGCAGACACAAAGAAAGTTTGCAGAAGTGTTAGAAAAGCTAGGTAGGTAGCGCGCTCAACTCTCGAATAAGAAGACGTGGTTCAAACCGTAGGTAGGTACAAAATTTAACTAGGTAGGGTACGTTTTAATCCATTTATCATATACGCAGGAACATAAATAAAGCAGATGTGGATATAAAAAAATCCTACCAGATTTTTTTAATCACCATTTTTGGAATTTTTTATTTTTCACGCTATGACACTCATATGAGCTCCATGTGAGCACAGCATAGTTACGTCACGCCATGCCGCTAATATGAGCTCCATATGAGTACAGCATAGTTACGTCACGCCATGCCGCTAATATGAGCTCCATATGAGTACAGCATAGTTACGTCACGCTATGCCGCTAATATGAGCTTCGTATGAGCACAGCATAATTACGTCACGCCATGCCGCTAATATGAGCTCCGTATGAGCACTACAATTTCTTCACACCCTGACACCCATACGAGCCCCATATGCACTCACTTATTGTTAGATATTCGTGAGCCGAATTTGCTAGTCTGATGCATGCATCAGCATGCATGTTCGCGTGAGAACAACTTTGCTTCATTTGGATGTATTATTGTGAATCATCATGTGATGCAAATATGACTTCAATGGGAGCACTCATAAGGGATACACAGCTGTGAGACTTTCTATGCCGCAGTGATGATGTACATATAATGTCAATATGAGGTACATCCGTCTATCTGGGCAGGCAGCAATATGCTATATGAGGAAACACGAGAGCGGTGATCAGTTTGATCTTCAGGTTCAGCGTTAGAGCATTTTTGTGGAACTTAAGTCTATGTAATGTCGCGTGTACCTTGCCTCAGATCTCTGATACATGCTTATTCCACGAAAGGTTTCACGTTAAATGAACACCGAGATTACACGTATTGACTACATACGGCAGAGGCATCTTATTAATTTGAACAGTAGGAAGTTCACCTAGAATCAGCCGCTTAATTCTATTGTGACTCCCTAAAATAAATACATCTGACTTGTTTACATTTAATGAAAGGCTATTCTTGAGCGCAAAACTTACGATCGCATGTACGTTACGATTTATTTTGACCAGTGGAAGATGAAGTTCATGAGGTTCGAAACTAGAGCAAATCTAGACGCCATCTGCAAAAATCTTATGATCGGTATGTCGTAGTTCCTCGGCGATATAATTTATAAACAAAGAGAATAAAATAGGCCCAAGTATTGATCCTTGAGGTACACCTGTCGTGGTAGATAGCCAAGGGGAGGGATTTTCGTCAAGTAAAAAAAAAACCCACTACAACGAGACATCCGAGAACCCTACGCGTTTCAGTTTGCTTAGAAGGAGATGGTGTGAAACTGTGTCAAAAGCCTTACTGAAGTCGAAAAGGACGAGTACGGTCAGACGACCACTATCAACAGCCCGTCTGACATCATCTCCTATCTTAAGCAGTGCTGTCTGAGTACTAAAATTTGAGCGATAGGCTGATTGCCTATTGTTGAGGATATTATTGGCTTCGGCAAACTTAACGATTTGTTCTTTGATTAGACGCTCAAACAACTTGGACACTTCAGATAAGTTGGCGATTGGTCTTGTATGCGATGGGGACATCGGATTCTTTATTTTCAAGAGCGGTCTTATGAAAGCTCTTTTCCAATATGATGGAAAGTGCCCTTCGGTAATAAATTAATAGAAAAAGGATTCAAGCTGTACTGCAATAACTAGACGCCTTTTTAAAACTAATGATCGAGACTTCATCCGGACCCGCAGTTAAAGAGAGTGAAGTCGTCAAATTCATATAATCGAGAATTTCGGCGGTGGTCGTAGTTTCCAGAGTGAAATTAATATTGCCTTTCGGACAATTTTCAAGAAATCGAAGGGTTTCGTCGTAATTTAAAACTCGATCCACACTAAACTATTTCCACAGTTGAGAGGGGTCAGTGATAGAGGTAAGAATTCTCAAGTGGTAAATGATTTTTGCTGCTCTCAGATCGTCCGCTAACTTGTCCCTAAATTGTCTATATAAGGCAAGCCCAAATAAACTATTTGCACGTTTAGCAGTTTTGTAGAGTTTCACTCGTTCTTTAATCCTCATCCTTAACGTCTGGGAAAGCCACGGAGTTGCCGGTTTGTTACTCTGAAAATACCGGAACGGAGCAACAGTGTGCATAGCTTTATTTAGTTTATCAGATAAAGAGAGCGTGCGTAAATAAACGGATGAATTGTGTGCATTGAAATTAGTGTCAGTCTCGAATAAAGCTGTGACAAGATATTAGTACTCAGACTTGTCAAAATAAACTAAACTTCCTCGACGAACAGATCGTGAATTTGTTGTTGATAAATCGCATTTATAAGATATGTCTAGAAGATCATGCCCATTTATGAAGGGAGTCTCAGATTTTGTGAACGAGACAACTTTTTCCTCGTCATCGACTATCATGACATCGAGCCACGAGTTACTCGTGGATCTATGAAAAGTGGCCTGAGATTTGATTAAATGAAGAGCTGACGTAGTGATAAAGTCTTGAAAAGATTTAGATTCAAATAAATCAGCCAATAGATTGCAGTTTAGATCACCAGTTATTAAATAATCATTGTACAATGCGAATGTCGATGGAATGCTTCTACGAAATCTTCAAATAGACGTCCTTTCGGTCACGATATACCGACGCAAACAACAGAGGGTAGGAGGTGTCTCGATAGATTCGCAAAATCAAGAATTCAGGAGCATTTGAGAAATCTTTAGGAGATGATCTTTAGGAAAGCTCGACTAAGGGTCGAGCTTTAAGAGAGCTGTAAATGTAGCAGGCAACCCCTACCCCCCTTTTTTCCTTCCCTATCATTGCGTATTAAAAAATAATCGTCCAGATTTAACAAAGCATCGTGAATGTGATGATGAAACCAGGTTTCAGCGATCGAAATTATGTGGAAAAAGTTTTTCGCAAAAATATCCTCACTTGATCAATATGCTTTAGAGTGAATGAGCATTGAATAGTGCTATTCTTAACGAATTTCAAGTAATTTCCCGTAGATTTAACCTAACACCGGGAGCAGGAGAAAAACCAAGGTCTTGACCTATTGCGAGAGAGAGAGAGAGAGAGAGAGAGAGAGAGAGAGAGAGAGAGAGAGAGGACTTCTTTTTGCGTCTACACTGATCTTTAGGTTTTTTTAAATTTGGTTTTCGAAGTCTTGGACTTATTTTTTTATTTTTATTTTTTTGATTCGTCTTGATGCAGACGGAATTTGAGGGTTTGTTATTTTCCATTTTGGATATTTGAATTGGAGATTTTTTTTCGAGTACTTCTTATTTCAATTATTTATTCGTTTTCTTATTCAAGGTCGCGTTTCTACGTTTATACATTTATTGTTAATTTGTGGCATTATGCATGTATTCAATTGGTATTATTATTCATGTGGCATTATTCAAAACTAAACATTCGTCATTCATTGTTGAATATCAGAATATTCCATTTTTCATCTTAAATATATATTTTTCATTTTCCCACATTGTTAATACTTGTGCTGCATTTATTATTTAAAAAGAGTAATTTCTTCATTCACTTTACAAATTATTTGTCTCTATCGCCTTGATTCATTTTCCAATTTATTTACGCAATTGTTACTTTTCTTCCTTTACCTTATTCTACTCCATTACTGTTTTCTTTGCAGTTCGAATGTGCATTGTCGATAGTGCACATACGACCAGGAAGATCAATAAATTGTGCCCAAAACTAAAAAGCGACAATGGAAATCAGGTCGAGTGTGTCATCGCCAATGACAGGTGAAGAAACACATATATTTCAAATAAACATTCACAAAATATATAATATAACCATTCAATATTACATCACCGTGTCGTTATCCGTGACTCAAGTATCACACCTTTAAGGGGTTGGGCTAATGTGTCAACCCGAAAAACAGCGTTATGAAAAAAAAAAAAATTTCAATGAATAAGTAAAGATGATTGAAAGGAAAGATGATTGAAAAATCGTTCGGAAATTTACTCGTGTATACATTCAAAAAGTTGTTTATCAAGTTTAATTAAAAATATTAACAATGAAAGAAGTTATCAACTATCCCTTGAAGGGCCTTTGAACGTAAAGGGCTCAACAGTGTAGTTGATTCGAGCCATCCGGTTGATCTGAAGCAAACAAAAAACAAGTTTTTTTTCTGAAAATATATAATATTGGCTATGACTTGACTGGGCTTCGTTTTGTTATCGTGTTTCAATCATAAAAAAAGATATGATGTTTTATTCGTTTTTCGGGCAAAATGGCATCATAATTATTAATACTAATAAAAAAATGTTTAGAAGAAAAAGTCGATCAAGACTAACCTACTATTGCACTGAATAAGTGTACCAAATTTTAAGTCAATCCGTTTGTTAAATTTCGAGAAATTGTGTACACCGTTTTGAAAAACATAATGTCGAGAAAAACGTGTTTCAAATTTCACCAGCAGTTCTATCGTTGTAATCATAAGTTTACCTTCAATATGTTGGACCTTTCTCTTCGATTTAAGTTGCCTCAAGTGACCATCGATTTTTGGACGTTTTTACAGTAGCCTAAACCCTTAACGAAGTTATATCAGTCGTACGTTTTCAGGATAAATTGTCTTCGACGATTAACTGCCGGTGATGCTGACTTTGCGATCCTCGAGCCCGAGGATCTCGTACTAGCGGCATCGAACACCGAGTTCGATATTCTAGTCACGCACGAGCTCAGATTATTCGAAAATGGTAATAATTGATCATCATTGACACATCAATGTACCTCGCATGGGGAGATTTTTTCACCAACACCTACGCGCTTCGCCAATAATAATTGAGCTTCATTAAATCATTCTGCATTTACGCCAAAGAGTATTAAAAATTGAAGAAGAAAAAACGTATTCTATCAATTAGACGTGGTCGTTTTATAACGTTTAAAATTGTCGAGAGGCAATGGAATCCGTAACCAACTAAAACTTACGATTGAGTACTATAGACAAGGATTTTAGAGTGGTCGTAATTGTTATTATTATTATTTTCTTCATTGGGTACTCTCGTTATGTTTTTTTACATAATCTGCTTCACTTTGTACTGATTTTTATTCTAATATATATTTATCCAAAAGAATAATAATAATCAATATTATTAGCGTTATTCTAATGATGATTAATAGACATTTTTATATGAAGCATCGCAAACAGAAGATACGTGGAAAAAATAGCGCACGCGATATTTCCGAAATATTTAAAATGCCATAACTTCCTTCGTTTTTAAGCTAGAGCCATTTTTCTTCGTTGGATTAATCTCGAGATCAACTGTTGTTCGGTGAAATTTAAACTATGTATTGCTATTTGAAAAGTCGAAAGATGTTGCGATATTTTGTAAACGCGCAGAAAAAAAATCATATTACCATCAAACGTCTTCTATCAAACCGTAAAAGTTTTTGTTTTAATTTTTTTAATGGGCCACCCTGCATATTTCATCATATAATATTTATTTCCATCATGTTTAATTACTTTTCATTAACGAGTAATGATTTCTCAACTACTCTACAGATACTCAGCGGTTCGCGATGGTCGCTCTCGTAGCGGGCAGCATCAACAGCCCCTCCGATCTCATAGGAAAGAACTTTTGTCACGGCGGTCTAGAGATGACCTCGGACGATTCGTCCCCAATATTCGACACGGTTCGTGGCCGCACGCGATCACAAAATAATCAACGTAATTAGAATTCAGTGTCGAGCAGCCCGGCGACACAGAGTTATTTTTTCATTTCTCTTTACACGCGACATTTTCTATTGCAGTATTTTCAAAATTGGATTATCCGGAGAAAATGCGACAGTGACAAGAGTCTTGTGGAAAACGAGGTCGCCTCGTTATCGGAATTCTTCGGGTCGGCCTGCATACCGGGCGCATGGACGGCCGACTCCACCTACGACAACTATTTGAGTCGGTATCATTTTAGACGCCTATTATGCCTCTGCAAACAGACTCCTATTATGCCTCTGATCATAATAATAATTATTATCTGTTATTATTACCCGAGTAAAAATGAATATATATAATCATATATAATTGTATATTAATTGATCATATACAATTGTATACAAAAATTGACCCGATAGAATTGTATATATTTGTATATAAACGTATACAATTGTATACCTTTATATACAAATATATACAATTCTATCGGGCCCATTTTTGTATACAATTGTATATGATCAATTAATATACAATTATATATGATTATATATATTCATTTTTACTCGGGTAGTATCTCCATATATCATTATATACAGAAATATGTATAATTTTATCAAATCAAATTTGATGGAAGTACATTTATATTGGATTATATATACGAATGTATAGAGTCATATATAATTGTATCCAAGTGTATACAATCATTTTTACTCGGGTCATACACAGTCATATACAATTTTATATACCGTGAATAAAATTTTCACGTATATATACAATTATGTACAACACTATATTGAATTATATATAACTCTATATAATATTATATCTAATTATATAAACCGTAAATAAAAGTTTCACGTATATATATAATTATATACCACACTATATTGAATTATATATAACTGTATATGATATTATATCTAATTATATAAACTCCGTATCAAAATAGTATCTCCATATATCATTATATACAGAACTATATATAATTTTATCAAATCAAATTTGATGGAAGTACATTTATATCGGATTATAGATACGAATGTATAGAGTTATATACAATTATATATAAACCTATATATAAATATATATGATTGTATATCATTTTTATATAATTGTATCTAAGTATATATAATCATTTTTACTCGGGTAATAACTATTTCATAATAAAATTATATAAACCGTAATATAATTTTATTTCCGTAATATTATATAAACCGTAAATAAAAGTTTCACGTATATATATAATTATATACCACACTATATTGAATTATATATAACTGTATATGATATTATATCTAATTATATAAACTCCGTATCAAAATAGTATCTCCATATATCATTATATACAGAACTATATATAATTTTATCAAATCAAATTTGATGGAAGTACATTTATATCGGATTATAGATACGAATGTATAGAGTTATATACAATTATATATAAACCTATATATAAATATATATGATTGTATATCATTTTTATATAATTGTATCTAAGTATATATAATCATTTTTACTCGGGTAATAACTATTTCATAAGTAATTTCAATAATTGAGAACGCAGTTAATAATAATAATTATTATTACTATTATGTACTCTCCGATAATAATCATGATAAGAATCACGGAAGAGGTAATTTTGTGCTTATAGGGTTTTTTTTTTTGCAGAGTTAAAGTACAGAAATTTGTGCGCATTGTGCGACAATCCAGCGGGCTGTTACAATAGCGACAAGTACCACGGTCGCGAGGGCGCGCTCCTCTGCATGACCGAAAATGTGGCTGACGTTGCTTGGGTTCGTTTGGAAGATACGCTGCGACATTTCAAGGTATACAGCCATTCGGGAGTCTCTCATTTTGACGTTTCTCTAAACGCGCGCCGAGAATGCCTAAAGAGGGTTAGGCTCATTTTTAGAGTTCCGTACTTAATAACAAGGCATTTTTGTTTTCTCGCGACGCAAATTCCATTCGCCCTCGTGGGAAAAAAACTGATCCTCCAATCAGAGACACAGTTGGGCATTCTTTTACATTAGTCTATCATAGCTATTTGAAAGGATCACTTTCTAACCAATAGGGCAGTTTGTAAATTAGGAATTTTTCGTTCGTTATTCAGGCTCTGAGCCTCAACGAGACAAACTACGGATATCTGTGCCCCGATGGTACAGCGAGAACCATGGGAGTCGGAAAGCCCTGCGTTTGGATAAGGAGACCCTGGCCCGTCGTCGTTGCCACTAGGTAGAAAATTTGCAGCTTGCTGCCACACTCTATTCACCAAGAGGTTCCATTAGACGAAATTGAATTTTCATTCGAGTCTATATACTCGCATTACAAATATGAAAATCAAGACGCATGAAAGACGTCGTGATGATATATTGATTTAAAAAATAACAATATCAATATTCGTCATGAAAAACAATTAACCATAATATAACACGATGTATGATACGATATAATGATTACACAACAAAATTATATCACTTGCTAACCGTATACCACAATACAGTTTGAAGATATTAACGTGTAATTTAAATATTCATCCGTATGATATAAATATCAATTTATGCAAAATGTCCGCAGATCCAATGCCGAACGCGTGGCCAAAGTCGTTGACTCGCTCAACGAACGACGTTTCACCTGGCAAAACGACGTTGCCCAATTGATGGAAAGTTATCGTGTGACTCCGGTAACGACGGAAACTTTACCGACGCCCGATGACTTTCTTCGAAGATGTAACGAAGCTTCTTTGTATTATTATTATTATTATCCGATTTTTATTGCTGCGGCCAACACACTTCCTCAGTTTGTACTATTATTGTTATTCTGAAGATTATTATTATTCGTCATTGGATCACAACCCAAACATTTCATCGATTAATTCAAATTCATCTTTAAACTTGCTTTCTTCTTTATCAAACAATCAATTTTTTTCACACAAACCTCGATGCCTGGTGATTTCTACTATTGTTCGTTGGATTAATGTTTTACATGAAGTTCCGGGTTTTGCGACGGCGAACACACGCGCGGGCTGCTCTCCGTCAAGGACGATCCGCTGGTGCGTCGCGTCGAATCGCGAGGATCGAAAGTGTCGAACGATGAAGAGTATCGCCCAGGCCTATGGTATTTGGCCCCCGATATCCTGTATCCAACAGTCGAACCGGACCGCTTGCCTGGACGCCGTTAGATACGGTAGATCCGATATATTTGTCGTGAAACCGGAAGAAGAAGTCGAGGCGAGATTGTGAGTGTTCACGTCGATAATTGGCTAGATCGAGGAACAAATCGTTCGTCGGGCTAGCTCAATTTTAACGAAGATAAATAGAACCTCGCGATGAATGTTCATTAGGAAGGGCTCGAAACCACTGCTCCGTGCGACAACGAACAAAAAGCAGGACATCAATGTCGTCGGGGCTCTGGTGAGAAACGACTCGCATTATCATACCCTGGAAGATCTCAGAGGAGCCAGAGCGTGTTTCACCGGCTATCGGAGCATTGGTAAGTCCCAATACGAATTTAGGATCAATTCAAACGAGCGTACATTTCAGTTGCTACGCTTTTGTCCCAATCTCTTATTTTCCAGACACCAAACTCTCTTTTAAGGAGGTTAGCCACAATCCAAGATTTGTGTATATATATATATATATATGTATATATGTATGTATGTATGTATGTATGTATATGTTATATATATATATATATATATATATATATATATATATATATATGTTATTATCTAGACCAGGGGTGATCAAGGCGTCGACCGCCGATTTTCTGTGAGAGCTTTGTAAAACTAGTTCAGACATTTTTCATTGAATGAATATGTTTGGGTTTTTGGGTTTGGATTGCCGGCGGTAGACTGCCAGGGATATTTTGAATTGTAGTGTGGGCCGCATACGTCAAAAGTTGCCCACCTCTGGTCTAGATTATACTAAGTCTTGACGATTTTTTTTAAATTTCACAAGCTTTCATTCAACTTGACTTTCTGTGAGATGCAAAACGAAAAATCGATATTTCACCCACTTCCAGACTACTTAGAGCTCTGAAATGTTGCAAACATGCATCTAAAAGGTGACGTTGCATAATTTAAAAAAAATATCCCTAAAATGTTTAACGTTTCATGTAAAATTAGCGATATCTAATGATCCATATAAAATCTCGATAACACATAGAAAAAATTGTATACAGCAATCGTCGTAAGTTCCATTCTAATTACAATCTCTATTATTTTAGTAGAAAATAATTTATATGTAAAAAAATATGTAAAAAACAAGCTTTTATTAAATGTACTAAAATGTAGAAAAATATTTTCGTTACCAAGTCACCTATATGTCACTATAAATAAAAGCTTGGGGCGCTGAAAATTTAGACACATAATCTTTAATTTACATAAATCCCTTAGTATATCAACTGTACTTAATTTACTGTGAAAAAACCTTATATTTCTTAAATAAAAATCCTGAAACTGAGTATGAACGCGTGACAATAGTTTTTCTAATTCCTATTGTGCCAAATTAAATACGGCTGTGAAACTGAGTTGAGAATTGAAATTTATCGAACATTCAAAACGTTGAGCGCTCCGAGCTTTTATTTTAACACAAATATAAATGACTTGGTGAAAAAAATTAATTTCTACTTTTTAGTATATTAAATAAAAGCTTGTTAAAAAAATGTGTATAATATAAATTTCACCACAAAACACCAGAGGTAAAAAAAATGTAACGTATGTAATTTTGCGTGCGGTTAGATGGGCAGGACGTTCACGCTACGAGTGATGCAATTTTTTGGCTATTTATCACCAAGTTAGACATTTCTAACGACTGATTAATGCAAATGAAACCTTTGTAAACATTTAGAGAAAAAAAAACCCTCTTGTCCATCGTAAATCATATATATTTAATGTTGAACCATCCAGGTTTGATAAAAGAATACGAATCTTGGCTAGTGAATGAAGAGCATTGCTACCCACCTCAATGTCCGCAAATTTGCCGTGTTTCGACAACACTCAATATTAATTCATGGTAATAATAAAAAATCTCATGACAAATATAAATAGGCATAATTATAAATGACTCAACATTTCGTTCAAAGTTGTATAAAAGATTCACTCATGCATTTTTTTCGTAATAACTTTCGATAATGTTATACTTTTTCACGTTGGTAGTAACATAAAAGTTTTTCTTATTCGCGTAATAAAAATATAAAACTGCATACCTTTGCCCTTTAATTATATATTATATGAAAAATTAGCCTCTACAGAATGAATATATACCTCAAAGGCATTTTCTTGAGGTTAATTGAAAACAAATTCACAAACCGTCATTTGAATCAACTTCGAATCAAACTTCTCTCCAGTGGCGGACTAGGGGGGGGGGGGGGGGGGGGCGTCGGCTCCGGGCCTCTGGTCCTGGGGGGCCTCCAAATCTCGGGCAGTAATTTTTAGTCAAATTCCAATCCAGACCGAAATATGTTCAGTAAGGCGCAGTTTGGTGTTGGAGGCCTCGTACGTATGCAAAATATAAACATAGATAGGTAGGTACTAATTCACCTGTTATCGGGTCATGATAGCAATTGTCAATATAGCATAAAGCTCTACCTACCTATAGGCAGCGCCATAAAAATGGTGGGCCCCGTCACTCTATGGTGGCTTTGGCGCGAAACATAAATACTAGATCCGAACAATAGAGAAATTTCTTAAAAAAAATTACATACAGACGTACTAAAGAAATTACATACATACGTATTAAAGAATAACAACAGGGGAAATCAACCAATCTGAACCTTACTGTCGTAAAATTACATTATAACTTGTAACTTGTTAAAAGCCAAAATAAAGATAGTAGCCGCCGCTGTTGCCAACTTGTTTTGTCATACCCACCATAAGCGGTTCTTCAAACCACCAGAAAACTTCTAATACCGCGCAGTGTTACTGCTTACTGTCTAGTAAATAAGCAACTACATGTGATTCACTTACATTAAAAAATTATTAAGTATTTCAAAACATACTTTTTCAAGCAAATTGAACTCGATTCAATTACTATACCCTGTGCTCTATATTCATTCAAATCTATATACAGCCAAAACATTATTCAGGGAATCCCCATGGCACTAGTAGGTATTTACAAGATCGTAGTGTTGCCTACACCATAGAAGTTCACACACTTTGTGTCAAAGGGCCTTGTCATAGCAAAATATAATGTATTATAAATTTGTTTACACGTTAGTGGTGGAACATCTTGCTCACCACTAACAAAAACCACCAGTCACTAAAAACAAATTTTATCCACTAAAAGGAATGTCTAAACAACCAGTTTACGTGAAAAATCCACTAAGTTAGCAATACTGTTAGCTGCTACGGACCCACGTTCTTACATACAGGTCTGGAAACGAAACCACATTTCAATGATGCCGTGAGGCACCGTTACAAGATCCACTTTTTATTCCGCTTGGCGCTACATGCGTCGCTCCTATAGGAGGATATCCCCCACCCACGGTCTTCTGTGATCTCACCCTACGCCCCCACTTATAATGTTCTCATGTGAACGATATTCTCGGTCTGTGTGTCATCTCATGCTCTCTAGGCATTTATTTCACGAACTCCAAAATTTAACAATTGATTGATTTTCGTATATAATCAAGTAAAAATACATCCCCGTATACTGCTAAGATTGCAAGCCAATTTACGGAACTTTTAACGAAAAATAACGACTCTAAAAATTGTCTCATTTATACGGCGCTTTATGGAGCTCACGCGCCGGCCACACTTCTATGTAATAATTTAAACACTAAAGAAACTCTGGATGCCAGATATAAACTGCTCACACGTGTAGAATATGGTAAAGATTTCGTAACGACAATAAAAACAGCCGGTCATCGAATGTTTAGAGAAAATCTTCAGGATTAAACTTAGAAAAATGTGACTAGCAGAAGAGTTTTCGTAGCTGCGACTTTTCAGAGAATGGGTCTATCAATCAGTTTAATCTTCAGTAAGCGTATTATTTGTTCATTTGGTTTTTTATTCGTATCCTCATCAAATCTTCGGGGGCAAGGTCGACGGCGCATGCGCCTCGATCTGAAGAGTGGGAGAGACAGACAGAAGATATTCTGTCCATGTTACACACGTACCCGTCAACACCAACGCCACATAGTGGCGAAAAATGTAAAAAAAAGTGAATCGGCTTACAATTAGCGCGCCTAACAAATCGTAGTCGTTTCCAAACCTGTATTATTATTAAATAAGACTTCAGTGAATCTCTGCCCTGTTTACCACTTATAATCCAATGCTTCTTGACTATCTGTGTGTCGGTCGCATCATGCGAGAGAAGTTTTTCTAAACTGAAATTTATTTTAAAAAATCGTCGATCTACGATGAACCAAGAACGTCTAGTCAATCTGTCCATTCTATCAATTGAAAGGAAAGTTTCAAGGGGAATAGATTTCAACGACGTTATTGAGAAATTCAGTTAAATGACAGCACGACAACATGTAAATTAGTTACAAAGCAAAAGCTTTGCTTTTAAGGCCTTAGGCCAAAGTAACGGATATAAAATCTTGCGCGAATTTAACAATTTTTTTTCGTATGAAAAAGTGATTCACTCATACAATTAATTACACATCTATTCAGTATGAATATCAAGCTGTTAGAATTTTCTTTTTTTTTTTCGATGTTCAAAATGGCCGACTACTAATATTATATTTTGTTGTATTTTTTTAGGCGCTCCGCGGCGTGACATTTAGCATCCACAATTTTTTACCTAAAGCAGAAAACAAATTTTCTCGTCTATCTATATTAGAATACGTAGACAAGTACGTGCAGAATTGAAAAAATATTGTTTTATTCAAAAGTTGTAGGTATTTGAACTTAAGAAATGAATTATCAGTGAAAAATATCAAAACTGCTCATAAAATGAAAAGTATTCGATTAATCAGAAATTCTATACGTACTTCTCTGTGAAATGCAATTAGGAACATAACTTTTAAATTTGAAGTAAATCGAGTGAAAATTGTTGCAGTTATTTGTCACGCCAATTGGAAAATAGCTGTTTCGAGAAGTTTTGAGTAGTCGGCCATTTTATGTATGGAAAAAAATTCTAGCAGCTTGATATTCATACTAAAAAGATGTGTAATTGATTTTATGAGTGAATCACTTTTTCATACGAAAAAAATGTTAAATTGGCACATGATTTTATACTCGTTACTGTGGCCTAAGGCCTTAAACATATAAGTACAATAAAAGTTACTTTCTTATTATAGTCTTCATTATTTCTTTGCACTCTACCTGCTAGGTGCTGTGCTGAATGCTAACCCGTATTCTAACTTTTTTACCCGTATCAT
>OZ023322.1:9646127-9941127 GCA_964007375.1 Ophion obscuratus
CTCTCTACGGGCCTTACGACTCTGCACGCGACATTATCTTTCCGGTTAGTATCGTGAAACATTTGGGAAATGTCATATCGAGGATGTTTTTAGCTCGATGGATCAAGTTAGGGAACACTCGCAGTCCAAGGGCATATCGAGATCCTCGAGTTCTCTTCTGAAGGTCTCGTTCTTCGTGCAACCGGAATTGATGGCGCCGCGATTGCACGAAGCCCACGGGAAAAAGCGCGTCTCGAAAGCGACGCGAGGTTCGCCCTCGATGCTCAAAGCTGCCACCCCTATCGAAGATTCTCCCGTTGATTTGACGAATTTTTGTAACTCGTCCTCGAGCAACGCGTCCGTCGTCACGGACGGACGAGGCTCTAGGCTCAATCGCTCGACGATTTTTCGCGCCGGTGCGTATGCGTAGATCGCCTCGTCCGGCTGCCCCGAGACGGAGCAACAGGAAGTCCCGTCCGCGAATATACCGCAGCCGATCACCGTACCAGTCGCGCTCATCGACGATCTCGCGGTCCTTTCTACTCGAGCGTCCCATGTCGAGATGCCGCAGGACAAACGGCCCCGACGGTCCCTCGCCAGGGCACCGTACACCCTCGGACCCGCGACATTGCTGTCTTTCTTTTCGAAGATAACGCCACGGACCAATGAACGAGAAATTAGTCAATGGATAGTCCGTTTCTTTGGCTTGCGCTTCCTTCGCAGAAAAAGTCTATTAGTTCACTCATAGGGTAGCAGGTTTTTTTTAACCAAAGAAAGAAGAAAAATATCGTTGACGCTTACGAATTTTGAGTACTGATAGAAAATCATTTTTTTTGTGATCAGATCAGTTCGAATAGCCGGTTTTTTTTTCAAATTAAATTTCGAATTTTCCTTACCCTCCGTGTTTGCACATTTATGAGGCTAAACAATGGGGGACGTTCGATAACCAAAAAGTGTTTTTTTTTGTAATTATCACTTGTTGATATTTGGAGGCTTTTTGGATTAATTATTGGGTGCGGTACAGAGGAAAAAAGTATTGTATAGAACAGTTGTGCAGAATCCTTATATTTATTATTATTTTTTCCGAAATTGAATCAGATTTACTGCTACTATTTGAAAAATCGATTTATAATGCGTTGAAAGGAAATTCGTGGAGTGACAAAAACATGATTTGAAAAAAAAAAAAAAAATCGTAACTATTTTTTTCAGTTTTCTTGAAAATGAAGACGATTAATTATTGTCGTCGTCATTATTGTTTTTATCATAATTTGAATTCTTAAGTGCATTCAATGCGTCAACTCCACGATGTTCTGAATAAGTCTGATTTTTTTAGCCAATTGGATGCCTTTTTTTAAAACAAAAAACCTTCAAACGGTAGATAAAGAATATTCTTGACCCATAGCGTACATGAAGGGTTAGGAGATCTTTTGTTAAATCTCTCTTTTTTCCTACCACTATATATATATATACACACACGAACTATTTCGTATATACAGGGTGTCCCATTTTAATCTTACACCTGAATTTTCCCGAAAAATATTGCTCGGACGAAATATTGTGTGGAACAAAACTTCTAGGGATTGAAGGGGGACGTTTGAAAAAAATTTATTTGAGGAGCCAAAATTCAAAATGGCGGCGTTACAAAGGCTGACATGTTTTTTTCAAACGGAAACATAACTTTTTTTATTGCCAAAAAATTTTTCAGCTGAAAACTAAAAACTTTTGTTGAAAATTTGTTTTGATAAAGTTCATAGTTTTCAAGTGAGAACATCATTTTCAATTATTTCAGATGTATCCAGGATTTTTGTGTGTGTGTGTGTGTGTGTGTGTGTGTGTGTGTGTGTGTGTGTGTGTGTGTGTGTGTGTGTTTTTCTACCCATCGTGATCAAAGTTCGTCAAGGATTTAAATAAACACGTTTTCGGGCCTGAAAATGGCACAAACGCTATTAAAATGGAAAAAAAACTATTTTTCATCGATTTTCCTCCAAAATTTTCTCATGAAATATCGTCCAAATTTGAAAACAAAAAATAAAAAAAAACCAAAATTTTCAACAAAAAAATTTGATTCTTTTTTTGTTCAAGTGGTCATACATGCGAAAATACAACATTGAGCGGCTTGCCGTGAGACATTTAGTCTAATTGTCCCTACCACCGGCATTTGCGTTAGCCAAAGCGTAGGAGGTTGCACGGCTGAGTCTGTTGCAGACCATTCGCGTTACCCAGAACTTGAAAACTATGAACTTTATCAAACGTTCTCACTTGAAAACTATGAACTTTATCAAACAATTTTTTCAACAAAAGTTTTTAGTTTCCAGCTGACAAATTTTTTGGCAATAAAACACAGTTATGTTTCCGTTTGAAAAAAACATGTCAGCCTTTGTAACGCCGCCATTTTGAATTTTGGCTCCTCAAATACATTTTTTTCAAACGTCCCCCTTCAATCCCTAGAAGTTTTGTTCCACACAATAGTTCGTCCGGGCAATATTTTTCGAGAAAATTCAGGTGTAAGATTAAAATGGGACACCCTGTATATTACACTGTTAGTCAAAAGTTTCCGGATACTTGGGATAATTGTAAAACTTTCGATCACTTTTGGATAATTGCAAAATATATTACAATAATATAATTTATTATACAGAGCTATATAATATCTTTGTAAAATAATAAATGAAATGAACTATATTATTCTAACATTATTTGGCAATTATTCGGTGTTCGAAAGTTTTCCAATTGCAAAATGGCCGGTAGTGTATGTATAATGTGTATACGAAATTATTTACACGAACCAAAAATATCAAACCACATACTACGTTGATTGCATTTTCGAAGTTCTCGGCCATTCTCGACTTCTCAAATTCTTCTTCGTCCCAATCGTCGGAACGAGACTCTTCTTCCGAGCCGTTTGCCAAATTTCGAACGCCAGTACCGACGATCAGTACGTGATCGGTATCTCGCAGGACTTTCTTAGCCAGGCTAATGGGATGTTTGACATTGTCGAGCCCACCCACCGATCCGGCATTCGAATCGCTCTCCATCATAGCCGCGTCCCGAATAATCGGCCAAGGCTCAGTAATCAATCGTTGGCTCTCCAATCGTCGAATCGCGAGCTCAGCGCAATCCGCACTCTCAGCTCCCTCGAGGTTTTATTAAAAGTTTTGAATGGCCACAAAAATAGTGATGAGATATGCAGTATGTGGTTTTACGTGTGCACGAGATTCCCCGAGTTAAGATCCATTTGGGTTTGTTGAGCGCGAGCAACTTTGGCTCGCACTAATCGGTCGTTATGAGTCACGCGGACCCAAAACGAATCCGCAGTGATCGGATAAACGAGCACACGCGCTACGATCACGCTACCTTCAGTAACTTCCTGTAAGCCTCGATCGCCGCCTCCTCCAGGACCTTAAGCACCCGGTCGATCTCCGATCTTGAGGACTCCGAATCGGCAGTTCCGTGGATTAAGATCGTAGGATCGGTTTTCAAAGGCCTCTCGAACCCTTCTTCCGCTCCGTCCGGCTTCGCAATATTTGTGCATACGGTTGTTAGCGGAGCAACTGCCAGCGCTTCGCGTGGACGTAAAACCTTCTCGATCCATGAACAATAGTCGCACATATCTGGCTCTGGTCGTCTAACCTTTTATGACGGACGGCTTGTGTACCAGCGTGAATGTCGACGATATTACGTAGAGAACAAGCGAAGATAGATTTCTTGTTTGACGCTTTTTTCACCTGTCGAAAATCGTGCAACCTCGAAATTGCAGCGTACATTTCGTTTATTTGTCTGTAGGAACGAACGCAGCATCTCCAGAAGGAACTCGGTAGACACTGGTTGCGAAAAAGTTACGCGGATGTGGTCGAGAGGTTGGCGATCCGTGAAAAGACGTACGATTATTGCAGCAGCGCGAATCGTCTCCCAGCGACGACGACGTATGGCACGCTCTCTACAATTTTCCTGACTACGATTTTCTCTGCATTTATCGTATGATTATGAATATATAATGAAACTTTTAAATAAAAATACTCATTCACACAGGACTATATGAGTGCAACATTTATTTACTTTCCGTTTTCGCACAATGCACCGAACGAATTGGACTAGAGTTATGTATATACGTAGATGTAGATAAATGCATACTCATATAAATAAATATATTACTTATATTAGTTGCAAGAAATAAGAAGACACCAGTATCCTGTACATATAGATTTTCGGTCAAAAATAAACTCCGTGGGCAAATTTGAAGGGTTAATAGAGCATTGCGATCACCACAGTTCTCTTCAATTTGAAGCATTAAACCGATTTCAAGGCCAACTCAACTTTAAAAACATGGCAACATCTACTTATGAAGGGATACTTCTGTCACATCCGAATGAGATGAGATCGTAAAGTATCGTTTTTCTCTTTGTTGCCTACATCTAACGGCTAGCGCAATAGCACGGGATAAGGGTAAAAGGAGGGAACTTTCGTGTGAGTACCGTGGCGTTACAGACTTCACGCGATGGGGTAGGTGGTTCAGGAATAAATCGACAGACTTGTGCACGATTGACACGATGTTGTTTATTATACGATACTAGAGGGGTTAAAGCGATTAGGGCGTCGATGAATGATACAGAAAAAAAGGTATAGTCAGCTTTCATTGGTTGGGAGTTCAGCGCTCGCTCGCTCGGTCACGTGAATGTTTGTTGTCGCTCGCAATAGAATGCCTTCGTTCTTGGCCCGATGCGCGTGCTGTACTGGTACAATCGCTGGTAAGACGCTCCCAAGACTTTACGCCGGTGCGTCTGTTTACTTCATGTGGTTACTACGAAAGGCACTACGCGTGAAATCAAACTATGAGCTGATGCGAGGGCGACGAACCTAAAATGATCTTTACGGACCGAGGATAGAAATTATTCGAGTGTGAAATTGAAGAACTTTTGAGATCCGAAAAATGAAGGCTGTTCGTACGAAGATTGATAGAAGACCGATTCGTATGGAAGTTAACTGGAGAGACTCGTTAGGCCGCTGGATTAAGACTACTTCGATTTTAGCGCACTGGCCCTTCTTGATCCGCATTCGATTTTCGATCGAGTGGAAGTCAATCTTTGGTTTCTTTTCTTAGAAATAATGGTGCTGATGGGAGGGAAAATTCGCTCTTATTCCATTTGTTAATCGTACGCGCATAAGGTATGCAGCAAATTTCGCCGCTGATACGTTCGCGATAACGCGGCGATTAGTTCGTTCGTTTGGCTCGGACGAGCTGGGTGTTTTCTGGTTTTTATCATAATCCGCTCATGCTTACGGGGTCGACTCCGATTATGTTTTTGTTGAAATTCAGGGGAGTACACCTCCGTGTGTTTCGATTTACTCCAGTTTAAGATTTTGTTGACGACTTTTCGTGAAATATGCGCCTAGGACCGTGTTCTTGTTAAAAACCAATGGGGTAGGAAAAGCCGATGGCTGAAGGTGCTGCTATCGTGCATATATCGCTGTTATCTGAATATGCGTGCGCACCGTACGTGCAATGTCCTTTTTTGTGCTGTTACGCGTCTTATTCATAGATTTATACATGTAATAAGCTTGCGACGGCAAATGAGGATCTGGGAATAACCGAGCGCAGAGTCTCCCCTCCAAATTCGCGAGGATGTAACACTACGGCTTTTGAGAAGAAAAAAAAACAATTACTTATCTTGGGATAACCGCGACATCCGTAAACATTCATAAAACGGGAAATAGCTCGAGGCGAACTAACGTGGCATTTTCGGAAGCAAATAATAACTTTTGCTAAATGAGAGTTTCAAAAATGTTTTCCTGCGTGATAATTATTTTACGTAATTTCTGAATTATGCTTGGACCCTTTGTTAATAAATAGCAATTAGATACAATAGATAACAGCAGACAGATAACTCTTTGATACCTGAAAATAGCCATCAATTGGATAACAGTTAGTGATATCTCACAGACATCCGTTCCCACCGCCAAAAGATATCATAAAAAGATAACTTGATGACAACATTAAACGGGATAAAAGACGTTTGAAAGTTGTCGAATAGTTATCTTACGGTAATGTTTTGAAGATAACCTGAAACCGGAAACTTATCGGGGTCAATTTGACATTCATGCTACCCGGGTATTAATACATATGTCAGATTCAAAGAGTTTCGCGACCGTTACTTGGCTGCGACAGTGGGGATGAAAAGCCGATGAGTTTTTGGCAAGACGCCAACCTCTAGCGAATAAAATTTGCCTGTAACAAAAACCTATCATTGGGCAACTTCCAACTCATAATATTGATGAAAAATATTTCTTTGCCGGAAAATCATATTATTAGTTATAATTTCTGCAATTAAATGTAGAAACATTGAAATTTTATGCAAGAAAAAATTAAGCAATAGGTATGACAACAGCGACGGTCTTTGCAATTAGTACGACTGACTATCGCTATGTACGTTTTAAACACCATTATCGATGTTCAAATAAAGAAGACAAGGGTCTTCTTGCAGCCAACCTCGATATATGTCGACTGCAGAATGCGTGACGAGCGCCTCGCCGGATTTCGCGGGAACTATGTTTCTCAAATATCGTGCAAGATTTGCTCGAAATTATCAATAATTACCTATGAAAATTGTAGACACCCACGGATTTCCTGAAATATGCGAAGGAATGAAATGATTGGGGTGCCGAAATATGTGTTTTTAATGTGGCAACGCAGTTCTGCTCACCTCCAAGTCGTGGCGTCAGCCAAATTTTTTATTTTTCATCATTCCAATTATGGGTTCAGCACGGTGAGACAATCTACTGTTTTTTTCGAAAGTTCGAGAAACTTGACGGGCAGACAGCCGCTTGTTTATCAAGTTGACGTCTTCTGCTCAAATTTCATGCAATTCTGAAAAGCCGTTACGGAAATCCGTGGGTATGTAAAATCATGTTCTGCTATACCCACGGCGATGGTGTGTAATTTCGTCTTAAGGGGTAAGGCCACTGTAACGGCCCAAAAAAAAAAGGTTTTTTCACTAATTTTTTGCTCCCGAAATTGAAGGTATTTGAAAAAAAAACTTTTAATGGTGTTATCGGGCATACATTAAACTTTATTATAAAATTTTTTTACAGTAAAAAAAAACAAAATGGCGGTTCCACAGCTATCTTCCCGGGACATGTTTTGCTTCCAGGGCTCCGCGGCACGCAGCACCACTGGTGCACTTTTGAATCTAGAACAAAAAAAAACCATTAATCTAGAGGGCTATAGCTAGAGAATGTCGATCGGATTTTAAAAAGTATCAATTTTTGTGGATTTGGCGTGCGTTTGAAAAAAAAAATTGATTTTTGACGAAAAAAAACGGCAAGTTTTTTGTTAATAAAAAATCAATAAATAAAGTTCTTGAAAATTCCGATCGACATTCTCAAGATAATGTAAATGTTCACATCTGGTTAAAATTTCAAGTAAAAAAAATGAAAATTGTTCGAGTTATGCTGCGTGCAATTTTGAAAAACCATGTTTCGAGAAAAACGCGTTTAAAGTTTTGCGAATAGTTTTTTATTGGAAAAAATTTTAAAAAGAAGTTAAAAAGGACCTTTTTTTTCTTATTCTAGAGGGTTTAAACTATTTTTTAAGCCAATAAAAAAAAATCGATTTTTCAAAAAATTTACAGTGGCCTTACCCCTTAAGGGAGCGTACGCATTTGTGAACGCCGATTGACTAAATTGGGAAATTTGGCGTTACGTAATTTTACGTGAAGGCAAATTTCCCTATTTTTGACCCTATTCCGTAACGGATGCTTTGTCGACAATAATCGTGATTTTTTTTCGTCGACATAACTAATTATGAAAGGATCAGGTTTATACTCATTTTATGAAGTATATATATTCATCTACTTTTAAGAAAAAATGTATAAAAGGTCGTGGCGCACTCCGCGAGGAGCAAGTTCTGCCCGGAGTATGTCCGAAACGTCGGATTATACCGGGCATACCCGAGTCGAAATTTTCAGCCTATTTTGCCCCTCTAGATCCTCACAGTGGTAGGAAATAAAGGCAGTAAATCAGCTTCGTATTCAATATAAAATGAGCTCCTACTTAGGGCCTAGAACAGGAACAAATTTCCCTTTTCTCCACTTGCAGGCACTAAGGAGGACGTCGATTGGCACACGTATACACGCACACGCATACACTCTATTACGCATATAGATACATATGCCTGAATACGCGCATGCGTAGACACACGCACTAAGCATACACCAACACACGTATACTAGTACCTATACGTATGCATGCGTGCTTGCTATAGGGATCCGCGTATACATGCATACGTGAGGGCAATTCCTATAAAAAATATTGTAACTGTTTGCCAAGATCCATTTCTTCCACTTTGGAGAGTTGCTGGAGCTGCAGAGGCAAGTTTGAAGCAAATGCGAACGGTTCACTGGGTGGAGGTAATGGAAAGGCCATTGGAAAAGTACGCCTCTACGTCGAACGCGCGGTCCTACCTAGTGATGATTACTGAAAACTATCAGACCCCCTCTTTCGAATGCGACCATCCCCACCCTCGTTTCGTCGAAACAGCCAATTGTGCGATAGGTCCAAACGCAATCAAATGAGGAGCTGCAACGACTTCAACTAGGTTAGGTAGGAGTATAAGGGCCTATGCAGGGAGTAAGCAGCAAAGGAAGAGCATGTTAGGAGCCCATAGTAGGACTTCTAGCAGTAAACAGACTCAAGTGAGGCTGACATAGGATCAAAGGCCTTTAAAATAGGCTGAAAATTTCGACTCGGGTAGCTTGATGACATTTGAGCCCCAACACTGGATTTCTAAATGGCATGTGCGTTGGCGTCGTTCGCTATTGCACACGGTCAAGAACGACGATTTTTTGTCGTTAAGGCATTTTTACATTTGATTTCATCTTTATCACGTAACCATGCGTCGTACGCGCAGCTTACAGCAATAAGTTCACTAGCTCTGACCGGAAATAAGATGAAATGGAGAACAATTTTCATTGGATCATTGAAGTAATGTCCGATAGATGCTCCGAAATGCATTCGAAACGTCGATTTCATCTTTGCTTGGTTTGTACCAGCTGTTAGATGTTCGAGCTGCGGGTCAATGATGCACCTTGCCCGTCTCCGGAATCATTGACATGATCGAAGATGAAATCAACAAATGTCATTACGAGGACGGTCGAACGACGTTGTCAGTTACGCGGCAACGTGAAGGGCAATGATCATTCCGTCTTTATCACGTAAACAATGCGTCGTACCCGCAGCTTGCAGCGGTGCCTGAATTGTTCATTAGCTCTGTCCGGAAGTAAGATACAATCGGGAACCATATTCAATGGATCATTTCCCCTGAAGTAGAAGAGCTCGTCGTTTCACAATTACATTCTCTATGGGACGACGTAGGAGTTTTGGAATCAAATTTTGAAAAAATGCCACTCTTTCAAAGAAATGCATCGATTTTTTGCCCAAAAAATACGCAGTAAATTGTTTACTATATAAAAAAAGTTTACATGTTATCAAAAAATGGTTACGTACTCCCATAGAGAATGTAATTGTGACGCTACTATCAAAATTTCAAATCGATCCATGCAAAGGTGTCGAGTATTCCGGCCTCCCAGTTTGAAAAACACGTTTTTCAAGATGGGCTCTGTCGCGGCTATTTTGTATGGAATTATAATAATTTTTGAAAATACTTTACCATGTGTGAAATCAACCCTTTCAAAAGGAATTCTATTCCTTTTTTCATATTCCCAAAATAAATTGTCAAAGTTGGGCCTTATTTTCTGCCGCTAGAGTGGTGTTACCCCTTAAGAAAAACCGCAAACAGAGTCGCAACGCTTTGGGATTTCCAGAATCAATCCGTATCGGGACGTAAACAATCGTTTCTGAGGCGGTGCAGAAGATCTTCTCATTTTATTTCAATCCTCAAAAAACGTCTTATCGATTTTCGTCTGCCGGAACCGGCTGATTTCGTCTCCCGTAATGAGGAAATGCAAAGCTTCTCCTTATATTTCCTAACCCAGCTCAAACACACTTTGAGTTATTCGTACAGAAAAATTTATTTTTGGAGATCAACCCGATTATGATACTAAACGGAATGGTCGAATGAGAAATGGAATCCCGAATCCATCCAATTCTCGAAAATGTAGCGTCAAATTATTGAGAGTTTGTTAATAAAAATAGACGTATTGATTTTTTTTAATATGCAAGAAAAATCACTCGGTATATCGAAATTTGATAATCATTGACAATTCTTTGGTTTTGTTAATGTTTATTTCTCAAGCAAGCAAAAAGAACAAGCGCTCTAATTGGATAATCGCGGCAAAGTTCGTAAATTTCATTAATTGCGGCGCTTTACACTTTGACACGCAATACGCCGAGCGTATTGCGATACCGATAGCAAACGATAAGTGAAACGTCAAGTAGTGTGACATGAGTCTCGAACCAAATAGGTTGACAGGCAACGTAGCGAATGATTCGCTAAACGTCTGATCATGCGCGCTGGCATCTGTCAAACCTATCCTGGATCATCCTGTATATAACGACATCTTGAATAACCACGAATTCCCAGAGGAGTGGAAAGAATACGTAATGTTTTTTATCCCAAAATCCACGGCTAACAAGTTCAGGCATATTTCTTTAGCGCCTTGTTCACTAAAGGTTCTAGAGAAAATGATCAATAATCGGCTCTGTTGGTGGCTAAAAAGTAACCGGCTTTTGGCAGGGTCGGAGTTTAGATTCAGAAGGCAAAGATACTGCATAGACAATCTGGCAATTTTGCTTTCAGAAATCCAAAATGCATACAAATAATCGATTAATTAGTGTTTTCTTGGACGTAAAGGGGGCCGATGACAACGCCCTCTCGGATATTCTCATAGCCCCACTTCGAGAAATTAATAGACCGGAAAATCTGTTAAATATTATTTATAAACTAACTTCTGAGAAGAGACTCACTGTGCGCGGTAATGGCGGTAATAGTACGTATACAACTTTTAGGAGACTACCGCAGGGGAGCTCCTGGAGTCCTTTGTTATACAGCCTGTATTCATCCAGGTTATAAAAAAAGGTAATGAACAACTGTGGAATTCTGTAGTTCGCGGATGATATTGCCGTCTATTTGAGTGCAAATGCAATTCAGGAAAGGTTACAAACGGTTGAGAGAGCTATTACCGGCACAGGCGAATGTTTGGACACGAGTGGTCTAACTATGGAGCCCTCTAAGTGTAACCTAATGACTTTTTGCAAGGATAAGTTTACCTCGCTAAATCATCTTGGCATCACCATCGAGGGCACAAGAATCGAGACCCTACTGGAGGTGAAATTCCTAGGAGTAACCATTCAATACAACGTGAAGTGGAACAACCATATTGATTACGTGACCCAGGCGTGTCAGAGTAGCTTAAAGATTATTAATTGTTTACGCCATTCATGCTGGGACGCGGACCCAACGGTTCTAATGAACCTGTACAGGACACTGATCAAATCCAGGATCGAATACGCGGGGTTCATCGTCGACCCAAAGGGACAGAAACTTCTTGTGAAACTAGACCGTATACAGTTTAACGCTATTAGATCAGCCGTCGGGTGTAGAACCTCGACGCCCACTAATGTGATCCATGCCGAGGCGCGAGAACCGCCTTTGATAGCACGAAAAAGATATCCGTGCTGAAAATTCCTTATGGAAGTCACATCTATCACCAGACACCCGCTTTTAGCGGTATTGCGGAAGGCAGTGGACTTTTTCAAGGACCCTTTGAGGGTGACTAGCGCGGCTAAATCTACGTTACTTTCCTTAAGGGGTAACACCACTGTGAGAACAAAGAATCAAAGTATTTTTTATGAGAGAAACAATAAGTAAGAATAGCAAAAGATTTTATTTAACAATTAAAATATTGTACTTTTTCTATTAATAAATATAACTGATGAACAGGTGATCATGCATTTTCATTTTGATAGTTTGAGTTACTTGATAACCGGAGGAAGTATAATTTAAGCAAACAAAAGGTATGAATTCATGTTTTATCTATATTTTTTATTTCATATAATTTCCGAGATTTTCCCGTGATCATAATTAAAATGATGAAATATTCGGAAAAATTCGAAAAAAATTGAAGAAATACGGAGAAACTCGGATGTTTGCGTAAAAATAATTGTCCGCAAAACTCCGAATTCTTCATATTTGTTGCAATTCATAGAAAAATTCGGAAAAATTTTCCGGAAACAATCGAAGTTTTTCGAAAAAAAATTTGCACTAGGGCTCCTTTTTCCGCATATATCCTTCGATGAAGGATTGAGGAGCCAGGGCTCCTCGGCCCCGGAGCGCGAGTTTCTGGCTAACTTTGGGGAACAGATTCACAGCGCAAACACTGAAATGTTCTTTACAGATGGGTCCAGGATGGGCGAGAGAAATTATGTCGGACATGCTATGTACAGAGTTAAAAATAAGACACCCAGAATGCATATATCTGACCCGAACACATCCATTTTCTCTGCGGAGGCTATGGCAATCTTAGAGGCTCTACAAACAGCTAAAAACTCAAATATCGCTAAAGCGTACATATTGAGCGATTCTCGTAGTGTTCTCATGGTCTGCGAGTCATGCTGTTCGAGTACTAAAACGTCGTGTTTGATTTATCAAATTGAGGAGCTAACCTATAAGCTCTCTCAAGAACAGGTGGACATAAGTTTTTTCTGGATCCTAGCCGATGTAAGGGTCGTTTTCACCGAAATTTCCGATGTTGCAGCGAAGAATGCGATAAAGGAAGGTACTGATTCTCTGCTTCTTGTGTCACATTCCGATTTTTACCACAAGTATAAAATGTCTATGAGGAAGGAGCAAAAAGACTGGTATATGCATTCTCGAGATACCAACGGAAAAGTATACTTTGAAGAGTTTTTCGAATATGATGCTTCTCCGTGGTATGAAAAAATCAAGTTGAACCGTAAAGAAATAGTATCCCTAAATAGAATAAGATATAATCATAGTTCCCTAAACTACAGTTTGCTAAGATACCCCAAATCATATTTTCTGGCAATGTTCGCTTATAGGTCGCATCTCGGGAAATACTAGTATCCGAGTTGATGAAAATTAAGATATTTCCGCCGTACTCTATCGCTGCAGTAATGGCAACCAGGACCAAAAGAGCTATTCTCACGTTATCGAGTTTTATAAACCGAGTGGATCTAAGGATTTGATTCCCTATTATATTTGTAAGAAACCATTACTGCTCCTAAAAGTATATCTTTGTTATGTTTATTATAAGTTTTTAGAATGGAAAAAGGAAAAGAAATGTATACTCCTGTATCACTTGTTAGTCGGTAAGGGTCGCCCTCTTTCCGGCGGGGCTGCATTAGCCCAGTGTAGATGGAGCTCAAAGCCCTTAAAAATAAAAAAAATTAATTAAAAAAATGTTCGCGGGACTCTCAAAGTCGTTCACGGGAACCTCGGATTAGTCGATAGAAGTCGTTAAGGCTACCCTCGAAGTCGTTCGCGGGACCCTCGGCGTACCCGCTAGATTTTGTTGAGGGTACTCGCGAAATCCTTCGTGGGCTCGATTTTGGAATAGTAGTAACTTTTAGGAACGACAACTAATTTGTAACTTGCACATTCTTCTTGTCAAACGCATAAGCGCTTTCGCACACTGCATTCGATGTCGTTTTGTCAACTTTATTGAGGCATTTTCATGCCTTTAAGGTAGTACTAGCGGATTGACTAGTCGACAGAAAATCTATAAATTATTGAATCTGAAAAAAGCAAAATATAATGTATTTGGGTATAGTAATAAACATGATACAGAAAATAATTATTTGAGAAGTGCATGTAATAACTGTATGTGTTATAGTTTGGTAAGTGAAGTAAAATCGCAATCAGATTTGACTTGAGTTGTCACAGGCCGCCATTTCATAATTCTGGCAATATCCGTGGCAACGCTGTATTCAGGTGCTTTCGATACATGTCAAGCATGTGTTTGTTTACCGTATGTGTAATCGTGTGTTGTAGTGTATGTGTAATGCGGTAAGCGAACGCAAAAATGAGTCGATTGAATCGATGATATCTCCTCGAAATGTCCCGTAACCTATATTTATTATGGAGCATACGTGACCGCGACAATTTTCGTGTTATTCGTCGCTTTTCGCATAGCTCTGATCTGACCGGCAAATATTATTATTTCCGTTCCAAAGTTCGATCCGCACGGATTCCCTATATGGTGCGGGTTAAATGCGTTGATTTCGTGAATTAATTTCTATTGTATTTAGCCGGTAAGGCCTGCAGAGTTTTCGCGGATGTCATTTTTTATGTTTCTACTACAGCATAAAAAAAATCAACTTTTTTTCTAATGAGGAGGTTCGCGCACGTACTACCTTAAGCGGATATCTTTCGGATATATCGGTTTGATAACTTTACACTAAAGTACCGACGACCGAAAAAAGTTAATCTCTGGTTCTCAAGCAGTCATTAGTGATACTATTTGTAATTCAAACCGGCATCTTTTTGGACAATCAAAGTTATCCATATCCATTTCGGGATACCTTTAAGATACCATTTAGATAACATTTTGCTACCTGGATTGCCTTCAAAATACGTTTGCCTTGCACTAAATTCCGTTGTTTCCGAATGGTACCGTCCCAGTCACAAATGGCACCAACACTTATCATGATATCACAGAAATTTACACTAAACTACACGCCTGGTAATTCTCTGACACTTATTCGGCTAAAAAGTCGAAATTTTCGCTTGAAAAAAATTATGTGATGTTGGTACAAAATCACTAATATTCCAAAGTTATGGTCTTGCCAGATGTCCGACCTTACGATATAACGTTTTACATCTGACAATTTCAACCATAACCTCCTGGTGGAGCCATCTTTTGTCAAACGGCGGAGACTTATTTGTACTTCCAATATTTTACTGTGCGTGTGAATGTGAAATCTTTATTATATTCAGTCGCCGCATACTTGTTTAGTCACTGAAGTGAACCGATAAAAGAAACCGATAGAATCTCATAGATTCTGATGGTCTTGAAGTTTGCATCGTTGGAACACAACGAGAATTGTTTTTTAAAATTATTTTTATTTACAGTATCATTCAAAATAATTATTTTTAATTTGGGAAAAATCCTGAAACGCGACGTGAAATCTTTTCTTTATTTTCGTTTTAACTGAAACGTTTCTTTTATTTGCTAAAAATCCTGGATGGAGGTGAATAATTAAATTTTTTTTTTTTATCATCTCAAGTATTTTTGTTTAATTTGGGAAAAGTCCTAAATAACGTTCGAGTTGTTGTCACAGCCTAAAGCTGCCAAAAATTTAGATGTTAGAATGTTAAAGATAAAAAACAAATTTCCGTTGCATTTCAACGATGCAGCCTTCATAATTGTATTGTGCAGACAAGTTTATCCCATGAGAATGGAATTCTACGTCGAGCTAAAGTCTTTTAAAGTGAAATTTACATCTGTCACATCCGGAAGGGATGAGAGCATAATATTTTCGTTTCCCTCTTTGTTGCCTACGCCTAGCGCAATAGCACGTGATGAAGGTAAAAAAGGGTAGTGCGTGGGAAAGAATAGAATTAACGAATCGACGCAAGGTTTCGGTACTGAGGAATAATTCGACAGAATTGGTGTACGATTGAAACTACGTCATTTATTATAAGATTACTAGACGGTTTGAAACGATCAGGCCTACGATGAATGATACAAAAAGGAAAGGTAAAGTTAGCGTACATTGGTTGTGTTTGACGCTCAGGCGCTCGCTCGCTCGCTCGCGTGGATGTTTGGTGTCGCTCGCGTTACAAGGGCCTTCGCTCTTTTGGCCTGGTGCGCTCGCAGGTACAATCGCCGGTACGGCGCTCGCAGGATTTTACGCTGGTCGTATGTATACTCGATGTGTTTACTACGACGGGCACTGCGCGTGGATAGAAATATGAACTAGATATAAACTAGAAATTATACAAGTGTAAAATATAAAACTACTGTGACTCGAAAAAAGAAGACTGCACGTATGAAGGTTAATTGAAGATATTCGTTCGGCTTCTGAATTAAGATTCGATAGAAGAAGTTGATTCGATACTGGTTGATGGAAGACTGAGCTCTGAATGTGATGAAGATTTTCGGCAGACTGGGATTGAGACTTGATAGAAAAACTTGAGTCGATGGTAGTTCACGGGAGACTGCTTCGACCTTTCGCACACTGACGCTTCTTGGTTCGCATGCGAATTTTTCGAGGAAGTGGGAGACAATCTTTGGTTTCTCTTCTTACAAGGAACATCCCTCGGGTGTTCGCCACCGATTTTGTTGAAATTCATATATGTGATAGAGCATCGAAAACTTTGAGACACGTATTTTTTTTATCTGCAAAAAAACGAATTTAAGAGGGGTACCGTCCCTCGAAGAAAGGCGTGTCGAGGGGTGATTTTGCAGTTTCACCCAGAAGCAATCCACCCATCTGAATGAAACAAAAACGAAAATTCTTCTAATGAAACGCGATGAAAATTCCCACCCCTAACCTAAACCTAACCACCCCTAACATAAATTTGTTCATCACCGTCGTGTTTTCTGTGTTTAACATGTATCCGCGGATTCAAAATATTCTCCTGCGTTTTAAAATTATTACGTTTTTAAATTTTTACATTTTAAGGCTAAACTATTCCTTCCAATTGCTTTTCGTTTGAAGTTTCGCAACAGGTTTCACAAATTTCGTTAAAGCTGCTTTCATTTCATCGGTAATATAAATTTTATGTTTGTGTGTGCAGGCATATTCGTTTTGAGCTTTAGGAGCGGTACTTTGGGAGTGGGGACGTGGGGCTACCCCTTACTCATAAGACTCATATTTTCATAATGTCATAATTATATTTTCGTACCGAAATGTTTCTTCCTCTAATTCAAAAGTTTTGATGCAAAGATGCAATGCAGTAACAAAAATATATTAACGATACTAGTGATAAAATTCAAATAGTATATATAAATATATTTGGTTTATTCGTTTTTTTTATTCCGCGTAAAAAAAATCATATGCAGATAAATGTTTAGGCTTCGATTCTTAAATGCGTCATTATCCATAATGCTCCCGTTTGGAAATCTTTTATCTCTGTGTATGAAGTTATACAATCAACGAACAGACCGATGTTTATTCGCCTACGTATCAAACTTTCTCGACTAACTGCAATAATTAATTCTTCCAGCGCGAATATTCTTATCGCGTCATGACGCGATAACGATATTGGTGCAAAATTTTTATTCTACGCAGAATTTTTACACTGCGCAAATATTAAACTGCAAGCTATTGTCATCTTGAACTACAAGACATTAATCATACATTACCCGATAATGTGTTTACATTTTCGGGTAATGTGTGATTAGCCTCTGACAGTTCAAGTTGTCAATAGCTTGCAGTTTTATCGTTTGCTTTATAAGACGGTTAGCATTCGGATTTTTCTATTTCACGTTAAAGTGAGCCACAAACAGTATACTGTGTGTTGGAAAATAAAAATTTCATCAGCCATGAAAGTCAACCCAATAAACGTTATCAAACTTCTACTAGCTACATTTGAAGCTATGGATATTTCACAAACGCCGGTTAACAACGCGGAAATTGAACTTGCGGACAGATTTGAACAAATTTTGATCAGTTCCGTGCAAGACTATAATGGAGTTGAAATGATAGAGGAAGAAACGCTCGGTTTTCAAGAACCATTTAAACAGTACGAAGCCAATGCTGAAGAAGATACCGTATGGAAAAAGGATACTGGTGATAGTGATTCTGACGCCTGTTCCAGTGTTGATGAGCTGAACTACGATTACAAAAAAAGCAGTTCAATACTGGAGGTCTGGTAAGACAAAAAACTATAGCCGCAAAACCATCCAACAGAAATACAGATCTGTCAAGTCTGAAAGACAATTGCGGCGCTGGGCACATCAGCTGAATAAAGGCGGTACTTATAAAGAAAAACTAGCGCTAATACCTGAATATACATTGAAGAATATGAAAACTGCTCTAGATGCTGGTGTCATTGTACATGATAATGATCTTCAGGAGTGGGCGCTACAAGCCCAAAAGGAGATAGGTTTCAATTATGTGCGATTTAAAGCCTCTCATAATTGGCTATGGAATTTTAAAAAACAGCATCGCATTGTATCCAGAAAGATCAATAAATTTGTAATGCGCAAAACTACGGGAGAAGAAGAACTTCTACGGAAAAATGCAGAAAAATTTGTCGCCGATGTTGCACCACTGATAAAAAAGTATGGAACGGGAAATGTGTATAATTCGGATCGAAGCGGTTTTCATGTGGAAATTCATTCGTCGCGAACTCTTGCAACGGAAGGAGAAAAGACAGTTGAATGCGTTGTACAGTCAGTTTCTTCAATAACTCACAGCTATACGATTCAGCCTACTATAAGCGCTGAGGGGAAATTACTTTCTCCACTTTTCATCGTTTTAAAGGAGACGAAGGGTGAATTCGGACCACGAGTAGAGAAAGCGCTATTTCAAGCAGAATACGTCTCTGTATTAGGATCCAAATCTGGAAAACTTACTTCTGGTATGTATGCTCACATATTATAATGAATGATTTTCTTTTTTAATATGGAATGTAATTGACGTCAACATTAGTATTTTTTAAATATATTGAATGGGCTTTGTGTTAATAGAGCATTTCAAAACCTGGTTGGAAAAGGTTTTCTTTCCTAACGTCGGGAAACATAGCGTATTATTGATAGACTCCTGGAGTGGATACTGCCCTAAGGTTGTTCATGAAGCGACACCTCGTGATAAGAAGATAATCCCAATGATTATTCCAAAAGGTACAACTGAAAAGATTCAGCCGCTCGATGTATTTGGATTCAGAGTGTGGAAAAATGTCGTCCGACATTTTTCAGACAGTGTAGTATTATTAAAATCTGATATGAATTTGCACTTGAGGAATAATATAATTAAACTGCAATCATTTACACACAATCAACTCTCATCACCGCGGTATTCTAATCTTTTTAAATATTCACGGTATAAAAGTAATTATATATCTAAAAAACCAGAAGATTTTAAAAATCTTGCTACTTTTGGTTTTGGTGAATCGAACAGACATTGTAAAATACCCGGTTGCAATAATTTGGCCATTATCAGATGTGCATGGTGCAAAAAGTCGTTGTGTTTAAAGCATTTTTTGACGACTATCATTATTGCAGGAATTATGAGCTATGATTGTTGATAGTTATCATATGAAAAAAAAGTATATGTCACTAGGAAATGATTTGACGTCATATGACTGCGATACTTTTCATAAGTACTATTAATTAAATCAGCTGATATGATTCCCAAATAAAATATGTCAAAATATATTAAAAATATGTCCGTTAACCTACTGTAAAACCCTCAGTTGCATTAATATGTTTAATTAAATAAACGGTAAAATAATAAAAATATACATTCCTCCATAAAACTACGTCGCTGGCTAAATTATCGCTTGATTCAGGCGCATCATCGTTCCGAAATATACGAAGTGAGCCTCATAACTTATTCTGGAAATTATTATAATTAATGATATAGTAGAGGTGTATGTTTATTCCTATGGAGATGCTTAATGGACGTGCATATTAAAATCGGAAGCGTTTCGACACGAAAATGTGAGTCTTATGAGTAAGGAGTAGCCCCACGTCCCCACTCCCAAAGTACCGCTCCTAAAGCTCAAAACGAATATGCCTGCACGCACAAACATAAAATTGATATTACCGATGAAACGAAAGGGGGTGTTTACCCCCTAATTTAATGTTTTCTCAACATTTTCATAGTGAATTTTTCATCGCTTTTCATTAGAAGAATTTTTGTTTTTGTCTCATTGAGATCGGTGGATTGCTTCTGGGTGAAACTGCAAAATCACCCCTCGACACGCCTTTCTTTGAGGGGCGGTTTCCCCCCTTAAATCCGTTTTTCCGCAGATAAAAAAAATACGTGTCTCAAAGTTTTCGATGCTCTATCACATATATGAGTTTCAACAAAATTGGAGGCGGACACCTGAGGGATGTTCCTTGGTAGAAATAATGACGCTGATGGAAGGGGCAATTTCGCTTCGTTAACGGAATGCGCATGAGGTGTGTAGCCGAAATTTGCACTAAGTCTTTCGCGATAGCGCGGCGACCGTTTGATTCGGACGGCCGGAATGCTTTCATTCTCCGCTCTGGTTACCGGGTCGAATCATGCAGACTTCTCTTGGTCTCCATGCAGATGGCTAGCGTAAAGTTTTTGGAGTGAGTTCCTGTTCGATTTTTGAGCTGCGGCTTTTCGTGGAATATTTGCCTGAGATCGTGTTCTTGTTGAAAACCAATATGATAGGAAAAGTCAATGACTGTGGCGGTGGTGCTATCGTGTATATATCGCTGTGATTTGAATATGCTCGCGGAACGTACGCAAGTTCCGTTTAATGCTGTTACGCGTCTTATTCTTAGATTTATACATTTAATACGCTTATGACGGCAAATGAGGATAATATGGGAATAATCGAGACAAGAAACCTAAATGAGATAAGGGACATTCGCTAAGATGTAACACCTCCCCGGTTGAAGATTAAGAGTCCCGCTCAATTATTATGAATGTTCTAACGGTTATCTCAATATCGTCATCAGCGTATTCTTGAACGGTTGCGGTGTCGGAGGTACAATTTTTAAATTAGAGTACCATGTAGACTATAGAAAAAGGAAAGTATGTGTGTGATATTATTGTATATATGACCTTTGCATGAGAATGTTTTTGGTTATTGTATATCTAGATCTTCGAATGAGGGGTTCTTCTTTGTTCTCCGTTTTTTTTTAAATAATGATATATATCTTCTTTTATTTTGACATGAAATGTATGTGTACTTATTTTCTTCTTTTTATTTTGCGTTATGCATAGGTACTGTTTTATTTACTTTTGCCTAACTTACTTGACGAGGCTAAAAGAACGATGACAAAAAATAAATTATTAGTAGATCAGAATTATCGTAAGTGTCCTCGTGCAAATGTAAGGGAAGGAATGCGGTTTGGGGGATTGGTTGTTTTCTGGATAATTGGAGATGACAGGGTACAGATCATGTGTTGCAGCGTTGATATTGGCCCTCTGGATCAGCTGGAGGGGCCGACACGGGTTGATGAAGTTCTTGACCAGTCACTGCATCCGTTGACGTTTGCTTCTTGGGTTATTTAGCCAGGTGCATCAGGCGGTATGAAACCGAGTCCTATACTGCACCGACGAGGTAGATCGACCAGCCGTACGCAGACTGTTGGCTGTTTGAATGGATCACCGTATCTACGAGGAACTTGATCGCTCGCACGACGAATGATATTCGGGTGGTACCAGCGCTTGCTGTACCGAATTAAGTGGATTTTTTTTCCAGGTGCGATTCCAGGTGGAGTCCGCTTGGTGTTATACATTGTTGTTGTCTAGGAGATTTCACAACTTCCCCCCTTGATTGACAGTGTTTTGATCACTGATGCCCCGTCCCATATTGTTTACGACAGCGGGTTTCTCCACGGGAAATATTACGCGTTCTCGTACGTTGCTGATATATTCTGTGGAATAGATCCCACATGATGCTGGTGATCCTGGGTTGGTATATCACCGAGTAGACTTCGTCGTCCATTTCATGGTTGCAGGTGGTGTGGCTTCGACCGGAACAGGGATGAACTTGTATCAGGTGTCTCCGAAGAGGTAAAAGGGGGGAAGTGAGGAATTGCAGGTTGTTTGAGTTTTTTGTTGTAATGTATGCGTTCGAGGAATAAGGAGATATATGTCGCTCCCACAAGTGACAGGCAATTGATCGTAAAATTCTTTGAACCTGGTCAGATTTATTTGTACTCTTATACATTGAATAACATGTACTCTTTCGCCAGTAAGTACCGCCATATAACTCGGCTTCTTTGCTTAATTGTAGACAATTTGTCCGAGGCTTGGATCGCTAATAACAAATTATTTTGCAGCTATTGGCGCTCTTTGCTACACTGTTGCGTATGCATATCGTAATATAATGGTTCTCTAATGTAATATAACAACTAAGTGTATGAATTTCGAATTCATGTAGGTGATTTTATCTAGGTTCGCGACTGGAAATCTTTGTCGAATTGTGAAACAGTTAGTTCGGCGAGTTTTGGATATACACAAGTTCGAATGTTCTGCACTAAGATACTGTAACTAAAAATTTGATCTGTTTTTCTTATTGCGAGTGCAAAGGTGATATCGTTAGATGTTACTGAAAAGGCTGATTACGGCCATCTGAAAAACAGGGTAATTATTATGATTATTCATTTTATTAGGATTAAAATCGGTTTTTGAGACACGTTTGTGCCCTTCAAGGTCATACGGTTTGCCCGTTCGGTCGGTGAAATGAACCGGATTATCGTTTCGAAAATGGAACACTGTTTGGTGTAGACGCAATTAGCCATTTTTAATTCTGATATTTTTCTTTCCTCCGCTAGAGGATCCGCGTTTTCGGAGGGATGTGAATCGACAGAGTTGGAATCTGAATTTGTCGAATTATCGGAATTAGGATCGTTGGAGTTGTTGGAGCGAGGGATCGGAAGTACTTTGCACTGGTCATGGCCCTCAGCTGATTTCGGGGCAAGGACCTCTGCTTGTCGCCCAGTGCGTATGGGTCTTGCTATCTCGGCCTCCGTCGGGGCGTCACTACTCTCTGCGTAATCTATGGGGTTACAAATTCGACGTGTAAGGTGTCGAGTTTCGGAGTGCGCGTCTACGCGTTCGGCTGCAGGCGCGTTGGCCTTGACGGTAGCGCAGTTGCCGCATGATTCGTGCACTTGCTCTATATCGCTTTTCGCTTGAGAGCGAGTGACGATGTTTATATTTTTCTCACGCGGGTCGGGGTGGATATCTTCTTGAACGGTAAAGGTCGTTGGATTGTTGTTTTCGGCATTGCTTGTATTAAATCTTGTAACGTGATTTTCGAATTTTCGATTATATGCGATGTTGACTTAGAGGTGACGATAGAATTTACGTTTTGATTTTGCTTTTGTTCATTTTTAAATTTTTTATTTGCTTTTGAGATTGGACTTTGAGTCAAGTTTTGTTTCATTTTTAGGCCTTCTCCTTCGTTTTAGTTTTGGATTGTTCTAGACTTTTCTTTGTCGTTTTGATTTTAAATTGTTTTGGATTTTTCTTTTTCGATTTAGGTTTTATTCGTTTTTGATTTTGCTTTTTCTTTCTCGTTTCGATTTTGATTTGGTTTTGATTAAAGTTTTTCGTGTTGGTTTTGTTTTAGGTTTTGTTCAATTTTTTCCTTTCGTTTGTTTTTGTGATTGTTTTTTCCTCGCTACTGGATTTTTTTATTTCCCTAGCTCGTCGCTCTCCTTGGAGTGATGGCAAGGTTTTGTTTCGGCGTTGTTTCCCGAAGTTTTTAGATTGGCCACTTTCGGGCTCTGAATTAGCGTAGTTTTCATGCAATCTACGATTGCAATAAAAGGATCACCTGGAATTGGACTGGAATTTGAGATCGTCATGGAATCTGATTTTAGATTAGAGGAACTGGATTGGATTCGCAGATTGTCATGCAATCTGATTTTGTTTTTTGTTTGGGATCGCAGATTGTCCTGCAATCTGATTTTGTTTTTAGCTTGGAAACGGAGATTGTCGTGCAATCTGATTTTGTTTTTTGTTTGGTTTTACACGATGTCGAATTCCTGTAGGTTTATGAGCGACACTATCAGTCATACGGCGTCATCTGTGGGATTGAAAACCTTCAAATGGGCCTTTCCGTCGATGTTCGTTACCGGGCAGTCGTCGGCGTAAACACCCTTACAGATTTTTAAAGGCGGGATATACCCTTCCTTTAAAGTGCGGTTTTTAACTCTCATGTGGAAAGAGATTTCGAACGCGCGGGGATTTCTCAGTACTACCTCGTCGGGTTCCTTTGTTTGTTCGAACGGACATGCCTTGCAAAGGACATTTATCGGCTGTGTGACCTGAGTTTTTACACAATTGGCAGTTTGTGACGTGGGAATTCTGGTCGGTGTAACACCTGTCAGCGGTGTGACCGAGTTTTTTTGCAAATCTGGCAAATAATCGAGCCTTGCTCGTTTGTTTTTTTTCTGCACTCGTTGGCACTGTGGCCTTGACCTTTGCAAATTTGGCATGTAAGGGTCGCGAATCGACAGGTTTCGGTAGTGTGATTGCCTTTGTTGCACACGTTACAACATTTTACGGATCTTGACGGGACAAACGCTTCGATTATATCCCTTGTCTTTTTGTCATTGGCCGTTTGAAACATATTACCGAGTTCTCCCAATAATTGTATTCCTGATTTATTTGGTGTATATATTTTTTTTTGAGGAATTTGTGCAGTGCTTCTATCATTTTGAATTTGGTCCCATGGATTGCTTCTCTAATTTTATTTTTCAATTTGTATCTAATTAATTATGTATAATTAATTAGAGGAAGCATATCTCTGCATCCACGCACCCGGTTATGAATTCTGATAAAGGGATATTTTGTCCGTCGAATTCGGGGACGCAGTGTAGGCGTCTCTTACAAGGAAAGGTCGCGGTACCTATCTCCGAGAATTTTCAACCGATGAGGATGTAAATATGCATACATATATGGGTGAACAAGGAGGGGCAACGAATTTTTTGGTTTTCCGATATCTCTTAACTAAGGAGTTGAAACTGCCATTTATTTTTTTTAGACAAAAGTATCGAGTAATCAGCTATCCTTTTGCCATTCCGAGTTAAATTCACGTCAATATAAGTTTGTTCTATGATGCGATTGCATATTCGTAAATTCCCCTCCCCGCCCCCTCCATCCAACCGTCCCCCCCTCGAAAGGTAAACGTTCAAAATTTCTCACGGTGCGGCATGGACAAAGATTCGTAGAAATAAAAATGGGCTACAATGAAAGCTCAATCAGTAAAAATAGTCGAAACAAATTTTCTCGATTTGGCGGAATGCCTTCTTAAGGGGTCAACGAACTGTTAAAAACTTTGTTCTTTTAATCAAAACATTTTAATCAGCTTAAAACGCTGCATCTTGTTTGCAAAGGCCAAACCAATGAACGAAAGTAATAATTGGGGTAAAGAGAGACTACGGTGCAAAGAGCGGCTACCCCGAGATAACCTTGAAATCGCCTTATTATGGATTGATAAAACTTTTAATAAGAGCGCGTGTTGTTATCTTTTTCGCTATACGAATGTACGTGTGCTGATAAATTGCGTATATAAATTCAGCAACGCTCATTATTGCGGCAGTTTACGATGAAGAAGCCAGTTGTACTTTTTGAGTTCTGAATACAAAAAAATGTACGTTAATCCCGTCAACATTATTCAACTTTTATCCATAGCGATAAGTGCTATGAATTTGTCTGCAACTCCAGTCACCGATCGGGAAAAACAGTTCAGTAAGGACCTGGAAAATAATCATAGAAGCGATGGATCAATCTATGGAAATGGAGTTCGAAACCGGTTTGGATTTTCTGTCACCAAACGAAATTCATGAAGTTGCCACAATAGAAGATAACAGTAGAGGAGATTGACACTTACAATAATACCTGGATCCCGAAGTTGATGAAAATGTATGTACGAAAGATGTAGAAGAATTAAATTACGAATACAAGACAAGAGCTGTGGATTACTGGAAATCCGGGAGAGACGGGAATAGAAAAATATCAGCTGTTCAAACGAAATTCAGAAAAGGCAAATCAGTGCGGCAGTTACGCCGATGGGCCCATAGTATAAACAAGGGTGGCACCCACAAAGAAAAGTTAACAAAAATAGCGCACTACACGTTAAACAATTTCATCGACGCTTTGGACAAAAAGCTGCCCGTCCATTATATAGATCTTCGACGATGGGCCTTACGTGCACGAGAAATTTTAGAAATGCCAGCCCTAGATTTTAAGGCATCCGCTTCTTGGGTGAAAACATTTAAAAAACAACATGGAATTGTGTCAAGGAAGATTACTAAATTTGTAACAAACCAACAGTTATTAAATACTGATACACTTCAAGACAAAGCTGAACAATTCATAGAAACGATGAAAGTCAACATGGCCAACGTTGGCGCTGAAAGCACATTTAATTCTGATAAAAGTGGATTCAGTTTAGAGCTACATACAGGCCGCACATTGGCGAAAGAAGGGCAGAAATCCGTTGAGACAGTAGTGCAATCGAAAACATCAACAACACACAGTTATACTATACAGCCTTTGATTTCCGCGCGTGGCAAGCTTTTGGCACCTATGTTGATCTTTTAAACGAACCTACTGGCAAATTTGATCCTCGAGTGGAACAAACTATGTTCAGAGCCGAAAATATATTTCTATTGGCTTCGAAATCTGAAAAATTAACGACTAATCACTTCAAGCGTTAGTTTCAAGAGATATATATTCCTAACACCGGTCCAAAATCGATAATACTTCTGCATGGATTCTTGGAGCGGTCAATGTGCAGGTGCATTTAAAGAAATAGATATGCAAGAAAAGGATATTAAAGTTTTCACCATTCCAGCAGGTAAATATATTTTACCAGTATGATTAATTCTGTAGACAATTAGTTCACAACATAATTAGCAATTCTTGCAGGTACAACGGGAATGATCCAACCCCTTAATGTTTATGGCCGTCGTGTATGGAAAAACTTCGTCAAACACTTTTCTGACATAGTAATATTATACAATTATGACGTCAATCTGCACTTGAGAGACAATATTGTTAAGTTACAATCTCTTACACACAATCAGTTTTCTTTTCCACGGTTTACAAAGCTCTTTAAATATCCATGGTACAAAAGCGGTTACGAACAAGAGCGACCACGGAACTTCGAAAATCCCGTAGAATTTTGCTTTTCACAAAATGCAGTGGCAAGCGATATGTGCGGCGAAGCAGCTATTGTCACTTGTGCGTGGTGCAAGAAATCTTTTTGTTTCAAATGCTTTTACCATGACTATCATTATTGTAATACGTATAATCCATAAAGAAGTACAGTTGAAACGGTTATAAAATAAGTAAGCGCAAATAAATGTCCGATTAAATTGTAATCTCGAAACAATAACAATACAGTAAAGTACAATAATCATACAGTTGCTTCGCGAAACATGAAACTAGTCCGTGATTGCGAACCTTACGTGTGTCCGTATTAGCTGATATTTTTCCATTCCCGTCTGCGCCGGATCTCCAGTAATCCACAGCTCTTGTCTTGTATTCGTAACTTAATTCTTCTACATCTTTCGTACATACATTTTCATCAACTTCGGGATCAAGGTATCGTAGTACGTGTCAATCTTCTACACTGTTTTCTTCTATTGTGGCAGCTCCATGAATTTCGTTTGGTGATAGAAAATCCAAACCGGTTTCGAATTCCATTTCCATAGGTTGAACCATCGCTTCTATGATTATATTTTCTAGGTCCTTACTGAACTGTTATTCCCGATCAGTGACTGGAGTTGGAGACAAATTCATAGCACTTATCACTATGGATAAAAGTTGAATAATGTTGACGGGATTAACGAAATTTTTTTTTGTATTTAGAACTCAAAAAGTACAACTGGCTTCTTCATCGTAAACTGCCGCAATAATGAATGTTGCTGAATTTATATACGCAATTTATCAGCACACGTACACTCGTGTAGCGAAAAAGATAACAACACGCGCTCTTATTAAACGTTTTATCAATCCATAATAAGGTGATCTCAAGGTTATCTCGGGGTAGCCACTCTTTGCACGATAGTCTCTCTTTACCCCAAGTATTATTTCGTTCATCGGTTTGGCCTTTGCAAACAAGATGCAGCGTTTTGCATCACTTCGTTCACGAGTTGCAGCGGAAACCCAAAAACGCCGTAATGTCTGCAGATAGTGTTCCCGATACGGTGAGAGGAGTAGAATTTTATTTTAATACAATTGTAATTCAGTTGCTTTCTGAACCACAAAGTTAATCGAATTGCAAAAACCTTACCCATTTCTGTGCCCGTATCAGCGGAAAACGGAAGAGTGATTTTCATTAGTTAATGACGAATTATTGCAATTAACCATTAACATCTGTTGTTATATTCGCCATTATCATCATAAACGGCTAGTAGTCGAAAAATCCAACATTTCTTTCCGTTAAACTTTTTTGTATCTCAGCCCGTTCAAAAGTTATGGAAAGAAAAAAAATGTTAACGGTGCGTTGACCCCTTAAGAAGACATTCCGCCAAATGGAGAAAATTTGTTTTGACTATTTTTACTGATTAAAGTTTCATTGTAACCCATTTTTATTGGTTACAAGGGGGGCTGTTGGGTGGAGGGGGCGGGGAGGGGAATTTACGAATATGCAATCGCATCATAGAACAAACTTATATTGACGTGGATTTAACCCGGAATGGCAAAAGGGTAGCTGATTATTCGATGCTTTTATCTAAAAAAATTAAAGGGCAGTTTTAACCCCTTAATTAAGAGATATCGGAAAACCAAAAAATTAGTCGCCCCTCCTTGTTCAGCTATATATGTATGCAAATTTACATCCCAATCGGTAAAAAATTCTCGGAGATAGGTATGAAAAAATGGCATTTTTGCAATAAATATGAAATTTGTTGTTATCTGCATCGTTCTCATTTCCAATGTATAGTATACGGAGAAATAAATGTTGTTGCAATTTGATTTTTTATCATATCTCGTATCGTTAAAGAGGTATCGACGAAAAAAGAAAATCATCCCTATTTTTAAGGGTGCGATTCACCCCTTAAATATTGGGTTCCGCAGATATAAAAAAAAATACGTATCGCTTATTTTTATCTGCTCTACAAACTTGACAAATTTCATCGAAATCGGAGGGGGACACCTCGCGACCTTTCCTTGTTAGGGATATTAACTGATTTTTTTCTAACGTCATTTTTTGTGGGTTTGTTTTCGATTTTTGTAATTTCTTCATCGATCGCTTAGAAGGTTCCAAACGAGGTAACAAATTCGATGTATCAATTTCCGAATCACTCATGGACGTTGGGTTAATTAGACCATTCCTTTTTTAAAATCCCGGACGAGCCCCCAAAAATGAATATGTCACATCCCCACGGGATGAGAGCATAATATTTTTGTTTCCCTCTTTGTTGCCCACGCCTAGCGCAATAGCACGAAAAGAGGGTAGAAAGGGGTAGTGCGTGGGCAAGAGTAGAATTAAGGAATTGACACGATATTTCGGCATTGAGGGATAATTGGACAGACTTGGTATACGATTGATACTATGTTCTTTATTATAAGATTACTAGACGGTTTGAAGCCATCAGGCCTACGATGAATGATACAAAAAGAAAAGGTAAAATTAGCTTACATTGGTTGTGTTTGACGCTCGGGCGCTCGCTCGCAGAGTTGCCAGACGTGTAGTGAGCGAAACCGCCGCCAGACGCCGCTTGTGTAGCCCAAAAACCGCGGGACTTTACGAAGCCCAAATAGCGCGGTAAAAGCACGCATATAGCCCAAATTCGTGGTTTTGGTAGGTCATGAAGGAAAAGCACCGATATAAGTTAAAAATTGAATTATTTCTTTAATTATTTTAGAATCAAACATAATCAAATATCTGTATTTTGTAGCAGGCTAAAACAATCACACAAATAAACAAATACTTATTTCTTGAGATTACACCAGTACAAAAATCACCCAGTTTCAATCACAGTCTCATATATGATATATGAATAAGAATATTAAAGTAAATATCTTTACGTTCTCTCGAAATCTAAATCAACTATCTCCATCAGAGAAACATAAAATTCATTTAGCAGGTCCTCTGCATTCGAAATTTCAATCTCTGGTACATCAATATTCTTTGGCACATTCTCTTGGGCAAGGACAGGGTCGGAGTTCGGATCATCCGGATTCAAGTTGAACTCAGCTTCTCTGGTCAGCTGAGAAGAGGGCGCGGGGGTATATGAGAATATCGGGCTGAAGGAAAATGCTTTTCTATGTTGGTCGTTCGTTAAGTATTTTTATTTTATGATACGTAATTAATAAACAGTTTTTTTTTTACATTTGAAGTTTACTTTTCCTCCAATTCATAATCATAAATTTTAAATTCGTGTTGTCAGTAACCATGGATTCAAGCGGGACAATAATAGGCTTTTTTTAATTTGGGCCGTGACATGGCCTCCCAAGATATCCCAAATCGCGGTTTATAGCCCAATCTGGCAACCAGGGAGATTAGAGTAAAGGAGTGGATACTCCATAGGAGATAAGCAGCGAAAGACGGCCCCAAAATCCCGACTTTTAAGTGACCGCAAGGGGCGCTGCGAACGCAATTCCCCGATGTATAGTAATACTTGTAGCTAAAGGTTCTCGGCATGCGCATTAGAGGAAAGTTGTCAAAATCGAGGTTTGCGTCTTTTCGGTCATTTTCCTTTTACCTTGATGTTACTTGAATGATCCCCGATTTCTTGAGAGTGAAAAGTTTTGAAAAAGTGTGTGTCGTAAAAAGTTCTCATTTTTACGAAAGGAGATAGGCGGTTGAAGAAGGTATGTTTTTATTATTTATTAATTTAACTATTAAAGAACATAAAATATCACCGACGAAATTCTAAGCCCACAAGAACAAGTAGGACCAATTTGTGTCAATGCTTATTGAATTATTTTGCAGTGATAAGTTTGAAAGAGAATGTTCTTGTGAGATCGAAGTTTCTTCGGTGATTTTTCAAATATTGAAAAGAATTTTCGAAACATTTTTTTCATTTCAATCACAAAAAGAAGCATGGGAATGCGAACAATATCCATTTTTGCAGTACCTAAGGTAAGATATCTTGAAACTCAACTAGGGTAGTAGGTTCATCAATTTTTACCAGTTACATTTATAGCTTTAAAACAATTTTTTGAATCAGTGCAACACGCGACTCCATGAATGGAGCAAGGCTCTTGGTTTCGCAATGGAAAACCCCACTTTGTTTGTGAGCGTCACTTTGCAGACAAATATATTAAAAAGAGTGATGATTTCATAATCAATGGAACAAAGCAATCGATACCACAAGATCACTGGACGCTCTTGGACGACGCTTGATGATGCGGATGACTTCGCCCTCTGTGAAACTCAACTCGTTTAGAAACTGGGTCTTCTACGGATACAGCAACGCTTCCATGATGTCCTCCTAATTTTGTCATCATCGTTTTCTTTGGTATTGCATGATATTTGCAAACTTGTACTATACTAACAATTAGTTTTTTTTTCTTTTCACGAGCGTTCCGTTATATTTTTCGTTTATTATAAAACACAAAAACGATACGTGTTCCGTAGTTGACGGAGCTAATGTGCGGAACTCTGGTTGTAGAAAGTGAGATAATGAGAATGAAAAATGTAAGATTGTTGCATCGCTGAAAAAAATGCACAGAGTCAGATTAAGCTTCAATGCATGACGTACTGGAGGATTTGCAATGTTTTCCATTTTTATTGTTCCAATAATGTTAAGAGCGATGCTGGAAGCGTTCACGCGTGCGATTAGCAACGGCAGACGGAAGTGTTACAATGAAAAGTAATCAATATAATTTTGAATAATAAATTTAAATATGGTTCACTGCGAATGAATTAAATAAACAACCTGTACTGTTAACAAGGCGCATTTTGCTGTACATTATGTCTGTGTAATAATAAATAACTCTCACAATAAGTAATAATAATAATCACAAATATTCTATTGTACGAGCGTAATTTTTTAAATAATAAGTTATCACAATTACACCCATTGTTACTTTGTCTATAATCTTCTATCGAATTTGAAAACGATTCACCGAACGGTACAATAAATATTTCGTTCTCAAATTATACACATTTAATATTGCCCTTTATAAAACATTAATAACTATACACAAAACTTATTTAAAATGTGAGTTTTTATTTATAATTTTTTTACACATCACATAATACTTGAATTTCGAGCATGGATTCAATCCACAGACAACCATGTATAAGTAGCCGACGGAAAGCTAAGCAAGAGAGTATATCTATATATAAGGGAAAGCCGATTGCAACGCCACCTACAACTCTTATTTTCTTTGATTTTGGAGCCGCATCTCGCTAGCACAGTGTCCACTCCTTTACTCTAGTCTCCCTGCTGGCAACTCTGCCCGCTCGCTCGCTCGCGTGGATGTATGTTGCCGCTCGCGTTACAAGGGCCTCCGCTCTTGGCCTAGTGCGCTCGCTGGTACAATCGCAGGTACGGCGCTAGCAGGATTTTACGCTGGTCGTATCTTCTGGAATATCTTCTAATATTATTCCTGCTGCTTCTTCGACAACACGTGATCTCTCTTCGGCTGGGTTTCCTTTTTTGGCCTTATAAAACGAATCGCTCAAAATTTTTGCACCTGAATTCGTTAAGCAAATAAATGTACCAAGACGTTGTCGTTCGAATATTATGATATGATCACGGTACTTGTTGATTAAGTACTTTTTTATGGTACGGATGTCCAGTTCTTCAGCACCATCGATTTGGTCGATTATGTCGGAAAGTTTGAATTGGCAATCATCATCATTCGTTAGCATGTAACTGTATATTGCGTCAACAACTTCGTCGATGTTTTCACAACTGCGTCCTCTTTTTACTCCCCTTTTCGGTTCAGCCATTAAACGAAGCCAGCATTTTTGATGGTATCTTGCACCCTCACCGACATCATCAGAAACTTCTCGTATACGCGCAATAACCGACTGTGATAATTCATCATTTCGATGCTTTAATATCGAAAACAAAGATTTCTTCGCGGCTGAAAATGACTTCACCGTACTTATTCGTATTCGTTGCTTGAAGCGTACGCGTTGGTTCATTTCTCGGATGTTTTCCGGGATCTTTTCAGTGCAAATGAAGCACGTATTTTGAAAATCGAATTCCTCTTCTTCTGCTGAGGGTAAAGGTGTCGACGATTGCGATGACGATGAAGAGTTCGACGACAGTGTTCGCCGTACAACAGCTGCTGCAGCTCTCTCATCTCCATACTGTATTTGACACGAAGAATGCACCCTAATACAAAAATGAATAACAATAAATTTTAATATATCTATATTAGATGAAATGTAATTAAATGTAATTTTTGAACGCGGATTTTAATATTAAACTACTTTCGTGGGAGAGTCAGTTTTTGAGGATGCTTTGTCCCTACCGCCTCAGCCAAAAATTGTATCTGATTGAAATTTTCCTAATTTCGTGATAGAATTAAAATGTGAAAAAATTCTGGAACATTTGGCATTCTATAAGCAACAATTATCAATAATAATATTGCCCAAAAGTTATTAACAAATTGTTGACACAAATAATTATTGAACAATTACTCCATAAGTTCTTTTTTTCTTGAACAAATCGAATGCGTTAATTTTTCATAACGCATACGATTTATTTCAGAATTTTCTCTCTATTTTAAAATATTTAAAAAAGTATTCTAAATATAAACCAAAAATTACCAATTTTGTATATACTTTTGTACACAAGTTTATCGCTGGCTTTGGAAATTTTCGAAAGCACTGAGCTAAAAAATACATAAATACATACAAAAAAGTACATACAAAAATACATAAATAAATTTGAAATTAAAAAATTCAAAACGGGAATTTGAAAATAGAGAGAAAATTCTGCAAAAATTCATATGCATTCAGAAAAATTGAGGCATTCGATTTATTTAAGAAAAAAAGAACTCATGGACTAATTGTTGAATAATTATTTGTTAATACAATTTATTAAAAACTTTTAGGCAATATTATTATTGATAATTGTTGTTTATGGCATGCCAAATGTTGCTGAATTTTTCTACATTTTTATTGTATCACGAAGTACGAAAATTTCAATCAGATACAATTTTTGGTTGCGACGCAATATGGGCAAAGCATCCTTATATTCGATATACGTTTGTTAAGAAAAATGAATACCAGGAGTAAACACCTACTGGAAGTGATATTATTATTGTGAAATTTTGTAATTCTGAAAAATATTTTTTATAACGGTAAAAAAATAATGAATATTACCTTAAACTTGATAGAGGTGTTAACATGCGCTCATGTTCCTTATCTCCCCTTATTACACTGGCTTTTATAAGCGTTTGAATCCGTTTTTTTTGCACCGTAATCACTTCTCCTTTACTTAACGTTTTGCTGCATATAAAACAATCTTCCATTTTCACTTCGTGCAGCAGTAAAACATTTTAAAACATAGAAAATATTCGATTTTTAATCCTCACTGCGTAAAAGCCAAGAATACACTGAACGACTGAAGAACGCTTATGCTCACTTTCACAGGTACGAGAGTCGAGGAACAGATGTTCCTTACCCACACCAATGCACGCAACCGTGTGTCTGTGAATACGCGTTGCGACAATGGCGCGGATTTCGCTCGGTAAAGTAATATATAACTCCGAAGATATTGGTATTAGAAAAAAAAGTTATAGGAAAAAGTTGTTCATAATTAAAGGATCTACAACTTTGATAAACAGTAAAATTTCATAAAATTGATCGGTTGGGGAGAAAATGGCGAAAAATGAAAAATAGGGAGAAAAAAAGTAAAATTTTTGCCTTTCGGAAGTAATAAATTGAAACGTATTGATGACAAAAAAAAAGTTTCAGATTAAAAAGTTAGTAAATTTAATTTAGAAGAGAGAAGGTCTCTACAATTTTTGGCCTAACACTAACCGTTCTCGAGATATCGAATTAAACGCGTTTTCATCGAAATGACCTTGAGCTGACCTCCGGAGAACGCCTCAAATTGGAATGTATGCTCAGAAAACACCCCCCTATCGATCCTTCATAATCCCCAAACTACATAATTTTGTGTTTATTTTTTCCATTGTGAGCCGTAATTTGACTGGACTATTAGTCATCGATATCTCAGGAACTAATGGTCGTACCAGAATTCGACCGGGAGTTTTGGAAACGTGAATATATACTCTACAAGCTCCGAATATTATTGTAGTGAATTTAATTTTTTTATTTTTGCCATCAGTCTAAAAAAGTACAAAAAAACTATGTTTTCTTGATTTTTATAAAATCCACCGCTACTTTGCATATATTGCGATAAACACTAATGTTTATGGACGGTCATTCAGCTCAATATGTCCCCAAGAGCCATGCAAAATTCCGAACTGATCCGTTCATCGGTCTTTCTTCCCCGATTGCGAAATTTGAAAAAAAATTAAAGGAGCAAGTTTCCTCTTTTTCAGACATCATTTCATGATTATTAGGAGGAAAAAAAAACTTTTCATTACTTTTCGTACAATTGGGTATTGAGTACGCATTAAATGTTGGAAAAAAAACTTGAAACCCATATTGACTAAAAAATATGGAAAAAAAAAATTTTTAATGAAAAAAAGTCAATTTTGATTTTTTTGAATGTTGATTTTTTATTCAAATCAACATTGTACCGCCAGCATTAGAATTACCCAAAGCGTACCACTCTCGCAACTTGAGCTTCAGTTAAATATCATCTCACCATGATTACTCAAGAATATGAGTTTTCGTATCATAATCAATACAATTTACAGATACTAAATATTCTTTCTTCGACAGTTTTGAAACGTCTAAACAGTCAAAACTACTACTCATTTTCCTATGATTCGATGATATGAAAACACAGTTTTGATAATCCGTGTCGATAATCCGTGTGTAAAACAAAGCTTGAACAAATTCATTTATTAAGTAATCATGGTGAAACGACATTCATCGGAAGCTGAAGTTGCTAGAGTGGGGTCTCTTATTGAGGAAGGACACACGTATCGTGTCATCGATATCAGCAAACCGGAGAATACAGTCGTCGATCAGGCCAAGGTCGAAACCGTGTGACTACACCTCGCGAGGATCGGGCAATGATTCGACGCACTCGACAAGAGCCATTTATTCAAGCAAATGTCATTGCTCGTGACTACGCAAATCAACCGCAACAACAACCACAACGACAACAGCGGCGAGCAAAGCAACAACGGCGGAACATCTCGGCTCAAATGGTCATCAACCGTTTTCGGGTCCGGATTAAGAGCGAGGCGTCCCGCCCGTATACCAATGTTGAGCCACAGACATCGCCGAGCTCGACTGACGTACGCTCACCAACATCGTCAGTTGACCATCAGACAGTGGAACAACGTCTTATTCACCGATGAGTCCCGATTTAGTCTGCACAGTGACGACAGACGGCCACGAGTTTTGCGTCGTCTCGGAGAACGCTTTACCGAAAACTGCCTACGTCCGGTGGTGGCGTTTAACGGAGGATCAGTGATGGTGTGAGGTGGTATATCGCGATTTTCGCGAACTCCTCTCGTCATCGTCCGTCAAAATTTAAATGCCGCACGGTACATTGAGCATCAACCGTGAGAATTCAACTCTCACGGTTCGCGCGAGACCGCGGCGAACATTCGACTCGTCAACAAATTCATCGGTATACCCGGACCCCGAACGCTGCACATTCCAAGCGACGAAGGGTTCGATAAACGTAGATGGATGTATTTGACGTGCCAGAAAAATACAGGGAGGAGGGCATCCAAAATAATAGCGTTGGCTGGAAAGGATTACGGCGGAGATTCGTCCAGCCATCGGGCCACGGCTCTTCATTCTCGGAATTCGCGCCGTTATAGTCGAATCTTACGAAAGAATTCACAGGTAAATCCGACTGACCTGACAAGCGATCACTTCTTTTCTCGTTTCGTTTCAAATTTTCTGAATCTTCACCAAATCTTTCTCGGCAATTAAACTCAAGACCCCAGGCTACAAAAATCGTATTTTTGAATTTTCACGAATTTCACGAACATTCGACATATTGAACTGTAACAAAACCACGAGCTGAGATCGAGGGGGGAAGGAAATTGTTCGTTTTACCGGCTCTGATCGAACGTGCAATGATGGAAAACTCCGAAACGCCTCGTGATCAAAATACGAAAGCTTTATTAGAGATGAATGTTATTTTCGTTTTTATAGAATCGAATGGGTTCCAAGCATCTTGTCGATGTTTGGTGAACATCACCACCTTGTACTTCTTGTTAAAAAAAACGCGCTGGAACAGGGCGCATCATTGAACAATAACATATAAATATATATGTGTGTGTGTGTATACCTATGTACATGTATATTTTATTGCGGAAGAATTATTCGGTCGTAATTTGGTCATTCAGCCTCCTTGTCGACTGTCAAAAAATTTGTTCGTAAAAGAGCACCGTCACGGAACGATAAACATCAGAGAATTAAGAATCAAAGAATCACATGCACCGAACAGAATTTCGGCATTTAGTAGCAGAGAATATCGCGGTAATTGTGCTCGTGGTTATCGAGTCCCGTGAACGTCAACTCAATCAGGCGTCGATCCGTCGTACCGTAGAAACTCGAACTGTCGAACGACACGCTGTACACCGGGCTCGACCTTCTGCCTACGTTGCTCAAGAAATATAACTGGAAGAGAAAAGCAACTTGTCGTTAGGCGCTGATCACATAGGAGGCGACATGCCACACGCTGGTGACGTGTTCGGAATTTTTCTGAATAACCGTCGACGTGTTTACCTGTACGTAATTCGTCATCCTTTGATCCCATAAGACGGCCTTGCAATTGTACTGTGTCCCTGTTACGATGGTGTAACGATAGTCCGTGCACAGTGAATAGAGCGCGGCGTCCGTGGGGTCCGACCAAGAAGCGACGCAGGTCCCCGTCCTGTGGGAAAAAACTCGTTAGCTCGCCATCAAAGTTTAGCATTTCCCAAACGAAGACGCGAATTTCTAGCGATGCTTTTTTCTTTACCAAACGTTAATTACGTAATGTGTACTTTTGAGTATCCTCAAAGACTTGCGATAGCAGGAAACGCTATTTGCAATGGCAACAGGAAAAATTCAGTCATTCCCACCTCATATCCCATTTCCGGACGTAGGTATCATAGCCACAAGTCAGCAATATATTGGGATCCTCCCACGACATGTCGAAGACACCAGCGCCCCGTTTCCATGGATGTGTCATTGAAATTGATTCACTGTAACTGCAAAGGACGAATGGATAAGACAGAAGATGTGCGAGGGAAGTCATGGAAAAAGTTTGCAGGAAAAACCAACCATTCCAAGTCAAATATCTTCAAGGGTGGTACGAGGTTGTGACCGGAAGAGCCTACAGCGAACTTTCCATTCACATGATCCGCTGCAATGGACCAAATCCGGTCCCGGACGTCGATTGTTGCGTGAGACACGCTGGAGACTTCCTTTCGCGATTGAGTCCAAAACTGCGAGAAAATTTCAATCACGTTTTTTTCGAATAATCCAGAATTGCTTTAAGGTGGAAATGCAACAGATTCCTCACCTTGACTGTGCCATCGCTGGAACCGGAAATAATCATGCCGCCAAGTTCGTCAACGGCATTGACGTTGCCGGAATGAGCGTTGGCGATGCGCAAATCGGAGCTAGTGTCGTTGCTAGATGTTCTGGCCCAAAGAGTTATGCCTCCGTCCCTGTGGCCGCTTATGATATAATCGTCGCGCACGACGAACTTAGATATGTCACTATTTATTTCATTCCTATTGAATATTTTATCATCTTGGTTGAGAACACGGCACGAGTGTCTGGGGCGCTTGCGACAAAAGCCGGACAATTGATTGCCGCCACTCCACCAGAGCGTTTCCCTCGTCAAGCGTATCCATGGCATTGCCTTCTCCTCCCACGAGTAGAGAATCTTCTGCTCGTACCTGCCTCTCTGCCAATTCTCTGAGACATGCCACCTCGTGCGGAGGTCGAGCAAAGCGTTGCATCTGAAGACACATCAAGTCTGGAGTCAAGTTTCCCGTTCGAATGCTCCAAATTCAATTTTCAACTGTGACAAATTTTTGCAGAGTAGCGTGATAGGGATTCTCGCGACTATTTTTGACATTATGTTGGAACCTTGAATTTTGTTTGTTTATTTCTCTGCTGTAGTAAGTTTTTAACCAAATACGACAAAAATGTGGAGAAATTCAATAGAGAGGAAAAAATTGTTGTGGAAAACTAACCTCAATAAGCTTTTTGAGACTATTAAGAAGTAATAACGACGGAGAATAAGGCTAGAAAAATAGTGAATGAAAACGTTCGGGAATTCGATATAAAGTAGAAAATTGTCGTACGAAACTGTTATCAATATACACTTTTTTTTTCAAATGAACATAACCTATAAATACGATACGTCATTTCTGACTCGGTGCGTAAAAAATCTGTATTACCGACCGGATTAGTAATGGCTCTGCGGCGAGATCGCACCTGAATAGTCTTCGATGTTCTCAATTCGCCAAAAAAAACGAATTTTCGCGACGCCAAAAGCAAAGTGAAATATGTACCACGTGTCGTGAGAGTGCAAGGGCGATAGCGGAAAATCCGTTCCTCACCAGACCATCAACGTTTCAAAAAAAAAGAAAAGTTATTGTGCGTTTCATCGAAAAGATAAAGATACTTTTAAAGATAAAGGAGCTCTTCTTTCCGAGATGTAAAACTATCTGACTTTGTGACTTTGATCATAAATGAATAAATATTTTCGTTGAAAACGAGCAGAGTAAATTGCACTGCCGGTAAAAATAACGGAATCGATGCTTCTCCGATCGACGGCAACAAAGTTCTCACGGACAACACGCACGAGCGAGTATGTGCAAAAACTCACCTTTCGCGGAATTTCTTGGAGGCCTGATTGGTAACGAGAGGTTTGTTTCTTCTCGTAACCCAGAGAATGTCCTCGGCGACGAGGAAGCTGAATCTGCGACAGACTTCCGACAGTCTGACGAGATCGGAGGCATCACAGTAATCGAATATTAGCAGCAGTACGTCCGATGGCAAATGCTCCAAACGCAACTCATCTGTCATTTTATTCGGTGCGAGCACGGTCGTATATACAGGACTGGGCACTCCGTTCAAAAATGCGTGACTCTAAGTGACGCCTCTATTTGCGCATTCCGCCGCGGCGCTAGTGAAGGGGAGGCACTTTTGTTTATACCGCGTTTACGGGGCACGGCATGCACGTGCGACGGTCGTATGTACGTGTGGCCTAACCTCGTTTTGGCGGGGTGATTTCGAGTGTATCGTAGCCACGGTTTTTATTCAATACGGAATAACAAAAGATGAAGTGTCTATATATTGCGACGCCGAAGCGGTGCATGATTCCGGGATGCAGAAATGGATACATAAATAATCCGGATTACGTCCCATTATTTAACATTCCCGATGATGACTACTGATATTTTCTACTACTTTTCTACTATTACTACTAATGAAAGGAATGCGTGCTACACGTAAATTGTGAATGTTCTTTTCCGTAAACGAAATAAATGTAATTGGATTGAGCGATAGTTAAATTGGCATATCCATGTCAAAGACGATGACGTATCATTAACTAATGGCTCATCGCACATATTTTCGGTTTATGCTTTTAGTTTTTGTGTTTGACTAATTATTTAGGATGTATAAATTTTTCATCCCAGCCACGTGAAGGGAAAGACAATTCGCACATCATCGCGCTCCGTCGCACATGCCTCCGAGATAGCAGCGCTCCACGCTTTTGCGGCCAGTGCCGCAAAGAGAGGCGTCAGATAGAGGCACGCTTTCGGGTATACGGAATATACGGGAGTGCCCAGACCTGTATATAACCTGACAGATAGCAACACCCAAGCGATGGGTGTCAAATTAACATTTGACACCCAACAAAACGGTGTCGACACTATTTTGGGTGTCGATAAAAAAAAAAAACGGTGTCGACACTGATTTGGACGCACGCTGTGTTGGATGCCGACACCAAAAGAAAGGTGTCAACACTGATTTGGGTGTCGACAATAAAAAAAAACGGTGTTGACACTAATTTGGGTGTCAACACCAAAAAAAAAACGGTTTTAACACTAATCTGGACCGAGGCTGCTTTGGGTGTCGACACCTAAATAATTTAGCGTTGACACCATATTCGTGCACGTGCATGAATTCCGTGTCCTTATGGCTTTTTTGAGTGTCCACACCGAAATTCGGCAAAAATTACAGTGCACACTCCTTCCTCTATACAATGAATACAAGCATATGTATGCCCAACTTATTTTGCAGTTAATTAATTCACTGAAAGATAAGTTCATAAATGAACTGAAAAATAAGTTGGACATATATATGCTTGTATTCATTGTATGTAGGAAGGAGTGTGCACTGTAATTTTTCGGAATTTTGGAGTTGACACTTAAAAAAGCCATAACGACACGGAATACATGCACGTGCACGAATATGGTGTCAATACTAAATTATTTAGGTGTCGACACCGAAAACAGCCTCTGTCTAGATCAGTGTCAACACCGTTTTTTGGGTGTCAACACTCAAACCAGTGTCGACACCGTTTTTTTGGGGGTGTCAAGACCCAAAACAGCCTCGTTCAGATAGGTGTCGACACCAAATTTTTTCCGTGTTAAAATTGTAATTTGACACCCAACACGTGACACTCAACACCGAAGAATTACGGTGTCACGATCTGTCAGGGTACGACCGTGGGCGCGAGCGACTCTCAAGCCGGAAGTTACGCTCACCGAGCATGCGCGGGATATAGACCACGCGAACGCAGGTTTTTTTCTCTTCAAACCGAGTCCCGATACGTATTCATTTTCAAAACAAACACAATTTGCGCTCAGTGTAAATATTGTGCGCAAAGTCCTTGTAAGAAAAAAACAGGCAACGGAGAATCACCCGTCATTTTGTTATGAAACGATAAGGAAATATATTTACGAGGAAAATTTCTATCAATCTTTAACAGAATGTGTTTCACTCTGTACAAAAACAGCGGATTTTCGAGAATTCCAAAAGTTTCCGGCCCTTGTGTCCAACTTGGTCTAGAGGTGCGAGGTCATCTCCATCACAAATCGCCGCCTCCTTGGGACTCTTCCGAGTCACGTTGGCGGTTCCGGCATCATCCCGATTTTACTTGTAAATATATTTTCTTATCGTTATAACAGCGGGTGATTCTCCGCTGCCTTTTTTTTCTTTAAAAGGAATTTGCACACAATATTTACATTACGCCGCAAATTGTGTTTGTTTTGAAAATGAATACGTCCCGAGACTCGATTGAAGAAAAAAAACTGCGTTCGCGTCGGATCGGTCGCGCGCACGATCGGTGAGCGTAACTTCCGGCTTGAGAGTCGCTCACGTCACGTGGTCCATATTTCACTTTGCTTTTGGCGTCTGCGAAATTCGTTTTTTTGCCAATTACGAACATCGAAGCAGAGATTACCGAAGATTATTCAGGCGCGACCTCGTCGCGGAGTAGTTACTAACCCGGTTGGTAATACAGAATTTTTACCGACTGAGACAGAAATGACGTTCGTACCTATAGGTTATGTTCGTTTGAAAAAAAGAATGTATATTGACAATAGTTTCGTACGACAATTTTCTACTTTATATCGAATTCCGAAACGTTTTTATTAACTATTTTTCTAGCCTTAGTCTCCGTCGGTATTATTTCTTAATAGTGTCAAAAAGCGTATTGAGGTAAGTTTTTCACGACAATCTTTTTCGACATGTTGACTTTAGAAATTTATCCACATTTTTATCGTATTTGGTTAAAAATGACTATAGCAGAGAAATAAGCAAGCAAAATTCAAGGTTCCAACATAATCTCAACAATAGTCGCGAGAATCGCGATCACGCTACTCTGCAAAAATTTGTCACAGTTGAAAATTGAATTTGGAGCATTCGAACGGGAAACTTGACTCCAGACTCGACGTGTCTTTAGATGCAATGCTTTGCTCGACCTCCCCACGAGATGGCACGTGTCGGAGAACTGGCAGAGAGGCAGGTACGAGAAGATTCTCTACTAGTGGGAGGAGAAAGCGATGCCATGAATACGCTTGACGCAGGAAATGCTCTAATGGAGCAGCGGCAATCAATTGTCTGGCCAAACTTTGTGTCTGGCTTTTGTTGCCAACGCTCCAGACACTCGTGCAATGGTGTCAACCAAGACGACAAGATATTCTACAGAAATGAAATAAACAACGACATATCCAAGTTCTTTGTGCGCGACAATTACATTATAAGCAGCCACAGGGACGGAGTATAGTTCTTTGGGCCAAAACGTCTGGCAACGACGTTCGCTCCGATTTGCGCATAAACCACGCTCATTCGGGCAACGTCAATGCTGCTGACAAACTTGGCGCGCAACATTCGACGTCCTGGACCGAATTTGGTCTGTTCCGGCAGATCCAGTGAATGGAAAGTTCGCCGAAAGCTCTTACGGTCACAACTTCATACTACCCTTGAAGATATGTGACTTGGAATGGTTTGTTTTTCCTGGAAACTTCTTCCACGATCTCCCTCTCGCGTATTCTGTATTTTCCATTCGTCTTTTGCAGTTGCAGCGAATCGGTTTTCGTGACACATCCATGGAACCGAGGCGCCAGAGTGTTCGACATGTCATGGGAGGTTCCCAATACATTGCTGACTCGCGGCTATGATACCTACATGCGGAAATGGGACGTGAGGTGGGAATGACTGCGGATTTTTGCCGTTGCCATTGCAAATAGCGTTTCCTCCAATCGCGTCTTTGAGGACACTCAAAAATAAACATTACGTAATTAACATTTAGTAAATAAAAAAACGCAACGTTAAAAATTTGCGTCTCCGTCTGGAAATTGCTAAACTCTGATAGCGAGCTAACGAGTTTTTACCCCCAGGACGGGATCTTGGTCGGACTCCATGGACACCGCGCTCTATTCCCTGAGCACGGACTATCGTTACACCATCGTAACGGGAACACAGTACAATTGCAAGGCCGTCTTATGGGATCAAAGGATGACGAATTACGTACCGGTAAAATCGTCGACGGTTTTTTCAGAAAAATTCCAAAAAAACGTCACCATCGTGTGTTATGTCACCTCCAATGTGCTTAGCGCCTAACGACAATCTGCTTTTCTCTGTCGAGTTCGCTACACAGCGTGTCATTCGAAAGTTCGAGTTTTTACGGTACGACGCCTGATAGAGTTGACGTTCACGGGACTCGAAAACCACGAGCACAATTACCGCGATATTCTCTGCTACAAAATGCCGAAATTCGGTTCGGTGCATGTGATTCTCTGATTCTTAATTCTCAAATATTCATCGTTCCGTTGATGTCGCTCTTTCACGAGCAAAGGACACATATTTGGACAGTCGACGAGGAGGCTGAATGACCAAATTACGACCGAATGAATCTTCCGCAATAAAATTTACATGTACATAAATTTCCATATACACGCGCGCGCGTGTGGGTGTGTGTGTTGAAAGATGCGCCCAGTTCGAGCGCGTTTTTTTTAATAAGAAATACAAGGTGGTGATGTTTACCAAACATCAACAAGAACCCATTCGATGCCCAAAAATGACATATTCACGTCTAATAAAGCTTTCGTATTTTGATCACAAGATGTTTCGGAGTTTTCCATCATTGCACTTCCGATCAGAGCTGGCAAAACTAATTCCTTTCCTCTCGATCTCAGATCTTTCTTTCGTTACTGTTCAATCTGCCGAATGTTTTTTGAATTCGCGCGCGAGGGAGAACAACCCAGGTAGCAAAAATGTCCAATTTACGTCGATAAGTTACCGTTGTCAGGTTATCTTTAAAACATGATCGTAAGATATTCGACATCTTTCAAATGACATCCCGTATAATGCTTTCGGGAAGTTATCTTTGTTATGATATCCTTCAACGATGAAAACGGATGTCTAAAAGGTATAACAAAATATTGTCCAATTGATGACTTTAAAGTTATCGAAAAGTTATCTATTTACTGTTATCGATTGTATCTAATTCAACGTTGTCTCAAGGATATCATAAAGACGAATTACATAAAGGTGCGCGTACACGGGCAACTAAAATTGCTCAATTCTACGCAATATTGGAGCAACCTGAGTAAACTAGCCATTGGCAATAGAGAAGAATATATGGGGCAGTTAGAAGCAATATTGCCGAAATAAATGCGGCATTTTTTAGGGATTGGTCCAGAATACTCCACTTATTGCTTCATTACCTTCGGCGTTTGTTGCCGGGCAATTATTGCTAAAAAAAATTGGCCGTGTCCGTGCACTTTAAGACGTCTTTCATGTCATCTTTCGAATGTCGATAATATGTTGCCTTTCAAGATATTTGGTATTGGTCGGAAATAGTAAAAAGTCATCCCAGTGGTGTCCTAAAGATGACATGCAACTGATTACTCTTATCATAGGGCGAATATAGTATGTCATATTTCATTTCACCTGCTCAAAATTGTGTGTAACAATAACTAGATGAAAAAATAAAGCTGTTGAAATATGTATACGTGAGTGCCTTTTATCCTATTTTTCTTTTTGCCTCTGTGAGTACAAATACATTCTATGTACTGTCTTTTTTTTTTTAAAAGCGTACGTCCGCAATTTAGGTTATCCAAGGGATCGTTTGGAGCAGGTATACTTCAAGTATCGACTTCGAAGTTTGAGTAAGTACAAAATATTCTCTTTTATACTTTGCATTTCTATGCATTTTATTATATTTGTACGCAAACTCGTTGAGGCACGTATCGAAGAACTCGTCAAGCCCAAACTGCGAAGTAAACCAGACGAGTCCAGGTCAATGCAATCGCGTATTCTTCACCCTATCACCAATGCCATTCCATGACGTTGCGGCCTTGTAGCGGTTGGACGACGATCTTAAAGAGACTAAGAAGATGCGAAATAATTTGTATGTACGAAAATATTTTGAAGCTACGCTGCTATAACGGCTGTTTACTAATTTAATTATAAAATTATATATTCTAGAGGTGAGAAATCCAAGAAATTGAAGTAAAAACGGTCCAAAAGATCGTAAAACATTCATTGGAATCCCTTATCGATGACGAATTGGCACAGATAGTCGTTTGATTTCTTTGGGCGGAGGACAAACCCAAAAATTCGAAATTTCATTTTGTATGTGTGTGTGTGTGTGTGTGTGTGTGTGTGTGTGTGTGTGCGCGCGCGCGTCCGCATGTATGAATAAGTGGGATATTTATCAATATTTTGTGAAGTAGTGCGCTGTGCAGAAGTCGTCACACGTTTAATAACATCATACTGATGATATTCGTTTATTATCGGCAAAGATGATGAAAAGCGGCAAACATTACAACCACTAAAAGGCATGACCGTAACGAGGAAGAAGTCGAATATACCATTTTAACGAATGTTACCAATATAACGAATGTACCATATAATATACCATATACCATCGAATATACCATTTTAACGAATATACCAATATAACGAATGTACCATTTTTATTATATTAAATTATATTTCACTTATAATGGATTAGTTGATTTTTTATTTATAATGACCTAGCCCACTTCGAAACTGATCTAAAAATATCTTATCAATTCCTTTATTATGAAATTTAACTTATTAACAGTCTGGAACGTTTAATATAGCTTAATATAACCCATTTTCTATTATTATATGGTAAGCATAGTTGATGAAAGTTTTTGTTGCAATGCGAACGAGTAAATATCTACACACGATCGTATTGAAAGTAAAAAAAATGTTATCATCTATGCGCATCATATAATAATTAAAAATAGGTAATGTTGAGCTATATTAAATATTCTAGACTATTAATATGTTAATTTTTATAAAGAAATGGATAGGTTATTGTTTTGTGTGTGTGTGCGTGTGTGTGTGTGTGTGCGCGCGCGCGTCTGTGTGTGTGTGTGTGTGTGTGCACGCGCGCGCGTATATCGCCAGTAAATAGATATCCTTTCGATAGTACTCTTCGATGTCGTTTTGTCACCCTTATTGGGATGCCTATTAGACGACTTTCAGATGGGCGTGGTATGTTGGCTTGTTTGTGCCTTTAAGAGCATATCTTTCGGATATATCGATTCGATGATTTTACGCTAACCTACTCACAACTGATAAGAGTTTACCTTTCATTGACATTTTGTTAATAGTTCCAAAGTGCCGTATAGTTAACTATCGGACACAAATAAGTTATCTGCCAAGTGGACATAAGTGATACGTTTTGTAATTCAAAACGGGGTCTTCTTGGAGAACCAAAAAGTTACTCGTATCCGTTTCGCGATATCTTTCGGATGCCGTATAGATAACATTTTGCTACCTGGGAATTTTTCACGGGAGCGTCGCTGGGTTGCGCGGCTCTCAGATCATCGTGCGTATCATGTAGTTAAGAATGCCGCCGTGTTTAAAGTAAGTGAGATCGACCTCGGTGTCGAATCGAACGATCACGTTGAATTCCTTGCCATTGTCGGTCTTCACCGGTATCTTTTGCAGCGGTTGACAATTCGCGGGAACGTCGATGTCAAACTTCTCGTAGCCGGTGAGCCCGAGGCTCTCTGCGTTCTCGCCCGGCATGTATTGGAGGGGCACGATCCCCATACCAACGAGATTCGACCTGGGAATTTCGGGAACAACGATCGATTATTGGTGTGATTAAAGGCATTTCCGCTGCTACCCGTAACTCTGATCAATCGAGGCTGGAAACTTTAGCTTTGCTGAAAGCACTGTAGCCGGAGCGAATATCGACTCGTGTGAAAAGCCACTCAAGGAGTCTGCATTAGGTAAAAATTCAAAAAATACGATTTTTTGTTGCGTCATTTTGTAGCCTGGAGACTCGAGTTCAATTGCCGAGAAAGACTTTGTAAAAATTCCAAATATCTCTTCACGAAAGGGGAAAAGACGTGCTCGCCTGTCAGGGCAGTCGGATTTACCTGTGTATTCTTTCGTAAGATTCGGCTATAACGGCGCGAATTCCGAGAATGAAGGGCCCCTTGGCGGCCCAATCCCTGGACGAACCTGCGCCGTAATCCTTGCCAACCAACGCTATCAATTGGGTGCCCTCCTCCCTGTATTTTTCTGCCGCGTCGAATACATCCATCTAAGGTGACGATGAAAAAAGGCAAAGAAGCGAAGAAATAAAAGTCAGTGATTCAAATCGATGGCGCAAAATGTTTAACGAACTTGCCTCTTCGGCGCTTGGAATGTGCAGTGTTCGGGGTCCGGGTTTACCGATGAATTTGTTGACGAGTCGAATGTTCGCGAAGGTGCCACGAGCCATTACTGCGTCGTTGCCGCGTCGCGAACCGTAAGAGTTGAATTCCTTGGGCGTTAAGCTGCGAAAACATTGGCGCGGCTTTGTCATTAGTATTGAATTAATATCGATATCGGATATTAAATATTATTGCGTTGGTTTTTCATTGCGTATTTAGCACTAGATCAACATTGTATTGAATATTTATTACTGTTATTATTATTCAATTAATATGGAATTAATGTTGATGTTGCAAATTATTATTTTTCGATCGATATGAAATCAATATGTATATTGAATATTTGTTATCATTGGATCGGTGTCGAAGTATTATTGATATTGGATCATTATTACTGTCGCATAGATATTTCATTAATATTTATATTAAATTTGAATTATGATTGAATTAATATCGAGTTAACATAAAGATTGGATATTTAACACTATCGAATTAGAACAGAAATAATATTGATATTGCATTTTTTAATATTGTTGCATTGATATTCAATCTTGATCCTAATATTAAAATTGAATTTCGCCTAAACATTTACAGTACGATTCACTTGGACTTGCATAACGAGCCTGATTATGGCAACAATGCAAGTGCAATGAAATACGAAAGAAGCAAAGTGCACAAACAATGACTTATAGAAAGAAATTGCGAAACGAACCCTCGGTCCGAGAGATATCTCGCCGCCGCGGAGTTGCGAGCTATGCTCCCCGCTGGGCTAATGTGATCGGTGGTAACAGAATCCCCGAGGTTCAACAACACGCGGGCTCCGACGATCGGCTTGATCGTTGGCAATTGCTGAGGAAAGAAGGAAACAACGATGAGGATTTCTCAATCGCAATCGGCAGGGGATACTCGATTTTTTTAAAGAAAACGTTTGGCGCTTACTTTTTCAAGGCCGTCGAAGTAAGGTGGCTTCTTGATGTAGGTGGAAGACTCGTCCCAAGGGTAAAGCTTGCCGTCCGGGGCTTGCAAGCTCGACCAGCTGCCGCTGCCTTTCTCGATTTTGCTGTACACCTGCCGAAACATCGCCGGTATGACGTGCTTCTGCTCGATCGCTTGAATCTCCGTTCTCGTTGGCCAAAGATCGCGCAGATAAACCGCTCGACCGTCCAGCTTGTAACCTTGTCAAGGACAATTTTTCGGGAAACTTGAATAGGCGTGAATAATTTTCCGGCAATTAACGACATTTTTTACGGTCAGCCTAGGCCCTTAATGATACTCCTAATGGGAACAAGTTTAGTTCGAAATCGGGTATACTTTTCGAATCGACTTGTTTTCTCGACTTTACAAAAAATTATTCGAAAGTGTTCTCGCGACAATTAAGCACGAGTGAGCAAATGACTCATTTACCGAGCGGCTCTTTCTCGAAATCGATGTCAACGGTTCCCGCGATGGCATAAGCGATCACCAAGAGTGGCGAGGCCAAATAATTGGCCCGGGTGTTCGGGTGTATGCGTCCCTCGAAGTTTCGATTGCCCGAGAGAACGCCGCAGCAGACGAGCTCGTCCTGTACACCGAAAAAAATGTATTGAAAAGTAGAAGAATAAAGACGCTAATGAAAAAATGCAACATTTTAGAGTAATATTGATATCAAAAATTTGTTAGTCCATGGTTTTTTATTACTAGGACATCCTTGCCGGTTTCTACACAGCCCCTTCCCCCATACTTCAATATCCTTTTACACGTTACCCTTTTTATTACCACGTTTTTATTAACTCGCTAGAAAGCGAGTTAATGGTTTCAATCTGAACAGGTTTCAATCTGAAACCTGTTGTAAATTGTTAAATATTGTATATATTATTTAAATATACACGACATCTATTTGTAAATTATATTATATTATTATTTATATTATTTATATTATATGTATTTTTTTATATTTATATTTATCTTGTCTGTCTGTTTGTTTGTTTGTCTGTACGGTACAAATTTTGCCACCGATCTTAAACTAACTTCCGGATGAGCTAGACACTTGAAACTTGAAACATAGCGCAGAACTGGATGATAAACGAACAAACAGACAGACAAGATGAATATAAATATAAAAATATATATATAATATAAATAATATAATATAATATACAAACAGATGTCGTGTATATTTAAATAATATATACAATATTTAACAGGTTACAACAGGTTTCAGATTGAAGAATTAAGTGTGTACGAGAGGGAAGAGGAAAACAATTGTGAAAAAAATATAGAAATAAAGTATAGTTCAGTGAAAGAGGAAAAACTGAAATAATTTAAATATATTTTTTTTAATATACCACGTTTTTTAAACGGACTAAAAAGTATAAAATAATTTTTCCTAGCCCCATACAGATTGTCCTGAAAATTTGTGATTGTGAATTTTTAATAGCTATGAAAATACTTGTAAGATTTAAAACGAAAAAAGTGGGGAGCATGCAATAGATCATTGATGCGTGAATAGTTCACCTACAATCGGCAAAAAAAAGTATTTGTACACGTCGGCTTTTTCAAATTGTCCTTCGAAAAAATCAAATGCTTTATGAAGTTTCTGTGTTCGATAACTTATCCCAAATATACATGGTGTCTGTTTACAAAAATCTTGGGAAAACAAGAACAAAAAAATTAAAGCCAAATTAACAACAGTTTCGTGTGCACTGTACGAATACTTTTTTCCCCCACTGTAAGCCACTAACAATTTTATTGTACTGCAAATGATATGAACTGTTATGTGAGTTTTCTCAACGAGAGTTACTCCCTGAACTCCTTACTATTATCTATTGCATGCGCCCCACGTTTTTTGTTTTAAATCTTACAAGTATTTTCAAGGCTATTAAAAATTCTCAATCACAAATTTTCGAGACAATCTGTATGGGGCTAGGAATGTGTATGGAGCTAGGAAAAATTATTTTATACTTTTTAGTCCGTTTTCAAAACGTGGTATATTTTTTTAAGAAAATATTTAATTTTCTTTCGTTATAATCCTGTTTTTTTTTATACGTCCATCTATGGTCCTTCCTCCTTTCTGTCCGTTATGCGTTCCTTTTTACCATGCACTTGAACAATCTAACATACTCGCACATTCTTTTAACGGGTTCCCTTTCATTGCTCTATTAATTTTACACTTTAGCGTCTGCACCTTATACTCTCTTCGCTTTTTATCCTGACCACCACTACCTCACCATTTTTTTCACATTCGATCATGTTTTCCAAATATTCTTCCTCCTTTCTACAAAACCGCCATAGGCTACCTTTGTACCTCTTGTTTCCTCCTTTCTCTATATTTCCGCATCTTAATACACGTTTATATTAAAACTATGTTTTCAAAACGTTGTACACGACTTCTCGACATCTAATTAACGGATTGACCTAAAATTTGATGTACTTCTTTACTGTAATAGTAGTTAAGTCTCGACCCACGTACTTCTTTTTAACACTCTTTTTTCATTAATTATTAACAATAGTGATGTAATTTTTCCTAGAAAAGTTATTAAAAAATTTTTAAATTGTGTTTTGATGATTGAAACACAATGACGAAAAAGCTCGACCAAGTCTTAGCCAATATTATCTATTTTAAGAAAAAAAACTTTTTTTTGTTTCTGATCAAAGCGTTCAAAGGTCGTTCACGAGATTGTTTATAACTTCTGGAATTATTGATATTTTTAATGAAATTTGGCACCCAACTCTCTTAATGTACATACATATAAATGTTTTAAACGATTTTTCAATCATCCGTCTAATTCCTTCAAAATTTAGTTTTTTTTTCAATTCGCCTGATTTTCGGGTCGCCACCGCAGCCTAACCCTCCGAGCTTACTCATGGTTCTTTCGTTTTTTTCTTCTATAGCCGTCTCTTCCCAGTAAGCTTCGTTTTCTATTTTTATACTCCCTGCGATATGTCGGTTTCCCATTGAATGATTATTAATATTGATTACTTTTCAGGAAAAAAATTATACTGATGATTAATTATTATCACATTAATATTGAATAAATATTGATACTGAATATTTGTAATTATTCGATTAACATCGAATCTCTTCGTGCATTGAAATTTCAACTCTGGAACGTTCTCGTATTTTTCTCTTCTTATTCCTTCGTTCCTTCTCACCTTCTCGATCACGTCGACCATGGAGTCGTGAAGAGGTCCGCTGTTACCGATACAAGTCATGCATCCGTAGCCCACTACGTCGAAGCCGAGCTGCGTCAGAAACGGAATGACCCCGCTCTCCTTGAGATAATAAGTGACGACACCGGAGCCGGGCGAGAGGGAAGTTTTGATGTAAGGCGCGACCGTCAGACCCGCTTCGACGGCCTTCTTGGCGAGCAATCCTGCAAGAATAACAAAAAAAATAACATTAGCAATGGTAACAACGACTCTGCCAGTGAAAAATAACCAGGAAACGATTTTCGAAACTTTTTTTCAAAAAACGGACAAGCTCATGAAAAACAGAGGGGGGAGGGAAGAGAGATGAATTGAACAAAGAATTGGCTACGGAAAAATTTACCTGCACCGAGCATAACGCTCGGATTACTGGTGTTCGTGCAGCTGGTTATTGCTGCGATCACGACCGAGCCGTGTTTCAGTTTATAGTCCTTTCCCTCGAAAAGAAAAGTACTCTCGGCTTTGAGCTTCTCGGGCGACAGACCGAAACCCTTGAATCCTACCTGAAACGAAGTTCAAAGAACACCGTAAATAGGACGCTGTTTCCATGGTAGATTGAAACACAATTTACATAAAATCACCACGACGAAATTCATTTTTGAAAATATTTTAGCTGATCGATTTTAATTCACTGGCGAAATGTTAAATTAGTTGACCTTAATAATTGACCCTCAATTTTTCACATAATTTGGGCTAATCGCAGAAATGTAAAATTAATTGACGTTAACAATGAACAATGATATCTTCCGTCTAGTTATAGGGAGGATTCTAATTTCAATTTAATTTATTCTATATTTCTTCTATTTCGAGTGTATTCTTCATGTTGTGCAAGTCGATCGATCAAAAATCGCCAGCTTAATACTAAATATGGACAATGAATATTCATATTCATTGGAGTAATATCGAATCAATATTGATATTTGATTTCTATTCATATCATATAAACATTGATATCGAGTATCGATCATTATCCGACAATTGTGTCTTTAAGTTAATTAAAAATTATAATTCATATTTTCGGGCCGTCAGTTTATGGTCATTGGCCACACGGACGTGGAAAAATTTGCTCGCTCGTTCTCGCTTCTTGAAATTTGTCGAACACGCTAGAAAAACCGGCTGATTCGGCTTTTTTGAGAAATCCCGAGGTCGGTTCGTCAACCTGCCGCGCGTTTACTGCCTTCATCGGCAAAATCCGCGAGCACGTCGACTCTTTTGCAACGTTAAATCGATCGACCATATAAATGCGAAGGAGTGCAAGAGAGAGGGAGAAAGAGAAAGAAAAAGCGAGCGCGCCTGGAAATCTTTCAAAATAAAAAAAATATACCACAGCAAATCCAGCGGATATTGCAATTTTTGAAGAGTGTCTAATTACGATTTACGATATGCTTTTGGCCCTGCTATTGTACTAACCCCGAACAATGCGCCGTACGTACGGTTATGCGGGTCTCGCCGTAGGGTCTTAAGGACAGCGTTAAGTTCACGGTGAAAATTAGAGACAGGAACAGCTTATTGTTCCTAGGAACCGGCCTTCGCCGAATGCCTTTTCTACGCGACAAAACGGAAAGAAAAGGGACCTTTTATGGTTAGATCCGCTCTCGGCCTAATACTCCAGGCAAAAGGGCTCCTCGATCCAGCCGCGGTCATATTTTATTATTACTTTATTGCAATGGCTTTTGACACAGCGAATAACGTCAGCCTCGCACTCGAGGAAAATTCTCGATGTTTATGGAAGAAATGTTCTGCTTGAGAAATTGCACAGTCGCAAAAAAATTGTACAAACCAACGAATAAATAAATGTAATGATGAACGAAAGACACAAATAAATAAATGTACGTATATGATGTGCGCCTATACACACACACACACACACACACACACACACACACACACACACACACACACACACACACACACACACACACACACACACACACACACACACACACACACACACACACACACACACACACACACACACACACGCGCACGCACGCACACGCACGCACGCACGCACGCGCGCACACACACACACACACACACACGCACGCACGCACGCACGCACGCACGCACGCACGCACGCACGCGCGCGCGCACACACACACACACACACACATACAGCGAGTAACAATTATAAGGTGACCAGAGGTTTTTTAAGCGTCCGGCGCGGAGATATCGCGACCGAGAAAAATGTATTATCCAATAGTCTTTCAAACCGTCTTCGAAAAAGAATATAGCCAATTTTTGTGATGAGTGGTATTTGCCAGAAAAAAAATGGCATCCTGGAAAAACAATCATAATTCCATTTTGAATTCAGTAGAATGAAGATAATTAAGTTCCAAATACGAAACAGACTTTAAAAAACTTCTTTTAAATGGAATTCAATTTCATTTCTCAAGTTTAAAATGCATCTTGGATAATGATTTCTCGATATCGGGATTTACAAAAAAAAGTATTTCAGGAGTGTTTCGTATTCGGAGTTTGTTTATCATCGTTCCGCTGTATTCAAAATGGAATTTTGATTTTTTCCCATAATGCTCCATTTTTTATGGCAAATATGAGTGAATTAATTATATTATTCTTGTATAATTATGCAGTTATGAAAAGTGATTGAAAGTTTTGCAATCATCTGAAGTGTCCGAAAACTTTTGGCCGGTAGAGTGTGCGCGCGCGTATGTGTGTGTGTGTGTGTGTGTGTGTGTGTGTGTGTGTGTGTGTGTGTGTGTGTGTGTGTGTGTGTGTGTGTGTGTGTGTGTGTGTGTGTGTGTGTGTGTGTGTGTGTGTGTGTGTGTATCGAACGTTATGAAGCACAAAGCAACGAATCGAAATAGCCTGACGAGCCGCGAACGAATGTATGACATATGCAAAAATGAAAAACCGCCAAATCAGCGATTTTCGATCGGTACATTCCATATCATATCATTTTTATTATCAAGCACGAGGGGTAATGCAGCCGAGGCTCGTTATTTTGTCCCGCCGTTTGACGAAGATGCGACGAAAGTCGACGATCGTGTAGCACAACGTCGATCAGAAGCGGATTCTATGGACGGAAAAAAATACCAATAATGATGAATGTTTAAAGGAGCTGAAAAGAGTCTTTAAAGCTTTGCGATTTCCGCTGCATCGTCTGAACTCAAATAAATGAATAAATAAAATCAAGGCAACGTTAAAATGCCGCGCAGAATTGTGGAAATGAAAAAAAAGGACCAGTGTCCTTTTGATTTCGTGATCGAGTTTATTGCAACGACCGCGGTCAGTGAGGGGAGAGAGACGGAAGAACGAAGAAAGGAAGGAGGCGAGAAAGCGAAGCGGGGGAGGGTAGCGACACGATATTGTCGATTTTTCTAGAAAAGTCATTAAATTTGTCTCTGCCTCGAAAATCTCACTTGTCCACGGGCCAAAAATCTCTCGCCGCTAATTACCCTATAACCAAAAGTGCCATTAGCATACAATGCGTGCGAGGAGAAAACTGTGCATCATAAGATAAAAGGAGACAGAGAGCGGGAGGTAGAGCCATTATCCAAATCGAAAAATCTCTTCAGCCGTTTCGAAAATCTACGAACAATCGATCGTAATTTAGCTGCCGGACAATTCGAGTAGGATCCACACTTTCCCTCTCTTGCTCTTTTTCGCCAACCTATCAATACGGTCGGACGCGAAATATTTTTCCCGTCATAAAAGAAAGGAAACAACGTCTTTCTCGCCCCGTTAACCACTCTAATCCTCGTGTCGCGCTGAAAATTCCCGATTGTTTGTACCTGAGCGATTTACGGTCGTATTATTCACAACCCTAAATCGAAATTTCGAAGAGCACAGGTCATTTAGGTCCGAGGGCCTGGAGTGTCCCAGGAGAATAGCGGGAAGTCCCCGTAACTGAATAACCGAATTTCTTCAATTGTCGGAAAGAGAGATTTAAATATAATATGACGCTTCATTTGGCCAAGTGTGCATGTACACACTTATATATATGTATATGAATGGGTATTAATTTTATATCCACATTTGTATATTTGAAGAGATGTTTATGTAATGGTGAAATTCGATTTTATCGACCGTGTTATGAAATCGAAAAGAGATATCAATATATATATCTCTTCAATTTTGAATAATGAAAAAAATTGTTTAGAAAATGACGAGTCGAAAAGAAATTTAAGTTGAATATGTATTATGTAAGAAAAAAAGTACTTTTTTACGCAATGTTAAAATCTACTGAAAATTTAAAAAATCCAATTTCCTTTTTTTATTGTACGAAAAATATTGAACATTTCTTGCAAACTATCGCTCGAACTCACATAGTATTGAAAAACGTGCGATCTTTCCTTTTCAATTCAACAGCCAATAATGCAACACCCGCCACGTTGAAATAGGAGTGAAAAAATACGTCGGCAGAAAAAAAACGCGTAAGTAAAATTGTTTTTAAAGGCAACGTGGAGATTGAAAAATGAAATTGTTTCGTAATCGAACCGAATCGTATGCGGGGGAGGGGAGCGTCGTCGACACGGATTCACGAAGCTAATGCGATCAAGAAATTCGGTCGAGTTCGCGGGAGCGTTAATTTCTTGTAATTATTGAGAACGGAAATTTTTCGTAGCTTTTTTGGCTAATCGCGATGGCAAGGAGTGAACAGTGTGCGGGCAAAAGGGAGAAAGAAGAGAGCAGTCTTTCTCTCTCCCTCTCGCTCTCTCTTGAGAACATCAGTTTCATTGAGTAGAAAGAGAGAAAGAAAAAGAGATAGAGAGAAAGAGCGACAAATCGAGCCGTCACGTCCGTTGTATATAGCTCGTGAGTAACGCGATTTCAATGTTTGATTAAAAATGAATAGAAATCGATCACACGTGTTTATGTCGTCGTCGTCGCCGTGTGGCCAGAGATTCGCGTCCGAGAAAACATCTAAACCGACACCATTGTTTCTGCACTCCCGCGAGTCGATTAATCGTGCGAAACCATCGACGGGAGTAGGGAGGGCAGGGGGCGCGTCCCGTCGATCCGTCGATCGTGTCCGTGCGACGCAACGAGGCCGACAAATTATTATTGCCTTATCGCGCGAGCCTGACAGAGAAGCAAAAAAATGTTCTACTTTCGTAGCAATTAATTATGACTCGTAAAGCGAAATGAGGGAAGACAAAATTACAGAAACAGGGAGAGAGAGAGAGAGGCGTTATCGAAGCTGCAAGTCGCCGTTTCGCGACCTCGCCAATTGAATTTTAATTCTAAGCAAACATCGCGTTTCAGCGAGGCCCCCCAAAATCTGTGTAAACAATATCACCGGAACGGGGCAAGGAGTAAAAAAAAGGCGAGAGAAAAAATGAAGAGAGGCGCAGGCGAAGAGTGACGGGCAAAACGCATATACCCGATACGAGACCCGTGTCTCTCACAAGTGATTGGAATCTCGCGGAATCGACACATCTGCGTTTTTCGATACGCGCTGCATTTCTTTTTTTTCTTCTTCGCTTCGCGACTTTTTTTAACTCGGCTTCTTTTACAGCGGGCGCGAACGAAGTGTACTCATTACTTTGCATTTTTTGCGCGGAACCAGAAGCACTTTGAAATTAAAAAACATGTGTGTATGTGTGTGTGTGTACGTGTGTAAGAAAAGTGTGAGAGGGCGAGGAAGCGGGGATCGAAGGAGAGAGAGACGGAGGGATGGAAAGAAGAGCAAAAGAAAAGTGACAAAAGAAGACAGAGGGGAAAGAGTGAGAGATATAATATGGAACAGGAAAAGAGAGAGAAAAGGAAATAAATAAATATGGAAAAAATAGAGAAAAATAAATTTGAAAGACAGGAAAAGAAAGCAGAGGAGAAAAGGAGGGAAGAGAAACGAGGAAATAGCGAAAGAAGAATGGAAAGAGAACTACAGAAAAAACGGAAGCGAGAAACAAAACGCGAAATCGCGAAAGACAGAATGGGAAACAGCAAGAGGATGAGGAAGAGAAAAATCGAAAGAAAAATTAAGAAAGTGAAAACGGAATCGCGAGGGCCCGAACTAGAGACAAAAGCGGAAGCGAGAGGGTGGACATCGTGGAAGAGAAAAAAAAAAGGTGACAGAGCCAAAACGAAATAGAAGAGCGCCAAAGCCAAAGGAAAAAAAGCGGGGGAGTGACGTCTCGGAGAAGCGGGTGGGAGAGTCGCGTCCACTCGCCAAGCTCATCGGAGTTTTGTTGAATGTCGCCGTATCGAGGAGCCGCGCGCTTTACGGTGCTGTACCTGATCGCCCGGCCAATGGGGTGAGAGAATTAGCAAGCGCAAAGCGTCCCGCCGTGTGTAGGAGTGGGGGCGGAGGGGGAAGAGTAACAACGCTGGCGGTTTTCGGGCTTATAAGTATGCCGATCGAGCGAGGAAGGTCATCAGTTCGAGATCGTCAGTCGGACGATGAAGGTCTCCTGGATTTTGGGATCGTTCACTGCGTGAGCGAGGGTGCACGTTTCTCTCTCTCTCTCTCTCGCTGCCTCGAAAGAGGGAACTTTGAGAAAAAAAGCCAGCCATTCCTCGTCTACAAAGTTTTTCGATCGTTTCCGGTTGGGAAATCAAAGACGCGAACCGAAGGTGAGTGATTTATTCTCATCATGTCGATTCTCTCGCGATCGATTTGGGAGTCCCCAGGACGAAGAGTGGCCGCTGTCGGATGCAATCTCATCCGGTGTGGGAAAATGAGCCACCTCACCGGGTAGGATTCATCCAATATCCGCCACTTTCCGGCGATCTATCACGGAGAAATCCTCGCCACCCGAAGAGGAAGGAAGCAAAAATCTCGATACCGGTAGCGAAGTATCGATCTAGTGGCACGATCGGTACCGAATGTCGTGACTAGATCGAAATACTCGTCCCTGGATATCGAGACTCATCATCACAGCGATCACGTCGTCGAGGAGCAGCGATCCCTTGAGAGTCCCGTATATTTTTCTTTGGTGATCTAACTGTATGGTGACTGATAGGATCATAAAGCTAGATCAGCAAGGCAAAATGTACGTGACATAGCGTCGTGGGACTTTGCGGTGCAACAACGAGTGTAAAAAAAAGACGAAGCCACGGAGGAAAACGATCGAGAGGTCGGGTTGTTTGGTTTTGTGAGAAGAGAGAAAAAGATGAATGGAAAGTGAAAAAAAAAGCGGAAGAAGAGATCGGTACGAAAGAAAATAGAAGATAACGAAAAAAGTGAAAAATGGAGGAAAATCGAAACAAATTGCATAGACGATAAAAGAGAGACCGGAAGAATGAATCGCCATGGTCGCAAAACCGAGAAGAAAAACCGTCGAGTTCGGAGCAAAGAATCGCGAAGTGTTTCGCGATCGCACGAGTCCGAAGGAACTGTTGTCGTGATGTGTTGCTCTTCGTATATCATATCACAGCAGTAGTTACCTGGGAGTCTGCGATCAACGCTCAACGAGGAAAAAGAAAACCGAAACGAAAAATAAACCCCATCTGCGACCTTACGGCGCCAAAATTCACCGAGTATGGAATGGGACAAACGTGGCCGAGTTTGACGTTGAAGAATTCACGACTCGTCACTGGGTTATGTTTGTCCCATGCAAGTACTGTCGAATCAACGGCCGCCCTCCCGCATTTCGCGTTCCCGCGCAACGAAAATACCTGCTCGTACTTTGTTCGTCAAACAGCTGTTAAAGTCGCTCTTCATGTCAGTGACCGAGACACGATCGTGGGGTCGCTTAGGGCCACTGACGCTCGACACGACTGTCGACAAGTCCAGGGTCACCGTCTCCGAGAACACCGGATCCTGATCCTCGTCGGTGAAATCTCTCAGCATTCTCACTGCCTTGAGGTACTTCTCGATACGCTCGATTTGCTCCTCCGAACGGTCTGTAAAATCAGCAAAAATGTCCGTTTACATCGATTCTTGCATTCGCGGACATTTTTTTGTTTTCGTTTGCAAACGAAAAGAAAATGTAATTGAACTGCTTCAAAAATCCATACGTGTTGGAGGAAGCCCAAAAGAATGGAATTTTTTAAGAATCTATTTAGGAAATTTATTATTAGAAACCGAAACAAAAAATAATGTTTATTATTAGAAATAACAATATTTATTATAGGGAAGTAATGTTTTTTTTAATAAACCCAAAATCGGACCCTCGAAAATAATATTAATAATGTGAGAAAAAATCGTTGGCACTCACTCGTCTGTCTCAGGTACACCAAGCTCTGTTGGTCAACGGGAAAGAAACCGACTGTGGCGCCATACTCGGGGCACATGTTGGATATCGTCGCGCGATCGGCGATGCTCAATTCGGCGACACCGGGACCGTAAAACTCGACGAACTTACCGACAACGCCCAGTTGTCGAAGATTCTGCCGGACGGTAAAAAATACAGTATGAGGGATGAAAAATATTATAAAAAGACACTGAGTGTAAAAAAATGGTACCGAAAAGGCGAAGTAATATTAAGCACTCGATATATTGGAAATAAATACAATTGAATACATTTTTTCATTGATATTAAGCTCAGTAGCATTACAGACAAAATATCGCGGATTAAATGATCTTATTATTCCTTTAAATAATATTGTAGAAAATAAACGCAAAAATCAGAGACATTATCACTCAACAAAGAAAAAATAGCATTAATGGTCAAATATTATACATGGACAAAATCGATTAAAAAATTGGGATAAAAAACGCATCAAGGATCAAAGTGAACAATTTTTTTATTGCAGAAATAAATAAAAGAATGAGCATAAACCAACACATAAAATATTGAAAGTATCGAATGCAAATCGATTGATTTAAAATTACGGAACTGAATAATGTAGGTATGAACAAGTATTATAAATAGACGCTGTGAGTGTAAACATAGTAACGAAAAGACAAAGTGCTATCAAGGACTCGATATATTGGAAATAAATACTATTGAATATTTAGTTTACTATTGAATTTTTTCACTGATATTAAGCACAGTAGCATTACAGACAAAATATCGCGCAAATAAATTATCTTAGTATTCCTTTCAATAGTATTGAAGAAAATAGACGCAATAATTAGAGACATTATTAATCAATAAAGAAAAAAATAGCATTAATGATCATATATTATACATGGACAGAATCAATTCAAATATTGGAATGAAAAAAAAAACGCATCAAAGATCAAAATGGATAGATAATTTTTTTAAATTGCGGAAATAAACAAAACAATAAGCATAAGTCAACACATAAAATAAAAAAAGTATTGAATGCAAATCTATTGATATAAAATTGAGGAATTGATATAGGTGTATAAAAATATTATAAATAAACGCTGTGAGTGTAAAAATAGTAACGAAAAGACGAAGTAATTGATATCCAGGACTCGATATATTGGAAATAAATACTATTGAATATTTAATTTACTATTGAATGTTTTCACTGATATTAAGCACAGTAGCATTACAGACGAAAGATCGGGAAAAAAAATTATCTTAGTATTCCTTTTAATAGTATTAAAGAAAATAGACGCAAAAATAAGATACATTATCACTTAATACAGAAAAAATCAGGATTAATGGTCAGATAGATTAAAAACGGACAGAATCGATTTGAATATTGGTATAAAAAAGCGTCACGGATCGAAGCGAATGATAAAATGTAAAAAAAAAATACAGAAGTAAATAAAACAGTAAGCATAAATCAACAGATAAAATATAAAAAGTATTAAATGCAACGCTATTGATATAAAACAAAGGAATTAAATAATATCGATATAAAAAAAAGCATTAGATAAAAATGAAATTTAAAAAATGCACCAAAGGTACCACGCATAAAGACAGACAAAAAAACACAGTTCTGAAGTAAAAAAATATTGCGAATAAACGCGAAATAAATGGGGCGATGAAGGGAAAAATGGTACCTTCGTGACCGTGAGTACGAGATCGGTGGACGTGACGTACTGATTCATTTTTCCTACGAGCTTGTAACCGACGACTTTCGGCAAGAGCATCGATATAGCCTGACCTAGCATAACGGCCTCGGCCTCGATACCTCCGACACCCCAGCCCAATATTCCCAAACCGTTTATCATCGTTGTATGGGAATCGGTACCGACGACGCTGTCCGGATAGAGGAACCCGTCGCTGTCGAACACCACCCTCGCGAGATACTCCAGATTCACTTGGTGCACTATGCCACTTCCAGGTGGCACTATCAACATATTCTCGAAGGCTTTCGCACCCCACTTCAGAAACATGAATCTCTCCTTGTTCCTCTCGAACTCGAGGTCCTCGTTTCGTTTCAGGGCGTCGGTACTGCGAATCGACAAATAATAATAATAATAATAATAATAATAATCCAGAATAATTTCGAAAAATCAATTCAATCCGATAAATTTTTCTAACAAACATTTCTTTATGCCCCCTAGTCATAAGAATAATTCTGCGTCGCTTTTTTTAATCAGTATCCGAATTTTTTCGATGTAATGTTCATTTTTTGTTGTATTTTAAATCTACGTCTACAAATCGTTGCGATCTTTTGAAAAAAAATAATAATTCAAAAGAGCAAGAGAGAGAGCAGTGACGCAGCAACGTTATACAGACCTCCTGATGTAATCGACCTGAACAGAATGATCAATGACCAGGTCGGACGGGCACACGGGATTAATTTTATGTGGATCACCGCCGAGGCTCTTCACGGCGTCTCGCATCGCGGCAAAATCCACCACGGCCGGAACTCCCGTAAAGTCCTAAGAGCGAAGAAAAAATAAACCGCGAAAAATAAAAAATGGATTTATGTTCAACGACTCAGCGATCGGCCAACTAAGTACAGGCCCAGGCGAGTACTTGCTTCCCGATGGTGAACGAGACTCAAACTTGTTGGACCGCTTTACCTGAAGTATAACTCTCGCAGGCTTGAAAGCGACTTCGACGCCATCCTCGACCGCTTGATTCTTTTCCCATTCCAGAATCTTTGTAACGTCCGTACGCTTCACCTGAAACTCGTCGCAGTTTCTCACAGCACTTTCCAAGAGTACCCTGATGGAAAAGGGCAATCTGTCTGTTGGCAAGAAAATAAAAACAATGTATGCAATTTTTATTCAAAGCATTTGACAATTGAACGATTTTAGTTTATTATTTTTATGTATTGCAGTTAATAAATTCATAATTTTGATTAAGATTCAAATAATATTTTATGGCGCTGAAGTTTGCATTGTTGGACTGCAACGTAAATTAATTATTTTTGATTATGTAATTTTTTCGTTAATTTAATATGTGGAAGGCGCTCAAACGGTTTGACATATTGTTATTAGAAATATACGACCTCAATTTGCAAAAACGGGCTTTGGATAATGATGATAATAGAGAAACGGAAATGAAAAAAAATGTTGCACTCCAACAATGTAAACTTCAACGTCATAATATTACACTAATAAAAAGTGAGTGAAAGCTTTTGCAGTAACGGGAAGTAATAATGTTATAATATTGATTTAAACAATTCAATGTTCTTATCATTATTCCTTTGTAACGATAAAAAAGTAATAGTAGTAGTATTTATTCCTTGTATACCATATACGTGTTTACATCGGTTTTCTTATTGTCTTATATCTATCTTAATATTCTAGTCTTTCAAATTCCCTAATATAATCACATAGTTGTGTTGCCGGTTGCTTTTTCAGTTGCACCTCTATTTTACAGTCTATTTCAATCCCACTGCTCTTTTCCAACCATTGTTCCAGTTTCCTCATTATTTCTTGATTGAGTTCCCCCTTAACTTCTGGACTCTCGCAGATGGGTCTTAAATTTTAATTGGCTCCTTGGCAAATTCTATACTCGGAGTCTGCATACCCTTTTGTTGCTCACGTTTCTTTGATTTCTCTGCTAATCGCCTCATCTTCCCAATATCTTTTCATGCATATTCCTGTTTTCCTATGCTTGTATTCCTCACAGTATGTGGACACGTCAAACTTGCTCCAATCGTATTGAATTTCTTTTTCAATTTTAATGTTTATTCCTCTTTCTATTTTTTTCATCTAGCTCTCTTATATTTCCATTCCATATGGATTGCCTGATTTCTCTCTCACCTACGCTTTCCATCGCTTCCTTTACTTCTTTTCTCCATTTTGATAGATTGCCATTTGTGATTGTTCGTATTTCCTCCTTTGAACATTTTTTAGGCTACTATTCTCCTCCATCTTCATTATTTCTACAAAATATCTCGCAACTCTTTTCCATGTTGTGACATCGATTTCCCACACACCCTGCGTCCATTCGCCAGATATAGTTTGGGGTATTTCTACTGATTCCCATGGTCATTTCAAGGTTGCTGCATCATTCCACTTTTTACTATGGGGCCATCCATATATTACGTTGTCGATTTTTTGCTGATTCTCCCCCCCCCCCCCGACATCATCCTATCCAACTGTCATTACCGGATCCAACTACTGTAACCATCATCCAATGACCAGACCACCCCCCTCCCTTATTTTAAAATGACATAATTTATGGACAGCCCCGATTGCGTCCATTAGGTATAGCCTTCTCTCTTAACTCTTAATTTTTGCACGCCTGAAGACCCGAGTGTTGCGTTGATGGTTTTGTTAATTTTTCCCATCAGAATTTCAGGGTGTTTTTCAAAATTGTGTTTTGTAGAAACCTAAAACTTTGTACTCTGACTATTTCCAGTTCCGATAAAAAAAGAGTATTATTATTATTGTTATTATCAAGAAGGAAATATTTTATTGCAAGAATTTAACATTACTATCATTGGTCCCTTATAAAAATAAAACTGAATGATTATTCTCTCATAATCATAATAAAAATATTATTATTATTGTTATTATTATAAAGAATTCAATTATATTTTATTAATAAAGAGTAAGAGTAATGAGCAAAAATATTGAGATCTAATATTTAAATGCATTTGTACTCATTACATTTTGAAATAAATTACATTTGTACTAAAAATGATTCCACAAGTAAAAAAATATGCTACCGTATTTCTGTCCAAAGTTCGAGACGTCGAAGTAGCGACGAGGCTTGCCATCCACATCGATGCTCTTAACGAGGTCCAGGAATGGATTTTCGTCTGAAATTGCAAGTCATGCACCAACCACGACCATCGATTAAAGAATCCATTTTTTCCAGTATTTGATCATGAGCTTTTGATTTTTACTTAGGGAATTAAATGATGTAGGAATTTTTTGAGGTGAGGATTGGTTATTTTTTTTTTGACAAATTGCATACTATAGTGCATAGTTTTGGGGAATTATCCTTCAAGGCTGGCCTCGTTATTTATCCCGGATGATAAATATATTCTCGTTGCACGATGCGAGAAAATAAAGATCTTGTTCAAAATTCTCGACATACGCGTCTCAGACTAGATCCAATGTTGCAATGTCATTCTTCTTTTTTCCATGGAAAAAAACGAGTTCATTCTCTTGCTTCGAAAAACATTCATACCTAACATGCAAAAATTAAAAAAGTAAATAAATAAAAAGAAACAAAGCTGTAGATTTAAACGGGACGAAAGTTATAATATTCGTCAGTGGGAAAATGAAAATTCATTTTTTTACGGTTTATTTAAAAACGCATGCAATGTAACGAGAAAGCGAACTGATAAAAAGAAAACAAGTACTCAATCACGAGTCGCGCACCTGTCAAACGTTTTTCGAGACGCGGTTTTTTAGACTTTTCCATCTCAACCTTACAATTCAGAATATCTATATATATATATGTATGTATAAATATACGTAATTGTTTTTTCCTTCCACAGGGCAACAAACATCAAACAAAAAAACAATTAGCAGAGTTTGTGCAACTCGATTTCTATCGTAATACAATAATAGAAATCGCGAAAAACGCGTGACACAAAGTTTTATCACCGGTGTTTATCACTAGACGCTTGTAGAACTTTCGACAATATTATAATGCGGATACGGGCGATACGCTCATTGAGAAATTGCGATCGAACGACTCGCCGTGACAACGATAACACTCACCAGCCATGGTCGCCGCCGAGCAAGTCACGTCCTCGAATCTCGATTCTATCGAGAGACGAGTCTCCCCCCTATCCGGCCGATACGCTACGCGTCTCGTCCGCCGCGCGCTCTCGTATGCACACGCATGTGTTTCCTTCACCACTACGCGGCGACGGGATGCTCGACGCGGAGTGGGGGTATATGCAGATGCGATCGTGCGTGAAAACACGTGACAGCCGTTTATCCGATCGGAACACATCGGCACGATACGCCACGAAATCACGATGTGCCATTTTCAACATGATAATCACTCGCGATGAGGGCATGTATTGCCCGCTCGTACTAAGATTACTTTCACCCAAATGAAGAATTATCTCAAACGTACTCTTGATGCAGAAGTTTTGTGACTATAAATATACGAAAGAAGACATTTTTTGTCCTTTCTTCAACTTCTATTTTGAAATTTATAGAATTTGCTCATTATTAATTGCTCATTTCTCAATATTAATATTTAGAGGTTCCTCATCGCCACTTCCTATTTTCCAAGCTAACAACACGAATACAAATTTGCTTTTAGACTTGCTTCGAATGCTACTTTTGAATTTTATAACGTACCCATCGTATGCCCAATGCATGTTTTTCATTTTTCATTTCATTTTCCCGGCGAAGCTATCAGACATCACAAACTGTTAGTGAACCTTTTTTGTAGATCATTGCATTTTATATAAAATCATGTCATTACATATTTCAACAATTCAATATTTCAATAGTGAACGGCTTTACAAATGATTCTTTTTGTCGAAAACTTGCTATTTCCGTGAAATAAATTGTTATATTAACCAAAAATATAAATAAAAGAACGCCAGTCTTTATAAAGTTATTTTAATGTTTACTGTTGACGAAAATGGTAAAACACTCGACTATTTTTATCGTTTTATTTGTAATTATTTGTAAAACAATACACTTTTATAATTTTTAATATTAAAGTTATGAACAAATGACTTGCGCATTTTTTCGTACTGTAAATAAACAATAGAAAGTAACTTTATACAAATTGGCGTCTTTTTGTTTATATTTTTGGTTAATACAACAACTAATAACACGAAAATAGCAACTTTTATCCTAAAAATGAATTTGTACCCGTTGCATTTTGGGAATAATTATTCGACAATTTGGAAGTTAGCATAATACTTTTATGGTCTACATGTTCATTTCACCCGAATTGAATTTCATCTGAAATCATATTTATTATGTTTGCTTTAATTGCAAGACCACAAAACTACTGTTTTCACTTGCAAGCTATCGAATAGTCATCCCCAAAATCGAAATTTCACACGACAAATTAGTACGTATCGGAAGCGCAAGTTGAGCTTTCGTGAGAAGTGCACAAAGCAGGTCTAAAACAAGTATAAAGTGTTTCAGAATTTGAAAAATCGCCCAAATGTAATTTTCGAATTACTTGCAGCCGCAGAAGGACAAGGCGGAATAATGTGAGAAAAACAATAGTTTTTCATTCATTTTTTTTGGTTATACTTTCGCTAAGCGGGATCCGAATTTCGATCTGAAATTTGTCACGGACGTTTATTTTAAGGGGTTAAGCCACAGTAACGGGTATAAAATCATGTGCGAATTTAACAATTTTTTTTTGTATGAAAAAGTGTTATAAAATTAATTGCACATCTATTTAGTATGAATATCAAGCTGTTAGATAAAATATATATATTTTTTTCGATGTACAAACTGGCCGACTGCTAATATTTTCTTTTTTTATCTTTTTTAGGCGCTCCGCGGCGTGACATTTTGCATCCACAATTTTTTTACCAAGAACAAGAAAAAAAATTCGTTAATCTACATTAGAATACCTAGAGAAGTACGTACGGAATTAAAAAAATGTTGTTTTGTTCAAAAGTTGTAGGTATTTGAATGAATTTCCAGTGAAAATTTTTGTATAAAACTGCTCATACAATGAAATTTTTTCGATTAATCCAAAATTTCGTACGTACTTCTCTGCGAAATGCAATTAGGAACATAACTTTTAAATTTGAAGTAAATCGAGTGAAAATGATTGAAGTTATTTGTCACGCCAATTGGAAAAAAGCTGTTTCGAGAAAAACGCGTTAAAAATTTTAGAAACTCTATGGCCGTGCCAGAGGTCGGCTTACGTTATACGCTCAAAGTCGGTGAAAAAAATGGTCTTGCTATAAATTGATTAGTAACTTATTGTTATGATGATAAAGCACCGTTTCAGCGAGGAAAAAAATCGATTTTTTTTAAATTCTACCATGGTCTTACCCCTTAATATTTAAAAAGATCCCCTCTAAAGATTTTTAATGACGCGCCATACTTTTCGAGATATCGATTTTTGAAAGTTTTTTTTAGCACGCTCCTGCTTTATCTATAGCTTATGAGCTCTGCTCTGACTATACCTATATATGTTATCGCGCGCTCTGCTTTGTGTGAATCTTCGTCGAGTTTGGGTGGTAGAAACCCTCCCTCCATCGCTGCAGCGGCCGGTTACCAAGCATTAATAAGGAGGTACCTTGTGAAATTAAAAAAAAATTTGAAGGCAACAATCCCAAAAAAAGTTTAACCATGCGCAATCCCAAACATTAAAAACTGGGAAAAAAAACAAACAAAAGTTTAGAAACTAGAGAACTAAAAAAAATATATTAAGAATTGCAAAAAGATTTAAAGGTAATAAGTGAACCCTACAAATATATTACACCTGCAAAAAAATTAGCATTGGAAAAACAAAAAAACTTAACCCACGATGCTCTGCGTCTATCTCAATGTAGATATAGTAGGAGCGCGGTAAAAAAAACTTCCAAAAATCGATATCTCAAAACTATGGCGCGTCGCCAAAAATCCTTTTAAGGGAACTCTTAAAATATTAAAAGGATGGTGTGTTGCGAATTTACGATCGAAATTCGGTTTCGCTTATCCGAATTTTATCCTGGACTGAGCCGGAATACCCCTTATATATCGTCACAATAATCGTTTTTATTCGTGTCGATAAAGAATACGCCGAAATTTCACAATCTCCGTTATAAACGGGGACAAAAATGATACGGAGGTGCCAGCCAGCTGCCCACCGACCAAGCGTACTATCAGTGCAGCGCGACTATGTCGAAATGTCGCTCGCCGCTAGAGGCGCTCGGAGTCATGTGCCCAGCTCGCTCCCAGCGCACGTAGGCATATTGCCTTATTTAATAGCAATAATAGTTATAATTGCACACCTAGTACACTAAATAACTTTAATATGTTTTAACAACATAACCTCCGAACAAGGCGAGATGCGAATAAATGCGAATGGATGGATGCGAACGATGCGAACCATATGCTCTACGACCGATATATTTATGAATATAATCAACCGGGCACTCGACTACCAGCGCCACACAATATAGTTATACTCGAGCGCCAATGCTGGGTCAGAGCACGGTCGTATATACAGGTACATGGGCACTCCCGTATATTCCGTATACCCGAAAGCGTGCCTCTATCTGACGCCTCTCTTTGCGGCACTGGCCGCAAAAGCGTGGAGCGCTGCTATCTAGGAGGCATATGCGACAGAGCGCGATGTATGTGCGTATGCGAATTGTCTTTCCCTTCACGTGGCTGTGATGAAAAATTAATACATCCTAAATAATCAGTCAAACACAAAAACTAAAAGCATAAACCGAAAATATGAGCGATGAGCCATTAGTTAATGATACGTCATCGTCTTTGACATGGATATGCCGATTTAACTATCGCTCAATCCAATTACATTTATTTCGTTTACGGAAAAGAACATTCGAAATTTACGCGTAGCACGCATTCCTTTCATTAGTAGTAATAGTAGAAAAGTAGTAGAAAATATCAGTAGTCATCATTGGGAATGTTAAATAATGAGACATACTCCGGATTATTTATGTATCCATTTCTACATCCCGGAATCATGCACCGTTTCGGCATCGCAATATATAGACACTTCATCTTTTGTTATTCCGTATTGAATAAAAACCGTGGCTACGATACACTCGAAATCACCCCGCCAAAACGAGGTTAGGCCACACGTACATACGACCGTCACACGTGCATGCCGTGCCCCGTAAACGCGATATAAACAAAAGTGCCTCCCCTTCACTAGCGTCGCGGTGGAATGCGCAAATAGAGGCGTCACTTAGAGTCACGCATTTTTGAACGGAATGCCCAGACCTGTATATACGACCGTGGTACAGAGAACGACCACTTTCTTACCATAGGAAAGGTCTGTAGTGTCAGGGGCATGGTTGTACCCTATCGCATACCCGAACGGTAGCTGTATCGTGCTGCCACCGAGTGGCAGCATACGGAATCAGCGTATAGTACCTGCAGACCACACCAGCCGCAACTTCAATATATAATTTGTTCATTTCGCAACAGGCTGATAAAAGAGAAACGGATGTTTGGAAGGAACATAAAAAAAAAAATTTGGAACGGAAATTTGGAAGAAACATCAAAAACCTAAAAAAGGCTGACTCCAAGAAAACAATATTTTTTCTTCCAAATCGGAAAACCCCCTTGTTGATGCTTTCATGTACATAGCTGCTAAGCATCATAATGTTTTGTTGACTCGAACATTTTGTGAGCCCGATTCAACGTGCATGGCCACGTTCATTGTCGTACGTACAGAGCCCAGCGACCCCGGTAGCAATTTTCAAATATCTGTACAGAAGTTGTCAAATGGGTCCCAAATGTTCATTTGGAAGTTATATATAAGTTATCATAGTCCTACATTTATCTTTCTCAATGGTCGTCAACTTGAAGGGCGTACATTTGGTACCCATTAGGCCGGCTTTTTGACAAGTTAAAAAAATTACAACGGAGGGTAGGGGGCAAAGTCGACGAGAGGGTGAGAGAAAGAGAGAGAGAGGAACCGGAAAACGCATTTGAAACGATAGAAAGCAAATATAATTTCTCGTAACAGGGTCGAAAGGTTACGAGCAGAAGAGCGTTGCGTAACCGAGGCTAGACAAGGCTATAGTGTTCTATTTCGTATAGAGATTCAAAGTAGCATTAAATCCGCCCTCCCCTTTCCGTTCATCTACTCAATTCACCCTTGGCCATTGGCGTAGCTAGCATTTTTTCTAGGTGGCTAGGGACGGGGCGTCGGATAAAAAAGGGTTTCGTTCACAATCAGTTTTCAAAAGAAAATTTGCATAATAGTTGATAATCACGTAACACACTCAAAATATGATGCTTCAATCACACGTTCACGTTACCATTAATATCTAATTTTTGCAATACCGTGAAAAATAATTAACTAATTTTTCATCATTCTTTAAGAGATCATCCAGTGTAAAACATTCAACAAATTGATTTTTTTTTGCATTATCCGATAGTATGGACGGTTATTAACATGCTGTCCATATACTTACATAAACGTAAGTAAACAAATTGTATGAAAATTCCGCACTCGAAACTTGAAATGCGTTTTTCTTGATGTCATTTTTTCAAACGGTGTACACTCTCAAAGGCAGAGTTTTCAAGCTATCCGTCTCAAATTTTGACACAACATTATTCACGCCATTCTTTATCTTGCTATGGAAGCTTTTTTTTAATATTCATTTTTTCACGAAAAACTGTCGAAAACATCGGCTAAATACGATACTTTTTTCAAACCACTGCTATTTTGTAAATTTTGTGAAAAAAAAACCTCCATGGCAAGATAGTGGCTTTCATACTGATGAGCAATCATTTTACAAATGGAAAAAAAATAAAAATAACATTTATTTTCTGTTGTTCATGAGTTCTTTGATTTGACATAAAGAAATCAGACTGGTTATCGTAGTGTAACCATCGAAAAAAAAAATCGCGAACGACAGATATTTTTCGACGCGTTACACCGTGATGATATCTTAATCCAGTCACCAGTTTTTAAAATTTACTTTCACTCAATTAAGTAAGTTTGAGCTTTCTATATTTTTGTCAATCATCTCAACAATTTTTCCAACAATGTCATTATTTATGTTCAGAGGTGCCATATGAAAGGATCGTTCCTGAAGCTTTATCCCTATAAACTACGTTTTTATCCGCCCCTTGGTAGAAAAACTTCTCTCGCTGCCGACGGAGCTCACGGGGAGTTGGCTACTTGAAAAAGTTTATAAAAGTTAGGGTAGTACTGTTTTTAAAATGCTTTCGTAAATGTCCATCATTTATTTAATCATTTTTTAACAAAATTATGTTTTTCATGACGATTGATTCAGCTTCTAAGGTGGACATATCAATTATTAAGATTTTTTATAATTATTGATGTTGGAATCCTCTTCCTTCTTTATATTCATTTAAAAAAATGCATTAACTGGGTGAGCTGATCGTAGATTCTCAAATCGGCGTTTGAGAATTACAATGATACTATCTATTAGGTCCTTGGGCTAAACTTTGATCTTCCAGAATTTCTCTAGTTGCGTATCGGCTGGCAAATCTAATGTATTTATTTTGCCCACAGTTGAGGAGGCTGGAGCGAACCAGTTGAGTCGAATGACTTTGTTTATGACTTTTTTTTTCAATGCATCTCAAAAAAATGCATACGAGATATCGATTTATTGTGTAGATGCTAATTTTTCACGAAATATATAACTAAAGGGCAAAATTAAGCATTTGTATATTTTGATTACGTAGATAAAAAAAACTTTTGTGTTATTACCAACTTGAAAACGTATGACATTATCGATGATTATTTTTTTTGACCTGCCTTAGCGAATGTTTTATACATATAACTGATTGTGAGAGAGAAATTTCGAGTGATTTATAATTGTGCCTATTTATATTGGTCACCAGATTACTTATTATTACCATTAATTAATATTAAGTGTTGCCGAAATGCAGCAACTTCGAGGACATTTAGGTGGCAGCATTGCTCTTTATTCGCCAATCAAGATTCGGAATCTTTCAACAAACGTTGATGGTTCAGTATCGAATACATATATGGTTTACGATGCGCAAGATCGGGTTTTCTTCCCAAATGTTTACAAAGGTTTAGTTTCCGTTAATTCGTTGTTAGAAATGGTTTATCTTGGTGCTAAATAGCAAAAAAAATACATTACCCATAGCGTGAACGTCTTGTCCATCCAAGTCCAATTAAAACTATATGCATTAAACTATTTTTTATCTCTAATGTTTTGTGGTGAAAAATATTTCAAAAAATTCGTAAAGACTCAGTATAGTTTAGACAATAACATATATATATTTTTTTAAATTAATTTTGGATTGCGGCTAACGGTCGAACCTCCTTGAGGGATTATCACAGTGTACATTAAAAAAAAAATCAATTTTTTCGCATAACCCGATAGTATAGACAGTTGTAAACATGGATCATGCATCGCCGATTGATCGTAAGTAGATAATTTATATGAAAATTCCGCATAGTACAGTCGTGCTGTCGCTGAAAAACCCCGTAATCGAAAAAAAATCGAAGGCCAGTTTTTTGACAGGTGATTCTGTAAGTGGCGCGGGCGCAAAATCCAAGTTGTTTGCCTAAAAATCGGGGTGCAGGGTTGTTTTAGGGGATGAAGAGAGATGGAGATGGAATGTTGCCAAACTACAACCCCTACGAGGTCGGTGCCGTAAGACAAAATGTTCAGAAAAAACCGGGCTTTAGTTTCGTCCACAGCACCGAAGTCGTGGTAGTTCATTTTGGGGGTGAAATTTTGAAAAATCAGTTTCGATTCGACAACTCTTCGGGATAAATTCGTACACTTTTTGTTCAAATGGGAAGGTTGTAGCCCTTGAAAAGACGCATCGATCGAGTATTTGATCATCCCTCTCCGATAATGTCTTCACCCCTAAAAAATTTGGCGAATATAAAAAAAATTGTTTATTGCATAACTCAAAAACAATCGATTTTTCAGGGATAGTTGAAATGTACGATATGTAGAGAATAATATTCTCTATATTTTCGTTTCTATGGATCACCCTTGAATTTTGCTTTTTCCAACCCCTCTCGGAGGTTGACAATTCAAAATGAAATTCTGGGAAAACTATTAGCCGCAAATAAAAAGATACGAGTTTGGCGCTGTGCACAAAAATGTAGCTGAGGGTTCAAGCTACAAATTGTTCCACGGTGGCGAATTCGTACGGTCGATAGTTTTCCCAGAATTTAGTTTTTTTATTTTCAACCCCGAGAAAGGTTTGAAAAAGCAAAATTCAAGGGTAGTCCATAGACACGAAAATATAGAGAAAATTATTCACTACATTTCGTACATATAAACCATACCCGAAAAATCGATTGTTTTTGAGTTATTCAGTCAACATTTTTTTTGTATTTCAACAATTTTTTTGGGGGTCAAGATGATGTTGGGGAGTGATGATCAAATACTCGATTGACGCGTATTTTCAAGGGGTACATTGTTCCCATTTTAACAAAAAGTGTAAGAAATTATCTTAAAGAGTTATTGAATGAAAACTAATTTTTCAAAACTTCACCCCACTTTTTCACCCTCAAAATGAACTACCACGACTTTGGCGCTGTGGAACAACTAAAGCCCGGATTTTTCTGAACATTTTGGCTCACGGCGCCGACCTCGCAGACGTTGTAGTTTGGCATCAATCAACCCCCATCTCCCGTCATCCCTTAAAAAAATCCCCTTGAAAAGACGCGTCGATCGAATATTTGATGATCACTCTGCCATAATATCTTCACCCCCAAAAAATTGTTGATATACCAAAAAAATATGTTTATTGGATAACTCAATAACAATCGATTTTTCGGCTATGGTGACAATGTACGAAATGTAGAGAATAATTTTTTCTATATTTTCGTTTCTATGCGTCACCCTTGAATTTTGCTTTTTCCAATCCCTCTCGGCGGTTGAAAATAAAAAATGATATTCTGGGAAAACTATTGACCGCACGAATTCGCCGTGGAACAATTTGTAGCTTGAACCCTCAGCTAAATGTTTGTCCACAGCGCCAAACTCGTATCGCTTTCGGGGAGGGTAGGGGTTTCAGCGTGAAAAAGAAACACTTTTTTGCAATTTTTTTCATCTATATGGATAGAATAAATGTATTGAAACCTTTTGTACATTGTTAAGTGTCATTTCAAGAACATTCCGTGAAATTTGTACGCAAAAATATCCAAAAACAAGCCGATGACAAAGCTTTTCCAAGAACGCCTTTGGAAAAACACGGTTTTCGGTGTTCACTGTATCTCAGCTAGAAATGATCTAAAATCAAGTACTTGCCATTAAAATTTAGTCAAAGTATCATCAAATCCTCCCCCCAATGGCTTTTGATAATTTTTTTCATTTATAAATTTGTGGTGGTCATGTAAAGTGAAAAGTGCTATTTTCACGAAAAATTCCGACATTTTGGGGGTGGAAAAACCCCTCAATGTAAAAAAAATCTTTTCAAGGGTTACAACGTTCCCACTTGAACAAAAAAGGTATGAATTTTTCCTAAAGAGTTATCGAATTAAAACTGATTTTACAAAATGTCCTCCTAATTTTTTACCCCCTAAAGGGGGTGTTCCACGAATTCCACGACTTCAACGCTGTGGACAAAAATAAAGCCCGGATTTTTCTGAACATTTTGTCTTCCGGCGCCGATCCCGTAGGAGTTTTACTTCGGCATTAATCCACTCCCATCGCCCTGCATCCCCTAAATCCCCTAAGAAAACCTCTGTACCCCATTTTTTAGGCAAACTAGGATTTAGCACTCGCGGCACTTACAAAATCACCTGTCAAAAAAATGACCTTCTATTTTTTTCCAATTCCAATATACAGCACGACGGTAGTAGCACTGGGAAATTTAAATACGTTTTTCTCGAAATGTCGTTTTTTAAACGGTGTACAATCTCAAAGGAACAGTTTTCGAGCTATTCTTCTCAAATGTTGACCCAACATTCTTCACGGTATTCTTTATCTTGATGTGCAACGTTTTGTTTGTTTGAAATCTTCATTTTTTTAAAACCAAATCTGTCGAAAAAATAGGTTAAATGCAATATTTTTTTTCAAACCGCCGCCACTTTGTCAATTTTGGTCAAAGAAAAAAAACTCCATAGCAAGATTGCGGCTTTCATACTGATTAATCATCTTTTTACAAAGGCCATAGCCGGGTAAGTAGGGCAAAATTGCCCCCGCATTTTTTCCATCGAAATTTGGAGTATATTCTGAGGTATAAAAAAAACAAATTTTCTGAAAAATTCAAGCCCGTCAACGCAATGGATTTCGAAAAATGAATTTTTTTTAAATATCAAGAAAATTTTTTTTTCCGGAAACGGTACAGTGGATCCATTAAATTTTTTTTGGTACTTGTTCCGATCAAACATGTTACGAAATAAAATTATAGAACATCTTGCGAAAGATTAAGGTTTTAAAAAAAGTAATGTTCCTTGTTTTATTATTTTTTACTATAATCCACTTGGGGTACAATAGCGAAAGTTTTTGCATATAATCTTTGGGCACCTTATTAGATTATATAATTTTTTCAAAATGATCGGTTTGGTACGCCACAGTGAAAAAAACACACACTTTATTGATATATTTTAGTTATATAGATATATAACTAAAATCTAATAAGGTGCCCAAAGATTATATGAAAAAAAATTCGTTATTGTACCCCAAGCGGATTATAGTAAAAAAATAAAACAAGGAACATTATTTTTTTTAAACCTTAATCTTTCGCAAGATGTTCTATAATTTTATTTCGTAACACGTTTGATCGTAACAAGTACCAAAAAAAATCGAATCGATCCACTGAAGCGTTTCCGGAATTTTTATTTTTTTTTATTAAACAAAAATTCATTTTTCCAAAACCATTGCGTTGACGGGGATGAAATTTTCAGAAAATTTGTTTTTTTTTATACCTCAGAATATACTCCTAATTTCGCTGTAAAAAATGCGGGGGCAATTTTTCCCTACTTACCCGGCTATGGCTTTTGGTTTCAGATAATATTTACAGCCAAAAGCGTGTACACCGTGCGGACGCCTTTTTTTTCGAAGACATCGTCAACCGTCGAAAAAAAGTAAAACCAATAAAAATAAAGGTTTAAAAAATTATTTTCTGTTCTTCATGAGTGCTTTGATTAGACATAAAAAATCAGACTGATTAGCTTACTTTAACCATCCAACAACCAAATCGCGAAAATCTGATATTTTTCGACCCGTTACACTGTGATGATCCCTTAACTGCGTGAGCTAACAACTGCGTGAGTAGGCTCTCAATTCGGTGTCTGAGATTTACAATGATATTATCTACTATTCGGCGGTGAATGTTGACCTTCCAGTATTCTTCTAGTTGTGTATTGGCTGGCGAATCTAATATATTTATTTGGCACACACTTAACTTGATTGTCAAATATGAATATCTATTCAATTTACGTAATGAAATAGCTACTTTTTACAGCCACCACGAAATTACGACGAAGGAGTTTATTATTTATTAGTTTTATTAAAGGTTTTTTTTGATAAAACTAATTTTTTAATTAGTTTTATTTACAAGTTATATTAAATTATTTCTTTATTCTGGCTTGGGCGAAACAAATAAAATAAATCGAACATTTGAATTTAGTTATTTTGGATCGATCTTAGTCTAGGGGAGAGGGGGATCCCCCCCTCCGAGCTGGCACCCATGCCCCTCCTGGCTCCTCCAACGCCCTTGGCAGTTACGTAAATACCAGAGGCGCAAATATTGGCAAATCCAAATTGACCGCACTTGTCCAAAACACTAACCAACAGGCCATATGTATAAAACGGGATGGATACAAATGCGTGCAAATATGTATTGGCCGTGACTGCTTATGAGGACGTAAGATGGAAAAACTATCAAGCCTTCGACCATCAAGACTCAAAAGGGCGCATCTGAAGGCCTTGTCGTATACCTCCGTACGAAGTTGCCGTTGATAAAATATCTGTATTTAGTGTTGACGTTGTGCACGTACGCGAGGCATTTGTCGATGGGTACACGCTAATTGGCGATTTCGTTGTACGAGAGGGGAGGCTTCGAGCGCGAGCTTCGGTGAATCGGCTGGGTATGACGTCACGTACGTGTGGTATGAGGAGTCACGAGTGTGGGCTACGCCTGGGCCAACGTAGATGTCAGCAGCGACCGTGACGGGAGACGAGCATGGGTGCGATACGTTCGTGAGGATGCTTGGTGTGGGTGTACGGAATTTCTGTGTGTTGAGCAAGATGATGCAAGGCTGGCTGGCGGGGTTGTTTCGGTGTGGCGGTCGCAAAACAGTTCGCGGGAGGGAGGGCACGGACGCGTAAAAGACGGTTGTATACACCGAATGAGTCCGTACGAGCGTGACAGTGGCGAGAGAGGGTCGACCAGGGGGTGCGACGAGGACAATGAGCCAATGCGCGGCAAAGGGGTGCAAAAAGGTCGACGGCGAGGGAAGGAAACGCGGTGGAAGGGACCGCGGCTAGAGTGTGCGCAGACAGCAGTAGTAATGGAGAATACACACGTGAATATTGGCAAAGTATATTTCGAACCCCGCACATCTATGCAATATTGATTACCAGCTCATCTGACTGTTTTCGGATCGTTGCGTTTTTTATGGGGATGATGAATAAGTTCTCGCTATTTTTTTTTCGTGAAAATTAATGTTTTATGTTAAAAAAACATTCCTAATGCTTCCAAATTGTGGGTGACCAACCCGCGGTCCGCCAGGGGTCGTGTTTTGGCCCGCGAAGCTGGTTCAAATGAACATAAATGTTAATTCCAATTGTACATATCACCAAAACAACATTACACCATGATGCGTTCGTATCGTATAACATTACTATGGGCGTATGGGAAATATTATTTTTGAAATTTGGCCCGCAGTGTGAAAGGTCACAAAACCGATCTCTGCATGTTGTTTCCGACAGAGCATGATCGCCGTAAGTCCCAACAACATTTCCGTGTGCTTCAGCTGCAGATTTTATTGGAATAAAGTAGTGCAGTAAAATTCCCTGCAAAAATTCTTTTTTCGCACGAAATTTGACATGTTCGAGAGTGTGAAAAAAGGTTGTCTACACTTCGGCGAAATGACATTCACTAAATTTCAAGCTTGCTTATAGCACCTCTTTATAGATGCGTTGCCATCTTAAAGTATGCGGACCCAGTTATGGGAGGCCATCTGTTGAAAAACAGCGCGAACTTATTCAACATCCTAATACGAAGTGTAGACTTTGGAGACAACAGACGGGTCCTCGTAGTAACCTGGATAGAAGTATGCTTACGGAAGTGATTTTGAGGATATTGGGCTTGCATGTATGGGAACAGTTGGATACTACGAGGATGATCCTTGAACTTAAGTCTTCGGAATGATTATTCTCTACACGGTGGCGAAAGCGCTCGCAAGGGGGCGCAGAGACAACACCGGTGAACGTGAGCCACAGATGCCCGCGAAGTGGGCTATTCAGAGCGTACGTCTGCGCGATACGAGGAGTACCCATTCGTTACGGGGATGGAGGAGGGGGATGGAAAGAGGGGGCCGGAGGGAGACAGAGAAAGGGACGAGAGATATGCGTCAGTGTGATATGCACGGACAAATGTATACACACGCAGCCACACCAATGGTTTGTTGGTGCAAAATCTAGTTAATGTACAATATAGGTATGTCAGGGTGTAGGTGTTTCGCAACGACCAACAGACACAGCAAGGAGAACCACCGGATGCGGGAGCAAGCGAACGCAGGGATGAAGCGATCCCAGCTGCTACGTCACGTGATGCGAGCCGGGGCTATATGTCGGCGCTAAAAGTCGCGACGAAAGGCTGGTGCGGATAGCACATTGTGTATTGTAGTATTCACATGACAGGGGTAGAACGGGTTTCATACGTTATCAACGAATTTTAATGAAAATTTTGGGTTTTATGGGAAATCAGTGGGGAATTCGTATTTAGGGGGTAAAAATACATAAATGAGGACTTGGAGAAAAAAAAGGTCTTAAAACTTTTTCGGCATCTTGGCCGAAAATAAATGGGTTCAGTTAATCTTTGAACATTTATTTTCGGTTTGGCTTTGGGGCTTCGCTTTGTGCTCTACAGAAAACCTTTTCAAAACGCCCTCGATAAGCTTATGTCACTCAAATAGGAGCCTCGTTACGGCTGTTTGAAATTTCGGCATTTCGACGATTTTGGAAAAGTGGCCAGAAGGGTCGGAGGAAAAAACTGTCGACTTTTAAACTATTTCGATGGTATATCCCATGCAAAAATTTTCGCCGATTACGCGTGTCACCGAATTTTTGTCGAAAGCTCAAAACTACGCGGGCACAACTCGATAAACGTCTTATCACACACTTTTGACGATATTTTATAAAAATTAAGGGGAAATTAAAGAGAAATTCGTATTCAAGAGGTAAGAATACATAAATTAACTTGAAAAAAAATATATCCAATCTTTTTTGGCGTCCTGGCTACAAATAAAGGAATTCAGCGAGAGCGTACCCAGGATCTAAGCTAGGAGGGGGCAGCGCATATTAGTTATGCGGAATAGAGCAACAGATAATAGATTTAATTTTTCCTGCTGGGGGGGGGGGCTGGCCCCTCGCTGACTACGCCCTTGGGGTTCAGTGAATCGTTGATAATTGATTTTCTGTTTGGATTTGGGGCTGCGCTTTGTGCTCATTCTCTTTGTAATCGTTTTCTCATCAAAATGCCGTTCGATTCATGGAGTTCCTATGATTTTTCGATTTTTGGCAGAATCTCAAAGACAGACCATCGATTTTTGCCAATTTTTCCCTATCCATCTTTTTCGTCCATTTTTCGTCATTTTTATCGAAATCGTTCTCCCCCCCCCCCCCCCCCCGGAGTTACAGTGAAAATTTGGGATTTGGGAGTGACATTTTGGGATTTAGAAAAAGTGAGTGACGGGTAAAAAAAAAACTTTCGACTTTTAAACTATTTCGAGGGTCTATTCATTGTGAAATGCTCCACCGATTACGAATATCACCGAGTTTTTGTCAAAAGCTCACAATTACGTAGGCTAAACCCGAAAAACGCTTTTTCACACACATTTGAAAATTTTTAAATTAAAATTGAAGGTTTTGGGGGAAAATAAATGGTGAATTCGTGTTCAATGGATACAAATACATCGATGTGGATTGAGAAAGAAAAATATTACAAATCCAAAATGTTTACCCATCATTTACTCTCGCGTGTCTGTTCGGTCTGTGTGGAATACCCCATACCAATGTATGTAACGTACATATCGTGTATGCTGCGTATGCGTCCATGTGCCGATACATTTGTGCGCGTAAAACGGTCTAGAGTGAGATCGAAATAGAACAACTTTTCGCGCAACGTCACCGTGGTACGCCCCCGCGTTATTGTCGCGAATCGATCGATATGCGAGGTGGGAGAGGAGGAGGCGGATTTGGCCCCGTTTAAGAACGTTGAAGTGTGGCATAGTGCGATGATGGGAACAGATCGAAGGGTCCGAAGGGTGCTGGGCTAGGAGGGCGCGACGAAGAGGTCCGAGTCATGGAATCCTCAGTATCTCATACCACCGCATCAAATGTCACCTTTCATTAGCCATATCTCGCGATCCTGTTTGTCGATCGTCTTCGAGTTTTGTCGCTTCCCATCTGCTCAAATCCAATTGACGTATAAATTTAAACTTTGAAAAATAAGACTCAACTTTTTTAATCTCTCTCTTAAAAATTAAACTTTTTTGACCATCGTATTTTGGCCCACATTTTCATTAAAAAAAAAAACATGGTCGAATTAAATGGCCCGATTATAATTTTTCTATGGTCACTATCCTCCGTAATTGCAGTGTCGATACTCTAGTTCGGCTGATCACGAAACAACGGAAAAATTAACGGACCAATGGATCTCTGAAATTCAGACGAATCGAGATAGAAATTAATAGCAAAATTTAGCTTACTCGATTTCCTAGTAATTACGAAGTACGCGGAATATACAGGTATTCCGATAGGGTTGCTGTAAACATTATTTTGACGCAAAAATTATGCCATGTGTTTTCCATTTTTTTAAATACAAAAAAAATAAGCCTGCCAACGAAAATTTGATCATTGAAGAGAATAAGTGTTTTGAGTAGTCTACCTAGCAATCTGCCTGGTGCCATCTAAAACTAATTTCAAAAAATGTAAAATAATAAAAACAAATTTATATATTTTAACAAGGATTAAAAGAATTATCCATACTACTAGTAGTAGTATTTAATATTCCAGGTATACCCCTTTAGGGTTTTTACACAGAGCGCACTACATATATGTTTCCCTTTACAAAATTGTCTTATTTCTCAACTCATACTCTACTGTCATTTGCCTTTTAGTTTCCTCTCGCTTTCGTTTCCCCATTTACAATGTTTCCAATTAGTTTTTCAAAGTGCTTCATAAACATACACAGGTCTGTCGCAGGCTCCTTTGTTAGCACCATCTATATCGTTCTGTTGATTTGCTCTTCCTGTCTATCTTCTATCAATTTTTTTGTATTTTATACTAATTCGTTTTAATTTTTTTCCCTTGATTGTTTGGGACATATTTACTTGTACATATGCACTAAGTTTTCCACTTCATTTTTACAAACCGTAAACTTGCTTCCGCGTCCCCCTTATTTCCTTCTTTCTCTACATTCCCACATCTTAATATCGCCCAAAATTCGTTTTTTTCGCCCTCTATTTTGATCCTATCAATACTTCTCTTTCTCTATCATATTCTTCCTGTTTTTGTGGGTAATACGTCGATTTTGTCTATTTTGCTTCAGTCCTGTTGGGATTCCTTGATCGACTTTTGTCCACGTGCACTTTTCTATTATCCTTTCCATTTCCCTATAACATCGTTTGCTATCGCTCTCCATGTCTTGTCTTCTATTTCCTCCAATGCATTTTTCACTTCCTCTTTCCATGTTGTTGGTTTCCCATTCAGCACTCCTCACGCCGCCCCTTTGAGGGATTTCTCCGGCCATCTTTCTTCCCCCATCTTCATTATTTCTATCAGACAATTTGGCGCCTTCTTCCATGTTGTTGTTGGTATACCTCTACATCCCGCTTTCATCCGCCATATGTAGTTTGGCGCGTTTCTATTTAGGATCGTGGTCATTCTAACATGACCCCCTTGGAGTCTTTCAACTAGCTCCCGTATCTTTCACTCCGATACCTCAATTCCGAATATTTTTTTACTATCCAGTTGACTATCCAGTTCATCAGATGTAGTCTTCTTTTCAGGCTTTCTATTCCTCCCAAATTAATAATAATAAAAATAATTTTTGATTATGGAACGGATTGTTCCAAAAAGAGCATTCACAATATTCGCCGTCCACAAAATTGTGAACTATTTCAAAAATAAAATAAAAGAAAAAGTAGGATTATGAAAGTTCTAAACGATAATGAAAAATAATAATAATTTTTTAAATAAATAATTTAAAATAATAAAAAGAATTGAAAATCATTCAAAACAGTAGTAGTAGCAGTAGTATCTATTTCTTGTATACCCTTTTAAGGGTGTTTACATTAGTGTCCTTCCCTTCACGTTTACATGCGTGTTTACATAGGGTTTCTCATTACAGTAGAACCTCGATTATCCTAACTATTTGAGACCGGACAACGTCCGATAATCAAAACTATGTCGGATCTCCGTGAAAATCATAAAATATAAATAGTATCAAAAATTCTCTTTATTAATCCAACAACCCTAAATTCTTCATTTGATGGCAATTAACAATTGGTGAAATTTAAATTTTTATACTACTACTACTTATGGAGTTAAATCACAATTACGGCTCAAAATAATGATCAATTTTTGGCCTTCCCATAGTAGTTGCGCGTTTCTTGGCCGCTAAGTCTTAAATTCGTTTTCTGGCACGGCAGCTGTGTGGGGCTGTTTTCTGTTGGGTTTCAAACCATTCCAGGACGGTTTCTCGTGTATACCTACAATGTATATACGATTTGGTGTATGAAGTTACATATAGGCAATAATGTACTTTGAAAATACCTCGAAGTGATACGAAACAGCTTTATTACAGAATCCTGAGGACGATACCTTAAGGCGGGCAACCAATTTAGATGCTTCAAAAAATCAATTTTTTTTTAATTCCATAAATCGTTACCTAAATATTTTAAGAATACACTCTGAAAATTTCAAAACGATATTCGGATTCCTTCTAACGGTGTGTATATAAATGATAAAGACACTCCGTTCGACTCCCAACCACTGTGACGGGTCAAAACATTCGATTTTATTTGGCCTATTCTCCGAGTGTACATATTCGAGAATATGTGAAAAAAATCAAGTTAAAATAATGAAAAATGACCAAGTGGCAGAATATTTAGTGAGAACCGGTAGCGCAACGATTTGCATGTACTAAAATTTTCAAATGCGTTTTTCTCGAAGCGACATTATTTCACTTTGCGGGAATCATAACTTCGAAACTTATTAATCGATTATCTTCAAATTTGAGACACGTTTACATAATATAATTTATCAATACATGAACCTAAAGTTTGAAAGATTAGATTGTTTAAAACATATTTATTACTGTAAAATGCCGGGGGGGGGGGGGGGGGTGCCAAAAATCGCTGATTTTTTTCAAACATATTCCAACATTTAATTCTCGATTTTTTTTTCCAAATTGAGGTTCATGTCCTCAAAAAACAACTCAAGAATGAATAAAAATTTGTTGGACTATTTCAGATGCGAATTGCGAGCTGCACAATTCCCGCAAATCGACAACGACGATGAGGACACGCCAAGGGACACAGCGGATTACATCTTAATTAATGTATGAAATAACGAAAAAATTACCAGAGGTGTATGAAAATGTGAATAAATTATTGTCAGCGTTGCGGAAATTTCCGGTTATTTTTACAATAAAAAAATTCAAAAAATCATCTATTTTTCGGTCTCCTGAAGTGGTTGCCCGCCTTAACTGAGAAAAAAATACCATCCTTGGGGTCGGATAATCGAGCGTTCGAATAAGGCGCCGAAGCTTTCGGATAACCGAAAATTCCGATAATCGAGGTTCTACTGTATTTACATTGGTTTTCTTATTTCCCTACTATTTTAATTTTCCAATTTCTCGAATTGCCTAATATTGTCACGTAGTTGTTTTGCCAGTTGCTTGTGCAGTTGTACCTCTATTTTTCGGTCTATTTTCACCCCCTGCTCCTTTTCAACCATTGTTCCAGTTTCTTCGCTACCTCTTGATTGAGTTTCCCCTTAAATTTTGGATACTCGCCAATGTGTCAAAAATTTTCATTTGCCTCTTTGCAAATTCTACCCTTGGACTCTGCATTTTTGCCGTCCCTCCCGATATTACCACATCTTATCCTTACCCACGTTTCTTTCCTTTCTCCGCTGAATGCCCCATCTTCTCAATATCTTTCCATGTGTATTCCTGTTTTCCCATGCTTGTATTCCTTGCAGTATGTGGACACGTCAACCTTGCTCCGCTCGTATTCAATTTCTTGTTCACAATAATTAAAAGTAATTGAAATAACGAAAAATAATATAAATAATTTGAAAGCATTTAAACAACGTAAAATTTGGTGCCAAAAAGAGCATTCAAATAATCCGCCGTTCAGAAAGACCTGAACCATTCAAAAAACGCTGCGGCTCGCCGTTCGCATATCGGACGAATAAGCGTAATGTTATTCGTCCGGATAGCGGCTCAGTTCACGCGGTTCACGCTGTACAACGCCCCAAACAAACAAACTCAAACACACAAGCCCAAATAAACAAAACCAACCAACCCAAATCAAACAAACCCAAACAAAATGATAGAGATTTTATTCGGATGAATATGTGTAAATTATTCATCCCGATAGTTTGCTTAACAATTTAACACATTCTATCCGGAAAATTATATACATGTTGTTCGTCCGTATACTCGGTTACACTAATCACAATAATATGTGCGGCTACTGGAAATACGGTGTGAACTGAGCCGCTATCCGAATAAACAGACACTCCGTTTAAAAAATGAGATAAAAAAAGGTACCATTTAAAAAATTGAAAACGAGAACTTGGTTGCCGTTTGACGTCTGGTGCCTTCAGCGCAGGCAAGTTCTCACCCGTCGACCAATGAGATTCCTCACGAGACCTGAGTACCAGCGCAGCCGGTATATTTTTCACCCCCGATCAGCCCCGAAACGGAACACGCGCGCGCGCGCCAAACCTGCACCTATGCATAGCCGTATAGAAATACGCCCTAACACAAGGAACGCGAGGCTTGCGACGCAACGACGTAATGTACGATGCGCGTGTAACTTCCCTCAGTCCGTATCGGCTCTCGTACGAGGCACGTCGTCGCAGCACATTTGCGTTACAGTAGCGGCATCACAGCACGGCAAATAAAACCGAATAAAAGGCATCGAAACCTTAATGAATGAAGAGAAAAAAAAACATCTTGCCACGTTGCCACAAAGGATAGCAGTTACCGTTGAATTTATTCCGACGTGCGTCTCTCGGCGATCTCGCCAAAATCCGGGGGAGAAGCCGGGACGCGAATTGAAAAATATTTAACCGCGGAGAGCAGTGAGTTCGTGGCGATCGGGGGAAAAAAAACAGCCCTTCCAAGCGGTATACATGGGTCCGAAATCCGCAAGGCCCGCCTCCATACACACCGAGTACAATACAAGCCTGCGCAATCTCAAGAGTATCAAATTTAAGTAATCGAAAATAAATAAATAAATAAATATATATATATAAATATATTAAAAATTGTGTAGAAATTCAGCATTGCTTGCGTAAGGACAAAAGTCGTGAAATCTTGTGACAGCCTCGATGTTTTGCCATCTCGTTCAGGCTTCGTAGAAATTTCAACGCGAGGAAGAGCAGAAAAACGAAACCTAAAACGTCATTTCGCAGTCCTATTGTTTTTGTCGCGCTTCGAAAACGAAACGTCCCGAGGGAATGAAAAATTCCATTGTCCGCGTTGATTTTCTCGTAAAATCGAAGCTTCGGTATCGTCCGGGCAAAGTGAATTGACGAATTGCAAAACGTAGATATACGAGGAGTTTCAGACGTGGAGTTGAAACATTTGGACGGACGAGTTTTGTTCCAAGTGCGCCGGAGTCGACGGGGATAAGGAGGCTACGTGCTGTTTGTTCAACAGGGTTGATAAATTTCACTACCATAGAAATCAAGGGCTGTGCTACATATAATATAATATACATACATATATATATATATTTTATTGCGAAACGGTGTACAAGTACGAGAGTGGTGTCCAGCAGTTAAACTTTTCTCGAGCTGCTTTCGTGACGTTTTCGAGTGTACAATTTGAGATCCACCAGGTGTGCAGTTGTCGTCCATTGGCTGCGGGATCACTCGAGGAAAAGGAGCTATACAAGGAAGAGAAAAATTGTATACGTCACGGTTTGATACGACAGTCACACAGAAAGAGACACAAAAACACAACAAAAAATAGATATATATGCATAGACTCTCCGAACAACGATCGGAAGGCCGTCATCACAAGCATACATCTATAAACCCAAACGTCAATACATTTTCTCGGTGAAGCGGTTTTTTTCCCCGGCCAGCTCCGAAGGGAATATTGGTCAAATCATTTTGAGAATTGTTCAAAACTACTTTTTGATCAGAATTGAGTTTGTTTGGATTGCAATCCTGACGTGCATCAGGATTGGCGGAAAAATGGATCTCTCACGACAAGTGAGGAGAACTTTCCACTCGTAAAGTTCGCGGCCGTTCGTCGCAAAAAAATCATCTTTGACACTCGTACTTTTATTCTGAATAATTCGAAATTCTTCGCTGGTGATAAGATCCGGATTTTCCGAACGAGTATAGGTGACTCCGCGTAACAGCGCATTTTGCGAGGCGAACAGTCGTTGAGGCTAAGTTGCCAGAGGAAGAGAAGGCGAAGGAGCAGGACCGAGGAGTGCGAGTCTCGTGAGAGCCCAAACGGAAAAGCCAACGATCGCTCCCTCGGGAAGAAATAATCATATCCTTACACAGGAGAAAAAATTAAGATATTAATCAGTTGCTGTATATAGAAAATATATATTTTCCTCCGAATTGCCGGACAATTCGGGAGGTTCGATAAGGACGAAAAATAAATCGGCAATTAACGAGGACAGTGTCCCACGCGAATATAAAAACCGTCGTATGCCTACCATCTTGTGCGAACTTAATTTTTCCAAGTGGAAAATTCCGCGAAAAAACCGTGTCCCTTTTACTTCACTGTTTCATGTTTGATTTTGTGATTGATCGAGAAGCCCAATTGCGACGAATTGTTTCGATCGATCGGGTGAGATAGGAATTGAAAAGCTTGCACATAACGAAATTGTTGCGTGATAAAGAAAGATCGGTAACAAGAGAGATAGAGAGAGAGAGAGAGAGAGAGAGAGAGAGAGAGAGAGGGAGCGAGAGAGGCAGAAAAGGGTGATCGGTGGTAAAAAAGAATTCCAAATCTCCATAATTGTTATCTAAGAAATAAAGAAAAAAGGATTGTAATAACAACGTGCAAGAATGGTGACCAAGTCCGAAAACGCGCGCAACGGCCACGAGTTGGCACCCTTGAACGAGGAACGCCAGGGTGGTCACAACGTAACGATCGTCGTGACCTCGAATCAGAATGCAAATACCGGACAAGATGCGAATGAAAACAGAGCAGCGTGGAGCGGCAAGATGCAATTCTTCCTCAGCATCATCGGTTACAGCGTTGGACTCGGTAATATATGGAGGTTCCCGTACTTGTGCCAGCAAAATGGGGGTGGTGAGTTTGAAGATTGTCGTCTTTTTTATTTATTTTCTATCCGCTGTTCAACACTTTGAACTTCGGAGAAGTTTGTTCATTTTTTGCAATGATTCAAGGCTATTTTCAAATAATTCCTAATTGCGCCTCGATCAGAAATCGTTAATTGAAAATCAGCACATGACTCGTTGCAACCTTGGTTGTTCTTTTTATCGAACGTTCGTGAATCTGCATTTCTGCTCTTGAAATTCATTGGCCCGATTCCAAGAGGCAGTTGCAAAATTTTTCACTGTCGCGGAATCGCCTTTGTCAATTTCCGTTCAACCCTCTTCGGCATTTTATTCATGTCAAGAGATTTTTAATGCACCACGATAATAACGTCTTTCTGCAGTGTAGAAACAAACGGTCTTGAAGTTTGCATCTTTGGAATGCAACGTAAACAGTTTATGTCCAATTTATTTTAGGCACATTTGGGATACGAAAATCACTGAAATGTTTTTCCTTATCTTAGATATGTGTAAGCTCAATCTAAAAACAAATATTTTTGATAATAGTACGAATGAAGATGTTGAAAAAATCAAAGAAGAATTTTCGTTGCACCACGACGATGCAAATTTTAACGCCATAAACAATTGCTATTCTGCAATGTACATCCCAACCCAAACAAATCCAAATAAACTCCATTGCTGTTTTGATGTTGTCTCTTTCCGATCTAAATGTCGGAAAATACATTATTCGATCGAGAAAAACCGGTGTCTCCTCGATTTAATGCAATGCCGTCGTCTGTAGTGTGCGATTCACTAAACATATAAAACATGCGAAATTCTATGGGAATGACTGCGAGGCGGACAGCCGATCCGGTCAAGTAGCGATGGCACTCTACTGGTCAGACAATCGTAGGAGGAAGAATTTTGTTATGCGATTGCCAAGTAAATTACGTTTGTGTATACGTACAAAAATAAACCCTCTTTATAGTAAATTTGAGAAAGAAATTGCAAAAAAAAACATTAATTTACGCCCACACAAAGAATTACCGATGCTTCGATTGTTCTTTGAATCCCGAATACTTTTGTTCTCATTTTCATCATAGAAGTCGTGATTGAAGCGAACACTAATTGCCGCTCATACTGGGAGGCTAGATAAATTTTGAATGATTAATTGCAATGAAATAAAAACTAATAATTATCGATTAAAATAAGAAATAAACTAATATTCAATTAATTATACATTTTTATATGCTCAAGTCCTTTAAATCAATTACAACCAATGAATGTGAATATTTGAATATGTGTGAATATTGAATTAATTCCAAATTTTTATTGAATTTAATATCATTTCTTGATGACGAAGTTTATTGTATTCAACGAAAAATCTCAAGAAGTTTTGCAAATCCGATCCGAGCGTGTTGATCGTCCACTTGCTGAATTTTCTATTTGTTTTTCACGCCCATCGGGCTGGTAAACAGGGGGTTCGGAAGAATAGTTACATAAGAGCACGTCTGCCGCTGGGCTTGAGCGATCAATTCCCCAACATTCGGGGATCCTCCAACCCAGATTCGAGTACACATATAGCTTCTCCGAGAAAGTCGATAGGCGCACGGTTGGAGGGCCAGAGCAGCAGCTCGTTCTCCAATCATACCTGTGCATCGATATTTTGCTACTGCACACTTCTCATTATGACTCAAAATTTGTTACATCGTCCACATCGCCCTCCTCAGATGCTAAAGCATCATATGAAACACGCGTATACTTCCATATTTCATTGAATACAAATTTACTTTACTTTATATTATATTAATTTACTTTTATTCATTTTTATTTATGTTTATATAATATTTATATATTAATTATTGTATTCATTTTATAAAAATAATATTTCAGTTTCATTCAACATGGTATTTTTTTAATCGTTTTTACAATGATTGAAAATCAATCAGAAAATAACAATTTGGAAACTGTCAGCATTGGGAATTGCGCTGGAAATAATTATGTGGTTTTTATAGGGGCTCAACGGTAATTTCCTTTGAACGATATAGCAAGGTCAAGGGCTCGAAGGGAGATGTGGACCAGCGGATTAGATTCTCGCCCCGTGCGGATTTTATTCCCCCACGTCCTTTCCATTTTAATATTGACCCTTCGGTGATTGACTATTCTCGCTGGTGGTTTTCAACGTACACGTGTGTCGAGCCGAGTGTTCGATGCTTAGAGCAACCCTTATCAGCTCTCGACAGTGACGCCAGGGAAATCATTCTTCAACCGATCCCGTCGCTCGGCCGATGAATATCCTAATAAAAATGTCATTGTTCGGTGATCACAAAAGAATTATGAGAACTATCAACAAAAAAGAAGAGGAGATTCAATACTTGTCGATATATCATCATCTGGGTTCAAGCCTTCGAGAGACGTTTCAACTAACGGTTGGCACCGAAATAGTAATATCGTCGACGTATGTACCAAGAATGAATAACACATGAGAAATTTATTATTCATGGAATATGGGATCTCGCGATTATGATAACCAGTAATTTCGTTATTAATTTTTCATAGGAATTAAATAAACTCACCCTGACAGAAAGGTACGCATTAACTTGGTATGTAGATTGCGTTAATGATTTTTTCATCGCGAACGAAAGAAGGTCATCAGGCCAATAGATTTAACAACGAATGTTCCTACCACCTTCTCGATGGCTAGACAAAAATGGTATTGAAGTTTGCATCGTAGGAATGCAAGACATTTTTTCGTCATATTGTCCATTTTTTTGGCACATTGAGGCTACAAAAGTCACTGAAATATTTTTAAAGGTCCTTATTAAGGACCCGTAATCTGAACTGGCAAGAAATTACTTTGCTTAAGTTTGTTTGGGTTTGAATAGGGATATTTTATAGTAGTAGAAATTATTATTCCACTCCTTTAGGGTGTTTACACAGAAAGTCCCCGCCTACATATAAGTTTCCCCTTAAAACATTGGCGTACGGTTCAGACCCCCCCCCCCTGCCGATTAGGCTGAAATTTTGCTCATACCTTCCTTTTACTATTTTAAGAACAGCCCTGAAGGAATTTTCGGCGACGCACTATAGTTTTTGGGGATTGTTTGGGTATTTCTGTTTGGACAAAACGGAGAGCGCGATATTGTATATGGGTATGAACTTAAAAATTCAAACTTCAAAATTCAATATCTCGAAAACTATTGTGAGTCGTCAGAAATCCCTTTAGGGATTGCCTTAAGGAGGTTGGAGCGATTCAGTTGAGTCAAATTACGGGTTTATTGATTTTTTTCTTCAATGAACCTCAAGAAAATGCATTCGAGGTACAGATTTATTCTGTATATGTTAATTTTTTCTAAATATATAATTAAAGGGCAAAATTATGCATTTTTATATTTTTATTACATAAAGTAGAAAAACTTTTGTGTTACTACCAACTTGAAAAAGTATAACATTATCGATGATTATTATGAAAAAACTACGACAACGAATGTTTTATAAAATTCACAATGAAATTTTTAGTAATTTATAATTATGCATATTCATACCCAGGTAGGAATTGACGATGAAAAAAGGGCTCGCCAAGCTCTGAAACAAGGCTCACATTTTTTAATTCAGGCTCAGCACCAGCCTGATTTCAGACCTAGTTGAACCTCTGAATGATAACGCGGTTTCAGGCTCTCGCACACAGGCTTGACCAAAGGCTGGTAGAAAAGCCTGTACTGAGCCTGAAAAGACGAAATAACAAGGCCCAAAACGAGCCTTAATGAAGCCTTCACGATCATTTATGACCAGGCTTATCCCAAACTCTTCTCGAGGCTATATGAGGCCTGTTTTTAGTTTTCTATATTCCAGATTGGTGTAAATTTAATAAATTTGTAAAGAATGTTTATTGCGTCAAATTGATTTAGAAAATTAAGATAGAGGATGAAGTAAAATGTCAGTAGCGTAATTTTTTTTGCAGATACACAATTTCAAAATATTCTCGCAGTTATTGCTAAATTTTTTTTTTTTCGTAAAAGTACAGAAAAAATATTATTTGTAACTTTTTTTTTATCACAACCTGAAACAAGCCTGTATCCAGCCTTGATTTTTTAGCCTTAAAATTCACCGGCTGAATAAAGCTTGAAATAAACCTGAGTTTTGGCTAAGCAGCCAGTCTTGGTTCCAGGCTGCTTCAAACGATGCAAAGAAACCTGGCCCAGGTCTGTCTCACTCAGGCTCGGTGAAACAAGGCTCGCACAAGCTTGTTTCCATCGTCAGCCTGTGGATTTTCTACCTGGGTAGTTACGTCACGAGATTATAGGCTCATGGTTCACGATGGGCAAGATGAGGATTTTTTTTTCTAAATGTTTACAAAGATTCCGTATGTGTTAATCCGTTATTAGAAATTGTTTCTCTGGGTGTTAAATACCAAAAAAAATTACATAACCTTTAGTGTGAAAGTCTTGCCCATGCAACCGCACGTTAAATTACATACATTCAACTATTTTTTATCTCTGGTGTTTGGTGGTGAAAGAAAGTTCAAAAAATTCGTAAACACTCAGTATAGTCTAAACAATAACATGTATTTTTTTTAATTAAATTTAACCTTGAATTGTGGCTAACGCTCCAACCTCCTTAAAATATAAAAAGGGAGGTTTGTGCAAAATTTCAGCTCGATAAGGGGGGAGAGGGGCGTCGGAACCTTACTCTTAAAAAAATAAAAAACTCTATATCTCCAAAACTATGGCAATTTGTCAAAAATCCCTTCAGGTGTCGTCTTAAAATATTAAAAGGAAGGTTTGTGCAAAATTTAAGCTCGATCGGGGGGGGGGGGGGGGGGGGGCTGAAACGTTATCCCAACATTGTCTTTTTTCTAAACATATACTCTACTGTCATCTCGCTTTTAGTTTCCTCTCCCATTTGCTTCCTCATTTACAATTTTTCCAATTAGTTTCTCGAAGTGCTTTAAAACGTACACAGTGCTTTCGCAGGCTCCTTTGATAGCACCGTCTGTATCTTTCTGTTGATTTCTCCCCCTCTTTATGTCCGATCCATTTTTTCAGATTCTCCACCATTTCTTTTTGATTTTTTTCCTTCGTTTTTTGGCACATACATATATGGACTAAGTTTTCCATTTCTTTTTTTACAAATTCTGCACTTGGTATCGCTATACCCCTTATTTCCTTCTCGCCCCACATTTCCACACCTGAATGTCGCCCAAATTTCTTTTGTTTCGTCCACTATATTTGATTTCTCCCAATACTGCGTTGTCTCTATGCTATTCTTGCCCCGCTTCCCATTATTCTGCCCATTCCGCCTATATCATTGTTTACCATCGCTCTCGATATGTTTCGCTCTCCTATTTCCTCCATGGCGATAAATATACGAGGGTGGGGTGAAAAGTTTCCAGCCTGACCAAGAGATGGTGCCACTAGGTCTAGTTTTGGAGCGGCGTCCTACAGTACCATTCCTACCGAGCATGTATGTACAGTTTCAGCCCAATCGCTACGTTAGTTTGCGTTTGAGAGCACATTGCGCGAAAATTGCTTCGAAAAACCATTTCTACCGACAATTTGGCGCTGTATAGGCGTAATCCAAACGAATTTTTGCATCGGTTCATAACTGTTGATGAGACATGGGTCCACCACTACACTCCTGAAAATAAAGAACAGTCAAAACAGTGGGTTGGAAAAGGGGAACCAACCCCAAAGAAAGCAAAAACAATTTTATCGGCAAACAAGGTTATGGCTACTGTTTTTTGGGATGCGAGAGGAATTATATACATTGATTACCTTGAAAAGGGTAAGACTATCACTGGCCAATACTACGCAGAGTTATTGCAACGTTTGAAGCACGAGGTTCAAATTAAACTACCTCATTTAGCGAAGAAAAAAGTTTTCTTTCATCACGATAACGCACCAGCGCATTCGTCGATTGTTGCCATTTCCAAAATCCACGAATTGAAGTTTGAATCGATGCCGCATCCTCCCTACTCTCCAGACTTAGCCCCCAGCGACTGTTACCTGTTTCCTAACCTCAAAAAATGGCTTGGCGGAAAAAGATTTAAGAGCAACGAAGAAGCTATCGAAGCTGTAAATCAGTATTTTGAGGAGCTTGACTGGTTTAAAACTGGTATAACTAAATTAGAACACCGTTATGAGAAATGTATCAGTGTTGATGGAGATTATGTTGAAAAATAAAGCAAAAAAAAATGTTTAAACATCGTTTTTCTTGGTCAGGCCGGAAACTTTTCACCCCACCCTCGTAATATACATCGAATATTGTAATGAAATTAACATAGTAAAATATAAATATTTAGATAGTAATAAAAAAAGATCGTAAAGGTAGTCCAATTTAGATAGCAATGAAAACAAAGAAATTGAAAAAGAAGGATTTTCTTTGCGTTCCAACGATGCAAACTTCAACAGTGTGACAAAAACGAGTGCTTCTTTCCACAGCCGTCGAAAGACAATCTCAAAGATTTCGTTCACCATCTATTTTTGATCAGTCATCGTTAATCCCCGCATATGTGCATACGGATATAGCGATATGTATTTATATCTCAAAACCTACAATACATCGCTATTTCGTGTGGAACGACGAACGATATTTCCGTAACTATTTAGCGTGTGGACGATTTTTTCAAACTTCCGGAATGCTTACAAATGAAGTATTGACACGCAACGTGTGTAAAATTGATTTTACATTTTGGACAACGAACAAAGCTTGCCATGTGCAATCCGATAATGACGCAAACGAAAATTCGATAATACGGGTGCTGCCTAGTGATTCGTTAATTTGATAGGTAACGTCAAATATCTAGCACAAACGCAAATTTGAGAATATTAATGTACGTTTTCAATCGGAGATTTACCACGTCGCTCTCCTTCCTTCCTCATTCCTCTCCCGCCCATCTACTTTTCGACCCTTATCTATTTATAGCTCATAAAGAGGATTTCATCGACTGGGCACAGCTTAAGGTGCAGTGTTACGGACTAGAGTGAGCGCGAAAGAAATGATCGAAAAACGCGACTTGAACTTGCTCCAAAACGGCTCTCGTGTCCAAAACGATTTTTCAATCACTGTATTCCAAATTTGTGAATAATGGTTCGACTAATTGAAACGGTTAGCCGCATTCATGCACTAGTGCCTGTAAGCCTACAACTACGAAGGGCACACAATATTACGATGATTGACAATTAACCTTGAATAATAATCTATTTTTTTTTAAATTTCCTGAGCTCAAACGTATAACCTTGCGAGCTTTTACGTATTACCCGTTCCTAATTGAATCCTTTCCTATCACTCCATACCCGCACTTCGCTAATCTAGCCTAACCGTTCCGTTACGTCAACAGCCGTCTTGAGCTACACTATAACGCATGTGCCGAGGGTACTGGTCAACTGTGAAAAACCCGTACGTGTATAGACGGCCCCATATTCTTCCGATTCTTTGGTACACGACTGTTTTACTCAAGCATCTACACCAAGGTTTCAGAACTATTGGCCTTTCGCTCACCGGTTGATGCGTCACTGCTAAGCGGTCGCCGCTCCGAGTATCGGCCATGCTGCTTAACTCGAAGAACCGCCGATGCCGAAGCCCAATCCATCCCTTCCGGTTCTTCACTAGCATTACTCTATTACTGTCCAAACCCAATCGAATACACGCAAATTCTTATTTTAGATTACGGATCCCTAATAAGAATCTTTGAAAATTATCACAATTTTTAAAAGGTATCTTTGAGAAGGATCATTTTCGTAGCCTAAATGTGTAAAAAAAAATTTGTTGCATTGCAACGATACAAACTTTAATACCATTTTTTGTCACGTTATCGGGAAGCTGGTACCGCCGATCGCCCATTCACCAGTATGTCGGTTTTAACAATAATCCAACATCAATTCATTACCGAAGACGTTACTTTGCAACAAGATCTCTGGACATAATTTATGCACAATTATTAAGTACGATTACTTGAATAGAAAATACATTTCTATGATTTTTTAAAAATTTTGTTTATTTAGCGTTGATATAAAAAATAGCCACTTCCTCTTAGTGGTAATGGCACATCAACGGAAATAAATGGTCTCAATGTTGCTCTAAAAAAAATTCGTCCAGTAGGGTATTACACCCTTTTTTGAAAGGTGTCACAATTTGATCCTTTGGTGGTAACAAACTACTAGAATTTTTATTTCTGTTTTATGACATCGATAAGTGCCACAAAAATACATTTCAATTTTCCGCGCGAAAACGCTAGTCGTCATGTGGCTTCGGTTCGTGGAGTCACTTGCATATTAAACATCGACGCTGCGCCAATTGTGAATACGTAAATTGTTTTGGTTAAGGAGTGAGATTTAGTCAGAGGCATGAAAAAATGAGCATTTTCATTATTTTTTTTTTTTATAGTAATTAAGTTTTATTTATAAAAGTGGTTACACAGATTTTTTATGTTATATTTCAACTTAACTTGGACAAATTTTCAAAGAAAAGTATTGATTATTTATAACAATATCGCCATCTTTGTGGACCCCCTTCGGCATGTAGTGCTTTGCGGTGACCATCATAAAATTTTACTGGATCATCTGTAATCAAAAGACGAAAAAAAATCATTAGTTTAATAATAAATCTAGTCCTTAATCGAAGCTTTTTTTCAAAAATTAACAAAATCGCGGCTCCCGACAGATAACTTTCGATTTTCGGCCAAAAAATCGCTCATTTATTGTTAAAAAAAATAGAAATTTTCAACAAAAATGAAAATGCTTTGATTAAGGCCTAGTTTTCAATGCTATCAATAAGCACACTAAATTTCATCAAAATCCATCGAGTGGTTTTTGAATTATAGTGGTCACTGACTTGAAAAACAAAGTTTCGAGAAAAACGCGTTTGAAGTTTTTCGAAGCGGATACGGTATTACATGTTCGTAAATGGTGGATGGAGCTAAACTTTTTTTTATGTATTTTGATCCGCTGAATCTGAATATCATATTTTTTTTGCCGGAAAGTCGAGCATTCAATTGTTTATAGCCAATTGTTAAAACAACTTTTCAAAAAATTAAAGTTTTTCGGGATGAATTATTATTTTTTAAACATTTTGAGCAATTTAAAAACGAAAGTATTCTTCATAAAATTTTGCTAAAGTTCATAGTTTTTAAGTAATACATTTTTGAAAATTTCTAAGAGTTCTCCAATTTTACACTTGATTTATGTATAGAAATACTAATTAAAAAATTACTTACATCGAATCATCAATTCCTGGCCCATACAATAGGGCTTCTGCCGATGTGGAAGTTTCCAAAATATCAATTTGCTTTCTTCGAAGCATTCTGCTTTCCCGGGTATTATCGTTTGCGCGTTTGTCAGCCGCTACCTGCCATGGAGACCCATACCATATTTCTTAATATTGTACCCAAAATAATATTTTCAGAACGGAAAAAGAATTCTCGAGAGTGTTCAATAACTGGAACATGCCTGTTCAATATTAGGGACATAGGCACTTCCAGTGTTCAATAATTGGGACATTTGCATGCTTCACATTGTTATTCTTTTTTTTCATTTGAAATCATTTAAAAATAATTTAAAGGGTGATTTTTCGAAAGTAAAAATACCAAAGCATAATTTGAACATGAAAGCGATGGTTTTTTCTTGATTTTATATTTTTTTCTCACCGAATTCAATCCCCCAGATCCTTAGCTGTTCAATAATTGGAACATTTACCTTACTGTGGATCGTATTTTAAACTGCACAAGATGATCAGCAAAGAGTTATAAAGGTCCAGAAAAAATGTCAGGTCGGTGGTAACATGTTGACTTTACCCCATAACAATCTTAAAAGTGAGTTACAATCCCTATCATTGGTGCGTTGTTCCTAAACGTGAGAACACTAGTGTAAAAACACCGGGAAAGTTGTGGATTAAAATACCAATTGATATAAATATGAGGAAGACTTGGTTAAAACGTCCGAGAGGAGATCCAAAGTCATAGTCCGAAAGAAAAATCATTTGTTCTTTTTTGAAGTGCAGATAACTATCCGAAAATTTGCAATTAACTATGACAAACGAGAATATATAGTTGTTGACGCTTTCTTTCGCAGGTTAGAGAGTAACACATCTACCACTTTTTTGTTTACTATGTCAATGACGTCGCGTCGAAATCCACTATGGCGGCTACCGTTTCGCATGAACCGGTTTTGTTGAAGCGATAGAAAAAGTATTTATTTAAAAAATGAATTATAACATTTATTTGGGTTTTTATAAATTGAAATGAACATTATTCGATTGCTTATGGCGGAAAATACTTCGTTCCTACATTCTTAGTATTTTTCTTACATAGAGTAAAGTACCCTACTGTTCGAAAGATTTTTTCCGGTCCTATGACATCTATAGTCGATTTGCTCTCATCTTTAAGAAGACGGACGTAAGTGCGGCTGACCTTTCCGTAAGTCCCGAGGGGGTGTATTGATCGCACCTCTCCGTACAGACGCCGCTCCAGGAATCTCCGCGTTACGTATCGTTATCTACATGTATATAAGGGCGTCGTTTTTCAAATACGGCACTCGTGTCCACAGCGTCACGCTATTACCTGGGCATTTCGTATATGCAATGTATAAATTACATTGAATAAAACCGGTGGGTATATGTGCCGTCGGACCTATACGTAAATATATATCAAGATGCAAGGTAGAGCCTTTCGGGCAGGCAATTAAAAAAGAAATCGAATGCGTCACCGCGTACTCTTTACACAAGTAATTATTTTCCATCCGAGAGACAGGTATTAATTACGACACGCTTTTAATCAGAATTGTCATTGTGTTCATAAATTCGATGGAATAAAATCACAATGCTTCTGCTCGCACGTGATATTCGCCAATTTCAGCCGGAATAATTGCGCAGTAATTGCTCTAGGACTTTTTGAAAATGTTATTCTTGCTAGATATATTAATAGCTCCAACGATGACAAATGGATTCTTATTTTCTCTGATGTAAGGTTAAGGTCATAAACTCTGGTGTTCGCCGAGTCGCGTGCTTCTCGACATAAAAACAATACAGAAGCTTCTTTAATTTTGGGGCTTGTACTACGATATTCAGATGCCAGCGATATTGAAATTTATTTTTCCGACTAATGGACAAAATTACTCCAAGTGCCATTAAAAAATTTAATTGGAAATTACGCCAGATGGGTATCGAGTAATATTCGTAAGAGCGAGTATGCTACTTCCGGAACTGGGGCGCTTGTGGATGTAGGACAAAACACGTCACGAACTATTGCGACAAATAATAAAAGGCCAATTAAGGTGTTTCGGGACAATTGACGGTATATTACACTGTTTGATTGAAAGTTATACGGTACATTCTTTGTCATTTACTGAATGCAGCCTTCAAATTTGTAATCGTTCGTCTACACCGTTTCTATCGTATTCACAATTAAAGACACACTTTTTAACATAGGCAAATGCCTACGCTCATCGATGAATGGCAGTTTTACGCACGAAATTGTGTAAAAAATGTTTTGAATGTTATGCAAAACTGTCAAATCACTTAGTACATTATGAAAATTTCGTCTCCCTTTACATCGTGGCAATTCTGACATCTCCCTATGTTAAAAAGTGGTTCTTCAATTGCAAATTTTATAGAAACGGTGTAGACGATCGATTTAAAATTTAGAGGGTGAATTTAGTATATGGCAAAACATTTACTTTGTACATTTGAATCAAATGGTAACGGATCGTCAATTGTCTCGAAATTCCTTAAGGGGACAGATACCTTCAAGCGAGGGAAAATGTAGGTGATTTTCATGATTTTATTTTAAAAGGAAAAGGCAAAGAATTTACTGTGTACATTTCAATTAAATGGCAACATATCTAACATAAGTAATAACTAAAATAAATATAAAATTGGAGGTTTTCATGTTTTTTTTGAAAGGAAAGATTTCTTCCCCATCTTTGAGACTTAGTGTATGTTTCATTACTACTTTTGGCTGTTACATGGAATTCTTTTTTTATTAATCTTTGAAAATGGCGGGGTTACGGCACGTTTTCCTAAACGGGTTGTCAAACGGCGTGACACGTAGCGTCGGCGGGATTAATATGAAGAAAAAAAAACAAACGAAGATTTTTCTTTCATTAACACTCATACGCAGAATATGAACCAAGAGAAAGTGAGAAATGTTGAAAATCGATTAAATGGTACGCTTTAAAACCAAAAGATTGAATTTTCCGAAAAAAATGGCTACATTTTGCAATTAAAAAAAAACTTTTTTTTTTCAATATTCAAAAACATTTACGGTTAAGTTTTCTTCAATAAGGCTAGAAAGATTCATACCAAATTTCATCAGAATCGGTCGATTAGTTTTTCAACTTTGCGTCACGCTAGTTCTGAAAATGCAGTTTAAGAGACCATGTCACACCTCCGCCATTTTTAAAGATTAATAAAAAAAATACCATCTCACATCCAAAAGTAGTAATAAAACATACCCTAAAGTCTCAAAAATGGAAAAGAAATCTGCTCGTGAAAAAAAATATCCCAAAAATCAGCAAATCTTTTCCTCGCCTAAAGATATCTCCGCCCTGAAGTGTTGTCCAGACTTTTCTGTAGGTACTGCCATGGCTTGTACTTTTCTCCCTTTCTCTTTGTTTTACGCTCGCCCCCGCGTATCTTGCGGCTAAGAAATTGATGAAGGCATTGCCTCGTGATGGTTCTTCGTTGTCGACCTCAGCAACGACTTGGCTCGCCGAGGCAAGCCGTTGTCATCCGGAGCGGAAAATTCCGCGATATAGAATTACACCGTACCAATCGATTTTCGCTCGCAAGCTCTATTTATATTTTGCGGTAACACGTAACTTGTCGATCGCAATGTGCTTCACCTTATTTAGCATCTCCTCTCTGGCTCTTCTTCCGCACACTCTTGGAGACCCTTTGATGCGCCGTAATGAAAATGGAAATATAAAGCAGGGAGGCAATGAATGGCGCTAGTTTCACAGCCTTGAGCCTTGATGCAAGCATTTCTACATCGCTCCCCCACGTTCAGCAAACGAATCATTAACGTCGTGCTCCATCGTTCGCTCGTGCCTTCTCTGGCCCTTCTGCTCCTCACCACACACACCGGATAGGTTTGTTGCGACGCACAGTTGGCACATTTCGCCTAGATACGAGCACATTGTACGCTTACGTGATCCACAGCGTGACCCTGAACTTGAAGGGGACGACACAATGGTTGACGCGAATAAAGACGTAGCAGAGAGAGCATTCGCGGGATTATTACGCGATTTTGTGTCGAAGACATTCTTCTTTGGAGATCATCCTCGTCGTAGTCCATTTTCTCTATAGCCAACCAGTATGCAAACATCAATGTTCACGAAAGCTCCTTTAGACAAACGTGAGTATATTTATGTGAAAGTCATTTCGAGGGCGACGTGTCCCCACAATCGATCATTTGTTCAAAAAATGTTAAGGCGACGTGGAAGATTTCACACGTGATGTATGAGTGCGAGATAGCTGACATTTTCGAACAGAACTTTGTCTGAGATGAATAATATTTAGGGCAAAAGGAAATCGTCAAGCTTCGCTGCAGGGAATTCCTCAGAGCCTGATGATTTGTCATTTGCAAAGTACTTGATCACCTGTGAGGATACTTGGTTGGAATATTTGTGAAATTACACTGACATGCCCCCAAGGTGTTACCATATGTGGCTTGTTCAAAAATCTGACTTCTTTGGGATTTTTTTTGAGAATACTAAAAAAGCAATGGAAATAAGTTTTGCAAGATTTATTCTACATGCGTTGATGTATACAAAAAAAAATGTTGTGGAAGAAAATACAAAATGGCGGCTTAGTCGTAACATAAAAATTCTGCGAGGGAGCAGAACTTTTATGGATTAGCACCTAGAACGAAAATAAAAGTCATTTACATCACTTTTGGTAGAAAAGTACATACGATTATGAAAAAAATATAGTTTTTTTCGCTAAGTAACATCATGTTAATTTTTTTATGACTAAAAAGCGGGCCTCAATTTTTTTACAAAAACGAGAATTGTCGAAGAATGGTAAAAATGGTGTGTGCTCCTTTAGAGGATCTATCTAAGAAACTACAATTCAAATTTCAAGTCAATCGGATGAAACCTGCCTGAATTATGCGGTCTTCCGATTTCAAAACATTAGTTCCGAGGAAAACGCCAATAAATTTGCAAAACTAATTTAGGAGTTATCGCCCACACAACGGAATTGAAGCTCTGATTTGAATTCTGCTCGAAACCCACCGGGGGATTTTGATAGTAGGTCTTCAGTTGTTGGGTCGCTGTATATTTTTTGTACAACGACTGGACTGCGTTCCCCCAAATTTCGACTTTCATCGTCTAGGCTGCTTCGTGCATTTCGGAGCGCTTGGAGGCGCTTCGAAAAATGAGCTTTAAACATAACAAAAATTATTCCCGCAAATTTACTTTAGTATATCAGTCTTGTGGTTTTTTTATGCCAATGCTTGCATAATGTATAAATGTTTTTTTGACTCAGATGTCACGCTTGTACTTTAATTTGAGAATCCTCGTTCTCCAAGGTCCAACGATCCCATACGTAAAAAGTACCGAGATGTTTTTTTTTTAAATTCGCTATTATCACTTACGAGTGATAATTAGAAGAGAAAAAAAAACGATTTCGGGCTATCGAGCTTGAAATGTCAAGGTATGATGTAATCACGAATGAGCAATCACATATACGAACTTCACGGCCAGGTCTCTAGTCGCGTGTAAAGTATACCAGGCTTCGAGATAGAGCGAAGAATAAATATGGAATACGATCGATAATAAAGCTTGTGTCATATGGAAGACTAGCTATTTTTCGCACTGTATTTTAAGTTATGTTGCGATCCGTTGCAATGACAGCACGGTGAAACATTAGCCCATTGACACAGTTCTTCTATGCTTCTTGGTTAATTATTTCAAGTCTTCCCTAGATGGCAATTCTCGTAGATTTAATTATGCAAAAGCACGAAGGGAGGCTGCGCTCGTTGGGCGCTCTCACACCTCGTCTCAGGATCGGGGATCCTCTACTGCGTGTGTCGACTCGCGTTCGACTGTTGTAAATTTTGCCAGTGCATCTACGTCATGCAAATGCCCCGTGTATACCTTGAGATATGTACGTAGATATATTCCGTTCCCCGGACGGAATTGCCAGACGAAGAGAATAAACGGGAGCACGATGGTGAGCGACTGAGAGCAGCGGGGTTGCAATGGGCGCTCGATCAATACGAGACACACTGGCTGCTTGGCCAGAGTAGAAGGGGCCGTGCGAGAGAAGTACCGCTTCTGTGTATTAACGCATAAAAAGCCGGATGCAAAAAAGCGAAAAAGACAGAGCGAGAGAGTGAAAAAGAGCGGGGAAGAAAAAGTGAGAGGGAGGAAAAAAGAGGATGTTGGAGAAAAAAGGAAATGTTTGTGTGTGAGTGTGGATGGAAGTGAGAACTCTCAAGAAGCTGTGCGAAGGAAAATAAATAGTCGGAGCACAACTATGCGTTGAAACGTAACTAAAATTATTTTTGGTTTCTTTGTTTTCTCTTTTTCTATATTGCAAAAAGTATTTTTTGCAAATATACATTATAGATATCTAAATAAACAGATTGAAACATTGTTGAAAGATTTCCGTAGCTGAAATTTGCCACATGATATTGGAGCAAATAAAAAATCATCATTTCTCTTGCACTCTAACGATGCAAACTTCTACATCGTGAAATATGAGGAGAAAAATTATTTTCGATTTGTTTAGTATTATAATTTGCAGTTTGAGTCAAAACAAGAGGAAGTGGAATCTGACAAAGAAAGCAGAAAGGCACACTGAAAAGGGGGCTTCCGTGTGCGTTTTATTGGCACTTATTTTTTATTCCCGGAAAAATCATGCTCTTGAAGTTTGTATCGTTGGAATGCAACAAAAATTATTTTTCATTTCTCTATTTCCTCTTTGTCAATATTTCAAGAAGTCTGTTTTGCAAATTTAGATTATAGATCTCTAAATAAGCAAATTGAAAAATTGTTGAGGAGTTTTCGTAGTTGAGATTTGCCAAAAAATATTGGAGGAAACAAAAAAAACTTTAATTTTCGTTGCATTCCAACGATATAAATGTCAACATCGTGAAATATCAGGAGAAAAATGATTTTCGATTCGTTTAGTATTACTTAGTTCAGTATTATAATTTGCAGTTTGAATCCAAACGAGAGGAAGTGCAATCTGAAAGAGGAGGCCAATCTAAGGCACACTAAAAAGGGGGCTTCCGTGTGCGTTTTATTGGCACTTATTTTTTATTCCCGGAAAAATCATGCTCTTGAAGTTTCTATCGTTGGAATGCAACAAAAATTATTTTTCATTTCTTTATTTCTTCTTTGTCAATATTTCAAGAAGTCTGTTTTTCAAATTTAGATTATAGATCTCTAAATAAGCAAATTAAAAAATTGTTGAGGAGTTTTCGTAGTTGAGACTTGCCAAAAAATATTGGAGGAAACAAAAAAACTTTAATTTTCGTTGCATTCCAACGATATAAATGTCAACATCGTGAAATATCAGGAGAAAAATGATTTTCGATTCGTTTAGTATTACTTAGTTCAGTATTATAATATGCAGTTTGAATCCAAACGAGAGGAAGTGCAATCTGAAAGAGGAGGCCAATCTAAGGCACACTAAAAAGGGGGCTTGCGTGTGTGTTTTATTGGCAGTTCTTTTTTATTTCCTGAGTTCAAACGTATACCTTTGCGGGTTTTTGCCTGTCACCCGTTCCCAATTGAACCGTTTCGTATCACCGTTTCCTATCCGCACTTCGCTAACCTAACCCAACTACCGTTGCGTCCACAGCCATCTTAAGCGACACTATATCGCATTTGCCGAGGGTACGGGAGAGCTGTGGAAAATCCGTACCGGTATAGACAGCCCCATATTCGTCTGATTCTCTGGTGCATACACGGTTTTACACGAGTATCTACACCAATATATCAGAAGTATTGGCTTTTGGCCCACTGGTTGAGCACGGCTAAGCGGTCACCGCTCCGAGTACCGGTCATGCACAACGCTGTTTAACTCCAAGGACCAAAGTTATATATATATATATATATATATATACGCTATCGGCCAAAACTTTGGATCAGTTTGGATAACTGCAAAATTCTATTAGAATAAAATTATTCATTGTACAGAGCTATATAGTATCGTCGTAAAATAATAAATTAAATGAATTATATTATTCCAACATTATTTGGCCATTATCCAGTGGTCGAAAGTTTTGCAATTATCTGAAGTGTCCGAAAAACTTTCTGCCGGTAGTGTATATATATTAGGATGGCACAAATTTGAGCTCTATTTTTTTTCTTTCTATCACCATCCAATTATCTTCTTTAAAGAAAAAAAAATTATCGCAAAAGTCGCGTGCCGTCAAAATATATTTAGAGGTCGCTCAAGCCTTCCAAAAATTCAAATTTTCATTAAAAAATCGATTTTTTTCGTCCACTTCTCACCTACCAAGTTTACGCTTTGTAATTTTTTAATTAACCTCGCGAAAGCTCTGGTCCGCCAATGAGTATTTAGTGTTCGCTCGAGAACTTCGAAAATTCCAATGTTCGCAAATTTTTTTTTACTCTTCTCGTTCATAAATTTGACGCTATGAAAAATCTTCAAAAAAATTAATCCTTTTTTCTTTAGAAACAGATATTTCAAATTTACCTCACACTTCTAACCAGATAAAACGACCTATTATTTTGTTTACGCACAAGACTTTGAAGAATTATTTTATGACAAAGAACAAAGATTATAACTCTTGGGTTAGAAGTGTGAGGTAAATTTGAAAAATCTGTTTCTAACCAAAAGGAGAGTAATTGTTTTGAAATTTTTACAAAGCGCCAATTTTATGAGTGGGAAGATAACAAAAATTTACGAAAATTGGAAATTTCGAAGCTCTTGAGCGACCACTAAATTTTCATTGGCCGACCAGAGTTTTCGCGACGTTAATATACAATTTATAAAGCCTTAAATTTGTGGGTGAGAAGTGGACGGGAGGAAGGTCGGTTTTATAATGAAGATTTGAATTTTTGGGAGGCTTGAGCGACCTCTAAATATTTTTTAACCGCTCGCAGCTTCCGCGACAATTCTTTTTTTTTTTTTTTAAAAAGATAATTGGATGGTGAGAAAAAAGAAAAAAAGTAGAGCTCACATTTGTGCCACCTTAATATATATACACGGAGAAAACAGGGGCTTCGAAGTTTAGAATTAATACTATGCTTCTAAAAAAAATATCATTAAATATCAAAAAGTATTGAATGGCAGATAAAAATTGTAATTATGGTATAGTAATAATGAAGAAATTTAAATTTTAATCTACGATATGGCACGTAAACTGATACAAATAATACATTTTATTCGGCATATTGTGATTTTTTGGAGTATGCAAAAAATATATTGCCCACGTGATTGGAACAATTAGTTTCCAGTATTCTACAAAAAGTACGGTATAAAGAGTTACATTTTACTAATAACTTCGTAATATTTTCGCTATACGCCTAAGATTTATGCTATGCGTATAGTGAAATCTATACAGTCCGACCTCCGAATAAGAAACCCGGCAATAAGAAACTTTCCCCAGTTTGTCACTCGAGCGCTTCCCCCACTCCGACTCGAACTCCGAGCTCGAGAATTTTGTGCGCGGAACCGCTGGTTAAGAAACCAGCCTGGGAGAGATTATTCGGGCAAAATAGAGCGAACGTGTAGTGTAAATTTATGTGTGCATGCGTGCGTGAGTATGTGTGTGTGCGTGTGTGAATGTAACAAAAAATTGACAAGTTTATTAGTAAATTTTTGTATTCATTAAAAAGATACATATATATGTTGACAAGATTTTATATAAAATAAAAACAAAGATAAGGGCGTTTAAAGATTTTCATATAAAACAGCAAAAGTTTCCGAGACGTAAAGAAAAGCGTTTTTGTTTTGTTGCGTATTATTTCGATCCGCAACGCACTCGACTGACGGTGAAATATTTTCGAGAGATTCGAACTCTGTCATTGAAAATGAATCCTCAGAGATATTGACTTCTTTTTCTATTATATAAATGGGATAAAACAATATGGACATAAAGTTCTTTGTTTAAATTATCACCTTGTGGCGCAGATTCTGTAGTATTTTTTTCGACTTGTATACTAGTCTCATCTCTTACGCTGCTTTACAGTTTCGGGCATTTTATAACAGTTAATAGTAATTCAGATACAGTAGTACACAATAATATTCAATAGTATGTATGTTAACGTGAAACGAAAATTCACTAAATAAATGTCCACGCGCAGTCGAAAACGTTTTTGCATGGGCGATGTGAATACTGAGTTGCAGCTCGTTCGAGCGAGTTTCTTGTTGAGAGGATCGCATGCGGAAAAGAGTGAGAGAGACAGACAGGGGTAGCGAGTGCGCAGCGCGCGCCTGGTGGGGGTATGCGATATATAAGAAAAACTCTTCCCCTTGGGGACTTTTGGTTTCTTATTCGGAGGTCGGACTGTACATACACGAAGATTCATGCTATACGTATAGTAAAATCCATATGAAAATATAATGTATGTTTCATGTAATATAGTTTCAAATGTAATATGCACGCATTATTTTTACTATACGGTGTGAGAATCATTTTTACACTTTTCTAGCACTGAATATTAGAATTCTGGCAACCAGTGTTAGAATTTGAGGCTGTATTTTTCTCCGTGTATATATATTGGGGGGTGGCCGTTATTTTGGCTTTGGTAAAAAAATTTAACGTCTAGCAAAGAAACTAATCGAAGTATGAAAAAAAATATGTGTAAAATTTGGACGTGCTGGGATAAAAAGAACACGTGCCACCGAGCAGTTTAATTTTCAAAAATACATGCATTTTTTGCATAGCTGCACTGAAATATTTATTAGTCTCATAATATTGATCAAAAAAGCTGGAATTGGGTATATTGATTTGGGTATATTTTCTTCCATCAATCACGTACCGCAAATTCGTACCTTTACATGAAATATTACATAAGTAATAGCAGTTCATCTATGAAATGATTGAAGTAGAGAACATTTGTTTACGTTCGGAATTTTTTTTTTCTAATCGGTGATAAGTTTGATCCCCCGCTCCGCTATATCATTACAGACTCTTATTATTGTTATCAATTGCGCGCCCATTGGATAACTCTCGTTCGAGTCCCCAACAGATACATCGGTGTCGAGAAAAGTACAATCAATTTAAAATAATTTATAAAACGCCATAGATTCGGGACTAATAGAGAAATCAATGTCTTTATCGAGCAGAAAAGTAAAGTCTGACTAGAAAACCTGATACCGTTTGGAACCGCATCGTAAAATCGAAATAAATTTGCAAAAACGTAAAGGTTTCACGTGTTATATTTTTTTTTCTATGTCCAACAATGGCACACCAACTCGGTCGGTAAAAATGAGCGGACGAAGCGCCACGACCAAATTTCGTACTATTTGTCTGCACTATATTTTGTATTATCGCCACTACAGTTGAAAAATCGTCTCGCAGGCTCAAGAAAAAAAAATATCATTTTGAAGCATTCAATACACGATTATTACATTATTATTTGCATAAAAATCCGCTCCGATAATTAATTCACTGCTTCGATTTCCCGCCACAATGTGGCCAAACCGCCACGTCCGCTTTCAAATTTTCTATTAATTTTTCAATCTACTCACTACTGTACATAATTGATGGAAAAAAATCAGTAAATAATATATTTTGTACCTCTTAATACGTATAATCAAAGTACCCAACTCCAGATTTTTTAATTAATATTATGAGACTAATGAATATTTTAGTGCGGCCATGAAAAAAATGCATGTATTTTTGAGAATTAAACTGCTCGGTGGCACGTGTTCTCCTTATCCCAGCGCGTCCAAATTTTACACAGATTTTTTTTTTTTATATCTTGATTAGTTTTTTGGCTAGACGTGATTTTTTTTTACCGAAGCCAAAATAACGGCCACCCTAATATATATGTATTTATACGTGTATGTATGTATGTATGTATGGATGTTTGTATGCATGTATGTATGTAGTATGTATATATGTGTGCAAATATATATATATATATATATATACATATCGGGATCTGCGAAAAAAATACGTTAGTGCTACTGCAGCCGGCGTTTTGAGACAGTTTTCGAGGGTTAAACACGTGGCTTTCTCTCTCACCTTGCTTCTCTTTTGCGCTCCATCTACCTCGCATTGCCCACGTTTTGAAACGGGGCCGAATGCATGAATGGAGCAAAATTTCCGAGCGCTAAAGTATGAGGAAGAGAAAGAGAATGAAATACTGAAACGGAAGGGCAGAGGCAGTAACGCTCTACGCTGCGCATTGCTTTTATTGAAGAAGGTCGTTAAAAAGTCGTTGAGGGTTATCCCTTCCTACCTTTGCTCCCTGACCCTCGTACTTTTTGCTACCGCGTGCAGAGCACAAACGCCGCATAGACGCAGATTTCTTACGGTTCAGGACACCCACGATTTTTTCAGCTCCCGTTCAGACTGAGTCCATTTTGATCAGCTTAGGAATACGTTAATAGTGCCTCCGGAATGTTTACATTTAACCGTAAAGCTTCATCGTCAAAATTCGTTTCAATCCGGATGTCACCTTATTTTTATTTTCATATTCTAGTCAGCGTCATGTTTCAACGCATAACCTTCTACTGCTCCTCGCCTTGGTCATAATGTTGGGTCTGATGGAAGACTTTCTAGGTTAGTCGGTCGATGAATAGACGAATTCTCCGCCCTAGGTTGATGGCAAACTTCTGTGTGGGCGTCCGTGGTACGGGGAGACTCCACTCTTTCGATCGTGTGTGCCTTTGGTATACACATAATTTCGGTGCGGCGGTGCTTCGTTGTTCGAAGTACCTATACTTTCTCGTATACACTTCGACCGAAATAGACCGAATGTATAAATGCTCACCGATCGTATTTTTGGCCACTTTTTTTTACAAACGTCGAGTCTCAGATTTCTATCTGCATAGTGCACGTTTTTAATAGTTTTTCGATCATTATTAACTTATCAAATATTTTATCCATTATTTCTACTATTATTAATTGTTGTTTCTATTATTGTTAATTAGATATATTTCCTATTTGTAACTTCATAATGAATTATTATTATTTTTATTATTGTTGATTAACTATTATTTATATTATTTTAACTTTGTCACGGTCCCACACGACTACTATTCCCAAACCCAGTCTCACGCCAACATCCGACACACCAAAACCCCAACGCTCATCAAAGTCTAATCTCTTTTCCTAGAAACCCTCGACTGCATCTTCCTTGCTCTGTGTCCCTTTGTCCTTGCGTTGGTCAGAGTACATTGTAATTAAAATGTAAAATGTAGAGAAATTTTGATAAATTGTTATTGTTTTTTTAGCAATGTCAAGTTGCCGTGTTTTAAGCAGTCAACGCAGAAAAAACATAAATCGCGTGTAAATTTCATCGTTTTCCAATAGATGAAGAACTCTAAGTACAGGTGTATAAAAATATAAATATAAAACTTTCAGACGAAATCTAAATTAGAGGACACTGATTTTTATTTGAATAAAACATATTCTATTAGTTTTGTATTACACTAAAGTTATCAAATAAAAAGTTATTTAAATATAAATATTTATTTTTAGTTGTAAACAGTGGGCCCGGGACATAGGATACGAAGACTTCTTATATTTCAATATTCAAATACTCCATGACAGTAAATATCTTTGCGGTTGTCATTTTACGGATGAAGATGATAAGAGTGGCGGAAAATGTCTCTTATTTGAAATTATCTCAAAGCAAGTCAGTACCGTGACACCTCCTATAACCGACGAGAAAATGAAGATGATTTTAGCTTTTATAACTATCATTTTATAGTTAAAGAATAAAAATAGGAAGAAGTGTTTTTTCAACTTATTTTTGATTATTTCAAAAATAAATAATATTCTGTCAACTAGTAATACCAAAGACTGCTATTCATTTGTCCTCCCCTGTACGACGGTCTTCCTCCTTATTAGAAGATCGACGCGTTTTGATTATTGAAATCTGTATCAATATTTGAGGGTTTCTTTTGTCTTAAAAAATGTTGTCGCCGCTATTTATCAGAGACAGTCAAGAGAGAGCGCCACTAGCATCCCAAGTTATTGCTGACGTTGCTGCTATCCGAAAAATAAATGACTGTAGAAATCTAGGAACTATGGGTTTCGTGCAATTATGTTGGTATTGATTATGTTCTCGAGGTGACAAAATTCGGCCCTATCTAAAAGCATAGAGTGACCAGCCTCTGACTGGACCCAGAAAAGTCAGTCCCTTGCCGAGTCTCCAATCGTCAAGACGTGCACTCCCTCGACTGTTGCCACTCATTAAGGAGGTTGGAGCGGTCCAGTTGCGTCGAATGTCGGTTTATGCGTTTTTTTTTCAATGAACCTTAAAAGAATGCACATGAGGTATAGATTTATTATGTAAATGCTAATTTTTCATAAAATGTATAATTTGAAGGCGAAATTATGCATTTTCATAGATTAATTACGCGAATAAGAGAACGTTTGTGTAACTACCAACTTGAAAAAGTAAAACGTTATCAATGACTATTATGAAAAAACTGCGTTAGTGAATGTTTTATACAACTCAGAATGAAATTCTGAGGCATTTATAATTATACCTATTTATATTTATGTCGCGAGATTATTTATTATCACCATTAATTAATATTAAGAATTGTCAAAATACGGCAAGTTCGCGGAGACTGAGGTTGGTAGCAATGCTCTTCATTCGCCAGCCAAGATTTGTCATCTTGCAACAAATCTTGATGGTTCAATATTGAATATACATGGTTTACGATAGGCAAGATGGGATTTTTCCCTAAATGTTGACAAAGGTTTTGTTTGCTTTAATCCGTTATTAGAAATGTTTTATTTAGGTGCTAAATACCCCAAAAAATTACATCCCCTGTAACACGATCTTGCCCATCTAACCGCACGTAAAATTACATAAATCAAACTATTTTTTATTTCTGGTGTTTAGGGGTGAACAAATTTTTCAAAATTCGCAAATACTCACTATAGTTTAGAAAATAACATCTATTTTTTTTATTCTTGGATTTTGGCTAACGCTCCAACCTCCTTAATATACGAACTCATAATTAGCTTCAATATCTTATTTTAAATCAAATCTTATATCTATTATTAGTAACTTATCTATTATTCTATCTTATTTTTCAGGCTAGTTATTCGATGACAGTATTGGTATTACAGTAAATACCGTTTCTGACTGAACTACAAAGGGAGCTGAACTAAGAATAACTTCGCTCGACAGTGTTCAAATAAATTACCACGAAAGTCTTTCTTTCGTGATATTCGATATTTGAGAAATAAATCGAATGTCTTCGTTTTTGTTTAAAATGTAATATGCATTAATATTACTCTGCTTTCATGAAAAATCATTGTCACAGGATGCCCAGTATTTTGTGACGGCTATCTACTGATTTTATCTGTGGTTACGAGTCTGTCGGTTTAATGCGGAAAATTGCGGTTGTTTGGTCGGTTTAATGCGGAATGTTAAAAAGGCCAGCGCGAAGGACCAAGGATGGCTTTAAAGTCGTTTTAAAGTTTTGTTTGCACAAATTTCGACGTGAAAACGAATTTAATGCCAACATATATCTGCTAGGATCAATAATAATGGAAAGATTACAAACCTTTGAACCACAATACTATTGAAACGTGATGCATTTCATGGCGAACGTCCATGCACGTACCCCAATGAATTGACATTTTTTTTCCATCTTTTGTTAAGTATAATTATTCTTCAAACACCGTTGAAAAAGCGAAGCAGTTAGGGCTGTTATGAAATTGTGAGAATCTGTTTTCTTTAAGGGGTTATACCGGTGTGACACTTTCAAAAAATCGATTTTGTTTTTGCTTTTTTCGACAGTTTATTCCTTTAAGAATATCATTATCATTTATATCAATATTTTCAAATTTCAAATTTGAAAGATTTTTCAAATCCCTTGAAATTTGAACTGAGTACTCTTGAATATATTTACTCTACAATGACGTAGGATATTTTTGATTCGATGAAAATTGACGACTCGGCATTGAAAAAAAACGACCATTTCATAGGCAAGAAAACAGACTTTTTTCATAACTACGCCATTTTGTTAGTCTTTGATATTTTTCAAAAATCCTACGTCATTGTATAGAAAATACCTTCCAGCTTAACGACATTTTTTCCTTCTTCGGTTTTAGCTACTCAATCGGCCGGAATCTTGTCAGCCGTGGAGGAAATTTTTTTTGGCGCCTCCGAAGGCAGTGAATAAGTCGCTTGGATCTCAGTATTTTTCTATGAATCAATTATGTAATATAGGTCAAATATAGAAAAATATATTCTTAATTTTCCGAAACATTTAATTGAATACTTTGCTTCCTAAAAATTCCCGTAAATCAACCAAATTTTCACACTGGTATACCCCTTAAGTAAAAAAAGATTAATTGGCAGAAAAAATTGTTTAAAGGCGATTCGCAATACCATTGATCGCATCGATATCACATCTTCGCGGAACGATGTTTATTTGAAAAAATATAGATATGCCTTATTTCTGAATTTCAGGTGCTTTTCTCATACCCTTCTTCACCATGCTCATACTGGAAGGAATTCCACTTTTCCTCATCGAATTGGGTATGGGTCAACGAATGAGGCAGGGAGCCCTCGGGGTGTGGAACACAATTCATCCTTGGCTCGGTGGTATAGGGATTGCTTCCTGCATCGTAACATTTTTCGTCGCCTTGTACTACAATGTTATCATCACATGGTGTTTCTACTACCTCTTTAATTCGGTTCAGGTACGTTTTCTTCGACTATTTATAACCGAGAGCCTCATAATTTTCGAAACGCCAATAATATTCCCGATGTTTGAAATTATCCAAGATATTATGAACGCAAAACAATATTTAATTTTTTCACCCCGCTCGAAAGTCCTGACAAATATTGCCTCATAATATATCCACTTATATTGATAACTTTCCTTTTTCCTTCGATTCGTGCGCGGTAGACTATCACGGTTAACTTTGGAGTAAGTACGACAAACAATCTTGAGACTGAAGATAATGAAAATGAAGTCATTTGCGCTCGCACCACATTGACTTAGATATTAGTCTCATAAAAAAGATTATTGTTCTGCAAATTTTCTTCCAAACTCATACTGCAAATCCATGCAGCATTCAAGTACAAAAATCATTCGCACCACTTGACTGCATGGTCACGCCCGATAATACGAGAAATCATTCTTTGAGTTGTGGAAGAAGTCCGGAAACAATTCGAACGAACGCAATTATTCAATGATTAATAAAAATTCCGATTAATTACAAAAGTAACAATTTTTCAATTGCAAGGAGTTTTATAGAAGAAAACACAGGCGTAACATTAAACTCTGTGCTAAAAACGTCTCAATCGATTCCAAACTCATTTGAATCATCAAGGAATAGAGCAAAAATTCTTAATTGAAATGAATATTTTTAAGTTTAGAACTATCCTCGGAAATCTTTATGACATTTCTTTCTTTTTTACATCAACTAAGAGACTCGATTGGCATCTGCTCAAATATTCACGCGGCATTTTTCAATCAAAAATCAACGCAGTGTTAATCATTCCAATATAACGGATTTTTATGGAAGTTCGAAAACTTCGTGCTAATCATACTCCACCGAGGAAGATATTCGAAATTGTAAAAATGAGTATATCACTTTTCTTTTCAGTGTCAATTCCATCCCAAATTTCATGCTGCTATTAGGAATTTCTTCGTAACACTGACCATAACATTCGCAGCTTTTACGCATCTCCAGCGTATAAATCATGTATTTAATAGCTGTCTGCATGTGTACGCATTTTTTTACAAATGAACCGGTCGAACGCTGATTCGACATTTACCATTTTTTCGTGCATCCATGCTCAACGCGAACCTTTCTTCAGGATCCACTACCGTGGGCATCATGTCCACAATTGGATGGTAAACCGGTCGACGAGTGTGCCAAGAGTTCCGAAACAGCGTATTTTTGGTATCGTACGACACTGGACGCTGCACCCTCGATCGAAGAGGGCCACGAAATCAAGTGGTGGATAGCACTTTGTTTACTGCTCAGTTGGATTATCGTTTTCTTCATCGTGATGAAGGGGATTCAGTCTTCGGGAAAGGTAATTCATGTCTTGACTATCAAACGAATGCTGCCAGTCACATTGTTCACGCTGTCATCATCATTTTTGCACTCTGCATAGACCCTTTTCAAAGATGATAAATTCATTTGCGTCCAAATGTATCCATAGCATTCCATAGCAACCTCAGTTTATGAAATCTCATTGTGACAAAAATCAGCTCTCTTCGAACCACCCTGTTTTTTTTCAAGATATGGAAATAGCATATCTTCAACCTGTAAATGCAGTGAATCATGCTGTCCGTCGATTTCCAGGTGGTCTACTTCACGTCCCTGTTCCCATACCTGGTGCTCACCATTTTTTTCATAAGAGGAGTAACGTTAAGGGGAGCAGGCAGTGGCCTTGCTCACATGTATACGCCAAAGGTAAGTAAGAACGTCTTCGATGATCTTTGAATCAGATAGATCAAAACGGTCCACAACTCCATCTGTATGCTAAATGGGGATAAGGACGTTGGGAAATAATAAGGTATTCTGCAAAAGGTGGAAAAACTACTGGAACCGAGGGTTTGGCTAGACGCTGCGACTCAAGTATTCTACAGTTTTGGTTTGGCCTTCGGTTCATTGATAGCCTTCGGAAGTTACAACACTCCAGATAACAATTGCGTACGGGATGTCATTCTCGTGAGTTTTTGCAACGTCTTTACCGCTCTTTACGCCAGTGCCGTGGTATTCGCGATACTCGGATTCAAAGCGATGAGCAATGTTGACAAATGCCTTGCCAGGTGAGCTATGTATATAATTCATCAGTCTCATCGACATTAATCCGTACCATGGAAAAATCCATTATCCATCAAACTTTCACCAGTTCTAGACGCAACAAATATCTTTTTAACTACTCCGGCATCATTATTCGAACCATTTCTTGGTTCTTTTCAATGCCAATCTTTGGATTTTCCACCGGGAATAAATATAGCTGTTATTGCCAATCAGATACCATTTTCTTTGCGATTTTTCGGTGACTGGCTGGATAGTCGAAAAAGCTGTAGCGAAAGAAAACGCGCGGCCCAGCGTGATGTCGATTTCGTGATGCTTGTTTCATCGTGCGACATCGGTTTATCCTGTTTGATCGATGTCTAGACTTAATTTTTATGAGGAGCTACGCAGGGCTTCGCGAGAACGGTCCTACGAGAAGAACTCACAAATAGCATTATTCATGACGAAGGTCCCACGATATAGATACAGCAATACTCAAGACATCACTGCTTGAGCCTCTCCCTGAAATTTCGATTTCGTCCTTCATCCAAGTACAAAAATCGTCGGGCGTAATTTTCATAGAGATTGGTGTCGTGATTTCAGCAATCGAGAACTGCTTATCGATGCTGGATTCCTGAGTGTCAATGCCACTACTGATCAATATCAGTTGGCTGCTGAAACTTACAATTCGTCGGGACTCAACTTTACCCTTGACGCGTGTAGCGTCAGCAGTCAATTGGAAAATGTGAGTCCTCTGTATGTCGTATATCAAAGAAAAAATTAAGTCAACAAAGGACGGAGGAAAAATTGTTCAAATTTTTACGATTGCAAAACAATTGTCAAAATTGATTTGCGGCTTGAAAGTTATATTTTCATTTCATATCACTCTATCTTCTTGTACTTCCGGTCTCAGGTATGTTCTGCCGTCAGTGATAGGCATATTTAAATTCAGGACAACTTCAATTCACGCTGAGCTTATTAGAATTCTAACTCGATAGTCCTACATCTCGACAAAGTCAAACTAACCCAAAATTTGTCTTCGTCTTCTCGCAAGGCTGCTGAAGGAACAGGCCTAGCTTTCATAGTCTTTACCCAAGCTATCGTCGAACTACCTGGTGCTCCATTTTGGTCGTGTATATTCTTCCTCATGCTACTTGCACTCGGGATCGGATCGCAAATCGGTATTCTCGAGGGAATGCTGTGCGTTATATTCGACATAGATCTTTTCAAAAGAGTGAAAAAACAATACATCACAGGTACGCAGCTATTCGTTCATTGTGTTGAATGGATTTTTCTAGGGAAAATAAATGTCTATAATTGTGCAATAATAAATGTGTAAAAATTGATACGATGGTGCATTCGGCAGGTGTCCTGTGCATCGTTTGTTTCTTCGTTGGTCTCATATTCTGCACAGGTGCCGGGGAATACTGGCTCAAGCTTTTCGACAGTTTCGCCAGTACCATTGGACTCGTAGTGGTGGCTCTCATGGAAATGATATCTGTCATCTTCATATACGGTCACGAAAAGTTAGTAAAGTCCAAAACTATTCTCCAAGTCTATCCAATTTCGTCGAATAACGATTACGAATTTTCGCCGTTTAGTTAAAATTACCTTTTAGCGTAATCCCGAATGAAATTGTAGATGCATGGAACTCTTGACAAAATGCTACCGTGCTGCGGATTAAAATTGAATAAATGATTCATTTGCCCGTTCTAAGCCTGTATGTGAATTTGGGTTCGAGCCAAGAACCCGTTGAATAGTTATTGTACTTTTAGTTGGTAGTAGCTTTGCATGGGCTCTTATTTGCGTTGGGTTACTTTTATCGTTGGATGCAGCGAGAAAAAGCACAATGAAAAAGGAAGGAACGTTTTCGATTAGTTATGTGGATAATATATGTATGACAGACACTTTTTGGAAAATCTCACAATCATCCACATAGTAATTGTAATGTTATTAATTCTGATATACTGAAATTCTGTTCATTTTCTGACGCGGCTCTCCCATTCGGCTTTATCAAACTGTATAAATCTAAGCAACTAAATGTAAATGTTTATATACAAGATTCGTGATCAGAGGACGATTTTGCATCGACAAGAATATGGAGAACTCGCCTCGATCGCTAGATTGAAATTGGTCTTAATCGATGGAATGCAGGACCTGAAAATTGACCTTTTTTTTTATACTTCGCTAAAATAGATTGGACAGCCACTTATTCGATGAAAAATCATTTATTGGTCGCAATTTTTTTAGTCCCATTACCCCCAAGCTTTATATAGTCCAGGAGATCGATTTCTTTATATATAAACGTGTGCCGGCCCATGAGTTTTGGTCCGATCGAGTTCTACTTGAAAAATTCGTAATCAGCGGATGATTGTGCATCGTCTAGGGTAGGGTTTTTCAACTTGTGGGTCGAAAAAACCGCGTGTGAACCGTGTGAACGGTCGCAAGCCAGGTAAAGGTAAAAAGCAAGGGTTGTAGGTCTTACACTAAAATAAAGATGCAACAATTTCAGTGAGAAGGCTGCGCCCGTTTATTTTTTGATAAGTTGCCGAGTCGTGGTGCTATTTTTTTCAGACGCAAATAACCAAATCATTTTCTAGTTGGAGCCTATTTCTCTTCTTAGTTTTTATGTTCACCTTTGAAGAGAACGTTATAGTTCAGTAAAAGAGACGAAACCCCGCACTTTTAGCGTAGAATGAGAATTTTTCACTGAAGCTAGATGGTTGCATACTGGAAGTAACCCCAATGAAATTTCGCTCTTCAACTCGCCCCAACCCCAGGGAATAGCGGTTGAAAACTTAAAAATCGCTATATCTCGATAAGCAATAGCCCGATGAAAAAATGTTTCAAACAAAAGTTATTTGGAATAATAAAATACGTATAAAGTTTTCTGACGTCCAATCCCCTATCTTCGAAACTAGCAGCACAAAAACGCGAGAACACCACTGATCCAGATAAGGACGCAGCGTTATGTCTACTCCGCTCGCACACGCATCAACCCCGAATTTTCGAATCGTTTCTGTGCCGCTATTTTCAAATATAAGGGGTTGGACGTCAGACAACTTTATACGCATTTTATTATTCCAAACGACTTTTGTTTGAAACATTTTTTCATCGGGCTATTCATTATCGAGATACGACGATTTTTAAGTTGTCAACCCCTATTCATTAGAGTTGGGGTGGGTTGAGGGGCAGAATTTCATTGGGGTTACTTTCAGTATACAACTATCTAGCTTCAGTCAAGAAGTCTAATTCGACGCTAAAAGTGCTGGGTTTTCGTCTCTATTACTTCTTTAGTTCTTTTAGGCTTTTAGTTCACATAGGCAGGAAGTGGTAAATGACACTAAGAATTTCAAAGCTTCACTTACCAGTTCTGCGGCGGGAGGCGGCGTTGCTAGAATTTATTTACTTGTAAAGGGGTTGCGTCTTGAAGAAGGTCGAAAAATACTACTCTAGCGTGTCGGGAACTCGTTCGGACTGCTAGATTAAAATTGGTCCTTATCAATGGGACGCAAGACCTGAAAAGGGGGCCTTTTTATTTCTCGCCAAAATGTACTGGGCAGGCTCTTATTCGATGCAAAATTGTTGTTTGTTGGCACGAATTTTCAAGTCTCATCCTCGTCTAGGCCTTATTTAGCCCAGGAAATCGATTTCTTTGATATAAACGTGTGAGGGGCCGAGGGTTTTGGTTTCTATTTTTCAAATCTAAAGAACTAAATGTAAACGCATATAATTTATTAAAAAAATATACCCTATTTGAGGCACGATTATCGTCCCCCTCTTCAAGCATCAATATTTTCGAAAATTTTCGCGTGGAGATTTTTCGAACGATAGGTCATTTTTCAAGGTTCTCGAAAGACATCCAGGACATGACGGGTTATCGACCAGGCTGGTACTGGCAAATAACTTGGAGATTTCTCGCACCGTTCATCATGGTCTGCATCCTCGTTTCGAGTATGGTCTCGATGTTCCTCAAACGACCTGAATATTCGGCCTGGAGTGCTTCTTTGGTAATTAAAAAAAAAAACCCCCCATAACACCTATAACGTCATATGACAAGGACGAAGCAAAGACAATCGTCTTTGCCGCAAATGATAAGTGGGCGAATAATCGTGATTACTTTTCAGGGTATGACAGTGCAAAAAAGTTATCCAGATTGGGTGCTCGCAATTGGCATATGTATCATTATAGCCGGCGTTGCACCGATACCTATAGTCTTCCTGCTACGAAGATTCCAATGTGTCAAGCTCGACGTTGATATACATCAGGGGAGTATCCGACGAATCGACACGACCGTCTCAACAAAGGAAATGATGGGTGACGTTGATGTAAGTACCGACCTTCAGTTCCAATCGAGCAAATATATTTCAACCGCCTCAACCGAGCAAAAGATACAATTTATATTTTCAAAATTAACACCTCAACATACTGCATTTCTGATTTTTTGTCGAAAATTGTTATTTTTATAATTAACGTGTCGTATCCACTGAATGATGGCTAATTGTACCTCGTGCTCTGTTCATTGGAAAGCGAAAATGAGGACCGGCCAACTGAAGAAGCGTTGTTAGAAGCTTTGTGTTCGAAGTATTACGAGAAAATTGATTCGCTAGATTCCTGTTCCTTTGTCAGCCTACTCGAAAATATCTGAGCCATTTAATTGTCTTTTCTTTTCATTGGCAACTTATCGAGACTCCTGGCAATGAATCAAGAAACTGTCGTTTCACTTTGCGCGACTCAATGCCAAAGCGTCATTCGAATGAGTCATTTTATAGGAGTCAATGGATTTGTTTTATATCCCCGTTAATGATCGGGTTGCCGTATATATCGATATTGTATTCAGTGTATGAGTGTTCGTTTATACGTGATGTTCCGACTCTATCGGATTGTAAAGTAGACATTCCCACAAGTTTTGATGCGCACCTCGCCCCTCCCCTCTCGACTTCTCGGATATCTGAACTCGCTCCCACGCCTGTAACGCTGCGCAACTTGACTTTCTGACACGTTGAGCTGATCAACCGCAGTTGTTTAATTGAAACAAAAGAAAAACCGTAAAATTTCGTGTTTCGTAGAAAATAAGATCTTTGCGTAGAAACTTTGATGTTCAAGAAGACGTTTAAAAAAAACTTTTGTACCTTAACCTTGTTGCTTTTCGTTGTACGTAAATGTTTTTTCAATTGATTATTTATCGTAGATCCTAGATGAGACGACGTTTTGCGGTACTACGAAGCTATCATATTGTGAAAACCATTCACTTGGCGCAAATAACAATTTTCTGAGTCTGTAAAGAAAGTTAACAAGTTGTGAGAGTGTTTACGCTCCCAACGATTTAAATCTCGAGAGCATTTACGTATTGGTGTGAACCCCGTTGCTTTCGCCTTGGCTCGTCCTTCCTCAATATTTTTTCGTATCGTAAATTATCAATCCACGGAAAAATAAAAGTTTCCGTATGTAAAGCAAAGTACACACTTTGAACGAAAAAGAAAAAAACAATGAAGCGTCTCGATTGGCACTCGACGGGATAATTTTGCCTTTTTGCTCGAAACGAGAATGAGCATAACATTTTATATGACAATGACCAATCGATGAGCGTATTAACGAACCGAGTTTCGGTTTTCTCAACGATTTATTCATTTACTTATTTATTTACATTATTCCGAAGTGAGCCAATTGAGCTTATCGGGGATGCTCACATTGAATGTACGATCTGCAGTTGTAGGTAAGCATCCCATGTCTGTGGTAACGTCGATAAGATTCTCCTACGTAGCTACTTTACATGTGAGTCCATCGTAGTTATTTCATTAGGAATGTCAACGTAGAGAACTATTCGCAAATTCATTACGACAAGCCCATGTACATTGACACGGTATACGACAGCGGTATTTCATTTCCACTTTTCGTTTTGTAAAACAATATTTTTTCGAGGCGAGATAAACTTGGTTGGATTCTATTGGAAAGTCAATTAGTCGCTGGTAAATATTTGATCGATCGTTTTTTGTTCGCTCCATAAATGCTTCGCGAATCAAGTTTTCCATTAGTCTCTATGCAGGACTGAAGATATAGTACCAATTTGCACGAGGAAATCAATGAGCTGCGTGACGAAATTTAGTTCACTATTGTTCAATTGAGGTTTGAATTTTTGTTTTCAAAAATTCATTTGAAGTAATGATCGTACTGCTTAGAATGACATTTTTGAGAAGCATGCTATAGATCGGATAATTCGCCGCGGACTTCCAAGAGGCTTTCCGCTATTTCCTGTAAAAATTGTGCCAGAAGGAATGTTCTAAATTTAGTGGTGCAAGTATATTCCCGTGTAACGATAAATAACGCAGATTACAATACAGATGTCACATCGTGTCTTCTTCATTTAGGCGTTCGATTAATTGTCGTCGATCATAGATAAATAAATTTCAGAACATTTCATACCCTACGCCCGAATGAAAAAACATCATTGATGCCTGGTCAATTTGTATCCTTCGTACTTCCTGATTTTTGCACCTTTGAGTCAATTTTGCGACGATAAGAATCTCAATTGGGGTATTCGACGAACAAATTCCTAATAATGTCTTGCATTCAATGTACCAAGAGTACGAAACGAAATGGCACTCCAACTACAAAATCGACATTCGAAGCTTACCAAAAGCGAATCAGACATCAAGCTTTTTTTTGACACGGGAGGCCTTGTTATTTTATCTCCCAATATCTTTGATCGCACTGACAACTGTAAAATTTCAGCTGGACGAGTATCACGGTAGGCTGGAAGATTTTTCGGAGGAAGACGAGGAGGCGAACAGTGACGACGACATCAATTCCACACCGCAGAACCTCAAGAAATTGGCAGCGAGTCAGCACAAGGGCAAGGGCTTCAAAATGGAGGTGATGGAATTTTGAGCGAGACGAAGATGTAACCTCGGCGTTTCGAGTTTTAACGAATCTGCAATATTCCTCTCCAGTCTCCCGATTGATCGTCTCGACGAGAGACCATCGAAAACTCTGATCTATTGTATAGTTTCCAACTTCCTTCTCCTCCCACCTTCACCTCGCCTCGCATGGATCTCAAAAGGTGCCCCGAGATTGGAAAACGAAAAGTTTCAAGCTGATCGACAAAGCGAGCGATTACAAAGAAAAAAGTTTAATTTCACAAGAACTTACGATTAACGAAGAAACGAATTCAAGGAATTAAACTGCCATTGGTACGAAAGTGGCATTCGGAGAATAGTATATTCATACGTATATGTATACACATAGACGTATGTGTAGATAAATTTGGGCAATAGCGTTGTAGTACTAGTGTCACAAACGACGAAGAACCTTTCGTTTTGTTTTGATTTTCTTTCTTTTTGTCAATACTCGTCGAGGACCGTAGTCCGATGTTTTTAAGCAAGTATAATTACCGTGTCGGTTCGTGTCGATTAGCGGAACGAGATTATAGCGAATTTAACTATTCGAACCAGACTGTTATCGTAATTACATTGTCTAGGCACTGAAAACGACGTCGAAAAAGTAACAAAAGAAAGCGAGAACTCGATCGATTAGTTCGCGTGGGCGTTCACGAAAATCAGGAGGTACAAATTTCATATTGAACGGAGTAACGGACAACTGGGATGAAAAAAAAAGTATATAACGTTATTATGATTGTCAGTCCTGAAAAATCTTCGAAATTCACGCACCGTTGTTGGGCTGGTTCTGATGATGCGGAAAAAATAGTAACGATGATTAATTACTAATATTACGCCAGGTTGACCAATGAGGCTCGAATGATGAAGTGTTTCGCTGTCACTATTCGTCATTTCCCTATGTACGATTTTTCGTTTCCGTATTTTTTTTTCTTCTTCTTCTTTGTTCTTTTTAATTGTCAGTGATTTTTTTCACACAAGCGTGTCGAACATGGATCGCACCAATAGCCGAGAGTACAAAGAGATCGATCAAATCTGAGGTTGAAAGAGAAAGGTTAGCATTTTTTAAGCATACGGCTGACGTAGGCTTAACGCAATAAGAATAAGGAGCAACTAGTGCTAAGCTCTTCCGACATTTGTTTGCACTTCCCTTAACCCCGATAATGTTATCCGATCGACGGAAATCAAGTTCTGTACGACATGCACGCATTATGCGGATGAAGCGTATAGGCCTCCGAAGTAACTTTCGTGGTGGCGCCCCGTAACGGCTGCTGGTGGCAAAACTTGGATTGGCGCATGGCGGTTAAGTCAAACCGGCACAAACACGAAAGAGCTAGGCTTGAGCAAGCATCATCGATTGGACACCTGATTTTAATGGCGACCGGCATACTGCACTAGCAGACGAAAACCAATCCAAGTTTTGCCAAAACTCGCCGCAAGGGTGCGCCACAAGAGTTACTTCGGAGGCCTATATGGATGTACGTTCGGATCGATAAAATTATCGCATCCCCCCATTCTCGACAAGTTCCTCGTAACAACAGAGTTTCACACGAAGCTTTACCTTCCATTCGTACGTTCATGGAGCGGCATAAGTTTGTCACACTCAAATATATGAAGCACTATCCGATAACTCGGCCACTTTCTTTCCTTTTTCTTTTATCATTGTTGCGCAAATATAACGCTAGCAATAAACATTTTACAGATATGTGGATGAGAAACGGTTTAAAAAGTCGATAATATTGATCGATTTTGCAATTATCAGATACTTGGTTTTTTGCGGCCGATTTTGAAGTGATCCTTCTCGGTCGACTTTGTTCAGCGGTCGACCTTGTTCATAACCTCATGGCGCCCAAGTTATTCGGAATTTTATTTTACACTCAATTCAAAGAACGCTCATGGCGTAATCTCAACAACTCTGAGATATCAAAGTTCTCATGTCAAACTTGTGTCCGTACTAATTACCAAAAAAAAAACGAATTGTCCGAACTGACGCAAAGGGGGCGTTGACTAGTGTTATTTTTTTTTTACTTTGTGCCTAAGTTGTGGGAGTTGGAGCTAATTTCTGGAATATTGCATAAAACACAATTACGAAGCTATGAAATTATTGTCAAAAAGATGCCTGATAAAACACTATTTTCTTCTATATTAATCGTATTCAGGTGAAGGAGAAATTCGATGTATTAGCCCGAGGAGGATCGCGCGGTATCCGCGATGAGAAAAAATAAAATAAATATCATAACTTCTAAATGGATACTTAAAGTCGTATCGAAAGTACAGAAAGTTATTATCGAGTAAAACGTAAAAATGAGCAATCGTAGTCAGAAAATTTGAGAAGCTCTGGAAAGAAGTGGGTCAGTTCTTGGACAATGCTTTACATATAAATATTATAAATTTGTATATTACTTGTCTGTACAATAGCCATTGATTTTGGTGCTTTTTATATTGCATTGCTGCGGAAATAAGCGTTTAATTTGTTCCCCGTTGGTCATCCTAAATATGACGTTGAAATTTGCATCGTTGGAGTGCAACGAATTTTTCGTTCATTTTTCATTCTTGTATTTTTATCACTATCCAAAGTCTTGTTTTTTTTTCAAATTGAGTGACTGTCACAATCTAAATGGGCAAAAAATTGAAACAATTACAAAGAATTGATTTTCGTTGCACTCGGTTGATGCAAACGTCAGCATCATTACTAAATTAGCTGTACCTAATGTACATACAGAATGAAAAATAAGTCTAGCTGTAAGTTCGATGGATTACTGTGTACATTAATCTGCGAGAGGGAAGAGCGCGATTGAGATAGGGAAACAAATGGTGAATGAATAACGGTGGCTCGAAGAACCGTTACTAAGAGCTTCCGCCTGTGCGATTCAGATCAAAGAGATGTATTCCTATGCGTGTATTGTAAAATAGGAGAATGAATTTGAGCAAAATTTGCCACGTTGTTACGTTAATTAAGATTATCGTCGGGAGCAAGGACGACAATATGTAAATATCAATCAGGCGAATTATTAGCCAAACGCGTTTCGAATTATTTATCATCTACCAATCATCCCCCGAATTTTTTGCATGAACGATTGAGAGTCCTATTTTACTATTACATTATTATTGTTGCTATTATTGACGATTTGGTTAGAGCTAATGTGGTCGGAGAGGCAACGCAATTCGTCTCGTCAACGGTGTGAAATTTTAATCCCTCCATAAGTATTTCACTTGTTTGGCCTACTTCCGCAAGGAAATTTTTGCCCACGAGAGCGGAAAACAAAAGGTTTGAGTTATTTATCGTACGGGGTGATGCAAAAGAAATTGGAGGAGGGCAAGAAATTCGCAGTCCGGTCCGATTCTCACCCTGACGATGTTACTAGTCCTGATAGCGTGCACGAAGAATTCAAAGTTATTGCGAAAAACAAAAAAATGGAATTACTATTTCTCACGAATTCTTTTCTATAATTTAGCCTTTCGAAAGACCTTCAATAAACATACACACGTAGATACAACTTAAAAAAAATTGGCAAAAGCCGCTTTCAGAATACAGATGACAGTTTATCAGCGAAAAAAAATATAGCACTGTTTGCCAATTGCGATGTACGGAGTAGTCGCGTATGTATTTAAAAAAAATCTTCGAGTTTTAATGTCCGAGCGTTATCGCAAAGAAATCTAAGGATTTTTTTGCCTATAGTCAATGCCGCTGTTATCTCCGTTGCGCCATTTCACCAAGTACATTCTTGCCTCTGAGATAGGCATTTAAAAAACACTTCCAGGATGTGTATAATCGTGCGATTGAGTCATCGTATACTCGCCCTCATCGTCGAAGTTTACATCGATGGAATGCAACGATGTATTTGTTATTTCTTTATTTTTATGATTATCCAAAGTGTTTTTGAAGTCGTACATTTCTAACAACGATACGTAAAAATGTTTGAGCATCTCAGACATCCAAAATCGGCGAATTTTTTTTTTTGGAAAATTACGAACATTAATTTTCGTTGCATTCCAGCGATGCAAACTTCAACGTCATCACATGTCGCAGTTCAATCTTTTTCCCGACCAGGCACGTAGGCGCACATTTTTTAAATATATTTTTTTTTTTGCCAATCGAAATCATCAATAATGTTTGACGTTGCGTCGATCGGTGTAGATTTTCGGTGAATTCGTATCAGCGATGCAATCTCTCATTCGGACCCAAAGTAACGCTAGTGTAACATATTCCAGAAACAAAATGTATTCGCTCGATTAAAAATCTATCGATCAAATACACGCTTCGATCGCCCAGTACAATATCGCACTGATAAAACATTCGGCCGATTAAAAAATCCATTCCCCGAATATCGACAATGTCAGCGTCGAAATCGATACTCAGGGCCGAGGAGAGGAGACAAAAGATACGGAGAAATTGTCGCCTGAATTCGTTACTATATGATCACTGTATAATTGTTTTTTGTCCGCGTACCTTTACCGCGACTATACAGTAACGGTAACTTTCGTCTTGCCGCAAATTCAGTAATACAATTGTCTTATAACTCTCGAACGAAACTTGAAAAAACTTGCCGGATGTTCGATGACGGATGATAGATCTGTTACCAGCATTCAAAGAACGTTCTAAAAAAACAATCTACCTGCGGCCTAATTACTTTTGCTACGGGCGTGATACAGTTGTCATGCCTTTTACCTGAAATTGCGAATACTAACCAACCAGCTGTCTCCAATCGCCCGGAGAGAATTTCGCGCGGGAGGAGGGTGGCAAAGAACGACACAAGGGTTTTTTGAAACTGCTGTCTTTATTCTGAAATCGGGATTTTTAGCCGTTTATTCTATACCAAGTGTGATCGGAAGATATAACGCTTGTGTTCGGAGTGTATGAAAATTATTTATTCTGGGTCGTTTTGAAATGTTCACCGGAAATTGCGTAGGTAATCATTGAAACTGCTAGTTGTATTTTTTTTCGGAAACTGTGTTTATTATTTTTATTTTCTGAGTTCTAATCGATACGGTAGCGGGTTTTTACGCATTACTTTGTCCGATTGAACCTTTTCCTGTCACTCCTTGCCCGGACTTTGAGAATCTAACCCTACTTCTGTTGCGCTCACGGCCGTTTAAGGGGTAACGCCACTGTGGAATTTTCAACAAAAAAAATATTTTTTTAATTGGCTTAAGAGATGCTTTGAACCATCTAGAGTAAGGGGGAAAAAGTTTGGTATCTGTAAAACGAAGATCCGCAGACCCATGTGGGTCTTTTGAGCACATCTTCGAAATAACATTCCAAAGAGAAATACGCACGGGACTTGCCATGAGTTAATTATTACATTAGTTATTAACAAATGATTGTCGTTTTTTTCTGTCAAAAATTGAGCTTTTACTTTGAATGCTGGCCGAATACACAAAAATGCATACTTTCAAAATCACCTACGTGTTTCTCTAGCTATATTCATGTAAATTTATAGACATTTTTTTTTACAAATTTTCCAAAAGCTTTAGACGTTTACAGTGGTGTGACTCCTTAAGCTACACTATACCGCATTTGCCGAGGGTACGGGGCAAGTGCGGAAAACCCGTGCCGGTATAGACGGCCCGATATTCTTCCGATTCGCCGGTGCACAGACGTTTTACTCAAGTACCTACAACCAAGGTCTCGGAAGGGTCAGCCTTCCGGTCACTGGTTGATACGCCGGCCGGTGCACGGCTAAGCGGTCACCCCTCCGAGTAGCGGACATGTACAACGCTGCTTAACTGGAAGGACCGCCGGAGCCGAACCCCGACCGCCCATCTACCAGTGTCGGTCAAACTATGTTCATAATTCGGAAATATGAAACTTTTATAATTCGACAATTGCGCGAACAGTATGCATTGAAAATATCAAATTGGTACCAAATTGCAAAATTCACTCATGGATACTCCGCAGGCAAGCGTTGGTTGATATCGTCCGAAAGTTTTTGACGAGAATTTCTCGTAGCTTCAAAATACACGACGTTGAAGTTTGCATCGTTGAAACGCAACGATCTTTTCTCTTAATTATTAATTTCTTTATTTTTATTTTCATCATTATCCAATGCTATTTTTACGCAAATTCAGGCGATCAATCTCTAATGAGAATAAACTAAAACGTTTGAGTAATTTTCACAGACTATGTTGGTAAAGAATAAACTTAAGCAGGTGAAAAGAAGTACCTTTCGTTGCGTTCCAACAATGTAGACTTCAACGCATACAAATACAGTTTATAGGGGGATTACGATTTTATCTCCAGCCGTGTTCGACTCCTATGAGGCTTTTCTAACGTCAGATTCTACCCTGTCTAACGTCACGTTTGGATTGAGAGAAACGCTCAAAGTTTGTTATCAGGAGGACGGCATTGAATGCTTCTTATCAAATATAACTTTATGACACAGGCACTCAAGTGTATACGCATACACGAGTGCATTCGTATCTACGTGACGTTTACCTTGCTCCCGGAAATTACGAAAGCGCATTGAGTAACATATTTTGTAAAATCGACTATGCGATGACTGTGACGAATAGAATCAGATATTCAGTTACTTTTCCATTGAATCACGAGTGAAAGAGTGGAAGAGCGATATAATATCGCTCGAAAAATAAATTTGCTTCTGATCGTTAATCTTGAATGAAATAGTAAATTGTCTCGCTGCAATCATGATTTATTCGATTTTACGAATTTATTTTTGTCATAGATTATTCAAATAACAGAGCACAATGAGATCAAAGAAAATGAATGTTCGGATATCGACGGTCCGCGCGAAGGTTTGCTTCTCAATAGACTCCCATCCTACTCCCAAGGATTACGCCAGCGCAGATCTCATCGAAGAATCGACGGATCGATGAATCATGAAGATTGTGCAACGTTGATACGAAGATCATCGTTTCAGATTCAAAAGAGCATATTGTACGTATAGGTTCGTGTAGATTTTTTTTGGAAAAGCCTGTCGAAACAATTTGTGACATAGCCTTCGCTATGATCGTGAGGGCAAACGGAACTTATGAGGGACAAACTTTTTTTTTTAATCGCGCGCTTCTTGGCTAGCAAAGCTTTCGCATGCTTCAGCGGAGCCGTTTAACGAAGGAAAAAAAAAGCAACGATGTTTTTTCATTGGCCACCAAAGTAATCGTTATCTCCGATGATCAGTTTGTGGAAATAACGTATCTTTTTTATCTGTCAAATATGTTAGAGAACCCAGGAAGCCCCGTCATCCACGGGGATATATCATTTCAACGAAATATTTTTATCTTGTAATGCCGATACGAAAATTTCGGAACATATACCATTACCAAACGAGGACAGATATCGTAGAAAAATTATATTCGTTCTTGGTTAAACTATTATCGATTCACACACGTTCGAAATACTTCGTTTTAAAAATATGTATCGATTCAGATATTAATTAAAGTCTCATAACAATATTCGCATCGGTTACGGCAGTTGGTCAATTGAAACTAGAATTAATGAATTTTACAGTGAAGCATGTAGATCGTGTTTTCATTAACTCGACATTTGTTTTTAGTTTTTCATAAATTTGCCTACGTGAGATACGAGAGATGCAGACGACAGGATCGAAAATAATAGGAATACAGTCAGACGTTATTCGTATAAGACGCGACGTATAATTTAAATGCCCGATAGTATTCTTACGACGAAATGTATACACTTTCTTCAAGTTTGAACAAAGTTTTAATTTAAACAAAATTAAGCATACTCGTCGTACTATTCTAGTATCTGTACAGGAAATTAGACTGGTATAATAATGTGTATATGTACACACACAGAGACACACACATACAGGCAAAATATAGAGCATATTGTATACGAAAATCCCCAATATTTAAATAAAAGCTTATTTATTGCCGAGTATTCATACATCTTTTATCGATAAAACCTTTTTCTTATTTAAATATAGGAATAAAGTGAAATTTTACAATAATCACTAAGCTGAATATGGAAATTGTTCATGTAGATGGGTGTCTTTATTTCTAAACGCATCGAAGAGTGCTTCACAATCGATTGGCGGTTTCGAATAAGCTCAGCAAAAAAACTTCACTGGAATCGCTAAGTTTCTACGATTAGAGATACCTTATCAGCGTCGCATGACAAAAATTGGCGAGTGTCCCACCGGTTTCGGATCGAATTTCAATATATATTTTACACTTTTTCATTCTTTTTTACAAAGAAAAAGTTTGACAAAAGTTGTATAAAAATATGGCCTTTTCGATTTTTTCGAATGAAACACCGTAACTTTGTCCTATCCGCTCCAATTTGTCGGAAGTTACCTTTTTCTGTTTCCAATACGTAGCGACTTTTGCAAGGTTTATGCGTTTCGAAGAAAGAAACACAAGGTATCAGCAGGTAGGCACGTAACGCGAATTCATAGTCACACTGTGAGTGGGAGTTGACATGTTTCTTTTTGCTTCCCTCACGTAAACGAAAATCATCGCGATATCTCGCTGTAAGTGGTATCGCACACGCGATAATGAGCGGAACTTGGGTATACGAAGTTTTAGTTGTGTGCAGTCGCGCTTGGATCATCGTTGATGGTCGAACTCCATCTACACGTTTCTATCATTGATTAACATTTAACATCATTAACTATCACGCGATACATTGGGGTGCATTTATATACGCCGTAATTACTGTGTCAACTCTGACGGGACGAAAGGAGCAACTTTTGCCATTTTTTCTCGACGCATTGCTTTATGCCTGTCGAAAAAATGTTTAAGTACCTTCCGTCGTGACGATATTACAATGAAAATTTTGATGATTTTCGGCCACAATCGGCGCGTCTACTTTCGCTTTCTCGAGTCATCTATAAGGGTTGCAATCAGTGGGAAACTTTAATTCGATAATTCGGTAATTTATTACTGTTTAATTCATTCGACCACTGTATATCTCCGCGGCGAACTTCACCGTGCTTTTCGCGTCTGTATAGTGTGTTCATCATTGTTATCACCAGGTGTACGTTGATTTTTACGATAATACTACTGTTAGCAGTGCCAAATGTGTTTTCTATCGTAGTAATATTTTGTCTTTCTTTTAGCACATTCTAAATTGCACTAAAGTAGGATAATAATGCGCGCGTCAATTGTATTTACGCGTTTTAGCGAAAAATTGGAAAATAGTGCTCGAATTGGGTGGATATCAACTGGGCTCGCTTTCTTCCAAGCTTATGTCAGTGATCCTAGACGTCGCTGACGTAGATTAGCATTCATAAGTCTTTTATCTGCTTTTTCGTTCTTATAGAGGGGTTGAAAAATACTCAAGTGAACTGTCACAAGGACGTCGCGCAGTTAATGTTAACGAGTGGCTTGCATAATTGTGGAGTAATTCAGGGAACTATTATGCTCGAGGCTACCTTGATGTGAAGAAAAACGCACAAAGGATAACAAAAGTAGAGCAGTGCTACACTGGAACATCGTTGGAATATAACGAAAGTTAATTCTGTCTAGTTGCTCTATTATTATTACCATTATTTTTGACCGATTTAGGCTGGGAAAATCACTTAAACCTTTTTACATATTTTAACTAGAGATTCATTACCTCAATTCAACAAAAAAGCTTCGCATAACGATAAAAATGAAGCAATGAAAAAAGGGAAAAACACTTGTTTCGTTTTAACAATGCAACCTTTAACGTCATGACAGATGAATATTTATTGGAGCATGCCTCTGACCTGTCATTGTTAAAATTGTTGACAATCAATTTGAATAATTCTTTTTGTGATTGAGAGTGCTTCTTTAAAAATTGAATGGGTTTTTTGTCATGGCCTGTACTTTTCAGAATATTTTAAGGCACCCCGTGTGACAGCTGTTTTTGGGATTTTTTTATGAGCCATTAAAACAAACTATCTCTGAATTTTTGACCACACATTTATTAACATTTTTACAGTCGCCCAGAATTTTATCAAGCAAAAAATACGAGTTGAATCGACTTTACACCGTACGGAAGACACTCGTGTGTAAAAGAAGTTGGTTGACGGCTGCCATAATTCCGGAGGTTCATATGGAATAAAAAATAAAACATCGCACCGCAGTTTAATTTGTAGACCTGAGGCTATCGCCAGAACTAGAGTACAGTAAAGATATCGAAAATTGAATTTTCGATATCTTGCCAATTTTTGAAATACAGTTTTGAGAAAAACGAATTTCAAACTTCAAGTACGATTTGCACAAAGAAAATGTTGAGCCACCATTAGGCTGCTATGTTGGATCCATATAAGACGCACACTTTTTTTCAACGTGGGCGATACATTTTTTTTCTCGATTTTTGGGTCTGTTGCACGACCGCCTTAAGCAGAGATTAAAATAGAAATTCGACCGAGTCACAGTTTGAACGGACGAAAATATCACAAAATATTTTTTTACGGCTTACACTCCATGCCGTGTAGAAATTTAGATCAGCTAAAGCCACTATCTCTGATCTGCCTTCCCTAAATAACGTCAGGAAATGGTCCGGCGTTCCAGCGCAGATCAGGTTTGCCATGCTATATCTTACGAGAAACATGACTTGGTGTCCGCCTTCAATTTTGTTAAATGAATACTCATGTATATGGTAGGGCATAAAAAAACTAATAGATAGGTATTTTTATCGGTACAATAACGCTTTTAAGGGGTGGAAGCATCGTTTAGAGTGAAGCTTGTCAGGGGCCGATTTGGTCGTTTCACCCGCAGGCCTACCACCGATTTTAGAGGTTTCAATGAATGAGAGAAGAAAATTCTTCTAATGCAAAATGACCAGAAATCCACTATGGGCACATTGGAAAAAACAAAAATTAAAGGATGCAATACCCCTGGGTGGATTCTTCCCCCCCCCCCCCCCCCCCATTTAAAAGAGCTGCACTAAATTAAGCGTGGTGGTCATGCTTCAATAGCGGGACAAAATTAAAGTTTACGTTTTGTTGCATTTGTGTCAGATAGCAAGCTTAAGGGAGTAAACCACATTTCATATGTGTATTATCCGATGATTTTCCCCATTGTGGCCGAATAAAAGTTTCTTTACTCAATCGTCCGTCCTTTATCTTTTTTTCGAATTGAAACTCTGCGCTGTGCTTATTCTCTTCTCTATCGTTTTCTCTTCAAAATGCTATTGGATTCATTAAGTTCCGATGATCTTTCGATTTTTTGGCAGAGTGTCAAAGACGGATCATCGATTTTAGCCCATTTTTTTTGTACAAATAAATACTCTTTTCCCTTTTTATCGACTTTTATTTTTCCAGTGGACTGTACGGTTAAACTAATTGAGATATCGGAACGAATTCAACGGTATTCTCTAAGTCTATCAGAATGCTCTGAAAAACTTCCCAAAGAATGTATGTCACTGTCATGTTCAAACCATTTTAAGGCCCTATCTAATAGGAAATTCTTCGCGAATTATAAATATCGCCAAGGTTTTGTCGAAAGTTTAAAATTGCGCGAGTTAACCGCGAAAAACGTCTTTTGACACACTTTTGAAGATTTTTACGTAAAAATGGTCGATTTTGGGAAAAAGTATGGGGATATATTATCAGAAAAAAATATTAAACATCCAAGTCTCTCCCCTCTCGGCCAAAAATAAGGTGCTCCACTGAATTGTCGATAATTTATTTTTGGTTTGGATTTGGAACTTCGCTTCGTGAGCATTCTCTTTGTTTTCTCGTCAAAATGCCGCTTAATTCATAGAGATCCGATGATTTTTCGAATTTCGATGGAATTTCTAAGTTCAACCATCAATTTTCCCGAATTTCTCCATCCTCTAAACATCAATTTGGAGTTTGTAGAAATATCCCAATCAGTATACACATTTAAAATGAAAAAAAAAAAAAAAAAAAAAACAACTACGATCAGGAACTTCAAGAAAGGGGTGGTTTACACCCCCTTTAGCTTGCTATCCGACAAAAATGCAATAAATACGTATCTAATAGTTTTTATTGCTCTATCCTAAACTTGAGTTTTAACATAATCGAAGGCGAACACCAAACGGTTGTTTCGTGTCAGACCAGGCCCCTTCCTTGTCAGGAACTTACGGGGGGAGATAGATGCTTTTAGGCGAGGAAAAAATCGCTGATTTTCATACATTTTTTTGGAGGAAAATATTCTTCTCCATTTTTTTTAATTTAAGGTATGTTTTATTACTACTTTTAGCTGTCACATGGCGTTTTTGTTTCATTCTTCCAAAATGGCGGAAGTATGGCACGGTCTTGTAAACGGATTGCGGCGGATATTGTCAGAGGGTGTGAGACGTAGCGTCAGCGGGACTAATCTGGAAAAACAACAACGGAGATTTTTCTTTCATTAACACATATACGCAGAATATGAACTAATAAAGAGTGAGGAATTTTGAAAATCGATTAAATGGGACGCTTTGACACAGAAAGATTAGATTTTCCAAAAAATGACTACATATTGCAATGAAAAATACTTTTTTTTTTCATTTTCAAAAACATTTTGGGTCACGTTTTAGACAATTAGGTTCGAAAGATTTATACCTAATTTCATGAGAGTAGGTCGATTATTTTTTCAGCTATACGTCACGCCAGTTTTAAACACGCAGTTTAGAAGGCCGAGCCATGCCGCTACCATTTTTAAAGATTAATAAAAAAATACCATGTAGCAGCCAAAAGTAGTAATAAAACATACCGTCATTTTTAAAAAATCATGAAAATCATCAAATTTTTTTCTCTCGTTTGAAGGTATCTCCCGCCTTAACTGGAGCCGACCAGAAAGTAAACGAAAAATTGCGAGGAAAGTGATCGCACACTGACTTTATTATTCCAGATCCAATAAGAGCCCAGCGACTCCAAAAGGCTCTTGGCAATTTCGGGATACATAGACAATCATGCCACGGGACTTAAAAATTGACGGTCGGTTTTACGCGTATACGTTCGATAAATTATTACACGAGAATCGAAGATAAAAAGAGGTGACGACGAATCCGTACTTGGGGAAAAAAGCGGACAATTCGAATAGTCTATAGTTTTCCAATGTTTCCGACGATGGATTTTCCCACGATTGATTCAACGCTTGACAAAAAAAAAGTTTGTAGCAAGGATGCAACACAAGCTCGAATACGAAATGAGAAAAACACGAATTCGAGATCGAACGAAACCTCAACATTTTTTGTGAAATATCGCGAAAGAATGTACGAGATAAGCGATTTACTTAAAAAACATCCTGGTGGTCGTGGTACACTTGGGTCGTACAGAGGAATGAGCTTGGACAAAGTGCTCGCCGATGTACCGCACTCGGATGCAGCGTATCACCTACTCGAGGAATTTGTCGTTGATAATAAGAGAGAGTACGATGACGTCGAGGTAGTAACGAATTCAACTTTTATCGACCTTGAAATTTTCATACAACCGAAAACTTTCGTCTACTTGATGTATGTCAACTATTTTTGGTGCAACCATAAAGTAATCTGGAACCCCGAGCCATTCATGTAAATTCTTCTTATGCCTGGCGGCATAAAAATGTTACATTTTTCAATGTTATTTCCAAATATTCCATTGATGAATCAATACCATCGAGATAAATTATCCAAGATGGATCAGAGACGAACATACTTCATTATAAGTAGATTGCCCATTCAAGGAAGATGGGAATATCTCTAACCTAAGGCAAAATTTTTCTACGCATGTCAAGGGGGAGATACCGTCAGGTGAGGAAAATATTTCTGTTTCATGATTTTTTTCGAAAGGAAAAATTTCTTCACCATTTTTGAGACTCAGAATATGTTTTATTACTACTTTTGGCTGTTACATGAATTTGTTAAAATTAATCTTTAAAAGTGGAGAAGGTGTGGCACGGTCTTCTAAACAAGTTGCGGCGGTAGTGGTCAGACGGTGGGATCAATTTGAAAAAAACCAACGAATATTTTTCTTTCTTCAACACTCATACGCAGAATATGAACCAAGAAAAAGTGAGAAATGTTGAAAATTGATTAAATTGATAAAAATGACTATATCCCGTGCAGAAATTTTGACCGGGATACCCTATGTCCGATCAAATCCCGATCAGGATTTGTCATGGATTCCCCAAAACCGGATCCCGGTTAGAATCCAACTTGCATCAGTATCGGCATATGTACGACGACGATGGCATCATTTTGAAAATTTTGGCGTCACGTGTATTTTCTGTATTACTATGAAATTCCTATCTATAGATAGGAATTTCTGTCTATAGATCCCTATCTATAAAATTCCTATCTATAGATAGGAATTACATAGTAATACCGAAAATACACGTGATGCCAAAATTTTCAAAATTATGCCATCGTCGTCGTACATATTCCGATACTGATGCAAGTTGGATTCTAACCGGGATACCGGTTTTGGGGAATAAGTCTCTGTTTATACCCACCGACATGTCGGTGGGTATAAACATGTATTTAAGACAAATTAAAATCAAATTTACAATGATTAGATTAAAATTTATACCAACCGTGAGTTCTTACGTATTTCGAGAGAAAACATTTCGTCGAGGCAAAGAAATTTTGGCAAAAAAAATTGTAAGTTTCAAATATTACATTATAAATATGAAAAAAATCACAAAATGAGTTGTGAATTTCCTCAAGTTGAAGAAAATAAAAATCGAATTCACGACAGTTATATTAAAATTTACACCACAAGTGTAAACGTATTTTGAGAGAAAACATTGTGTTGAGGCAAAGAAATGTTCGCACAAAAAGTTGTGTGCAAAAATTTCTTTGCCTCGAGGCAATGTTTTCTCTCAAAATACGTACGAACTCACTTTTGGCGCAAATTTTAATCTAATCATTTTGAATTTGATTTTAATTTGTCTTAAGTACGAAAAAATTCACAATTAATTTTGTGAATTTTTTTGTATTTATAATTTCTTGTCAATACATTTGCATTCACAGATTTTGATGTGAATTTTTTTTAATTCACATCAAAATCTGCCATTTGAATCTTTGGACGATCTGCCAAAGATCGAAGCTATCGAACGAAGCGCGATCTGCCATTTGAATCTTTGGACAAATTTTTTTTTATTGATCGTTTAATGCACCAAAACTTTATAAATGTTATTTATTTTTATAATAAATTTAACATGTCATAATTCCATTTTTGACATTGTATTTCAGCCTGTATTCACCCGTGATCCTTCCCAGATTCCTCAATGATTCCATGGGGAATCTATTTAGAGTCATTAAAGGATCCGGTTCTGGATCCCTAATGGAATCCAGTTTACGGATCTTACATTTAGTCTTCAAATCTGATCCGATATCGGACTAGATCCCGACTGGGAGCCCGGGATACAAGTCAGAATCCAGCTGTATCCCTGCCAAAATTTCTGCACGGGATATGACAATTAAAAAATACTTGTTTATTTTCAATAATATTTAGGGTCATGTTTTAGACAATAAGGTTAGAAAGATTTATAACCAATTTTATCAGAAGCGGTCGATTAGTTTTTAGCTAACGTCACGCCAATTTGGGGCCGTCCGTAAATTACGTAACGCTAATTCTCAAAAATGGTGAGGGAATATTTGCTTTAGTAAAAAAATGATGAGAATGAGCAAAAAAAATGCTCCCCTAAAGGTATACCCCCCTAAATGCTAACTGTGTCATATTCCGTGTTTCCGGGGCGTTCGTTCCAGTCCGTGGATAAGAAAATCATATAGAGATGGCAAGATAAAACGGATTTACACGATAAATGTGATGATAATTCTATCGATTTTCAGAATTTGGTCGACTGGAACGAGCCTTTGCTCGGTCAAGTGGGGAAATTAGCAGACCGTTATTGGCAATGGGTGAATCTTCCCGTGAACCGGTCGATACGACTTTTCAAGTCGGATTTTTTGGAAAATTTGACAATCACACCTTGGTATTTGGTGCCGATGGTTTGGATACCGGCATCAATACTTTTTCTCTACCTGGGTTTCGTATCCAACAATTCTGAAAACGTCCGTACGTACGAAACTCAAGAACGACAACATGCCGAGTCGTAATTTTTTTTCTCCATATACCCGGGGCAGACGAATATTTTTGTTATGTCTTGCTAATTTCAGAATATTCATTGGCTGCAATATTGCTGGCCGTATCTTGGGGTGTTTTACTTTGGACCGTTATTGAATATGTTTTACATCGAAATCTCTTTCATCTGAAGCCACCCTCAAATTCAAAAACACTAATCACCCTTCACTTTATGCTTCACGGTGTACATCATAAAGTGAGAGAATACGTATACACTTGAAACTAACAAATCAAATGAATGAATTGCGTGTTCATTTTTTTTACGCCAGACAGAAATAGTTAATATCTGAGCGATTGTTTTTGCAGGCACCTTTCGACAATCAGAGATTGGTATTTCCGCCCGTTGCTGCCGTTCTAGTAGCGACGCTATTTTTTCAACTGTACAGGGCAATATTTCCGGATGTCGTTATTTATTTCATCGCAGCCGGCACCATGACAGGTATCACGCGTTTTTTTAAGGCGTCTGGCCACCCTAGCCCCTCGGAAAATGGATATATTTTTTAAAAATTCATAAGCTCGGAGGAACGAAATGAAATATTTGTATTTTTCGATACAAGTCAAGAAACGGCATTATAGTACAGTCGTGCGTTGCTGAAAAATCCCGTAATCAGAGTAGGTGCCGCGGGTGCTAAATCCAAGTTTGCCTAATAATCGGGGTGCCGGTTTTTTTTAGGGGATGAAGGGCGATGAGGGTGCATTGATACCAAGCTACAACCTCTACGAGGTCGGCGCCCCGAGACAAAATGTTCAAAAAAATCCGGGCTTTGGTTTTGTCCACAGCGCCGAATTTGTGGAAGTTCATTTTGGGGGTGAAAAAGAGGGGTGAAATTTTGAAAAATCAGTTTTTATCCAATAACTCTTTAGAAAAAATTCGTACACTTGTTGTTTAAATGGGAACGTTGTAGCCCTTGAAAATACGCGTAATGGAGTATTGGATCATCTGTCTCCGATAACATCAACCCCAACAAAAGTGTTCGAATACCAAAAAAAATCATTTATTGAATAACTCAAAAATAATCGATTTTCCGGGTATGGTTTAAATGTACGAAATGTAGAGAATTTATGGTTCAAGCTAAAAATTATTCCACGGCGGCGAATTCCCCCCCCCCCCCCCCCCCCCCCCGTAGCAGGACCGTTACGCTTGGCCTGACCCCCCCCCCTCTATTCCGTTACGTAACGGGTGCTTTGTCGTCAGTAGCTGAAACTTTTTTCATAAACATAACTAACTATGAAAGGATAGGGTTTATGCTCATTTTATGAAGTATATATTCATCTAGTTTTATAGCGATTTTTATGAAAAAATATTTACAAGCAATCAAGATTGCCTTGATTTGACAACGAAAAAAAAACTGTTTCTTCATTGCCCCGTCGATATCTTTATAAACGCTTATCTGTAAATACAAAGTCAACAATTTATCGATATCCATACAAATGTACCTATCGTTGTGCAAAGCCGTTTTTTTTAATTTTGGTTTTCTTTACAAGGTGCCGACAGTTTGGAATTTTTTTTCTATTTTCAAGGCCTTTTTTTGTATTTAAGCAGTCGAAAAGCAGTAAAAAAATAGTAATCATCAAAATTTAAAAAATCGGCTACGTACAACCTTAGTTACCGCGATTACAGAAATGTCAATAAAAATACTGAAAATAGATTGAAGTTTTTGAGTATTCGCTGGGACAAGGTCGAGAAAAGGAGTTTCGAGAAAAACGCGTTCAACGTTTTCGTTCCGTTTTTCTTTATATAAAGTTAAGTTTTTTTCTAGAATATTGATACTTACATTGAAGTATCTAGTCGCGGGTGATATGACCGTTCTTCATCTTCATTACATTTCGCAAAATAATAAGAGCCTGCACTTTATCTATTGTAAACGATGCCACACCTGTAGGGACTGAGGGCTCTAACCAGTCACGCTACCTGTCTTCACTAATGTGACTGTAACTCCGTCAATTTTCGGAATTGCGAATAAAAATGTTGCCAAAACATTTTTCAATATATGTACTTTCAAGAAACATAAAAAACATTTTTTTTTCTTCATATTTTGCTTGAGGAACAGTGATTTCCCCCCTTAACTAACATTTTGTATGGAAGGTCGTAAACTTTCCGCGGTAAAATTGCGTGCGAAATAAAAATGTTTAACTTGAACATGCAGAAATTTTGCAATTTCCGGCATTTCTAAAATCGTGACGTAACGCAAACCTTGACCCCCCTCCCTTCTCCCACGGACGTAGACCGCAACGCCTGGCTGGAACCCCCCCCCCCCCCCCCCCCAATTGCGTTACGTTATTTACGTACACCCCCATAGGAAAATTATGGCGAGCCGAAGAAAAAAAAACTATTTTTCACCGAAATTTACGAGAAAAAAACGCCAATAAAAGAAAACAAAAATTACAGGCAAAAGTCCTACTTCACATTTTACATAATGTATCTTAATGTATTGCGTACAAATTTCACAGCAATCAGACCGATAATTTACGAGATTTACTTGAGACCATTTCGAAAAATGTTGTTTCGAGATAATCGCAAAAGAAAATAAATGTGCGGTTATTCGGCTGAGGGTTCGGTTTTTGTCAGTTCTACCTTCAATTGACGATTCTTTGTCCATATATGTGCCCTACGGCAGCTGATTGAGCATCCTGGGCCTCTTGAGAAGATCTACTTGTTTGGCGTGCTTTTTTGTGCTCTACACTGATCGAACTACCGAAAATACCTGTAGTTTCGACAATTTTGCGATTTTCAATACCAACTACGGCTTAAATTGTTCGTAACATTTCAAGGTTTATTATGAAAAAGAGGATGACTAGACGCCTTAGGACAACAAATATTAACCAGTAGTCCTCACGCTGCTTCAATGCAGTGATAAAGTTTCTAACGTTGGATTGCAACAAAAAATGTTTTTATTTTTTCATTTCTTAATTTTGATTAAGGAGTGATCTTCAAAAATATTTCACTGATATTTGTAGCCTAAATGTGGAAAAAGGATGGTCAATATGGAGAAAAAAAATTCTTTTTGTTCAATTCGAGATGTCAATAATAAATTATAGCGATAATAAATTAACGAGATATAATAAAGAATCGATTGATATCAACTCAATTATTGCAGGGTACTTGTGTTACGACTTGATGCATTATTATTTGCACCACGGAAATCCGAGAGCGGAGTCCTATCTGTACGTCATGAAGCGATATCACAATCACCATCATTACTCACACCACGATCAGGGTGAATAATTATAACGAAACTAAGAAGCAGGTTCCTTTCTTCAATTGCTCCTTTATTACCAATTGTTATTTCCGTTTCATGCTTAAGGATTCGGCATTACCAGCCGTTTGTGGGACTCTGTATTTGGATCATCGATAGGATTGAAAAAACTGAGGAAGGCCATCGTTTGGTAGACACAACGCCGTTGTACAAACACATCATTTTTTATTATCCCTCTTCAATTAACAATATGCGTTACAATATCGAGATTGCTTTTTTTTCAACGTTGAACTATTATTATTGTTATTTGATAAATAAAAGAGAATTCAATTCCACGAATTATACAAAAGCCTCGTAGGTTTATTCTCCTACCTCCTCCTCTCGACTGGTCCCATGATCGTAAATAGAGAAGCGCAAAAAGCGTGGGTCTGTAATCAACGACGAGACGTGATACATTTTCGAAAAATCGTATACCGTACGCAAGGAGCGAGAAAATTTGTTTTCTAGGTTCTCCCTTTAAACCGGCAATGTTAAGTACATGATCGAGCGATAACGAGAAATATCAATTAAACAGTAACAAAACGTGAGCTTTTCTTTGCCAGTTGAGAGGAGCTCAACCATTTCCGCCGGTCGCACGTCGCTGCGAATCCGAGAGGCACAAACAGTGAAATTAGGCTGCTAGGAGTTTCCACTGGTATTTTTTTACGTATATTCAAAGGGAAAAAATGGAATTCCTGAATACATTGTGACGAATGAGAAAATGCAACTTTTCCTGCCAAGTATAAAGCAAATACATGAGATATGAAGAAAAGTTTTTCGCAGTGTACAAGCCAGAGTAGTAAATTCGAAGAATATTTGAAAAAGCGTTTCTTCCGAAAAATGGGCAGAATTTTTCGTTCCAGGTCCAATTACTTAATAACATAACTATTTACAAGATGAAGAGGATGACGAGTTTATATAATATTGATGTTTGCATCGTTGGAACGCAACGAAAGTTTCGTAGCCCGAACTTTTTTTAAGTGAATTCGAGCTACGAAAAACGCTCGAACGTTTTTTGGGATCCCCATCAGAAATATGCAGGACAAAATTTTTGATGATACAGAAAATGGAGAAATAAAGATTGAAAGTGATTTTTTGTTGCGGTCCAACGATGCGAACTTCAACATCGTGAATTTGCTTTAATTTTTTAGCTGCAGCAAACTCGAACCCCACGAAACCCAAATAAATTCGTCGTCCCCCTTCATATTGATGGTGGTGAAGTTTGCATCGTTGGGATGCCACGAAAATTCTGTTCTCTTTTAAACTTATTTATTCGTATTATTATCTAAAATATTTTGTTGCAGATTTAGGTTAAACATGCCTAATATAGGAAAAACCTTTCGTTAGGTAGCCTATATGTGCCAAAAAAAATTAGGCGATATGAAAAAAATGTTTTTGTTGCATTCCAACGATGCAAACTTCAAGACCATCACAGTACTTATAACGTTTTCCAGAAATTATGGAAACAAAAATTTCATCCATTCTTCGGAAATATCGCTCTTCTAAATATTCGCCGCTAACGCAAACTAGCAGTTATTTCACCGTAACTTTTAGACCACGCATATAAAAATACATCTGACTGAAGAAAATAATTTTTTTGGATTTCTGCCTTCTGAATGAGTGCTAAGAAATCTGGAATTGTCGAAACACAAGGGCAGGAATCGAGAATATTTCTGGCAAAATGTGTTTCAATGCACGATGTTGAAATTTGCATTGTTGTAAAACAACGAAATTTTTTATTTTTTATTTCCTCAAATTTCTTACGGCAGATCTTAGCTACGAAAATCTCAAGAATTTTTCAATGTGCTCATTCAGAGATTTATCATCCAAATTTGCAGAGAAAGATTTTTGAAATAACGAATAGAAAATAAAAATATAAAAAATAATTGTTGTTGCATCCCAACGATGCAAATTTCAAGAGCATATATCGTATCATTATTTCAACGAGTAAGCCTGCACAATGGCGCAGCACATGGTCACGAGTTGCAAATATTCGCTACCGCCCTCGAGCAATCTATAACTGCATTCGCCGAGTCTTTCGCCGATGTGAATTTTCTGTTTGTCCGTGAAAGCGTCCGAACGTACGACAAAGTCGCTGAGCTGTTCGATGACTTGAGAGGTGGCGTATCCCTCGAGCATGAATTCGTCAACGAAATCCTCAATTTTGTTGTACTCCTTGGATTGGCAGACTAGGAGCAACATGTCGATCCATTTATCGGGAACTACGCCCGTCACTTCCAACACGTCGTCCACTGTTATATCTACGCCTTTGCCCTTGAGTCGTGTGACCGATTGGAGAGAAGTGATAGCCCTGCGAAGATCCCCGTCCGATGCTTCAACCAGCCTGCTCAGGACGTACTTGTCCGTGACAAGCTCCTCCTCTTTGCAAATATACTCCAGCCGCTCCACTATCTTTTCCTGACTCAAAGGCTTGAACCGAAATTTGGTGCAACGCGAGGTGAGAGGCTCTATTATGCGCGACACGTAATTGCAAATGAGACAGAAGCGAGTGCTCTGAGATTCTCTCTCCATGGTGCGTCTCAGTGCGGACTGCGCCGCTCCGGTCATACTGTCAGCCTCATCTAAGATAACGATTTTAAAGGCCGGACATGGCTTTCCGTTGTGCCTGGTGGCACCTGCGCTGAGCTGAGCAAAAGACTTCACCTTCTCTCTGATAACTTGAATCCCACGCTCGTCCGAAGCGTTCAATTCGAGGATTCTCTCCTTGTACATGTCGCCGAAGAGTTGTCGCACGGCGGCGAGGATGGTGCTCGTTTTTCCAGTACCCGGCGGGCCGTACAGCAACAAATTTGGGAAGTCACCGCCGTTCAGACATTGACGCAACACCTGCACGACTTCGGCCTGTTCAACGACGTCGTCCACTGTCCTTGGCCGGTATTTCTCGACCCAGGGTGGAGTTGGGCCGGCTCTCTGTTCCTTCGACTTCGACGTAAACGCTTTCTCACCGTCGCACGCTCCCAATTTACCCGTTTTCAGGTACGACTGCATTTTTCTCTACCCGTCAACGATTGAATACGATCAACAAGCTTGGGATCGTTTTTTCTCCAGCAAAATTCACATCAGGTACGCCGCTGAACGGCGTCTTTTTCGTAATGCGATTTTTTCATGCTCATAACCTTCAAATCAAATGTCGTTGTTACCAAGCGTCGGTAAGTCAGATCGCGACGCAGCTTCTCAATTATATTGCTATAGTCTTATTCGTGGTAGTTCCCATTACATTTTGAGCCAATTTTTTTCCCATTCGTTTATTACTATAATTGAATTAACCGCACAGTGCATTCGGTGCGTTTGTACCTCCGCGACTAGCCATAAAAAGACGCAAGGCGAAAATGGTTTCAATCGCGCTCACTTATCCGTAGACCGACGCAGAGAAATAAAGGAGTAATTAAACTGTTGTTTAACACTATATATACGAATTTGTACTGGTGATTTCGTTGTGGTAAATCATCTAGAGGGCAGAATGATTTTAAGTACTTTTCCTTGACTCCTAGATCCTTAACCGTTATAATAATTTTCATGAATATCAGATCTTGTTGTAATCGATCGTTTAAATGTCAATTGTAAGCGGTCCGTAACGTGGATATAGCTTGATAATTATCTTAGAATTGTGATTGTGTACTGAACTATTATTTCACTTGTTTTGTTTCACAATGCGTGGCCGATTACCGAACACATTGGTTGCAACCTGAAAAATACAGCTTTTTTCCCACCCAATGTAAAAGCGTTCGTGTTTTGTCTCGAAATTGAGGGATTGGATTAGTGTGACGCCTGCAAAAATATTCCCATTTCAGACGAGGCTTGTAAAAAAACGGAACATCCGATCGATACTGCATTAACGTACATCATGAAAAGTAATAAACTATTATAACAATTGAAACATCGTCATGACGTTGGAGCTTGCAGCATTGAAACACAGCAAAATATATTTTTTTTGCGTTTTCTACATTTCCTTCCGCAGATTCGTTCTATTGAGAGTACAGAACATTTTTTAAGATTCTTATTTATCGTTCTTCATTCTAAATCGACAAAATATGTTTGATTATAAAATTAAAAAACTGAAAATAATTTTTTTTGCATACCAACTATTCAAATTTCAAGCCCATCAATCACCATAGACATTGCCTCTAATCGGTACACCTTGTAAATTCTTACATTATATTGAACAAAAACAAATGTTTTAAAAATGAAATATACTTTAATACACAAACAGCAGCAGAGCCATTGTTTTAGTTTTTTGAAAATTCACATAACAGTTAAAAAGTATCGTTTTTAGCTGAATCCGTCTTTTTTTTAGAAATCTGCTAGGCGAATTTTGAAAAAATTTAAAGATAATTTCGGTCCTGCCCAGCTTTAAAAGCATATTCCATAAAAATCGTGGTTCTTTGTTTGGAATCATGCTTTTTCCATGTTAATAGGTACTCCAACTATGAGGGGCTCTGGAAAAAAGGACCTCCTCGCCCTCTCACAGCAATATTTATAATGTTTTAATTACTATAAATCTTTTTTAGTTTTTATGACATCCTCAAATGCAGCGCGAAACCGTGAATCGATTGGATGTGAAAACTTTTTACAAATCGCGTCTGAAAATTAGAAACATTTTCGGGCTGTCATAAGATTCCAATTCTATAATTCTACGATTTAACAGATGCATTACTTCAAAACGGACGAATACTAACTAGGATGCAATATGATGTTGGAGTCTGCATCATCGGAATGCAACGATATTTTTCCATCATTTTTTATTTCTTTATTCTTTATTATTATCCAAAGCATTTTTGTGCAAAATGAGATTATAAATCTCTAAGCAAAATACATGAAAATGTTTGAGTGATTTTAACAATCTACACCGGCAAAGAAAAAAAGACTGAGCAATTGAAACGAAATACTTTCCGTTGCATTCCAACTATCCAAACTTCCTTATGATGCAATAACGAGAGCAATGTATCGTGTATATCAAATGCGGCTTTACGAATCGAATAAATTTTTCTGTAATGCATGAATAATAATGGCACAGCTCTTATCGCCCTAAAAATTGGCGCAGACTATGGATAATTTGAAGAAAAAAAAGTTTAGCGCTCGAACTACAAGTCCATACAGAAAAACCGACTTTAGCGTCAGGCTGCGAAGATCCGAACTTAAGTCTTGGACAATTAGACATTCTTTACCTTATTGTTATGTGAGTTACATCTGATCAATCAAAAATTGCAACAGTAAACTAAAACTCACGAAATTTACGGTGTCTTCGAGCACCAGTATCGACGCGTCTTTTCGCGTTTTTTAGCCGTGTATACATCTTGATCGCAATACAGAGACGAGTTACTCCGCAAAGAGTCGAATCCTTGATCGCATACGAGACAGTGCAAAAGCAAATACAGTCCGCAATTGGAATCATATTTAACGTCCAGTGTTCTTTTCGTTCTCATGTTGTCGCGATTATTGCATTGACTCAACGCCGAGTGGATATGAGATAACAACACCATCAAGTAGCCTCCGCCTTGATGTTTTTGCGCCCCATGCTCAATTGCGGAAAGGTACTTTTGTTTTGCAGCGGGTTCAATTTAGAGGCAAGATAGACGAAGGCCTCGTAGAGCGACGCTCTATTCATGGCGTTGACTTCGAAATGTTTGAGCTTTTCTCTGTTGCACCAATTGGAAGCGCGACTCGCCGTGTTCTCTAGGCACTGCGTTTCGGACTCACTCTTCGTTCTGTTGCCCAGTACGATCAGAGATATTTCCTTCTTGTCTTTGTTCTTGTCTATATCTTTTTTCAACGGAAACAAAAGATCCAGAGATTCCGGTTTGGCAGTGTCGTAAACGAGCACATAGCCGTCAGCAAAGCCGAGATAATGACGCGCCAATTGTTGATTATTCGTGTTGTTATGCAGCGGCTCGAGACCCGCAGTATCGTAAAATCTAACTTTCTCCTTAGTCCCTCTGTCCGTCTCTATGTTCGCTACATAGATGTCCTCTATCGTAGGATGAATTTCCTGATGAGGGTTGCAAAAACAAAAAAAAATTGTAAATTGCTACGACGCGACATTGTTATGACGATAATCTACGAGCTTTGCGGGTCAATGATGCAGGGACACGAGCGTTATACTTTTTAAATTGGCTCTGTCTATACGTCGAAGAATGTAGGAAAAAATATGTATCGAACAGTTGGCAAATCAATGTAATTTCAGGTTCGAAATAGTCGATAAAAGTAACCTCAAAACTCACAGTCTTGGTAGTAACATTGCCGTATATGAGCTGCTCCAATAGAGCCGTCTTTCCAACTCCTTTCATTCCGCAAACGACTACTTTAGTGGTCTTTCCCATATTTGGAATATTGTACCGTCCATCTATATAAATCTAAACACTTAGAGGCACGACCTTTTTTGCTTCACGCGCGCACATTTTTTAGCTGTCAGAGCCTACCAGCTGATTTCACGGATTCTCAAACCCCAACCTCTGTTACGATCTCCGACAGCTCGTTTTTTTGCTCTTAAACAAGAACAATGACTGTGGAAACAGACCGCGAGAGAATCGAGAAAGAATCTGGAGATACGACTACGAATAAGTATTCTATTCTCTTGCCTACTTACAACGAGGTGGACAATTTACCGATCATCATATGGTTGATCGTCAAGTATATGGAACAGTGGTAAGTGAGAGCATAACCTTACAAATCGACTTACGTATTCAGTCTAGGAAAATAACTTTGTTGCATTGAAAATGGGACTCTTTGAATTTATATTTCGATCACAAAAATTGGCTTTGTAGATCTGAATAAAATAGCCTCATCCCTTCCTGAATAAAGGTCAAAAAACATACAACACGCATACAATACTGCCCACTGCCAAGTGGATCAACTGGTTAACGCATATATCTGTTTTCTCAGTGGCTTTCCCTATGAGGTAATTATCATTGACGATGGCTCTCCAGACGGAACATTGGATGTGGCTAAGAAACTGCAGAAACTCTATGGCGCTGAGAAAATTTTATTGAGACCGAGAGACAAGAAGCTTGGCTTGGGTACAGCCTATATTCATGGCATAAAACATGCCACTGGAAATTTTATCATAATTATGGATGCCGATCTATCCCATCACGTAAGCAACCCAAGACTCATTTTTCATACATCAATTCGTTGAATATAGGCAAAAAGGGCAAAAGACGTTTAACCCTTTCACACCTGACGGGACATAGGCTGTCCCAGTCTGAAATTTTTTTGAAATCACGGCTGGGACAACATATGTCTAAAAAACATAGGCGCATTTCAGTAATGAGGAATTCGCACCCTTATTGAGCAAGTTTGAGACAGAAAAGTTACTTCATCGTAATAATCACTTGGAGAAGAAATAGGTGCTCCCAATAATGAGGCGCATTAAACTGATTTTTTTCACAGTATTGAAAGAGTTAAACAAGTAACAATTACTAAAGAGCAGGGGTTAGCAGCATCCAGAAAGAATGCAGACATCAAAATAATTAAAATTAATCATGTGCAACGAATCGGACTAATCCTAATTTCATTATCAGTAGATTGGCGGTTCATAAAAATGAATAGAATTATTTACACCTTTGAGTTATTTTCCATCAAACTTCATTGGAAATCTAAGGCCCGTGTTTGATTTAAAATTTACGAATACGTGAAAATCATTCGATCTCAGAATCCTTCACGACTGTCATGTAATTAAAAATTCAAGCTGTAAAAACGTTGCAGCCAAAATTTATTCCAAAAATGATTGAGAAACAAACGAAATCGTCGCTGGATATCGTAACGGGAACGAGATACGCGGGCGACGGTGGTGTGTACGGCTGGGATTTCAAGAGAAAGTTGATCAGCAGAGGCGCCAATTTTCTAACTCAATTACTCCTCAGGCCTGGTGTCAGTGATTTGACCGGAAGTTTCAGGTAAAATAGCCTCGTGAACACAATAATGACTATCTTGCCCACCGCCATGTAAAGAATTAACGATTGCTGTGTTTGCAGACTCTACAGGAGAGATGTACTACAGAAACTCACGCAATCCTGTGTGTCCAAGGGTTACGTATTCCAAATGGAAATGATGGTCAGAGCTCGTCAATTCAATTACACCATTGGCGAAGTGCCAATATCTTTCGTCGATCGAGTTTACGGCGAATCGAAGTTGGGTGGTTCGGAAATTATTCAATTCGTCAAAGGACTCCTGTATCTATTCGCCACCACGTAATCGTCAATCCTTCAGAATGATACCAATAATATCTATATATTGTAACGATAAAATCTTCATCAAATCTATCGGATTGAAAATTCGCCACGTATGTTTCAAAGAGTTTGACGTAGTTGCAGATTTAAAAAAAAAATCATTTTTTGCGATACGCTGCTCGAATTGGACGAGAAAAATTGAAAAGTGTAACAAAACGGCGAGTCGTCCGAGCCGTGCACGTGCGTTTCCACGTGGTCATAAATGAATATCCGAATATAGGACAATTCGTCGTGCAGCTTCGTCGCCCCCGCTTTCGTCCAGTCATGCCGCACCCTCCGTGACGTCACGCAGCCTCTACTTATTGATCCGTTACAAAAATTAGCTGCCGTATGTGGATAAAAGTACGATAAGCTGTCGAACCTCAATGACCAAAGAGGCACAACAACGAAAAGTATTGGGAGAAAAAAAAGGCTCGGGTGGCTCGGGTGTCGAAAAAGACTCGCGTTACTGCAATATTAAATCATTTTATATCCAGCCCGCGTCCCGACAAGACGTACCATCGGTATCCCGGTAGAGTTCTCGGCAGTCGCACCCCACTGCCCGCCCAGTAGCGTAGACGGATGTGGCGTTGAAATATTTGAACAGGATTATTTTTCGACGAAGAACGAGTTCTCGGTCATTGTCGCCTAGTCAATTAACGGTCGATATGAAGTTTACAGATCTTTACAATGTGATCTATAAATTACATGTTTTTTGCACGCGCATGTGATGGTCGCATTAATAATATTTTTTATCTCCGATCCGAATAATATACTTTATTCGAATATTTCATATCATCGGATCTAATAATAATAAATAATTATCATTAGTAAATATTAATGAATCATTATAAAAACCCACTCATTTTATTATTTTTCACGATAATAACTTGCAAAAGAAATAGGGCGAAATTAAAAGCGATTAATTTCTATCAGACAGTAGTGTTTCTTTACTTTGTAATTTACCGAATACATTGTATGAGAAATTATTTTAATCTGATAACCAAATAATCGAAGCAATCTACAGTTTACAAACTCAGACAAACTCGAATCTAACGAGTGAGATTCATTTTCCCCAGTGTGTAATAGGTCATACGTCTGCGGCAATAAAATCTAAACGTGATGCAATTATCGGGGAATAAGTTCCATCGCTAATTTTTTTCACTTATTTTGCAATGAATAATGATAGAGAGAAAACTGACAAAGTCATCTGGTAATAATAATATATTGCATTGATTATACAAGTTTTTAAAGCCGACGCAGCCGAGTTCTGCAAGGTCGTGCACCGCATTGCACCTGCTGGATTCAATTAAGGGCGGGGAAAAGTATTGAAATTTTTTTTTTCATTTTTTAACTGAATGCATAATATATCATTATATATATAATTTTACTCCGATCGACTTGAAAGTTTAACACAATATTCTTATTGTGTTAAACTTTCAAGTCGATCGGAGTAAAATTGACGAAGTTATGAGTATTTGAGCGTCTATTGCTCCATGCCGTTCTCTTCTCTTCTGCGTTTTTCAAACCGTTTTTCTGAGACTTGTCATATTTGAAGTCCGTGTGCACGATAACTCAAAATCTAGTGGACCAATCGCATTGAAATTTTGCACAGTACTTCTTCACATAATTCACCAGGTATTGTCGAGAGCTTTTTTGTTTTTTTTTTTAATAATTACTAATTTTTCAACAACAAATTAGCCGATTTTTTAGCGAAAATCGAGTTTTTGGCTCCCAAGTGCTGCGAAAAATCGAAAAATCGAAAAAAAAATCCTTCCGGCATTACCTCGAGAAACATCTCCTTTAACAAATGCATTTTGATTTTTTTGTTTCAAATGATTCTGTTGCGAGTTATGGTGCACACCGCAAACCAACTTTTTTCGAGGCGCCTCCGGGGTTTAATTTTCACTCGCTCAATTTTGAATATTTTGAAATGCAAATTTAGGAGAATGTTGTTCAAATGTTACTTTATTATATGTAAATTTTTCAATAAACGAACACTATTCATTACGCCAAAAAAAATCTTAAAAACATGCCTTTTTTTCGCCGAATTAACTTTACCCCGCCGTTAACAAGACTAATTCAGTTGATTTTTCTTCCAATGCGTTTACAACTGCAAATGAATCATGAATAAATACAGTTCAAAGAATAGCGAAAAGACATTGGCGCGTAAATTCTTTGTTTTTCCTTACCCGAAATGATTTTTTGATTTGGAGCACATGGTTAGTTATTTACTTGAAACTGGTAAATCTTGATAATTATGGGGAGAATTGTGAGCACTGCTAGTCGAGAAATTTGAAATATTGCAAGGTTACTATAATCGCATACGTTAATTGTACTTCGTGAAATAGAATTTTTCGAATACTTTGGAACATTTTAAGGCGTTATATACCTTTATTTTTTTATTGTCTTGAATGATGTACAACCATCCCAGAAATGTATGGTCCGAAGAAAAATGGTTTCAAAAATTTATACACGTTTTTCTTGGAAGCATGTTTTCAAAATCGGGCGGACTCGTAGCTCCGACAATTTTCAACCAATTGGCTTAAAGTTTTAACTGTAGCTTCTTAAATAGAGTTTTCGAGCGAAGCACACACGATTTTTACGATCGATTAACAATTACGGTTTTATAAACAAATTAAGGCCGTTTTTTAGTAAAAAATGCCACGTTTTTTCTTTCAAAGCGGAGCCGAATTCGCGAAAATCAATATTTTGCAATCATCGTGCGTACTTCGCTAGCAAACCTCATGTAGATTATGAGGGGGGGGGGGGAAAAACTATTTGTTGCCCTAGGTGTTCATGTGCGTCTCTAACGAGTCCGCCCGTGGAGAGCCGAAAAAAGGGTTCTCTGTCTACCGGCCACTAGGCCACTCCATTTTGCATTTTTCAAAATGAAACATTGATTTGAGTACCTACAAATATGTAAAATGAACCCTACAAACCTACTTTGGATTCTTTTATTAAGATTTTAACAAATGCCAAAAAGCCTCGTTTTTCGAGTATCGAGTATCGAGGTTTACAAGGCCTTAAACTATTTTGTGATAGAAGACCAACATTTTCATTTCAAAGAACAACGTTTCTTCTGTAAAGAAGTAAAATCCTACAAATGAAAATAATTTTCAAAAAGTCTTCGTATTTACTCTCGCATCGGGAGCTTTGTCAATTAAAAAAAAAAAAACAATATTTACGGACCTTAAGATATGCTGAAAATGCTTTTTTCGCATTTGAGAACAAGCAATTTTACAAATAATTGACGTATCAATGTTTCCTCAAGATTCAATTGAATGTGGGTTTTGTCTTCCAGTTATTTCTCTTAAGCGTCCCTTGCAATCGTGAAAACTCCCCCGCAGACACCCCGTACATCAATCGCGCGCAGAAATGTTAGATGCGACCCCTGTTGGCTTTATACGACTATTTCAGAGTTCTGTCAGTTAAGTAGCAGTGTTCGTCGCGCTCAGACCATTACAATACGGGAAGGGGGTTGTTCTCGTGGCTCGGGTTGAAACGTGTGTTCCATCGTCTCTCGCTCTCCCTTGCCCTTTTATTTCTCGATACCCGAGGATCGAGCTTTTCAGAATGGCTGTGCCGTCGGATATCACAAAACTCCATTTCATTCTCGTACATTAATACACCCCCGAAAACGTCGGTGCGTTTCTCGGCGTGTAAAAAAAAAAACAAATATCAAACCTAACGCAATGCCAAGAAAAATTGGCTTCAGCGTTGTATACGCGACGAGTGAGTTTTAATCTCGAATTATTCTTTCTCTATTCTTGACTGGCTGAAGACGAAAAATAATTCTCATTAACCTGCGAGCCCACTCGCACGAGAGATTGGCAATTTTTATCGACCAAACCCCCCCCCCCCCCCCCCCCCCCCCACATTTGCAAATGTATATTCCGAGACTCTGCTAAGAGTGATCGCGAGAGGGTTGCGAGTTACTTGAAGAGTCCGGAAAATTGTACGGATTCGTGCATTTATTTTCATACCGTTTGATGTGCCGAATTTTTCAATTTTTCGTAGCTTTCGAGTAATTTGATACTGCGATAAAACTAATAAGAGGATGTTGCAGATATTATTTCGCGACATTATCACGTTCCACGTGCTCCGAGCTTTTTATAATTTCGCAGTCTTTCGTGCTGAAACATGAGGAATGTTTTAGATTCGTAGTTAAACGTATTTTAGCTCGAATTAATTAATATCAATGCTGCTCGATTTAGGCGACGACGAGAGACACTCGTCGTTGGAACTGAACGTTCACGGGCCGACGGTGAGGGGTTGGCAAAGCGCTAGAAGATGCTCGTATCCTCAGGAACTCATTCTACGACTTCACACACCGGCGAAACTCACGAGGATTCAAGTCCTCGCACATCAGTACCTCATACGTTGGTTGATATGATACGGATAATTGTTGAGTTTTTTTTTTAGTTGATCGATTTTACCAACCGCATTGACCGATATCCGTTTCTAAAAAAAATACGAGACTTTCCCGACTTTCCCGAATCTTACTTTGCTTGTTCATTGTTTCGTACATTTCGTCCGAGCCGCGACATTTTTTTCGCATATCTCTTCCAAGTTGGTACAGATGTTCCATCACGTTGTGAATTTTCGCTAGCCGAAAGATTGGACATCCGTACGACCTGCGAAGAAAACGCATCGGCATCGACGGATTTCACTCACTTGGGCTACATAAAGCTCTCGGACAATGCGTCGACCATGTACAAAAGTCGTGAACTCAAGAGTGTTTCTCTACCGGAAACGGAAGCCTATTCGCTCAAACTTCGTCTTCACAAGCCGCACAGTAACGCGCACAATATTCACGCACAGGTACGAACACATCGAGTAAACGCGAAAAGAAATGTAATGTGATATTTATGAAAACAAATATTGTTGATAAAAGTAGCTGCAATTCAAGTAATGTCGGATTTGTATTTTGATAATCGTTTTTACAACGGGAGCTAATTAAAAAAAAAAAGAACAATAATAAATTTTTAATATCTTATAATATTGCTCAATCGAACTTTACCGTCGTGTAATACTTTGAAGCACCCGGAGGTATTGAATAATCGTATTTTTGTTCTTCAAGGTGGGTCTTATAGCTATCAACATTATTGGCGATCCGTACGGCCAAGAACTCACGGGCCAAGGGGACGGCCCTTACAATCCCCATTACACGTCACCCTACGACGATTTGGCATTCGAGATGTACGTCGATCGTGAGGTTGCCAAAATTATCAGACAAATGGAGGCGAAAAAGCTTCAAGCCGCGGAGGGTAAGTGTGACGGATCACGAGTACTCGCGTTTTTCACACGCAACGTGCTCAATTTTGTTTTTGCCACACAGAGGAAAGATTCGAGTACGCCTCGAAGCTGAAAGTCGCGATGGAAAATCTACGAAAAGCCGGCGAGCGTCTCGGCAAGTACGAGTTGGAAAAAAAATACGCTATAGCACTGGAAGATTACGACAAGGCTAAAGCAAAAAAAGCACAGGCTCAGCATTATCGTCAGCAAGTTTATCAGAGCCTGGAAATCGAGGATTTACTAGAACTTCGTGGGGTGAGAATATTTAAAAACAATTAGTTCACTCAAACGACTATTTTTTGGTCATATGACAAGAACAAAAAAATCATCGAATCGATCAAACAAAAACACGAAGTTTCATGTCTTTCTCTTTTTCGTCTTCCTATTCATAACGAGTCATTGAGCGTCTTGAGTAACCGTGTCTTACAGCTCATACTTTTCGACATTTTGACACCCGCTGATTTTCTCGTTTTTGATGTTTTTTGTACCGCCCTTATGGAAATCCGCTTATTGGAATTCGTCAGATTTTAACAAAAAATGTCAGATTTGATAATATTCCGTCAACTTTCAATGAGAAATAATGTCAGAATATGTCATTTGTACGACAGAATCTGTCACATTATTTCGAGATTTGACATTTTCTGTGAGAAGTTCATGATTTCTGACCGGAAATTGGAACATGCTTTACAGAATCTGTCATATTTTATCAGAAAAGTAATGTTATAATTCAGTAATTTCTGTCAGAATCTTACATAATATGTCATATAATGTCGTAAGAGTTTTCCATTTTATGTGAGATTTTCGTCATTTAATGTCATTTTTTGATGGAATAAAATGGAATTCTTCAACATTCATGAAATATTATGACCGAATCTGTCGAATTATATCATTCTTTCTTATTTTTTGTGAGATTTTCGTCATTAAATGTCATTTTTTTATGGAATATAATGGAATTCTTCAACATTTATAAAATATTATGACCGAATATGTCAAATTATATCATTCTTTCGTATTTTTTGTGAGATTTTCGTCATTAAATGTCATTATTTAATGGAATGAAATGGAATTCTTTAACATTCATGAAATATTATGACCGAATCTGTCAAATTATATCATTCTTTTTTTATTTTTTGTCATATAATGACCGAACTTGTTAATTTTTGACATTTTGCATTATAAATATATGATATATTCTGATGAATTTTGACATTTAATTATCGATTGTGATAATAAATTGTCAGAATTCGTCAATATTTGATGGAATTTACATATAATTTTCTAAATTTTAATGGAAATGCTGAAAGAAAGAAATTTGGGACTTTATGTTCAATAATACTTTTATTTGGTGACACATATTTGGCAACTGTTGAGATCTTAAAAAATATTCAACATACAGAGACGCAGATAAAATACATAGATAAAAATATAATTAGTACGGTTGAATATTGTTTGCTCCTTATTGAGCCCTCTTTACTTTGATGACAGAAAGTATCAAATTCTGTGATTTAATGACAGCTAAAATCTGTCAGAATTCAACAAAAATGTGACAACAAATTATGATAAAAATTATCGTTTTCTATCATTTTTTGACATTTTCTGTCATTGTTTTCGACGCAACAATATGTCAAAAAATGGAAAACTTATTTATCATTTTTTGTTAAAAGATGACATTTTTCGACATAAAGATGACAGAAAGTATCAAACTCTGTGATTTAATGACAGCTGAAATCTGTCAGAATTCAACAAAAATGTGACAACAAATTATGATAAAAATTATCGTTTTCTATCATTTTTTGTCATTTTCTGTCATTCTTTACGATGCAACAATATGTCAAAGAATGGAAAATTAATTCTATCATTTTTTGTTAAAAGATGACATTTTCTGACAAAAAGATGACAGAAAGTATCGAATTCTGTGATTTTATGACATTCCGTAAAGTTAACATAATATGTGAGGTTCTGTCCGATTTTCATAGATTATTTCCGACAGAATCTATCAAAATATGTACGATTCCATCAAATTATGTTAGAATCTATTCATTTTCACAGTTTCTGACATTTTTTAACAGATTTCAACATTATTTGTCGAATTCCAATAAGCGGATTTCCACCAGGGCGCACGATTGATTCAGTGTTTTTTTTTCATTAGCCATTGGAAAAAAATAACGTGTCGTCGGTGGAAGCGAAAGAGCCGCAGAGTGCGGATCCTAGTGGTGATTCGGCGTCTGCACCAGCGCCTGAGAATGTATCTTCACCGCCCAGATTGGCCGTACCGCCTAGTCGCGAGGGTGCACCATCGCCGACCGTTCCGGCTCATCAACCACCGGTATCGCCTTTGCATCAAAAGCCCAATAGCCCCGGTAACTTATCTTGTCGATCGACCTCTTTTCTTACTTCGGATATTATGGCATTGTGCGATCATCGAAACGAACTGTCATTTCCAGACGTGACCGATAGTCCACCGAACGGGGTGCTCGAAAGGCACAACAACTGCTACAAGGGCTCGCTAAGAAGAAAAACGAAATCAGCCGGGCCGTCACTTAGATCGAGTTACGAAGCCTACGAGGAGAGAACGATACCGGCTCTCAGACAGTAAATCCTTTCTTTTCTTGTTTAAAAAAAATAAGGAATTTCTTAAGCGGCCAGTTTGCCGATTTTTCATTTCTCGATCAGTAAGTGCCTGGATATAGAAGTGTAACATATGTTCTAGTTTATCTTCTTACGACGAGATGCGTAGGGTCTTTTTTTTAATTCCAAAGCGCTTTGAAGATTTTTAAAAACAAACCCACACAACCCAAAACGAGTTGAGTTGATTCAGGCGGGAAGAAATTAAGCAATTTTGAGGGATTCTTTAAACTAAGAAATAATGATTCTACATTTATCAAACCGTAGGTATACTTTAATAGTATGTTTATTAGGAGTACAACTTTGCAGTGACCGTTTTTTTCAAAAGTTTAAGGCTTTATTATAAAAAAGTGGCTACATATTTTTTAATCAAAGTACTGCCCGTCGCTAGCTACGACCTCGGCCCATCTTTCAGGTAGGATTCGAATCCCGCGTCGATAAAAGTCTTGGTCCTTGGAGGCAATCCAGGAATCGACCCAATTTTTGAATTCTTCGTAAGTACCGAAGTGCTGGTCAGCCAAATCGTGTGCCATCGACCGGAACAAGTGATAGTCGGAAGGGGCAATGTCTGGAGAGTACGGCGGGTGGGATAAAACCTCCCATTTCAGCGTTTCCAAGTACTTTTTCACGACATTTGCAACATGCGGTTGGGCATTGTCATGCTGCAGTATCACCTTGTCATGTCTTTCGTTGAATTGTGGCCGTTTCTCTTCGAGTGCCTTACTCAAGCGCATCAACTGACGTTGGTAGAGTTCCCCTGTGATGGTTTCGGATGGATTGAGCAGCTCATAGTTCACAACGCCCAGCTGGTCCCACCAGATACACAGCATCACTTTGGATCCGTGAATATTCGGTTTGGGCGTCGATGAACCACCGCCGACACGTTTTATCACTAATAGAATCCTCCCCGTAAGCATCTACAGCAAACGGTGGGCCTCAGCCGCAGATTTCTTGATGTTGAAGAAGTAAATCATAACCTCCCGCAAATGCTGAGAATTCGGCTCGTAGGTTGCCATGTTTGAGTGCCTATAACTTTATAATGCATACACGTATCCGTTAGCTTTTTTAAATTGTTTACATTGGCAGAGCCTCTAGTTTAAAATGCCACTTTTTTTATTGAGCCAGGGCCACTACTTCGGCCGCAGTGGCTCTCTAAGTAAAACGGTCACTGCAAAGTTGTAATTATAATAATTATACAAAACAGTTTTTTAAAAATAATGTATCATCAAAATCGCGGAGCTGTGTGCAGTTTAGCTTTCCGTAAACTTTGATGGCAAAAAAATTGTCTTCTATGAGAAGACGTATAGTTTCTATTTGATAGTAATTCAAATGAAGAAAATGCAAATGTAAGAGAATGGCACGCATTTGTAAACAAAAATCAAAATTTCACATATTTCTGTAAAATTTGTATTAAAAGAGTCGTTTTTTAAAATAATTATACAAAAATACTTCTCGTCAACTAGAAGGTAGCAATATTATCGATATTTCTACCAAGCTTCAACTCAATCGGCTTGATAGTTTTTGAGTAATTCTGTACGCCAATGTCAAAAATGCAGTTGAGATAAAGTTAACGCGTTTAAAGTTAACACAGAATTTGAAGTAAATTGCACTAGGAACTTGTGGTAACCAATCACTTAAGTAATCTAATGCAAAGTAATGAAATTATCAATAACAGTATTAAGTGTAATTGTTAATTGTTAATTGAATTACTTTTTGCCCATCTCTGCCTGCGTCTCTGCGCTCTCGCTTCTACCTGCGGCGCGCTCCAGTGAGCAGTGAGGCAAAGCCTTGACGGGCTGCAACGTTTGAAGTTTTTCGAATTTCGCTTTGAAACTTTGGGAAAATATTCGAAATATATAGTTCTGTCGTTAAAAAAAAACAATCTTTTTTTGTTATCATTGTAAATGTATATCCTGCCTCAAGACAAAATGTGTTTCAGCTCGCACACTAATGAATTCACGAGGGAGTGTCACATGGACAACCTTGAGATGAAAGTAACCTCGAAGCTCAACGATAGGGAGAAGAAGCAAGCCGCCCTGCCGATCTCCGTTTTTGGAATGGAAATGGTAAAAATGTCCATCTGCGATTTCTATGCAACAGGGGAATGGTCTTTTGAGAACCAGCGGCTAAAGGATCAATGATGTTTTCCTAAAGGTGGAAAAGTTTTACTCGAAACAATTCACGGACAAGGAGGAGGGTCTTATGCAGTTGAAGGAAGAATTGCGAACTTTCGATACTGAAGTTTCCAAACACTCGGCGAACAAAACTGCAAGAGCGGCTATTCTATTGTTGCACAGAGCACTACGGGACAAAGTATTCAGCGTTTACAGCCTCGCCGCTCAGCTCATAAGAATCTTCTTCGCCGAATACGCCACTAACAGGCGAGTAGGATTAACAATAATTGGAGTAAAGTATTACGGAATTTCGAGACAATTGACAAAATATTACCATTTGATTTTAATTTATACAGTAAATTCTTGATCGTTTACTGAATGTACCTTACAAATTTAAAAACGATCATCTACACCGTTTCTGTAAAAAAATTAATTGGAAAAACACTTTTCGACATAGGGAGATGCCTACGTTTATCGCCGAATGGCAGTTTTACGCATTAAAAAGTCCGAAAGAAATATTAAAAATGTTATGCAAATCCGTCAAATCACAGTACGTTATGACAATTGTGTCAACGGTGACATAATGTGCTTATGTTATCGATCATAGGTATATGTTAAAAAGTGTTTTTTTAATTGTATTTACATTTTATACAAACGGAGTATACGAGGGATATAAAATTTCGAGAGGGCGGTCAGCATATGACACAGAATTTACTGTATATATTTGAAGCAAATGGTAACATTACGTCATTTGTCCCGAAACACCTTAAGAATAACTGGAGTAAAGTATTTCGACCCTTAGGGTAGTCGAATTTCCTTGATTTTACCAGTATTGGCAGCTGTTTTTTTTTATATACAATCCTTTACGAGTCAAAGAACGTATTTTTTTGGAGATCTATTACATTTATTTTGGCACGTTTCTTGTTTGAATATGAAATGCGACACTTGAGCTGCCAATTGTGAAAAATACGTCTGAAAACTTGGCAGGGTATCGTCAGCCGAGATAGCGCGAAGCGTCGATCGTCTTCTTCCCGAATTGTTGACTAAATCGGGAGACACGACACCGAGAATACACAATATGGCTATCCATACGATATTGAGTATGGCAGATTGCAAGTGTGTCAGAGATCTGCACATTATCCCCGTTGCTCTTAGTCGACCTGTCAGCAGCAGCACTCACCAGAGGCTTGCGTTGAGCAGGCTGGAAATGGTCGAGCAACTCATACTGAACCATGGCATCTCGACGGACAAGCAAAGGTGAATTACTCTCTTGAAAAAGATTTTTTGAGCCGTTACGAAACAAAACTGTAGAAAACACTCCGGGAGGAACGACGCCAAAAATGTTTCCACAAATGTTAATAGAAACCTTCGGGGAGAACTAAAAATGTAATTATTTTGAACAAATGTACTTATCTGAAAATACGCAATGCATAACTGTTCACTTGGGAATAATTGTTTCAGGGAAAGTAATAAATTGAGCAGAAAAACAAAAAGCTTTTATAGTCGGTCCTCCATCGGTAAAATTAACTCCGGATCAACCTGTTTAATTTTTCAATTTTTAACTGTCGGCGTTAACAATGTCCATGAAAGTGCGGATCAAATACTAAACCGTAATTATCGTAAAACCCACGGCTCAATATTTAGAAAAACTGATTATTCGAAAAATCGACGCTATTTATTTTCAAGACTCAAGCCAATTTACTTAGAAACTTGCACAAATTAAAACAACGTCAAGTTTCGTCACGTTACAGAGCTTTCCGCAAGCAATATATTTGCATTTTTTTTTTACCGAGGACTGATCTTCGCACTCGTCACTAAAAACCGCGGTCCATCGAGAGTACATGTTTTATTCTCATTCAAGCTTGTATCGAATCTCACTGAAAATGCTCACTCAGAGATCGTCGATCCGCAAAGATCCGTCCTCAAAATTGAAAAAGTGAATTTCACTTCCTTCTGCTGTAATAAGATACTGTAATTGTTGTAGCGGGTTAACGTGCCGGACACTGTCCGAGCTCGGCTGTTCCGGATTGCATCATCCTGCCGAGGCTGTCAGGAAAGTTTCGGAAAGAATTTTAGTCCTTGTATACAAAGTGAATCCACGTCTTGTGAGAAAGCAATTACCACCTGATGACGATATAACTAGAAGAAATCTACTCTATCGTCAACTATTTCACGAGTTTGACTTGATAGACCTTCAGGTACTTGATTTTACCCTCAAATTTCACATCATTTGCTACAGAATGGATCTTCTTTTTTTAAATGTATTTTAATACATTTTGGGGTAACACTAGCATAACTTTTTTTCTGTAGAGGAAAAAAGAGACGGAGTCCTCGCAAAAAACCACAGCTACTCCAACACGTACAAAATCTATAGATAATAACGTTGCCAGTCTTGCCAAATCTCCACCGAGAACAAGTCCCGTCGTTAGCACTGAAAGTTCTACCAGTGTTACGTCGCCTTCAGAAAATAGCACAGATCACAAAGGAGACAAGTAATCAATTGATATGAAATACGTGAAAAATGTCTCTTGACCATTTAGAGAAGAGCATTAGGTATGAGAAAAATTCATGCCAAGTGTGGGCTTGCTCAGTCAAGACCAAGTGATTGAAGTGGTTCATTTTTTCCATCTGAATAACGCGGAAAAGTGTGTGCTTTACGCTAAAATTTGAGCAACTTAACAGCTAATTAATATTTCTGCAATCCGGTGGAACATGACCCTTACCACTTAAATTTTTTTTAAATTATTTATATCACCTTTGTACACAAACTATAGCCATTGGGAAAAACGTTTTTTTTTTTAATTTTCGATAGGAATACATGCATTTTAAAATAACTGTAATTTGTGTAAAAATAATATGGTTTTTTTATTCAAAAGCATTTCAAAGCTTCAAGGCTCACCTTTAAAAATCGTCCACCGGATTTGACATATTTGAAATATTAATTCGTAAATTATGCAGCGCTACCACTTAGATTTGAGTTCGAGTGCTCAAATTTGGCTTGCATATTTCTTAAACCTAGTAATATTGTTTGAATGGGTAAGAGATTAAAATGTTAACTTTTTTTTTAACACGGCTTAATAATTGAATATAGACGAAACATGCTAGGGAGAGACACAAATTAATTTTGACAATTTCAGATTGTGCGTATTTTGTCTGTCAAAAGGCCAAGTATACTCAGAGGAGGGTCTGAATATTCATTATTGGCGAAGTTGTCCAATGCTGACAAGATGCGAGGCCTGCAAACAGGTCGTTGAGATTTCTTACTTAAATTTACATCTACTGAGTGAGTCTCCCGAACCAACGTATATTCCATTTACAATTTTTGTTTAATCCGCATAAAGTATGAAACAAATTCCGCAATTGTTTCGTTTTATGGCCGCCCAGACGAATGCGATCGTCGAAATAATTACGTCAAATGTGACATCTGCAAACAGGCTGTTGTCGAAAGAGATTTTCCGGAACATTCCAAAGATGAGAAGTGTACAAGTAAGTTCAGCCTCAATATACGTTTCCCTTTTTGCATTCCCACAGAACAACTACTGAAATACAAAAATTTCAGAGCCTACAGAAGGGTACGAGCGATGCCCTTTGTGTCGTGGTCTAGTCAATCAAAACAAGTGGAGAGAACATCTCATGGGAGACCATCCGTGCACGAACAACCCCCGTAACAAAATTAACAAAACTTGTAAGTTTCCGTAAGCCATTTCTCTCTTCTAAAAAAATCGTGCCTTGCTACTGTGAAGAATGTTCCGGCTCCATAAAAAAATCACTTTTCAACATTATTTTACAGGCACAAAATCTCCGTCAAATTCGCAAAATTTGAGTGGCAAACTGACGTCTCCAACCAGACGTGATTACTAGCAACAGACGAGACAATTCGAAACTTCGGATTGTTGAGCGTTTTAGATTTTTCTAATACTCTGTTTTTTTTCCTGTTTTGTCCTCTCTTTGTTAATAGTTTACGTATCTGTTACTAGTGACGTAGTGTTTTTGCATATTTATACATATATTGAGAAGAAAGAATTTAGAATAGTGAAATCCCGTCCTCTAGAAATGAACTAGTATCGATCATGACAGCAAAGAACAGTCTGGCATCGCGTTCTGAATTAATGTTGAGAACCGAATAAAAGGTATAAATAGAAGAATCATGTATACGAAAAGTCGGAGACATTAAAAGAAAACGAGAAAACGTTTTCTTACAAATTCAATGAAACATTACATTCTATGCCTTACGAAGAGGGACTAGTGCGACGTCATTCAATTTAAGACACAGATAAATATATACACATTGAGATTCAACGATTTTTGGGAGGGTCAATATCGATAGTACCTCTCTATCCGGCCAGACGTTTTGTAATTTTACTCTTACAACATCGTGTACTCCTGTGCATCGTTTCAAACTCGACAAAGACGACGTTGAACGATAACACTGAAGAAAAAAGGGGTGCTCTACGCTCAAAAGTTATGTAACGTCCTATGTAATTTCATAACAATAATATTAAAGAGAAAATTAATATCTCGAAGTGAATTTAATCGTTATTGGTTGAAGAAAGTTTCGTCCACGGCGGAGCTAATTGTATCGAAATAAAGCCGTGTCCATACGCCGTTGATAGGGTCTCGGAGAAAAAGAAACAAGCTTCGGTCCCTTCCTTTAAGGAGTTACGCTACTGTGAAAATAACTAACACTTGTTCGTCGCTTGTGGCAACTCAAATTGGAGAAGGCCCAACATATGGTGCCGGAATCGCAGATTGAAGGCAAACTTATGGGTACAACGACAGAACCGCTAGTAAAACTTTAAACGCGTTTTTCTCGAAAATACGCTTGACGAAACGGTGTACAAGATTTCTCGACATGTAATGAACGGACTGACCTTAAATTTGGTACACTCATTCACCGTAATAGTAGTTTAGTCTTGATCGACGTTTTCCTTTTTAACATTTTTTTCATTAGTTTTTAACAATAACGATGTCATTTATCTTTGAATAATCGAAATTTGATGATTGAAACAGCAAAAAAAAGCTCGGTCAAGTCTTAGCCAATATTATATATTTTGGGAAATAAAAAAAAACGTTTTTTTTAAATTTCTTTAGATCAACTGGGTGGTCAAAATCAAGTACACCGTCGAGCCCCTCACGTTCAAAAGTCCTTCACGAGATTCCTCATAACTTCTTTAGTTGTAATATTTGTTTATAAAATTTGGTACACAACTTTGTTAATGTATATACAAACGTCCAAACGATTTTCCAATCATGTTACTTATTCCTTCAATTTTTTATTTTAAAATAACCCTAATTTTTTAGTCGTCACAGTAGCCTAACCCCTTGCATTTGTTGAGCTGTAATTCTCCTCCTATGGCGCGGTGAAAAATTCGAAGGGAAGGATTCTCCCGTTCGAATAAAACCGCTAGCGCTATTATTTTATCAGTTTAATTCGTACAGAATTCGATGAAAACTCGCAAACAATCGAAGTAGCCACCATTTTATTTCAATACGTGTATCAAATGGGTGCATGGACAATTTTTTGAATGGGATGTTCTTTTTTTCATCCGATGAACTCACTGAAGTAACGAAATCAAGTAGTTCCATCGACTACTGCAGTTTCCATGGATGCTTTCTCCTTTTCGTCAACATCCGTCGGCTCGTTCTCGTTGGTCGGAGCGTCCTCTAAACCATTGCCATGCGCGCTTTCACCCTTCTGTGCTATCGCGTCGCGGTTCTCTTTGAACTTGTTCTTTTCTGTGTATCAGGCAAAAAAACATTTGATCAACGATCTAACGCTAGAGTCGGCACTTGCGGAGTGTTACAATTGGTCTTAACTTACCGAATTTGGAACAATCGGCTCCGAGAAGACGCAAGTAATGGATGGCGTCGTGAATGGGAACGTAAGCTCGGAGCGACATTGTGCCACGCCAGCCGACCATATCCAACTTCAACCGATCCGAACTATCAGCTTTTTCTTCCGTGTACAAAAGTATACAGCTCCCCGTCGCTGTTTGACAATTCAAGTACATTTTATTGTGTCAATTGTTCAGTTAAAACGATCAATCTATTTGCTTCCACTCGTAACAACCATGAAGTACGTAATTTCTATTGTGACTCAATTCGAATATTTGTAAAGACCGGAAATTCGGCAATATCGTATTTTACGATGCAAAGAAAAAGGCAAGTATAACAATTGGATAGAAATATTACGTACGGAAATCTTTGAGACGATCCTGCGTCGACTTGCTCAGTTTCTCGATTTCCGGTGGTGTATGAGGATTGTCATTTTGCAAAAGCAAGATAAGATCTTCCTTACATATTGGTACCTTCCGATTCTCACCGATGAAGGTAAATATACTTTTCATACCCTCTTGGGCGAGTCGAAACGCGCACTTCATATTTTTATTGTCGCAACGTACAAACGTCTTGACTCCGGTATTGATCATTTTAACTCTGTCCTCGTTCGATAAAACGATATCTCGAATGGCAGGCGAGGTAAAGTAAATGTTTTTCTTCTTTCCCTCGTGACATCTCACGAGTAAACATCGAGGATCAAGTTGGTCAGAAATATCATAAAATTCCCTGCAAGAATATGTGTTGCATTGAAATTAAATTGTTTGTTTTTTTCAAGATACCTATTTTCTCTTTCTTCCGACTTACTTGATCGACGACCAAACGTCTTCGTTCTCATCTTTAAAAAACACAAATGGATCTTCGCGATAGCCGATCACTCTTTTGCGTTTCCTCTGTGGGCCCCACGGGCTTCTCGTCTCTTCGAGTCCTCGCTTTTTATTATCGGCCGTTTCGTCCTCGACCTTGACCACTTCCTCCTCGAGACTCGCTGTCTCCTCGACATTCTCGTTATTGGCCTGCTCGTTGCCCCTGAGACTCGGCGGCGCTTCATTTTCCCAAGGGAGGGTTTTCACTTTTTCCAATACCGCGACGAAAAAGCCACCGGTGTCCTGGTGATGAGGCAGTATCCTCATACTGTAAAACGATCTTTCTTTGATACCTAATTTAATTTTTTTTCAACAAACGAGCAAGCAAATATAACCACCTTTTTTCAAGATTATACTTGTGAACGTCCTCCGGCCTCGGAGGAAACATTTTAGGACGTATCTGCGTTTGCCACTGCTCCGGCACTTCTTCCCACGTTTTGTAATAATTTAAATTTTTGGAACCCGGCATCCAGGTGGTTACTCCGGGATCGCATTTCAGACCGGGCACGAAATCTCTACCGTCGACGAGTCGAACGGAATCTTCAGTTTCGCACAGAAGCCTGTGCAGTACTGCCTCGTTCTCGACGGGATTTAACGAACACGTTGAATATACCATTTTTCCGCCAATTTCTAATAATTCTAAACCCCTCTTTGCTATCCTGTACTGAATTCTGTGGACAAAAAGTCCGATATTATCCGTTCCTTGTTTACGAAGTTTGGTCATTATTTTGATTGGCCTTGGACTTATAGAGATCGTTGTGCTGAACATATTGATATATGCATAACGTTGTCCCCATTCGTACAGAGAAGGGGACAAGCCCATTGCGTAGATTTGTATGCATGTTGTACTCATTGGAAGATTCATCTCCACGCCCTATACGCATACACATAAATGTTCAGCACAATGACTTCTACACAATATGAGAAGGTCATCGGAGTTAAAGACCATTTTTAAAATAATTACCGAACGTTTGTGAACAAAGATTGAAAAATATTCTTACCCGTGAAGGTTATTTCCATTTGCCGGACTCCATTTGCACCAGATGTCGGGATTTTTTCTCATTGTGCCGTCACCGCTGCAAGGTACATCGGCTAGAATTCTATCGAATCTACAAATGCGGAAGAATATTCATCAGTGCGTTATAACCAGCCATCTTTTTGGATACGATTTTTATTTTCGTTAAAGATAGTTAAGCGTGCACGGTCGCACTGGGACGATTTCGACCTAGGCGAAAGTTCACATTGAAATTTCTGACAGTTATTAGCAATTTACAGCAACAACTATAATAACTCTTGTACTTGAACGGTTGTGGATTAACATTGTAGAAGCGTTCAGGAGTATTTGAGAACTTTTTGAGATTTTTTTAAGTGATTCAACACGTTGGAAACTGTGCGTGGATGTTTTTATCCAAGTGCGATCGCAGAAGCAGGGAAACTTCGTCGGGCGTGATTTCCAGAGATGAACCTTGTTCAATGTTAACTTACTTTAATAAACCTTTTGTACCATCGGGATTGGTTATATTGAAGTTTGGCATTACCGATGAATCGTGGTTGGTAATCAAGATGTTTGGGCTGTTGAGTCTTTTGGCCTGATGCACCAACATGTAGCAGCGATTATTGTCTAAATCATTGGCTATCACGAATCCCTCTGAAAAATTAGAGTCTCTTTTTCTTTCATACATGAATAAATAGTAGTATTCAACGACACGAAAGCTTTAATGCATTGCGAATGGTTTAGAAAAATGACTGCTTTGCACGGACAATTTTTTTCAATTTCATTGCTCTTTATACTTAGCCCATCAAAATCTGAGCAAAAAAACTCATTGCAATGCACCACATCGATATAACATAACCTTTTACAGTGTACATTACTAAAGTATATAAAGTGCTACTGAAAAAAGTATATTGATTAACTAATGTTGACTGAATATCCATTTTTTTCAATGAGTTTTGTGGATACTAAACTTCATCAGATTAAAACTCTCGCAAGTGAATATGCTGCACCTTGCCACTGCAATGTTCTGTTCTTCAAGTAAAATTCTAGTACCCGTCAAATGATTGCACTACAATTATCTTCTCAATGACTGTCAAAAATCTAAGATAACAAGTACAATTGTCTGAATATGCATAGCCTTATTATATCTAAGAGTGAAACAAAGTAACTACATGCAAAACCACTGCAAATTGAAAGTGTTATTGTCCTTCAACAGGTGAGTGGATCTATCTCAAACTTTACACACAGATTCAGAACAATGTAATAACGGATAAAATATTAATAGCCTTTGTTGGCATATCTACCAAACTCCCATGCAGTCTTAACTTCTGTACGTACTAGGATGTGCAACTTTTTCATCAGCATGAATGGCTTCAATGAGCTGGGCAGTTTTGGAACCGGGTGCCGCGCACATATCGAGTACCTGAAATAAATGACAATTCTTGATATCTGAAATCGATACGTTAAAAAACAATATTGCAGTATCGAACCTTGTGCCATGGCTTTACATCCAGTACCAAGGGCGGTATCATGCTGACTACTTCTTGTCTACTGATACTTCCGCTGTTCGTCTCGGAGATCAAAAAATTATGCAGTCTGAAATAAGCCTCCGATCTTCTGATGTCTTTTCTAGTGAGTTGCAACTGCCAAGCCAACGAGTCTGGATAAAACGGTAAGCATTGAGGCTTCATCTTTTCAACCGTACCGATGTTATCTTGATCGTCGAGTTTGGTGTTCAGTATCTCTTCGAAGAAATCTCCTTTTATTATCTCTAGAAGAGCTTTAGTCTCTGCCTTTGACCCGGTTATGCGAAAGGCAACCGGGAGGTTTTCCCTCATTGTGCTTATGAAGTTTTCCCATTGATCTTCGCTCACTATACTTTGCGTTTTGTAATAATTTTCAAAATCCTTGTTCTCTCTCACGATATCGGCGTAGCATCGCTGAGGTCGCTTATCCCACTCGTCTTTATTCTAAGAAAAACAGTGCCATAATGAATGATCGAAATCGTCCGGTGTGTGGGCGACTTCGTTTTGCAAATACGAAGTAGGCAGAAATCCGAAAAGAAGAAAATTTCAAAGAGAACTCGTACGCGTTCTCGTACTCGTTTTTCGTAAACAAAAGTATATACGGAAGAGCTTTGTTGGCTGATGACATAACCTCTCTTCGTCAACTGGTTATCGCTAGGTACGCGCTAAACAAAAATCCCTACCTGTTGTTTCTCGCGGCGCTTCTCAGCAAAATTCTTCTTAGGTTTGTGCCTTCGTCCTTTCCCCATTTTCGAAATAAAGTGCCGTCTAATCGATTATATATATAGATAAGCTTAAAATATTAAAACCGCACGTGGCTACGTCGTCAAGATGAAAGGGTCAACAAGTGTTTGACAAGTGTGCCGATGTTGCGTCTTTGGGATGTGTGGCGCTAGTATAAGCGCGCCAGGATTCAATTAAACCATCGTCAGAGGAGCTCGTCAGCTACCAAGGTCCAACGACGACGATGAACATTCCTACGAAGTCTTTGTGTGACGGAGGTTTAATTCGATATTTCGACGGTAGCAATAGGATCGTCGAAGTAAATATATAAAGTTGAAACTAAGAGTGGGATAGCTGATTTTCAGATCCTCAATGTTCTCCATGAAGGCTGATTTTTTGGAAAAAAGAAACCCTTTTCGCTCGGTTAAAAGACAAGAACGGACAGACGAACGTCTATTTCGGCCCCTCGATTGTTTCTAGAAACGTCTACAGCTCACAATGTGAAAAGCTAACTGGATATTGTCTTTAGGACCGTCCATATATTACGTCATCGATTTTTGCTGATTCCCCCCCCCCCCCCCCATGAAATCATCCTATCCTTCATATCGTTGTAATCAAATTATCGTTACCGTCATCTAACGACCAGAACCCCCCCCCCCCCCATTTTAAAATGACGTAATTTATGGACGGCCCCTTTTCCGTTTGCGCGGCATTTTTGGAACACGAAAGAGTAGGAAAGAAAAGAATTCCGAATTGTGCGAAGATGATTCGTGTATATTAATTTTATTTGACAAATGTATAAACAAAACATCCGTGTATATATCCTGATGCAAATATCACTGCATTCATGATAATGTTAACAAATTATTTCGCTATTGTCTCTATGATTTTGAAATGCATTGCGGGTCTATTATCCCAGCATGATAAAAATGGTTCATAAATTTGGAACTACGTAATATATATATATATTAGCATATATAAATACTTCTTATCATGATCAATAAAGAATATCGCAAATAACGACTTGATCGCGAAAATTGTTTTGCCTTCTTTTTCTCAGAAGAAACGAAATTCATATGACCCGCATCGTTCGAGTCGTAGTTGAACGATTCATTATCGGTAATCGATTATGTACAAAATTACAAATGGGAAAGGCTATTATTTTTGAGCTCTTAGATCACGAGATCGTGATACAATTGTCCCTCGGTATCGGAAGACTTCATTCGATTTCGAAGATGCTCCAACGTATTGGCAAGGTGCTTTTGAATCTGATCCGTTTCCTCGCTCACACCGAGGTTGGGCAATTCTTCCTTTATTTTCGCAATCACCTGATTGAGTATTTGCACAGTGACCTGATAGAAAAGAGGACGGTGGATTTTACGCGCTAGCGCTCATTGGAACGGTAGGGTTTTTTTACGTTACAGTTTCGAGCTTACCGACGAGTTTTCCTTTTCGCAAAAATAGATGTAGTGATTGAGCAGCTCTACGTACAATTGTACCTGTACAGAAGTGTCCATACATTGGCTCGCTATGCGAATGCCCTTTTTCAAACAGTCCAAGACTTTGTTGCCATCCTGCATCTGATTGAAGAGATAAGGTCACGATTGAGGACGTTAACAAATTATGACGATCTGATCTTGTTCTAAAAGTCATTTTTCCATATGCTCCACGTTTTTTTTTTAAAGATAAAGCCTCTTTCAACGAAGTTCAGTTTAAATAATTTTATATCACATAATTGAGGATGGAAAACGACTCGTACAGAGTGGAATTCGTTTAAAATTTTGTTTAAATAACCTCTTTTCCACCCGTTGCTAACGACTTCCCGGACCAGAAGATATGCGAACAGGTAGCGACGCCTCGGCACTGATCCGGCTTCCTCAACAATTTGCTGGCGTAAAGCGCGCACTGATTTCTCACAGGCTCGGCATTTTCTTCGCCGAAACAGCTCATCTGCTCGAACGTAGCGATAATAAGCGTGATGGCGGCCAATTGTGCCTTCGAGTCACTGATCTCATCCTCATATATTGAGAAGGCCTGGCTCATGAATTCATAAGCTACCATCTCAAAGTTGTCGAATCTTATTTCGCCGATAGCCAGAGCACCCTGGAGAAACAGTCTAAGCGGCAATTCGGCAAGTTCGGCTTTCATGAGCGCCGTTATCGTTGCGTGACAAAATTGAAAAATCTTTTGACACTTTTTCTGCCACATTTCGTCCTGCAAAAAAAGTCCGTCGATAGAAGAAAAGCTTGAAATCTGTTCAATTTGCATATTTTGTAAATAACTTTTGTCTCATGTCCAGAAGTGGTTGGACATTAGGTGGAGAAAAATAAATGTATCGTACAAACCTGATCTTTCAGAGATTTATAAGTGAAAGCGAGCTGATATGCCTGAAATACTATCGGCGGAAGTGTATATTTAATTCTCTTATTACCACCGGCGCTAAAGTGTTTTCGAGCTGCGCTCAGTATCATATACTGTTGATCCGCCGTTTCCGACTTGAAATGATGTATGAGCCTTCCGAGTAGTCCCTGTTCCTCGGCAAAATCTTCGGGATCCTCTTCGATACTTGGCTGATCTGGTTGATCCTGAACCAACGGGGATACGACGGAAAGTATCGCGTCGACTTGCTCTTGTGTAGGTATTAGCGTCTCGTTTTCCAATATATTTGTTATTATATAAACGGCAAGGAGCTTTCTACCCTCGTAATCGAAATAATCCAGGAGCGGTGCAAAATGCTCCAGCTTCAGTACTGTCAGTATATTCTTGTAATTGTCAACCGGAATTTTCATCAGTCTCGCGAGTTCTCTGGACACAGCGCTGTTGTATTCCAACCTGTTGATGGACAAGAAAAAGTTACACGTAAGTGACACAGACATATAAGAGGGCTGTAAGACACATGGGAGATAAAATCCCAAATGCATACATTGATTTCGACATACGAAGTAATAATGCATTTAATTTGTATCGCCATGATAGCACTTCCCCGATATTCCCAAAAATTCTCGAATTATTATTCTCCTCTATTCTGCATGAACCCGTACTCACTTTTCTACGTTGAGTTTTTCGAATATCTGAACAGTTGTGTATAATACTTTGTCAACGTAGTCAACTCTTTCCGGATAGCATTTGTGCGCCAGATTGATAAGCGCCACTTGCAACGAGACAATATCCTCGGGCGGCATGTCTTGTCTCGTCTGGAGGAAAACAAAAAGCCGATTAGAGGAATCCGAATTTATCGGAATGTATCGCGATCGTAAAAACGGATCGTTTAACGGCAGAAGAAATCTGTATAATTTCGAATAATCAATATTTCCCGCAAGTACAACCGTGACTGAAGGAATAGCGGTTCTACGCTTGAATCGAGTCTGCAGGGATCGCACATATACATATCAATACCCGATCCCCCTTCCAGAGTTGAACGAGACACTGTACACCTATACATCCCGCGTCCAGTACTTTAATCTTCCAAGGACAGTGATATTCGTTGACCCATGTTGAGAGCAAGTTCACTATCGCACATTTCGCATATACGTCCAACGAAACTTTTTGTACAGTAATTTCACAAGAGACTCGGATCGAAAAATAGATACGGGATAAATACGGGACAAGAACCTTGGCGGACAATTTGCGCAGTTCCAGGTGAGAATGAAAAAAAGGTAAAAGGAGCGTTATTGTTCTCAGACTTAAACTAGATGAGTAAGTGTCTTTTTTTTCTTCTATAATCACAGACTGTCAGTCGCTGTGTAGTATCTGGTCATCACCGAACGTTCGCTCCATTTGTAAAATATCAAAATGTGGATTAACCGATTTCTCTTAACGATAGCGAAAATCTCTGGCGTACCTGAATTATGGTTGCAACTTGATCACTGAACACATCAAAGAGCTTGACGTCTTGTGGAATACCAGGTATCTGGCTTGGACTGCCAGGACCTCCGACACCGTCTGACCTTTGACTGAAAGTCGCGAGACGATCTATCAATGATATTATTATATTCTTGACGTTAACGCCGTTGTGCAATTCGGCGCACGACTTGAGAAAAGCGTTCAAAGTTTGGAGGTGAAATTCGTCCGGGAAAACCTGAATGGAGAAACAGCCGTGGATTAATCGTGGAAATTCCGCGACGATTGTGTTTATTTGATATACTTTTGTGCTTGACGATCACCTGAATTATACATTCCATGAGATATTCCTGAGCGATTGCGTCTCTACAACTGACAACTTGCTCCAAAATACCAGGCAGCACGAGCTAAAACCATCGCCTTTTCGTTCATGATACTGAATCGTGGCATTTTGTAGTCGTACAATTGTCAATAAACATGTGTATTGAAGTATTACCTTTTTGTATTTATCAAGTGTAACAGATTCCAGCTGACTCAACCGTACCAAATTCGTACCGACGAGAATTTTCAACTCCTCCCGTTCCCTTTCTCTCCTCTCGCGGTCTCTGCTGTGCCCCTGATGTTGCATTCTCACCCATAATTTGTTCATTTCCGCGAAATTCATGAGTACAAAGTCAATACTGTCGCGGACCTGAATACAAATGTACTAGAAATACGAAATTTTGCGATAAAGTTAAGTATATTTTGTATGATCTTGAATCCCCAGAAACATACTGTTCCCTCTTCGTCATCGCCTTCGGACACATCCGGCAATATGTTACGCGTACACTGCAGCAGATAGTTCCGTAGAAAGAGGCCACGCAATGGATGCTGGACGCCTCTGCACATCTCCACCAAATCGCGCAATAAATCTCTTTTAAGACACGGGTTCGTCTTTATGTAAACCAAACCGACTGTAATAAGTAAATACCTGTAATGAAAACAATCTTTATCACCTGTCCAATGATAAATGCATAATATTTATCTCATCATAATGCACAAACGAGAAAATAAGCAGAATTTCAGTACATTACAATTAATAATCCTACAATTGTGTAGTAAATGATTGTGCAATTCTCCAAAGTTTATTTCAAACAAACAGTACACAGACGGGAATGTTTAAACATTCTGTAACATTTCGGCATATTAATATTGTTGTAATTCTTTATTGGATTATTGGATTAATGCTAAATCTTGTACATAGCGTCAAAAGAAACGACCTAATATTCCACCCGATTTTTATCGGTGCTCGTTTTGTAAGACTCCCATACACCATTAAGTGTGAAATAGCCTACACAAGCTTGATACAATTAGTGTACTTACAAACGTGGCACAATATTTCCCGCATATTGGACGAGTTCATAGAGATCGGCGACTTTTCTACCTTTCTGAAATTCGTCCGACAAATATATCTCTAAATGTCGCAGCTCATCCGTAATTGCCATATCTTTTTGCACATTTTATAAGGAAATATAATGCGCTGCGAGTCACGTTTTAAAAATCCATTTCACACTTCATTTGTAAAAAAAAAACATCAAACAAAATATCATGTAAACCTATAAACTTGTTAAGATGAGATTCCATCATTTTATAAACATGCAGTTTTTTTATAACATGAAAGGAATAATCAAAGTAAATGTAAGTAACAGAAGTATCACTTGAGAAGTATCATTTTCTCCCGCAATTCAACCACTGACGAAAATACAAGTAGGTTTTCTTTAAGAGCTCACACACAGTTGAAATTTTTGAAAATATGGATTTATCGTTTTTAATGGCTTCCCAAAAGCCATCATTTCAAATATATGCTCTGAGAATTTGATATCGTTCCGTTTAAAATTGAGGGAGTTATGGGCACTTGTATGTAGGTTCCGCAAACTGGCGTACTGCAAACTGGAGAACTTTAAACGCGTTTTTCTCCAAATTACTTTTCAAAATCGGTGACGACGATATCTGAAAAGTTACTGCATCGATCAATTCCAAATTTTACAATATTATTATACATATCAAAACATAGTGCTTCAACAAAGGACTTTTTTTAACCTAACAAAATTGGAGCGATTGTTTCACCGAAAATCGTTTCTTTTTCATTGGACAGCGGACATTTTTTCAAAAATCTATATCCTATTAAATCGTTTGTCCAAACACTAGATAATTTCATGAAAAAACGAAATGCGTTTGATTTATAGACGATTTTCAAAAAGTAGGCTATACAAATCATTATATGTACCACATTTATAAATATTCTTTAATACAAAAATTGTAAAAGATACAAAAAAATACTCTTTACAGGAACAAGAAAAAAAATGTACTTAATTATCAATTTAATAATTCCTCAAAGACTTTAACACGGAGTTTTAAAAGGATACATAATTCATAATAGCTCTTTGGGCTGAGCAAAGAAGTTCTGAGTTCTCCGAGCATGGTCGAGGCATGTTTCAGAGCATCCATCAGTTTGTTGTGGTCGAGACAGTGTTTCATCTGGAAGGCCTGCACTTTGACGACGCCAATGGCATCTTCCAGTAACTTGTCCTGCTCCTCGACACTCGACATAACAGGCGTCATTGGCTGCGAGAAGAATAAAGATACCTACCAGGGATTGCAGGTAGCATCATGCTAAATAAAGCTAGTCGTAACAAGCGTGCACTACTCTACTATATCGGTCCGTCAACTACAAGCCGTTATTACCACCCCTTTTCAAGTTGAGCATAACTACACGTTTGAACAAACATCGACGTTTACGATTGTTGCAAACAAAAGGAACTAGACAGCAAAACGTTGGAGGGAGAAGTTAGAACATTGAACAGTTTCTTTAGGCCCAAAATAACTATACTTTGACTTTGCAAAGGGGCGAATGAATGAAGCTTGTTGGGTCTGATAGTGTTCGTGTATAAATGTTTTCTCGAAAACTTATGATGTTATGCGATTGACAGTTTAACCTCGTTCTTGAAAAAATAGCCTACGTCAAAGTAGCATTTGTTTCCACTCGTTCTAACAAGCACATCATGTTTATGATACCAAACGCCCGGATGCGAGTAAATTCAATCCTACATTGTGCAAGTTATGGACACAATTGAACGTACTCACCATCGCTTCGTAGTATGGTATGAGCAAAAAAGTAACAAATTATCTCGACACCAGGAAAGCAGCCAGCAAAAGCAATCTACGATAAAAGACCACGTCCGTCATGTCGGTCATGTCTGTCTCAAATACGGTGCTAGTTCCAAATTCGACCACAGGCGTCGCTGTTCACTCAGGAACATTTTATTATCGAAAACAAAAAAGAAACATTATTCGCGATTGCAATCAGAGCAATTGAATGGAAACAAGATTTATTGTTTGTCATACAGTTGTACTGTGCTGACAGAAACAATAATTTGGATGACTTTTGAACATTTTTTAATTCGCTCTGTCAGTAGTTATCGTTTCGTTTAAGACGGAATGACACCTCATCGCGGTCGGTATGGTCGAACAATTATAGATACCCAAAAATCTCTTAAGACGGAATGACACCTCATCGCGGTCGGTATGGTAGAACAATTATAGATACCCAAAAATCTCCGAAACGGCTCTTCACATCGCGTCGAAACTTTGCCAAACGACGTCAAATAGATAGACGAACAGCTGTCTGCCCCTCAAATTTTCTGAATTTGAGGAAAAAAAAGTAGTTTGGCTTATGATAAGCCAATCTTCTTTTTTTTTGTGAGAAAAAAAGCTAGATTGGCTTATGAAAAGCCAATCTACATTTTTTTCCTCAAATTCAGAAAATTTGAGGGGAAGACAGCTGTTCATCTATTTGACGTCGTTTGGCAAAGTTTCGACGGGATCTGAAGAGGGAATGACACCTCATCGCGGTCGGTATGGTAGAACAATTATAGATTCCCAAAAATCTCTGAAACGGCTCTTCAGATCCCATCGAAACTTTGCCAAACGACGTCAAATAGATAGACGAATAGCTGTCAGCCCCTCAAATTTTCTGAATTTGAGAAAAAAATGTAGATTGGCTTATCATAAGCCAATTTAGTTTTTTTCCCTCAAATTCAGAAAACTTGAAGGGCAGACAGCTATTCGTCTATCTATTTGACGTCGTTTGGCAAAGTTTCGACGGGATTTGAAGAGCCATTTCAGAGATTTTGTGGAATCTATAATTGTTCTACCATACCGACCGCGATAAGGTGTCATTCCGTCTGAAGAGCCATTTGCGAGATTTTTGGGAATCTATAATTGTTCTACCATAGCGACCGCGATGAGGTATCATTCCCTCTTAAACGGCTCTTCAGATCCCATCGAAACTTTGACAAACGACGTCAAATAGATAGGCGATCAGCTGGCTGTCCCTTAAATTTTCTGAATTTGAGGAAAAAACGTAGATTCCCTTATGATAAGTCAAACTACGTTTTCTTTTTCAAATTCAGAAAATTTGAGGGGCAGACAGCTGTTCGTCTATTTATTTGACGTCGTTTGGCAAAGTTTCGACGGGATCTGAAGAGCCGTTTCAGAGATTTTTGGGTATCCATAATTGTTCGACCATACCAACCGCGATGAGGTGTCATTCCGTCTTGACGTACATCGACCTAGGTGGTTCCAAAAATATTTTTATAGCCTTTAGCTATATCCCCTGTAAATTTCATTAAAACATTTAAACACGTTTCTCGAAACACTGTTTTCAAAGTCGGTAGACATATGATACCTTGAGAACCACGTGATGGATTGTTTCCAAATTTACAGCAGATACGCTGAGAAACATTACACTCGTCAAGTGAGGTCGTCAACGACACTTCGTTGACGATTTCACTTGTTTCAGTCGATCTTCATTTTTTAATAGTTACGTAAAAATTACGACCTTTTTCATAGATTTTGTATGCTCGAGTTGCAATTCTTCGTCACGTTGATTAAAAAAATTCTTTAAGAAACAGACGATCGTTAACTACTCGTATTTATTGTTAACTTGAATAACTCGTTTGGTTTTTAGATTTCGGGTGGCCCTTTAAAGCTGGAGGGACGACCGCTAAACGTCGCAATATAAATGTCGCCATCTGCCGACAGCCATATTTTTGTTGTTTTTCTGTATTTTTGGGGATTTTTTTTCAATGTTCACTGTGGTTAACCTTTGTGGTTAAAAAAATGCGTTTCTTCTTCACCGTTTCCCAAATCAAAAATTCGGAATTTGCCCATTTGTTGCGGCCACGAGGTAGGTGTAGGCCCTTAATTAACTGCAGCAACAAATAAAATGATACGAGCAGATCGAAATAGACCACACAAACTCAGAAATTAGCTCCAAATAAACTCGAAGCAGAAACAAGCAAATAAAAAAATGTCCAAAGACGCAGAAATAAAACTTGCAAAACTAGGAAATCCCAAAACAAAAAACCCGAGTAAATCCATACAAGCGAAGGACAATACGCTTTTTTGGTGTCGGAACAAATCCAAAGCTTCGAGGAACTTTGCAAGACAAAGGTCGGAGTAAAAAATGAATTGGGGAAAAGGAATGTTGAAAACCAAGATCGCGTAAAACGAATAAAATGTATCGACGTTTATTGAACAAAGAAACCTACAACATTTCACGTACTATACCTCCGTACAATGCAAATAAAAAAATCGAGCGCGTCTATTACATCGTAATACGATAAATTTGTCCTTATTACACGGAATAACGATATATCATTTTTTTTCTACTTGCTTAACTTATGCAGCATATCGATCACACATCCATCCGAGCATACATCCATCTCGTACATTTCAATACCGCATTCATTCTGGATAAGCCGCCGGTTACTCGTAGGTCGGACACCCAAGAGAGGATAAACGCTAGGGTCGTTCAATATCAGATATAAATCTGCCTCACTTCTCACTGGGATCTTTGACAACCATCGTGCGATCCATTACGAACTTTTGTGAAGTTTATCCTATCGCAATCAGCGGACTCACACTCAACTTGACTGGACTCGAAGATCGTTCGTAATTGTCGCGCGTGAAAAAGAAACAAGAAAATCATTGACCCGTGATGCAGTGTAGCACACACCATGGTGCACTTTTCTATTTCTTTGATTATCGATGAATGGCAAAGACAGTCGCACTTAGGTATTCCCGGTATCAATTATGTACACAATTTACAGAATGATTTCTCTATGGCGCAACCCAATAAATTCCTACTCTACGAAATTTTCACTGTAGGAGAGGTTCGTGAGCTTTTACGATAAGCACGCGTTTGCGAAACCAGCCAGAATTCAAATTCTTCTCGGGCTTCCTAAAGGAGTGAAATGTGTGCATTTTCAAATTTCGAACCGTATCGAAATTTTGTATGGAGGGAGGGGGCCTTCCTTGAGTCCCCTCGCATGACGCGATGTTCCGAGTCATGTGATTGAATCAAAGTCTTTAGGCTTATCTTGATCATCCGAACGTAATGTAAGACAAATTATTTGAATAGAACCTCGGGTAATATAACTTTGATTTCCATTACCGTTGCTATAAATGTAAGACGCAATAAAACAGCTGTAAATTGTTTCTATACTCAGTCCAACTTTGGTAATGTTTCGTCACGTGTTTATTGGAGCCAGTCCAGGATTCTCATGTATCGAATGAATCTGTATAATAATCTTCCTACATGAATCGTGATCTCAACCACTCACGATGGTTGAAAACGCGCTGTGCCATAGATTACGGGTTTCTGTTTTTTCTTCTTCTTCAAATTATTCATTCAAGTACGGTGCATCATCTTCCTCTGGTCATTCAGTTCTTTTCCTCTTTCTTTTCGCTCTCTGGCTGTTGCTCTTGTTGACCACCCTGACTGCTACCACTCTCACGCTCGGCAGCCATTTTCTTGTAGGCCATCTCGAAAAGCTTGAGACTAGCCTGCTGCAGTTCGTTCGTTTGTTTCTTAATCTCTTCCGGATCCGTCTCATCCTTCTTTGCCAGGGTCTCGCGCATCTTTGCGACCAGTTCTCTCAGCTTATCACACTGCAAATGCGTAAAAAAAGTCAGGTTATGTCATAACATAAAACATTTTAGGTGTCTTGACATCTGAAAAAAGTCCCCGCAGCTCGGCAGCATTTCACGGCGATATTTTGATGTTTTAGCTATTACAATCGTTTTTTACTTTGTTATGATGTACTTGAATGTACAGGAAAACGGCAAATGTGTCGGATGTTCTCAGTCTTCTTACTCTATATTTTTTCTAGATATAATAGTATATAGGTATTCTTTGTCTTTGAAAATTCGAAGGTAGTTCGAACACGATGTCAAACAAATGCTGGTGCATATGATAGAAGGCAACTACAGCGAACAGGAATATTCAGTGTAAATTATAAATAGCATGGCCAAACAGGGAACTCTTTCTGGTTGTATTAACTGAGCTCAAATTCAAATAATGGGCACGTTTATTCTCAGGAGCATACCTCATCCTGTGGCAATTGTGCTTTGAATTCTTCGATCTTCGCCTCGGTGTCGTGAACGATACCCTCGGCCTGATTGACCGCCTCGACTCGGTCCTTCTTAATTCTGTCTTCCTTGGCGTACTGTTCGGCGTTCTTCACCATGTTCTCAATTTCATCTTTGCTGAGACCACCGCTGGACTGGATAACAACTGCAATCGAATGATTCAATTATAATTATATCAAGACATTTTTTTTTCTTTCGTTCTAGTCAAAATGAATAATAGCGAGAAACATCGATGTTGAACTTACTCTGCTGCTCTTTGCCGGTTCCTTTGTCCCTCGCGGATACGTGAACGATGCCGTTCGCATCGATGTCGAAAGTAACTTCGATTTGTGGAACACCACGCGGCGCGGGTGGAATACCAACTAGGGTGAATTGGCCCAACAGTTTGTTGTCGTTGGCCATTTCTCGTTCACCTTGGTGTACCTTAATTTCAACCTGGGTCTGACCGTCGGCCGCCGTGGAGAACACCTGACTCTTCTTCGTGGGTATCGTCGTGTTCCGAGAGATGAGCCTGGTGAATACACCACCGAGAGTCTCAATTCCTGTGAACAATGGTCGAATACATTTAAATCTGCGACAATGCGAGTCACGCTTTTTCACCCCGGATATTAAACGATAAAAACCTCAGGCAAATATTTTTCTCCACTTCTTTGATCAGAGAGAAGATTAGTTTTGATGACATCATTGTGAATCGATTCAAGGGCATGTACAAGGTCAACATAACCTCACAAATTTTCGAAAAGTTTTGTCTTGCGTGCTCAAGCTATGAAAAACAACGCATCGGGCTTTCTACATTCTATTGATGCATACTTGAGAATTTTATGCCCTAAATATGGTAATCTCTGAGTTGTCTCTGTTCGAAAATTTCAGCTATCTCTCTTGCACTCACGTCACGCGGCACTTCTACTTTGTCTCAAGGTAGCAGGAGCACCTTTTTAATGGCCGGTAGACTCGGCCTAAGAAACAAGTACGTGCCCATGCTACCTTAAGGAAAGAATGCATCCAAAAGATTCGCCATTTCACATACCAAGAGACAATGGAGTAACGTCGAGGAGAAGTACGTCAGTAACATCACCGGCGAGAACTCCACCCTGAACAGCTGCCCCTACGGCGACCGCCTCGTCTGGATTTACCGCTCTGGACGGTGTTCGACCGAAGATCTCTTGCACAGTCGCTTGAACTTTGGGCACGCGTGTCATACCGCCGACCAAGAGGACTTCGCCAATGTCGGATTTCGCGACCTCGGCATCGGTCAGAGCCTTCTGACAAGGTTGAATCGTACGCTTGATCAAATCAGCGACGAGGCTTTCGAACTTGCTTCGTGAAAGTTTGAGATTCAAGTGCTTGGGACCGCCCGCGTCCATCGTTAGATACGGCAAATTTATGTCGGTTTGCGAGGAACTCGACAATTCGATTTTCGCTTTTTCGGCAGCTTCTTTCAAGCGTTGCATCGCCATTGCGTCCTTTGTAACGTCTATACCCTGATCCTTCTTGAACTCAGTGGCCAAATAATTCACGAGCGCGTTGTCGAAGTCCTCGCCACCCAAAAATGTGTCGCCGTTCGTCGATTTTACTTCGAATACACCCTTCTGTATCTCCAATATCGAGATATCGAAGGTACCACCGCCCAGGTCGTATACGGCAATGCTGAAAATGAAACGGCACACTCATTCAGACGAGTCACGCGGACTATTTTTTTCGTCAAAGGAATATGTAGAATACTTTGGATCAGTTAGGAGTGTCCACACGTGCCAACATTATATGTGGCTTTGAGAGACGAAAAATAATAACATCATTGTGGATCTTCTTCAAAATTAGTAAGAGTAACTTTTCCGAAAATAGTTAGAAACTCTGATGGCCATGTCTTAGACATCTTGTCACAATCTTGGTGCTGAACATTTTTATACAATTAGTAATTGTATAACCTACGTGCGGGTAGAAAGTATCCATCGCCACGAACAATCACCGGGAAACGGGTGTTAATTCGGACGCTCCCACACAATGGATTAGAGTCTTTCTCAATATAAATGTAAACGAAGTACGGTTCGCGAATGTCATATGTAGCAATATACTATCTTTGCGAGAGTGCGAATGTAAATTTATCCTTCTTCCGAATATCGTCTAATAATTCATCTTCATTCATGACCTAACTCTTTAGGGAGCAGCATCGACGTCGTATAATATACATGCATAAAAATGTTTAGCACGATGACCTCTTTAAAATATATGTCAAGGTCAACATCATCAAAGTTGAAGATCAGTTTCGAAATAGTAACTATCGTACATATTCCTCAAGGAACTTTCATTACATCTTATCCTCGGATTTGTCCATGCCGTAGGCCAACGCAGCCGCAGTCGGTTCATTGATCACTCGAAGTACGTTCAGTCCGGCTATTTGACCAGCATCCTTGGTTGCCTGTCTCTGCGAGTCGTTGAAATACGCTGGGACGGTAACAACAGCGTTTTTCACGGTGGTATTCAAATACGCCTCCGCTGTTTCTTTCATTTTCATCAGTACAAAAGCTCCGATCTGACTCGGAGAATACATCTTTCCATCGCCTCCCTGCACCCAAGCATCACCGTTCGAAGCACGCACAATTTTGTACGAGACCGTTTTCCTGAAAGAACGAGATGGGACATTTTTATCTGTCACCTGTGCAGCTTGCATGCGAAGAGAAACGGGTGTACTAATGAGAATGCGCTACTCACATGTCTTTCTTTACTTCAGCATCATCGAATTTGCGCCCGATCAAACGTTTCGTAGCATAAAACGTGTTGGCGGAATTCGTGACAGCTTGACGTTTGGCAGGCATACCAACCAAGCGTTCACCATCTGGAGAAGCAAACGAACATTTTGTAATGAAGACGTTTTGCCGATCGCCATTTTAGACTGAAGGTGCTGATTGATCGAAGGTGCAGGAGGTTGATTTTTTTTTTATCCACCCTACTACATATCTATGCAAAAACGAATCGAATGAGTGATCAAAATGGCCACTCAACATTTCACACAATTGTTATCAAAAGTAGAGAGATTTTTCTTTAACTGAACTTTTTTTTATTAAAAACTTCAAGGGTCTTATGAAATGACGGAAATGCAGTTTATTAAAATTACTCGCAGTTTTTACATCTTCGCAATACTTAGCCCTGACAGAAATGACTTGTTGTATTTTTTCTAACGAAATTACAATCTATTTATAGTATATTCTCAATGGAATTTCCAAGCTTACCTTTTGTGAAAGCCACGTAAGATGGTGTGGTTCGAGAACCTTCCGCGTTCTCGATAACTTTGGCTTGTTTTCCTTCCATGACAGCGACGCATGAAAATGTTGTGCCAAGATCAATGCCAATAACTGCTCCCTTAACACCATCGGATCTGTTCACCAAGATGCAATTTACATAGTAACATGTCAAGGGAAAGCCGATAAGAGCAATATTACACTTACCGGTATCTGTACTGTTGAGTGCCATTGAATCTGTCAGATCCTGATAGGGTTGGTGCTATGGACTGTGGAACATCAAATATACTATTATTTTTTGAGCTCTAACATATACCCTTTCAGGTTTTTGTGTATATGCCACAATATTCTTCTGATTCTCAGGTGCAGCGACTTTTTGCTCGAGCCTCTACAGCAAGGTCTCAGAAGTATTGGCTTTCTGCTCACTGGTTGACGCACCAGCCGGTACATGGCTGAACAGAGGAACTTCGAGTATCGGCCATGCTCAATGCGGCTAAACCCGAAGGGCCACTGAAGCCGAACCACGACTGCCCATCCACCAGTGTGGATGGAACATCAAATATATAGAAATGTTAACGAATCATCAATGTAAAATTTAAAAAAAAAGCGATTTTTTATTTGCATTATCCGATACTTTGCACAGTTATAAACATGTTCATATACTTACGTAAACGTAAGTAGACAATTTATGTGAAAACTCTGCACTTGGAATTTCAGATGCGTTTTTTTTTCTAAATGTTTTTAAAACAGTGTATACTCGTAAAGGAAGAGTTTTCAAATTATCCGTCTTAAAATTTGACACAACATTCTTTATCTTGCTATGGAAGCTTTTTGTTTTTTGAAATCTACATTTTTTTTTTAACGAATAACTGTCGAAAAAATAGGCTAAATTCGATACATTTTCTTCAAACTGCTGCCATTTTGTCAATTTTTATTTTTTTAAACCTCGATAGCAAGATAGTGACTTTCATACGGATTAGTAATCTTTTTACAATCTTTTTTCAGATGATATTTACGGCCACAAGGATGTATACTGTGAAGACGCCTTTTTTTCCTAGATATTTTCAATCGTTAAAAAAATGTAAAAAAAATTAAAAACGTTCAAGAATTTTATTTTCGGTTCTTCATAAATGCTTTGATTCCACATAAAAAAATCAGACTGATTAGTGTAATTTGATCATAAAAAAAAATCGCGAAAGTCAACTATTTTCGACCCGTTACACTGTGATGATCCCTTAAAAAAACATAGACATACATATATGTATACAGAAGACATTATTTAGGCATCAAAAGAATTTGTTGGTCATCCACAAAAGTCTATAAGAGTACGTAAAAAACAATGCATGGCACATAAAAGTAAGGACCAAGATTGCTCATTGAATGTATCAAAAATATTGAACAATTGCATCTCTTACAGTCATATTAATTTATAGTTTTCTTCAGAGCAGGAAAATGATATGCATTCAGAAAAAAAAATCTTTCATTGCCAAATTCCAAAAGCGAAGTTCGGATTATATTAAAGTTTGCGTCGTTGCAGAGCTACGAAAATGATTTTCCCAAATACCAAAAAAAATCTGCCACATAAAATCTACAGCGAACGTTTTTTAGGATTCTTCTTAGAGACCTACAACCTGAATCCATGAAAATAGAATGTTAATAACAGTGAAAATAAAAGTAAAAATTATTTTCCATTGCATTCCACAGAAGCAAATTTCACCATGAACTCTTTGAGTGCACGTCAGTGGCCATGGGGATATCATGACCATGCATGAATTCAACGAATATAGAACACTTTCGCGCAACAAACCACTCTGGTACAAAAGTGTGGTTAGCCCTGTGCCCGATTACATAACTTAACCAACAAAATTCGACCGATATGAAACTTTTTTTTCACCGAACAAAGATCGATACGAGTACAGCCAAATAAATTTATGCGTGAATATTCTCGAAGTCTCGAAGTATTTTTGCAACTATCAGATTGCCAGAAGTGAGAAGTACCTTATTGCGTATTAGCACGTGCTTAGCCGGAAGACTTGTGAAACGAATTTCCCAAGCGTCATGATCGTATCTACGGTATTCGCGAAAAAAAAATATATTTATTTCTCGCGATGAATCAGAAAGCGCTTGTTTGATCTAAATGAGCATTACGAGGAAGATAAAAAAACGTCCAATTGACGACCTCGTTGAACATACCGGTCTCGCGTGCCGCGATAATATTGCGAGCAGCTCAAGAGGCTATGAAATGCCGAACAATGTTTGGGTCGACGAGAGAAGCTAATACATTATTTCAAGACTTAAAGTCGTGTCGCAGAGTTCTGGATAGTAAATTTTCTACATCGCCAAGAGGCCGGGCCTTCCATGCTCGTTGTCGAGCCGCAAAAGATGAGCCTTTAGTTCTGAATACTCACGTTTTTCAGTATCACGCCAAATTGATGTCTCCTCGTTACTTCCTGAGTGACACCGGAACACCCGCGTGACAGCAATCTTGCAGCGGACAACATTCTCGTTCTGTTCGTCGATTAGTCAGTCGTCAATTTTCTATCCCGATTAAGAATAAAAGATCGAGCCCAAAACGCGAAAAAGCCTCTCGACTTCGCATGTATGATGCAACTCTCGCAACTCGCAATGGTCTTGTGATGCGCGCAGTGTTAAACGCAGGCAAACTTCGCGTCTGTTCCGTCTGAGATAAAGCGCCGCGTGGGGGCGCCTTCCGTTCGTGCGGCCAATCGTCTGCAAGCTTCCGGAGACGAGGCCAATCGGACGCGCATTCTTCTCCCCTCCCGCGGTTCTAGACGAGAACCATCGCGAATGTTCCATCGAGATGAGTCAGTTTAACCACTAAAAATACACGGAAAGTTCCCAAAACCTTTTATAACATTTTTTATCTGTAAGACTAATGTTTTACAATATCGTGAAATATTTCGTCTATTATGTATTTAGAAGTATCAATAGCGTTAGGGCGCACATAGGTCACACTTCCGGTATTCAAGACCTTTGCAATCACGTTACCTTCTTGCGATAGCTGTACAACGATAATTCCTACTTTAAGACCTCTAACGTTTTTATGAAAGTGTCCCCAAAAGAACATGTCAACGTGAAGTAAAAATTGTGAAAAATAATTGTCACACATACAGTTGCGTGGAAAAGTTTTGAGCCATCCTATTTTTCAGGCATATTGCATTAAAATACGTCGGTGGGGAAAAAAATAACAAAACAAAATATGTTCACTTATATTCGAAGACAATTAAATATATACATAGATATTGTTCTAAAATATTTGATTGTTCATCACTTTTTATTCAAGGAGTGTGAAAAACATGACAAATTTTCAAAATAAAACTAGCGTCGACCTTATTCACTTGACTCAGTACTTTGTCGCTATGCCCTTAGCAGCAATAACTGCGGCATATCGACGAGGCATGGACGCTATTAAATCCGGTGATGGCCAGTCGGGAAGGTGAATTTTGCGTCTTCGAAGAAAATCTTTTACAAGACGTGAATAATGTTTGGGGTCGTTATCGTGTTGAAAAACCCAAGCATGCCTCATTTGTTCAATGCAGATGGGAGCATATGGTCTTGCAATATATTTCTGTAGATTGTAGCGTCCATATTGACTTGAATTTCTACCGGCGGATCAACGCCGTCATCAGAAAATGCTCACGTTGAATCTGATATCTGTTGGGCGTCTCACGCACTTCCGACCATCACTTCCGAATAACTGAAATATGGATTCATCGAAAAAAAGCACTTCCCGCCAATCTGATTCTGTCCAATACTGATATTTTTTTGCAAAATGTAATCTGGCCTTTTGATCCTTGCTACTGATGAGTGGCTTTTTTTACACAGATGCGTACAATCCGTCCTACAGCCTTCAGACCTCGGGATACTGTAATTCGACTAATGTCGGCACAATTTTCACTACGTAATTCTCTCCAAATGCCTGCTGCAGTTTTTTGCGGATCCTTAACGCACTTCCTTTTTATAATTTTGTCAACGTATTCCGTAGTTTTTCGCGGTCTACCACTTCGACTTTTGTCACACAACGAATTGGTTAATTTACATTTACGAATAATACGATTGATCGTACTTTTTCCAATGGAATATCGCGAGAAAACTTTCCTTTTGAAGAAAGTTTTAACACGATTTTACAAATTTCAATATTCGTGTGTTTCGCCATCTAGTCCAGGAGCCAAAGAAAAAAAGTAGGTTCATAATGCAATCTTCTACAGAATTAATTTGCTTGTTGGAAAATGTTTGCGGATGTCTCCTGAATGTAAATTTTAGCTAGTCGGACAGAAGGGGGGTGGGGAGCTCCAGCTGCGATCTTGGAAAACACGTTTTATCAAATATCTCGTGAACCGTGCATCGTGCGACAAAAACAAAAGGGATCGTTTTCGTAGATAACAAAATTCTCTACAACTTTTATTTGAAGCTTTTTTCTACATAGTGGATAGGTTTTTATTTAAAGCGCGTCAAACTTTTTTCGACATGGTTATTGCTAAATATATAGTTAACGGTTGATGAAACATTAAAAATGGTAATAACCAAATTTGTAGAACATAACATTCCCGATAAACTTCATTAAATTTTGTTTTCCATAAAGTTGCTGCTTTAAGAGCTATAACTATATAAATGTCGAGTTGACGCACAATAGCCACGAGATACTATAGCGCTGTATACTAAAACATGCGTTTTTGTTTTTGTTTGAAGAAGGTATTTAGTTTATTTCGTTTTTTTATCATTGTACATCTGGAAGTAATAAACATCTTTATCTAACTGACTCGCTAATATTTGGCTGTTTGGTTTGTCGTCTTGTGACGCGTCTTACCAGATTGCTTTTTTTATAAAAAATATTTATTTTCGATTATTGTATGATCTTTTTTGGTATTTTGTAATTACTACTCTTTTTTTAAATCATGCGCTTACATATGTTAGGCGGTCTTACTCAACAAAGTGAAATACCCCACAGTAGGGGGACAGGCGTCAAACGTAACAAGTCTTATTGTTAGTTAAGAGCTCGTATATCTGAAACCGATGATTGTATAATAATGGTTATTAGCCCATGTTAAAATAATGTATCTGGCTACAATTTAAAAAACACGTATTTAATGTAAATAATAGATAATCAACAGCGCCACGTTTTTTTAAGTCCGGTGTTTCTTTTAACCCCGGTTTCGGAATTAGTTGTAGCATGGCTGTGGCAAGTCTTAAGGGGAGCTATACACCTAGGAACCGGAAAAAGGTCATTTTCTTCAATTTTTTCAAGGAAAACTATTTGAAATTTCGAATTAGGGTTTTAATTATCTAAAAGTATATTCGACTACACATTATCGATCGACTAGTACATTATTCGTTCAAAAATAAAATAGAAACATTCGTTTCTTCAAAAATCATCGGAAAAAAAACCAAAAAGACTATTAAATTAGATACTATAATCTATTACTTGTCATAGTCGATTTTGAAAATATCGATTTATGAAAAAATGACGGACGGTTGAACATAAATGGTGATTTTTGGGCCAAAAATTAGTTATTATTTTGCCTATAAAACGAAAACTAAGTAAAGAAAAAAAATCCTATGACAAGTACTAGATAATGGTGTATAGAATAACCACAAAAAACCTCAAGGTAATCGATTCAATGGTTTTCGAGAAATTTTGGGTACCGATTTGAAAAGCGTGGTTTTGAGAAAAACGTGTTTGAAAATACAGGAATGAACAAATAATAAAATTTGTCAACTTACACAACTTACATCATCGATACCAGACCTATAGTTTAGGTCTTCTACAGTCGAAGGAATGTTCATAGCTTCTTAATCCTCGACCTCGACCATCTAGGTGTATATCTCTCCTTAACAGGAGGGACATGTTTTAACAGTATTAAACAAATCTAGTTTTCAATTAAATTAAATTAATAAATATTTTTGTTCAACTTCTATGGTCTCCGCTGGAACACCTTTTTCAGTTTCTTCACGAATTTGAAAAGTGTGATGTGGCAAATATCGTATTCACGAACTGTATATTCGGTTTTTTTTCCAAAACTTATTTATCAGCCAACTCATATACCTCTTTCGAAGTTGCGCCTCTTTCAGTACGTCTTCTATGAGTCCTTGTACTACTTTTTGTTGTTTATATGTAGTAATTAAAGTAACTAATGCTCGTACGTTAAAGAAAAATATCGTGTAGTAACAACCTTAGTATAACGCATTGCAACCGAGTAGGTATGCGTACGAAAAGTGAGGTAATTAAGGGGTAATAACACTGGAGAATTTTCAAAATAATTGATTTTTTTCTAGTTGGCTTAAGAGATGCTTTGAACCATCTAGAATAAGGATAAAAAAGTTTGGTACCTGTAAAAGAGGTCCGCTAGCCCGTTTGCGAGACGTCGACCGATGTTCTCGTAACACAATTTTTCAATACGGCACGCAGCTTAACTATAACAATTTTCATTAATTTCACTCCAAATTTTGAACAGATTTAAACAATAAGATTCCGAAGGGAAATGCGTACGATATTTTCCATGAGTTCATTATAATATTAGTTATTAACAAATAAGTGTCCTTTTTTCTGTAATAAATTGAGTTTCTACAGCAAATGCTTGTCAATTACACCAAAATTCACATTTCTTTCCTTAGCTATACTCATCTAAATTAGCGTCTAAAAATCTAAAAAACGCAGAGCGTCTCAAATTTAAGATGCCTCGCGAAAATGGCTCCCGCGTCACTGTTTTGTATAATTTTTTAATAAACATTTTCTTTTTGTTCACTTGAAGATATGACTAATAACATTCTCGAATATTATTAACCTCCCACTTGACCTTCCACCAAAAAACATCGCAAAAAATCACTTTATTTTAGACGTTTACTGTGGTGTAAGCCCTTAAAACCAAACTACAATGGCTCGGTATGTCACTATCTTAACTACTATGTATGGAACTATCTTTCTATGCGTCATTGTTCTAAAGCTAAAACCAAGAAACCTGGGAGCCATCGTTGCGGGGCATGTATTAATAAGTAACTTGTCTTTATTTTTTACTTGCAGCCCCTATCTCCCCTACACTTAGTAGTGGACGATGGGAATGGTTTTCATGCAGCATGTTTCCGAAGAAGTCAAAAACTTTTGTGGCGTGTTTAGCGCTACACCAGAGCAGCACGTGAATACGCAAAACTCTCGGGTTACCCGCGACAACACTGATATCGAAAAATTGGACAATTGTCTGACAGAACATCGCCCTTTCCTTGAAGACACTGTGTTGCAATCTATCGGCACAGGAGTCGTTGGGGATGCCAGCATTAACTGCTATCGCTGCCATGAAATTGGTGCTGAAATGGTCAACTGCATGGTGGGGAAAGATTTGAATTTTTACAAATTCGAACGAAACGAAAAGGTGCTTCCTCTAGCAACTGTCTCCAGTAGCGTCAAGAATAACTCAGTGCCAGTCCCCATAGACCCGCTACTTCTATTCCAGAGAACGTATATTTCGAAAGAAACATCAGATGATTTGAAAAAGCATTTAGCGTACGCGGTTGAGGCAACGTGTCATTCCTGAACCTTTGTCAAAAATACGTACAATACGTATGTACCCATTTTGGCACAAACACTTTAACCCATTAACGCCCAAGAATCGCGATTTTTTCCTTCATTTTCAAGCCAGATTTTTATTATATAAAAAAATTCATAAAAAATGAAGAGGTACGTTCCCTAGTATTTTCGAGGGTGCTCTTTCAGAATCCGGGGTCAAAATCGGGTTTTGTCCATTAGGAAAAAAAATATGGCGGCTTTTAAACAAAAAAAAACAGGAAAAATCGATGACACTTTTTTTTCAAAATTTTTTTTCACCTCGAAGCCGTTGAAAAGTCTGGTTTTTTTTTCAACCATGGGTGCATAGAATAGTGACGATTGAACAATCAATTTTTTAAATTCGTCGTTGTCAACATTTTCACCCCCAAAATGGCGCTTTTCACCCCCTGAGTGACACGAAAAATTTCACGCTCGGTGTCCCAAATGAAAAGTAGTTGGATTTGGACGAAAATTGGTACTCGGAGGTTTTTGAGGTCGCTGATTACGATTCTGTTCTCAAAATTCCGAAATTCAAAATGGCGGATCCAATATGGCGGACACAAATGCAAAAGTTCATTTGAATTGGATAAAACGTGGCACTCGGGGGTTTTCGAGGTCGCTGATTATGATTCTGCTCTCAAAATTCCGAAATTCAAAATGGCGGATGCAATGTGGTGGACACAAATGCAAAAGTTCATTTGAATTGGATAAAACGTGGCACTCGGGGGTTTTCGAGGTCGCTGATTATGATTCTGCACCCAAAGTTCCGAAATTAAAAATGGCGGATCCAATATGGCGGACAAAAATGCAAAAGTTCATTTGTATCGGATGGAATGTGGCACTCGGGGATTTGCGAGGTCGCTGATTATGATTCTGCTCTCAAAATTCCGAAATTAAAAATGGCGGATCTAATATGGCGGACACAAATGCAAAAGTTCATTTGAATTGGATAAAACGTGGCACTCGGGGGTTTTCGAGGTCGCTGATTATGATTCTGCTCTCAAAATTTGAAAGCCTTTGGGTATTCAAATACCTGAAAATACCAGGTATTTAAATACCCAAAGGCTTTCGAATTTTGAGAGCAGAAATATAATAAGCGACCTAGAAAACCCTCGAGTGCCACGTTTTATCCAATTCAAATGAACTTTTGCATTTGTGTCCGCCATATTGGATCCGCCATTTTTAATTTCGGCATTTTGAGAGCAGAATCATAATCAACGACCTCGAAAACCCCCGAGTGCCACATTTTATCCAATTCAAATGAACTTTTGCATTTGTGTCCGCCATATTGGATCCGCCATTTTGAATTTCGGAATTTTGAGAGCAAAATCATAATCAGCGACCTCGAAAACCCCCGATTGCCACGTTTTATCCAATTCAAATGAACTTTTGCATTTGTGTCCGCCATTGTTAATTTCGGAATTTTGAGAGCAGAATCATAATCAGCGACCTCGAAAACCCCCGAGTGCCACGTTTTATCCAATTCAAATGAACTTTTGCATTTGTGTCCGCCATATTGGATCCGCCATTTTTAATTTCAGAATTTTGACAGCAAAATCATAATCAGCGACCTCGAAAACCCCCGATTGCCACGTTTTATCCAATTCAAATGAACTTTTGCATTTGTGTCCGCCATATTGGATCCGCCATTTTCAATTTCGGAATTTTGAGAGCAGAATCATAATCAGCGACCTCGAAAACCCCCGAGTGCCACGTTTTATCCAATTCAAATGAACTTTTGCATTTGTGTCCGCCATATTGGATCGGCCATTTTGAATTTCGGAATTTCGAGAACATAATCGTAATCAGCGACCTCAAAAACCTCCGAGTACCAATTTTCGTCCAAATCCAACTACTTTTCATTTGGGACACCGGGCGTGAAATTTTTCGTGTCACTCAGGGGGTGAAAAGCGCCATTTTGAGGGTGAAAATGTTGACAACGACGAATTTAAAAAATTGATTGTTCAATCGTCACTATTCTATGCACCCATGGTTGAAAAAAAAACCGGACTTTTCAACGGCTTCGAGGTGAAAAAAAAATTTGAAAAAAAAGTGTCATCGATTTTTCCTGTTTTTTTTGTTGTTAAAAGCCGCCATATTTTTTTTCCTAATGGACAAAACCCGATTTTGACCCCAGATTCTGAAAGAGCACCCCCGAAAATACTAGGGAACGTATCTCTTCATTTTTTATGATTTTTTTTATATAAGAAGAATCTGGCTTGAAATTGAAGGAAAAAATCGCGATTCTTGGGCGTTAATGGGTTAATAGTTTTCAATGGATATCATGAAGATGTCGCCAATTTGGGTACGAAGTACTCCAAACACAGTCCTCTGTAGATATCATCATCACCGAGGCTATGATTGCAACGACTAAGCAGGAGAAGTTTTTGCCGAACGAAAGCAATCAGACTTGCTTCATAACAATGCTGAAAAATGGATTCCAACAGGCCGGGATTTTCGTCGAAGAAGCCGGGAAAGATGCTGACACACTGATCATACAAACAGTCATGCAAATGTCCAGCAGATACGATTCAGTCATCATTGTTGGCAAGGACGTTGATCTTCTTGTTTTGCTCTCGGATTGGCGAATGGATACAATAACATTTGCTTTCGCAAGCCTGGAAAAGTACGCACTGCTGAAATATTATACGACCCCAATTGTCTCGATAGCCGTTACAGTAAAAGTATTAGGGACAACATTTTGTTCCTTCACGCTTTCAGTGCTTGCGACACGACAGCAGCTGCATACAGAATAGGGAAAACCAACGTTCTTTCAACATTGCAAAGGAACTATTCCCTACTGAAAGCTGTAGAGTTGTTCAGCAGAAAGAACATTGATCCAAATATGATTGCTCACGCTCGAGAACGTTTCTTTTATTGCGCTGTATGGAGGTGACAAATCGGAGACGTCCGTTAACTCTCTTCGATACAAATGCTTCCGAAAATTGGCGAGTAAGACCAAGCTGAATCTGTCACTTCTACCTCCAACCCAAGGTACGGTATGTTACCATTCGTACAGAACCTACGACCAGGTTCAAACTTGGCTTGGATTTTACCTGGCATGATCCTGAAGAATGGTGTTAGAAGCGGACTGCAAACGGACTTCAACCGGTTCGAACTGCTATGGCTTCCGCATTGTCAAGTTTGCTGCAAATAATATCTTGCAAATGCACCATAAATTGCGGGGCTGCCTGTAGCTGGCTTAACATGTTCAATTATTTGTTCTAACTGTGATGGACAAACACGCGACAATATGCCAGATACATTGGATGCTATCGAAGACGAACATGAAATAGATGAAAATCAAATTTTCGATTTATCTCCTACGGATATAGCGGACGCAGAAGACAGAAATGTGCACGACGATGAGTGCCTTCCTTCATCATCGAAACAGATGAGATTTGGAACCTAAAATAACGCGACACGTTTTGCATTAAAAATAATGTTTTAGTCCGTTTTTTATTTTAAAAAATTAATTTGCATCCATTGAACTCTATTATCCCCTTCTGCACCTTTTCCTTCTCGTTATTATTATTATTATTATTGATTTACTTGATGTACAATTTTTTATGATAAGACGTTCTACCCATGCAAGGAAGAAAGATCTATAAATCATTAATAGTTCTTCACACTACTTATAATTATATTTATTATTATTATAATATTTATTATTATTATATAATAATTATTATTATTATTGATTTACTTGATTTACAATTTTTTATGATAAGACGTTCTACCCATGCAAGGAAGAAAGATCTATAAATAATTAATAGTTCTTCACACTATTTATAATTATAACAGACTCACTATACAGTATTGTCGCTTTTCTGAACACTTTTGCTATTTGATGTGTTATGAAATGGTTTCCGTGTACTACGAGCAACATTTCCATTGATAATTCACGCAGTGCAACATTTACCAAGCTATAGCTCTTAAACTATACATTTTGCGAAAAACAGTTTGGAATAAAGTTTATTGGAAACTTTATGTTCTACAAATTTGGTTTTTACTACTTTTAATGTTTCGTCAACCGTATATATTTAGCGATAACCATGTTAAAAAAAGTTTGGCTATAAATCAAAACCTATACAGAAAAAGTTATATAAGTCAAAAACTATACAGAAAAAGTTACGAATAAAAGTTGTACAGAATTTTATTATCTACGATAACGATTTTCACTGTTTTTATCATCCGATGCACAGTTCACGAGATATTTGATAAAACGTGTTTTCCAAGATGGCGGCTGAAGTTATCCCCCCCCCGTCCCGCCAACTTAAATTTACATTCAGGGAACACCCCCAAACACCGACGAACTTGTTCGACGCTGTACACAGATAGTACGCCATATAAAAAAATAATACATCACGCTATTATTCATATCATGGCTCTCTAAAAAATCTGAAATCATTAACGAGTTTAGGAATTGAATATTTTATCACGTTACTATAAAAAAATTGGTCGGCCAGAAACTTTTGCACGCCACTGTGTGTGTGGAAAAATGAACGAATTTATTAATATTTCGGATGTGGAATTTTCGAACGTCGTTCCATAGTGGCGCCCAATTTGACTGGCAAAAAAATTAAGCAGCGAGATCCCTTTTTAACGCAAGGTAGAGCCGGCCGGAAATAAACGCCACGAGGAAGCTGAGACATTTTTTGAGTCTTCAAACTTTAAACGCGTTTTCCTGAAAACCATTTTGTCGTTACCCTCGTACAAGCTAACTCAAAACCTATCTGATCGATCATTTGGAAATTTTGCACACTTTTGGATAACATAATTACCGTCTATGTTAACGTAAAGTTTCTTAAAAATTATTTAAAAAAACGACTTTCTCATTAACAAATACAATAATAAAAAATTCATGGAAAATAAAAGTTTTTCAAATACGTACCGTTTTTCGAATTTACACTTTTTCTTCTTCATTTTTTAGGTTCGCAGAGAGCGTTTGGGTCTGAGAAATCTGATATCTTTTGGCTCTGACGTTTGAGATCAAGGCACCAGGCTCTAGATTGTACGCCGTGGAACAACTCAGGCGGTAACCATCTCTGAAGCAAGTGACGTATGGCCACTATTTTTAAGTCGAAAAAAATGGACAATTAAGAGACTTAATAATCTGTATGTACATAAACTTGTACATGTAAGTAAAATGTTAATTATGTAGAATATATGGTTTCGACAAAAAGAATCTTGAAAACTCGCTTATTTTCGGCTGTCTAAATCCTCCCCCTTCCCTTAAGGTATTCCTTTCGCGGCGGGCCGTATTTTGTGGGGGCATGAGCATAATTGGTAAATTACAGTAGCGCTTAATAAAAATAAGTAACAGTCAACTATTATAACCAATTATAAACTGGAACAAAACATTTCGCGCAAATTTATTAGATTTAGACATTTTCTCTAAAAAGTCGCGGCTAGGAAAATTCTTCTGCTAATGACATTTTTCAAAGTTTTATCATCAATATTTTTTTCAAACATTCGGTGACTCTCATGTTTATTATCGTTGCGGAATCTTTAGCATTTTTTTACACTCGTCGAGGCGTTTATATCGGGCATCTAGAATTATTTAGTGTATAAATTATTTTATAGATATGTGGCCAGCGTGTCATCTGCATAAATTGCCGCATAAATGAGACGATTTTGAGAGTCATTTGCTTTGCCTCGTAAGTTTTCGTTAAAAGTTCGGTAACTTGGCTTGAAATTTTTCCAGTATATTGGGATTTACTTTTACTTCATTATAGACGAAGAGCAGTTAACTGTTAAAAATTTTGGTTCGCGAAATGAATACCCCAAGACCATCTCAATAATCGCTAGGATGTGTTTTCTAAAGCATGCCCGGTACCCAAAATGGCACGTTAAAGAAATCTTCGATACGGGTGTTAGAAAACGTATTCGGATACTTGCCGGAACACAGAAAATGTGAGACACCGTTATCATTTATCGCCAAGGTACAATGAATTCGTCCGCTGCGCAAGCTGTCCTCGGTGGCCCTTGATTAACGGATATATACAATTCGCCAAGGTGACAAGGCTCGTTTTGCCAAATCTTTTTTTTTTTTATTAACGCACTGCTTTTTTTTCTTTGCTTCAGTTACAATTTCGGTTTTATTACATATAATGTGATGTTTGAAAAAACACACGTCGCTATAATACAAATGACCGGGATAAAAATTTTGGAGCGCATAAAAATGGTAATTGTAGATGACAATTTGTTTCGTGTTGTTTTTTTTTCTTATTCATTTATTGGTCACGATGACGAGTCAGCGTTGAGTGTATATTAATATAATATACCGAACTGTCTCATGTCTATTTATAGGGTAAAACATTATGACCCGTGCTTGCGTCAATCACTCTTAAATAACTAATACTTTTTGTTATTGTTTGTTTATTTTTATTTTTTACACTATTCGGGGCACATTCTGCGCAAAAAAACTGGTCCGGTATTCATTGATGAACCGGCCTCAATGAAGAACTACTGTCCCGTTTTTATTTTCCTTCTTCTCTGGTGGATCACAGACATTGAGACAAATTTGTTCGCCAAGTTCGGAAAACAATCTCAGCGATGCTTCGTTCCCTTTTTTCTCTCTCCTTCTCCTCTCCCTCTATTGTTTTTTTTTTTTTTTTACAAACTACGTTATGTACAATTCATTGCTCGAAGCAAAAATGTGCGCGTACAGGCTAGCAAAGCTCGTCGAACAAACCCGCCGGTAATGCCTTAATTAATTTTATCCTAGTCACCAGGAGAATGAAATTGCCATTGGAACGAAGTCGCGAGCCGCTTCCCGAACTTGGAAGATCGTTTATATTTATCCACGCTTGTCGAAAGAGAAAACAAGTCGTGATAAACGGATATTTTTTCGTTTTTGTGTTCGCTTTAATCGCTGTACAGAGTTCATTGACCGTTTACCAATTTTTTTGTTCACTCGGGGGCTACCTTTTGCTCTCGTTGCAAGGAAACGCGACCGATCGGAGAGGTAGAATTAATTGAACCCGTCATAAAAGCCGCGTCTAGTCTAGCTGACCCAGATGATGCTGGAAAGCAGAAGGCTTCGAGGGAGACTGAGCAACTTTGGGGAATGAACATTGATGTTTGGCCAGTTTTTCATTTGCTACTGGAGCTACGCATTGACAATCCGACACCTCATTGGGCAATCTTCGGCCAAATGAAATTTAACAAAAAAAATTAATTAAAACCCGTGCTTGGAGAAAATAAATTACCGAACACTGTCGCGTCTGGCGTTGAATGCGACCGCTAAACGTTGCATGACCACATAATTTGACCGAATGGATTACAGAAAATTGACTTACACGGCAATTCCAGAGACTTTATCTTCCCGAGTCTTTGATGGTTGAGAAAAACAATGAAACTCTCGCTCATTTCTTTATGATACTCGAAACACCGTGTCGAATGTCAAAACTGGCGTTTTCAAAAGATCATGGCGCCCCCCTTGCAGCATCGTCGTCGTCAACGACATGGACGTCGGAGAAAATTATATATACAGCGGCAGACAAAAGTTGTAATGATCAAACGAACGTGCGATAAATGTACATAAATTATCGTAGGTTTTTGTAAGTGATTGGAAATTTTATTTGTACACTGCTTCAGAACATGTAATAATAATGAATCAATAATAATAATGATAATAATAATCGCTGTGATCGTCGTCATTGTTAATAATCGTAACTATCGTCACCACAAACGTCCACCCCGCTTATCCACAGTCATCGTCGACAACATTAAATCCGATACAATATACAAAAGAACTCGGTTCAACATTTCCCCGCTCGATTGTGAATGCGAATATTTATTTATAAAAGCGTACGATCGATTGAATATTAGCACATGATCTATTTTACGATTGTTACGGATAATTTTGATTTATCATGAATTATTCCACTGCATTCCATTGCACAAATAATTTATCCGTTTCGCGGGTCGACAATCAACGCCGACGATCTGTAACTGTACATTATCGAATGAAAACTACGCTGCAAAAGTTTGTCAAAATTTCAATTGGTGTGTGATAGAGTTCGATCCTCCAAGTCGTCGCGAATTCACATACTTCAAGTTTGACTCTTGTATTTCGTTCAGTTTCCTCCTTTGTATTTTTCTCCGTCGCAAAAGCGTTACAACCAATGTGTTGGCTAGTTCCGAGCCACTGTCATTCGTCGAGACGAAAACGCGTTCGCGAGGGTAAACAGAAATCGTTTTTTTTTGTCCCAAACGGAGTATACGTATTATTCGTTAGGTACGCGAGAACAGTTACTTTTGACCATTCCCTGGTAAGTGTAAATGAAAAAGAAACGTTTATTTCGCATGCCTAGGATGGTATTCGAAGAACGCAATCGCAGGGAATTTATGTAATTTAGAGAATGAATAAGAGGAAACGTAACAACAAAAAGTAAGAATAAAAACTCCACTGTATATGGCCTATCATCAATCATCCCGCACGCTTTGTAAAAAAATTGATATCCACGATTCGCCATCGAACAGTGATCGAAAGATCGAACGATCGTGCTTCGATCGTTTTTTTTATTCTTCTTTTTTCTCATTTTGATCATTTTGGTACTGCTTATCGAATTCAACCTAAGCTGTCGCAATGGCGTCTCCCCGTGCTTTCCACTAACAATTCAAAATTTCCTATTACTTATCAATCATGTATTTTTTTGTTTCTTTAAGGTCAATTCACATTATTATAGTATTACAATTAATTAATTATAATAGTGTCATTATAATTCGTAATAATATACAACATTTGTCAATAGATCATTTATTCTAAAACCCACCATACCTCGCGTACGACAAACATTTTTTATATTTTCCTTCCTTGTCCATTTTCTTCCGCTTATCCACACGTAGACCTGAACACGGCGCACACACACGCATCTGTACGCTCATACACACACACCCACATACACGCGCCCGCGAGCTTGCCGGTTTACTACCGTTCACCAATTTTCCAGGATTCGTTGATTTCTTTTTGTTTCTTTTTTTTTCCATGGTTACGCATACGCGTCCGCAGCCGCGGGATTTTTCAGTGGCTCGGCGCGAGATTTCTGTCAAGTCAAGAAAATTTATGATTTTTGTATACAAGTCGACACGTCCGATAGACTCGCAGGATTGAACATGAACGATTCAAACACCTTTGCTGTCATTTAGTAATTTGTTTTTTTTATTGTTGTGCATAACCCTTGCGTGTTTTATCGTGCGATTGTTTGTGTGTCTATCCCTCCTCAATTTCTATAAACTACATTGGCTCGTATGTATATCAATCGTCGTACATAAAATGCAAAACAACGAGTGACGCTCGGTTCGTACAACGGAGGAAGATTATTTTTCTCTTTACCTTCTGTCACGATAAAACTGTGCTGAGTGATGCATCCGACTTATTCCTTATTACTTTTCCGCGTTATTTCTATTTCATTCATTCGAATATACAAACGATGTGTGATGACTTTGTACATGCGGGACGTACGGAGACCGCGGTCTCTCTTTTTCACTTCTTCTCCTCCTAAAAATTCAACTATGTCCAACACATCCTCCAGTGGCTTTGCGCTTTTAGTCTTGATTCTCTGTGAGAACGACACGGAGAAAACGGACGAGCATTCAAATTCTGTACGAAAAGAGCAAACAATCCCTTCGGTTGCATCTTGCGGACGAGAGTTTATGATTTAAAATATACTAGTTCGGATTGACGAATCGACTTTTACGCAGGTTGACGGCGCCGCGATGATCCGGCCACTTGCCACTGGCGAGATCCGAAGCCTCGAACGAAGGCCCGTGGGAGAATAATTTTATCTTCTTCTACTATTCAGCGATCTTCATTTTTACACAGACGTGAATTTCATTCGGGGCCTTCGTACGTGCGGCAATTAGATTTTCAAACGATACTTGGAATATTCATCAAGTGCAGAATTTACGATGCGAATAAAATGATACGATTGCAAAAATGCTTTTTCACGGAACCGTATCATTTTCTAATGTTGGTCGAAGATTTTACACGTGCTTTGCTTTTATCTACTACACGATGAATGTAAGTACGTATACGCGATCCTAGCGTTTTGATTTTTTTTTTCACAAGAGCATTTTGAATTCGACCGTAATCGTATGAAATTTGTGGCACGGCGGGCGGAATGCCGTTGATTTGCAGGAGTCGCGTAGGTATCGAGAATTCAGAAGAAATAATCGTTCGAGTTTTGAATGTTGTTTTCGCGCTCGTAAGAGAAATCAAAGTCATTGTAAAAAGGAAATAACGTGGGCGCATTCACGGTATATCGAAGATTAATACAAAAAAAATAGGAACAAACACAATGAGGAACATATACAACATATAACGCGAAGGAACTTCGTCTAACGAACAGTTAAGGGGGGGGCGGTCGCAATGTCAGACTGCAAAACTGAGTTCTTGATGTGCGGTCGACAACGTTCCTATTTGTTGGACCATCGCGCGGACCTTTCCACAATTGTGTAATCGTCGATTCGTACAATCCGTTTCAATCCTGCAAGATTAAAACGACAAGAATCTTGTGATTATATTTACATGATGAATTTGTTCAGTGTCTCCTTGCGATCTTTTGGGATTCTTCGTTACGCGAAGAGTATATTTTCTTAAAAAAAAAAAAAAAAAAAAACGAAACAAAGACTTTGAGGCAGGACTCTTTTGGAAATTCTTGTGGAACCCGCATTTCAATAAATTCACCTGTCTCGCGGGATAAAAGCGAAAAGAAAATACTGAAACTACTACAATTTCGATTTTTTGTTGAATAATAAAAAAAAATTGAACGCTAGGAAAGAAGAGAAACTTGATGAGGCACGGAATCAAAGATTCGTGCGGGCCGTTGTTATAGATTTTATCGTGTGAATGAGCTGGCGGCTACGAAACGGTGCGTTTAAAACAAACAATGTAATCTTCGTATGATTAGGCCTCAAACCGGAGCGTTTGAAGATATTTCTCAGATGAATAAAATTTCGCATGGTTCCGGTTGAAGCGAAAACGTAAAGGTGAAATTGTTTTGTTCGAACGGCCGTTCGACAGTCCGCGTCCGCCCATCCGGGAGATTTTCACATCGTGCCCAGCTTTCTTTCGTCAGTTCGACTGTATCCTCAAGTTCATACGCAACGCTCAGGTTTATCGCGAAGTTGCAATTTCTCGAACCTCAGAGATACCAAACACGCTCGAATTTAATGCAATTCGTATTAAGCATTCTTAAGTTCACAATTTAAACTCCAGTTTGGGCGTAAGTACAAACTCGAGAACGGAATTTCGAGTTTGATTTCATACCGAAGTACGAGGGGTAAAAATAAATTAAGTTTGAACTTAAGGTTGTGCTAACGACTGTGGATTTGGGCCTGAGCCTTACTCGAATTAGCGCCGTCTCGCTCGCGAAAAATCTCCAACCGAAGCACGCGTGCACATGCCCGCACTTACAAATATTCAAAGTCTTGCGCTCACTTTCCAAACGGAATAAATGTTCTCGCTCACTCTCTCAAGTTTTTCCGCGTACACAGTCCGTTTTTTTCTTTCATTTTTTTTTTCAATCGCTTGCACAATACGTACCTACTTTATATCTCCTTACAATATAATTATTCATTTATTCTATAATTATATCAATACTGTTGACGGATAGAGATTCATTCAGAGCTCGCATCAGAGCGGATACTACGTCTCTGCCGCGGGTGGCTCATCACCTTCGTGTTTTTTTGTTTTTCAACTTGTTTTAAAATCCATTTGTTAGCTCTCTTTTCACTGAATCTAGTCACGTTACGTCTCACCACTAATGTCCTTTTCTCTCGCTACACGCATACAATCGATCGCGCGCACGCTCTCACACACACATACACACGGACAAACGCACACGCACACCCACACGCGCACGCGCGCGCCCACACGTCCACACCCATTCGTATATACACGCAAATGTATATATACCCACACTTGTCGTTTTATCACACGCTTATTCGCTCAATTCGACGTTGCTTGGCCTTGGCGCGAAAGTTGTCCCGGGGAATACAACTCAAGCGGATATCGGCGAAGCGAGCAGACCGCGTCGTCCTCGTCGCTTCCTGGTCCTTTTTTCTCTTCCGTTCGACTCCCCGGACTGACAAATCACGCGTAGAGCGCTCGTCGCACACGCCTTCCGTGTGCCGGCGGCATTTCTCGCGTAATCGCGGTGTTACTTTGCGCGTACAGTCGAGAATTTTCGGAGCGGATTCGTGCAAACGTGACTTTTAACGGCGCATCTCGAATTATTTTCGCTCGGGAGGGTTCCGTTGTGGGTCGGTACAAAGATTCAGAACGAACGAACAGGAGGCTCGTCGATCGCCCCTGGCCACCCGGTATTCTATTTATCGCGCACGTCCGCCGGTCTTCGCGTATCATCGCGTGAGTCCACCACTCTGTCATTTCTTCTCGTTCTTTCACCCCATTCTTTTTCTCCCTCTCAATTTTTTTTCAACGAATATCACATGTTCCCACCCTGTCCCAGGATATACTCGATTTGCTGCAGGTACAATAATTGCTGTACAATACTCTGCAGGGGATCCTGGCCCTGAGCTTGTCCCTGGTGTAGTGGTTGCGTCAAGCCTCCACCAGTAGGCTGATTAGTTTGCGAGAGCATCGAGCTCCCGACGGTTTGCCCATCGGTGAGAAATCTCTGCTGTCGTTGCTGGGCCGTGTGATGAGCCGCAACCAGCTCCGCCGTTTCCATTCCCATTGGGGCGGACGCGTGGCCGAGTTGAGGGTGTTGTTGGTGCTGCTGCTGCTGCTGCTGCTGATCGGGTAGAACCGCAAGTCCCGGGGGGCAAACGATAGACGGCAAAACACCGATGGGATGTGACGTATATCGCGAGGCCGTTATTGAAGTCAGATAAGAGGTTGGGATACTAGGATTCTCGCCCCGCTAGGGAGCCACGTTTTTGGGCCTGCGCCCCCGTCGGCCCCTGGTGGAGGGCCGCGGGGACTCCTGGCCTCACTGGCTCACCGCGGGGCTCTTCTTGTCTTGCTGCTGCTGATTCGCATCCTGAGGTCCCTGTACACTCGCTCCGCCCCCACCCTGAGATCCTTGTACTCCCTGCAACGAAGATCGAAACTTTTATTCGAGGTTATACTCGATTCATCACCCGCCGTATCCGAGCTCCCGAGAGACATCGATCGTCTCGCTTGTATGACAATTACACCCGTTTTGCTTCGTATAACTCGCCGGAACGTAAATTACCTGATTTCCTGGTCCTCCCTGTGGTGGACCGGGACCACGATCCGGTGGCCAGGAATTACCGGGTGTTGGCTCCGAGTGAAATTGGTGCGGATGCTGCGGCGGTCCACCCGAGGTGTCGTGACTGTGAGGATCGAGACTGTTCGCGGCGTCGTATTGTGAATTCTCGAGCCTCGTTATCAATCTCTCGTCCTCGTCACCAAATTCACCACCCATCAGGGACGGTTCACCCACGACCATCACGTCCTGTTGGCGCAATTTTTTTTCCTCATTTAACGGTCTCAAAAATAGAAAAAGTTGCACATCGCTTACTTATCATTCTATTTCGCTCCCAAAGTTCCCTCTAAGGGCCAGTCGTCTCTTCGATAGGCCTTCTTTGTAGAGGAAACAGGTCCCATCGAAATAAAATCATAAGGATGCAATGTGAAAATCTCTAACTTGTACAATTCATTTCTAAAACAAACCTGCGTCATACTCTTTTTATGTAAGAAAAAGTCCCATAATATCTCCAAGTATGAGTGAGGTACGGCGTTTACTACATTTTTAGACGATCAACAAATTTCGAAACCTAACATTATCGCTGAATTAAAAATAAAAATACCTTCTGTAATACATTATTTCAGAAATTTCTGATTATTTGGAACACATACATATTTCTGACACAAAGTCGTATTTTTTTCGCGAAAAGCTCTATCGGGACGTCTTTCCTAATTACCGAGTCCTCATAAGTTTGAAAAAACTTGAACGAACCTGCGACGCAAGCGCAAAATTTGGGCCTGGTGATCGTTTTTTACTCGGCGCAGGCGGGGCTGTGTTTCCAGGTCCCGACGTACTGCCCTTTCGCTTTCTTCTCTTACTCGTTGGCCTCTGGGATTCTGGAAAATGGATGAAGAAAAACAAAATAATATCGTTAGTATGTCGGATATATTTCGAGCAACTTAGGGGCCTCTAACAACGAACATCATTTTGGTATCCGCCTTCGATTTCGTTGGAACTTGTGTATATGGTAGAGAAGCTTCGAAAACTATGAGACACTTATTATGTTTCATCGGAGATAAACGGCTTTAAGGGATGAAACTACCCCTTAGAGTGAAGTATGTCAAGGGTTGCTTTCACAGTTACACCCGCAAGCAGTCCACCGATTTTAGTAGAACAGAAACGTACATTCTTCTAATGCAAAACTATGGCTACACCGAAAAAAAAACTTAAACGCGTTTTTCTCGAAACGGCTTTTTTCCAAGTGGCGTGTTATGTTCCTAATTGCATTTCGCAGAGAAGTACGTACGGAATTTCTGATTAATCGAAAACTTTTCATTTTATGAGCAGTTTTAAACGCAATTTTTCACTGAAAATTCAAGTTCAAATACGTACAACTTTTGAATAAAACAATATTTTTTAATTCCGTACGTACTTCTCTAGGTATTCTAATGTAGATTGACGAGAATTTTTGTTTTTTGTTCTAGATCAAAATTTGTGGATGCTAAATGTCACGCCGCGGAGCGTCTAAAAAAAAGATAACAAAAGAAAATATTGGTAGTCGGCCATTTTGTACATCGAAAAAATGCATATATATTTTCTAACAGCTTGATATTCATACTAAATAGATGTGTAATTAATTTTATGAGTGAATCACTTTTTCATACGAAAAAAATTCTTAAATTCTCGCCCCACACCCCACACTTGACTGGAGTGCATTAAATTAAACGTAACGGGCAACACTTTGAAGCATAGACAAAATTAAGTTTACATATTTTTTTCATTTTTGCCGGATGGAAAGCTTGAGAGGGTAAACCACATTCTATACATTTTCGATGATTTTCAATGGAAATTGCGGGTTTCGGGGAGAATGAATGGTGAATTCGTATTCAGGGGGTTAAATCACATCGATATGGGCTTGTAAAAAAATTTTAAGATCTAAACTTTTTTCCCATCTCGGCTAAGTAGCTTCAGTGAATCGTTGATAATTTATTTGCTGCTTCGATTTAAAACTCCATTCGGTGGGCATTCTCGTCGTAATTCTTTTCTTTTTGAAATGCTGTTTGATTAATAGTGTTGCGATGATTTTTCGATTTTTTTTGGCAGAAATTCAAACATGGACCATCGATTTGTGCCAATTTTTTCATTCTTGGCTTCTTTTTCGACCATTTCTCAAATAGACTGCGGAAAACCAATTGAGATATCGGGATTAATCCAGCTATATTCTCTAAGTCTACCGAAATCCTTTTCAACATCTCTTAATTAAAGTTATGTTACTCAAATAGGAGCGACGCTACGGCTAGAGGAAATTTTCTGATTATTACGATTTTTAAAAAGTAGCCAAAGAGTCGAGAAGTAATTTGTCTGACTTTGAAACTATTTTAAGGGTCTATCCGACGGGAATTTTTCCGCCGATTGCGAATTTCACGAAGTTTTTTTGAAAGCTCAAAATTACGCAGGCTGAACGCAAGAAAAACATATTTTCAAACACTTTTGGCAATTTTTTAATGAAAATTTTGTTTTAAGAGAAGAACAGTTTTTCCATCGATAGAAAATATCTATCTAATTATTTTTGACACTCTACCATATACATGAGTGTCAACAAAATTGAAGGAGAACACTAAAGCGATGTTCCTTGTACGAGCGCATTGTTTGTAACGTCGATTAAACATATGGTAATATAAAACTATCCAGCTGTGGACCTTTCTCGATATCAAAGGTCTCTGACGTATGCACGGTTAGTCACACAGGCTCGCATGCAGCTCACAGACAAATAGACAGGTACTTTACATTGTCTCCGCTTTGCATTTTCATTTACCGCGCGTGGCAACTTTGTTTCGCGTAATTCGCTTCATACCAGAATTATTTTCTCGCTGAAACGCAAAATCGAAATTGTATAGTCGTGCACAAGGTTGGGGGCCCGTTGTACTAGTCGAGTTTCTATCGACATTGTCGAAGGATATGCGGTGGTTGGGATTTGCTCAAGTGCGAAAAAGAGGCGAAAACAGCGTGTGGGAAACACGAGTGCGAAATCGATACCGAGTGATAAAGGCGAGCGATAAGACCGCCGAGGTAAGGCATGCTTGCCGACTGCTTGAGCTCAACCGAGGATCACGATGAGGAAACTGAACGTAATAGCGAAGAAGGTTACCATTCCTGGACATGTCGTTCAATGTAAAGACGAAAAAGGGCTTTGGTTTTCCAGAAACGCGAGGGCTCCGAAGCACCTTAAGGGGTAACGTTGCTCTAGAGGCCCGAAAAAGGTAATGCTCTAAGAATTTTCCGTACTAAAACCCTAAATAGAACATCTATTTAAGGAGGTTGAAGTGTTTGCCACAATCAAAGATTATTTTTAAATATTTGTTATTGTTTAGACTATACTGAGCCTTGACGAATTATTTGAATTTATTCATCACAAAACACCGGAGATAACAAATAGTTTAATATGTTTAATTTTATATGCAGTTAGATGGGTAAGACGTTCACGCTACGGATTATGTAATTTTTCTGGCTATTTAGCACTAAGATAAGCCATTTCTAACAACGGAGTAACGCAAACTAAACCTCTGTAAACATTTCGATAAAAAAAAAAACATTTTGCCCATCTTGGGCAACACTCTTGGGTGGCGAATGAAGAGCATGTCTGTGAAGTTGCTGCATTTCAGCAACAATTAATATGAATTAATGGTAATAATAAATAATTTTGTGACATCAATATAAATAGGCATAATTATAAATGGCTCAAAATTTCATTCTGTGTTGTATAAAAACATTCGCTGATCAGTATTGATAGTAAAGCAAAAGTTTTTCTTATTTACGTAATAAAAATGTAAAAACGCATAATTTTTCGCTTTAATTATATATTTTATGAAAAATCAGCATCTACCGAAAAAATATATACTACGACGGCATTTTTTTAGGTTTATTGAAAAAAAAATTCTTAGACCTTTCATTGAGTCAACTGGACCACTCCACCTCCTTAAGGGGTCTTCTCACTTCAGACGCTAAAATAAATATTTTCATGCATTTTTTTGATAGATTTATATTATAGATATTCATATAAAAGTTGTTACACTTAATAAATACACTTTCGAAACACACAAAAAAAATGTAATGTATTTAGGTAACCCAAACAAACTTTAAACTCGTTTTTCTCGAAACAACGTTTTTCGACGGCTTGTTGATAAAACCATCGAAACTACTCAACTGATCAACATATAATGAAATTTTTACCACACATTCTTTACGGCTATAACTATAGCGCATATCAAGGATTTTTTTAAATTATGATATTTACCATTTTTTTGCGAAAAACACTTTTTTCGAAAAAATGCCCACCCTGTTATTTTGCATATATCAAAAATCGTATGATACGCGCTATAGCCATTAACATACTGAATCTAAAACCGTTTGATTTTTTTGTTTCGGATGATCCATCTACGAGATTTCACCAACAGCGCAGATCTACAATTTTTTAGGACATTTTTTTAACTACCATTTTCGTCTATAAATAGTGACTTAAATAAATATATTTTTTTAAACGTATTTCGAAAATGCATTCATTAAGTGTAACGACTTTTATATGGATATCTATAATATAAATCTATCAAAAAAGTCATGAAAATAGCCTTTTTAGCGTCTAAAGTGAATAGACCCCTTAAAGAACTTTCCTGCACATATCTTAAAGTGTATGAATAGATCCCATTTTTACCCAATATAACGAATATAACAAATCTAACGAAACCCAATATAACGAATCTAAATGCGAAAAAATACTTCCATGTCAAGGAAATTTTGTACCTAGTAATCTTTTTTTCGCGGAAATCAACGTAATGACGGATTATTCTCCATTTGGATGCAATTCGATATTCGAGGAATTTTTATGTAACTGATTGTGAAGTGAAACTCAAATTGTATAAATATAAAACAGTAATTCCAATATAGTCAACTACGACAATGAGCCTTATTGAACTTTCGAATTTGATTTCTTGATCAGTGATTTTAACACGTCCGAATACTGGGTTTCAATAAGATGCAATATTGCTTGTTTTGCATTTTGATTCGCCATATTGGATCCACACATGTCGAATTTCCAAAACTTGTTTCCACATTCCTATTCAGCAGCCCTAAAAACCTTTATACTGAATTTGCCGAGTCGTCTTGAAAAAAAAATCAACACTTTGTCGGTACAAAAAGGCTTTCGTTTGGATTTTCGCAAGAAAAGTTTTTGTTTGATCCGACAGCAAAGGGGTTGAACCCCGGAAGTATGGATGAGAGGTAAAAAAAAGTTTTTTCTTCAAACTCTCTGGAGTTGTGTTGCCCCTTGAGGCGCGCTTCGATCAGGTGGAAAATGCGCGGTTTTTCGACGCTCCAAACTTTCGAGACGAAAATTGGCTGTAGCGTGAAAGAGCCGCGGAAAAGTTGGAGTTACAAGTGAGGATTGGATATTTAGTCGAAAGGATAGGTAGCCCAACCACTGCGCACGCATACACGCAACGAGCCTAGTGAAGTGAAATATAGTATCTTTTCTTCCCAACGCGAACGTCACTTCGACAAACGGATTGAACTCGAGAAAATTGTTCCGGGCCGAACTGGCTCCACTTGCTGGTGGGGTGTCTCATGCAAAGCAACTGTCCGTCTACCTCTCTTACCCGGCGGGGCAAACGTCCTCTGCCACTTCTGGAACAGCGTTGTCTTAAGGCAGTCACGGGGCGGAAGAGCGTAAGCCTTGTGCCTTGACATGAGTACCTGCATCGGCTCTAATATCACACATAACTGGAAAAACAAAAGAAATAAGCGGTCAAGCGTGTATGTCAGAACTTGATAATATTTCGGTAGTGTCAAGTATTTCGAACAGTATAGGAGCTGACGTGAATCCATAGGGTTCTTTTGAAACGGTTAGAGTTCATGGTGTACGAGACTCCCAGGAAAAATGCTTTTTTCATCATGTACGTATACTCACCCTAAGATAATTGAGAGTAGAATTCGTAATTCCGTTTCTGGTGATGTTTTTGGTGAGCTGTTCTAGTCCCGAAGGATCCTGTTGAGCAGTTGACACGTTCATGCCTACCACCGATCTCGGTACGAGTTCTCGATGACCCCTCACGGACATGTGCCACGACTTTATCCTCATAAGATCATCGAACGTGAACTCCAGTATTAACCTTCCCTCCGTACATACCTGAAACGCACGGGGTACAGGTTTTTCGATTGTTTTAGATGTTCAGTGCCCTTCAAAATAGTTTTTTCCTATTCCTCTCCGGCGAAAAATCTTGAGGATTGCTTCAACGGACAAAAAAGCAATATCAACAAGGCACTCTGTGAGGTTTGTTTGGATTTCAGATTACAGAGCTTGCCTTTCTGGAGAAGGATCGTAAAATCTTAGTTAGTTTTAGTCTATTACAATTATATCTAGTTTTCGTCTTTTATACTCCTACAAAAATCAATTTCCAAATGTATTCAAAAGTGGAAGACCCACAACAAATCGAATTTTGATGATACACCCTCATACATATGTATACGCATACATTTCAACATTTTATCTAAAAAAATATTGAACAGCATTTTGGTTTGGTATTAGAATATTTGGAAATAAAATGCGCACGCCATCGGCCTTTTTTGCATTTAGTCCCCCATCTATCGAGCATTGCTCGGTTTCCCAGGTACGCGTGGACCGAACTCGACGCGAACTTGAGCCTACAGCGCGTGTAGCTTGAACCTCGCACGTGTGAACTGGAAGTCGGTGATAACAATCTCAAGGCCGCGAGCACGTTCGTGGACTTGGGCATTCGGGTAGCTACGGACAAGCGGCCGATCGAACCGAAAGATTAAGGATCGCATGCGAGAGGAAGACGCGAGCGAGGCAGAGACATGTGTCGCTCTACTTGGCAGGCGCAGCGGTACGGGATAAATAAAATATTAAATGGCCAATTCGACCAATCTCCGCTATATTTTAACTGAGTTTCTGGTCGAGGCCAAGGCGCTTCATATGGAAAACATTGCCAAAGCCGCGCATCAACCGGTTGCCCATCGTTGTTGGTGCCTTTCGTTATTGATCTCGATGATTTCGATTCAGCATAGCAATATTTTGAAATAAAATGGTAAAATATAAGATTTTTCGTGCGTTCGTCATTCCTTTACAAAGAATCTTTCGGTCTTTCGGGTACTCGCTCGATGTCATTGCCAAATATTCTTAACGCCATTGTTCATTTTTAAGGCAGCCGTTTACCTTTGCAACCATCGGTTTCCCGTGATGCGTAACCATTACGCAGTGTTCACAGTCTAGCGTTATACTCGTGTTGTGAAAAGATTCCTTGGGATGCTTCATGTTGTAGTAAAGTTCCGTTACTCCGCCCTCGAATATCGAACGGAAGTACCTTGGTATTAACGTCCTTCCTATCGCTGTAAATCAGAGAAGTTTATGCGTTGGATAATTGTGTCTTACGTTCGCACTGGCATCGATTCCCTCGTCTTTTAATCTACGTTTGCATTCGTTTGGGTTGTTTTCTTGAATCGTTAAACCTAAACGATTCAACCAAACCCAAGCAAATTCGTCGTCCCCTTTCATATTATGAATAGTTGTGACATTTTTTACTCATTGCACTGGGATAGAGCGTCAATTTTTTGCCATTTTTTAGCAAGGCTGTCTCTAAGTGTTTATCTTTATCACTTGCTGCAGAGGCTGAATAGCTTCTTCAAAAAGGGTTTTTTTTTCCGTACGGTATTCAATGACGACAAGGCGAAGTGCGAGTCTTCAATAGCCATTTATTTTCGTTTCCATTTCCAGAGATAGGGTACGATGTTTCTTGGATATCGACAACTAATGTTGGAGTCTGAAATCGACCCAATTTACTCAATTTATTATTTTCGCATGAACTGCGGTTAGAAACACTATTCGTTGTTGATTGGAACCTCGATCGAGCAACGGCAGAACTTTCAGGCCGAGTAGTATTTCGTGAGCTGTTTCTTTGCAAAAATAGATTGCAAACAAAAAACTGTATTTGATGATTGACTTACTGTATCTCTTGGGTCCGTCGTCTAAGCAAAATGTGAGTGTAAAGGTGGCATCGTCCTCGAAAAATTCGTTCGCGAACGAGTCCCACCAGAGGTTGTCGCTGTCCTGAAATAAAAATAAGGAAAATCCAACGTTGTTGAAATTCGAACGATGTAACGTGTTTCATTCGTAGGAGTCTCGCGATCGCAAAAATCCTCAAGGAGCGATCAAATAAATTCATAAATATTTCACGTTGGTATTTCAGGACGCGAGGAAAAAAGTTGATCGATATGGGTAACGATAAGCGGCAAAAAGACGAACAACTGAAGAACAGAGGTCGAAGTACGAAAGACAGAGGTGCTCCGTAGATGTGTACTATTGTCGAGATGTTGAATAACACATGTCTGTCTGGCTTGAAATTATAGCTGGAGTTCACCCCTCTCGGACCCCCTTCCGCTTTGCCGCAATATTTCTCCCCCGTTTCCGTTCGCCGCGTTTTCATTCAATTATGCATCTAAACAGTCTGCTTATTATGTTTATCCTCTCCGAAGGTACAAATGATAATATAAGCATTCTTTTTGTTGAAGCTCAAATAAAAAAATCGTACGTGTCAAGACACTGTTAGGCAATTTGGCCATTTTTCTTTTCACGACCGTGTAATATTTGTATTTGCGGAAAACTTGGACCGATAGGAAAGTTTGATTCGGAAAGAAATCGGGATCGTTTAATGTGACTGTAACACAAATTGTTGAGGGTGAAAGAGAGAGCGAAAGAGAGAGAGAGAGAGAGAGAGAGAGAGAGAGAGAGAGCGAGCGCGCAGGTGTTTCAATAAAATGTATAGTACCATTGGATCGCATGTGCTAGAGTGACTCATTTTGTTTATTTCTATTAACAATATTCTACGAACGCTCTTTGTCAAAACTTGAATTTTATCCATATAACGTCTAACAAAAAAAATTACGTAAATCAAAATGGATATGCGGCACTTTTCTTTCCGGTAGGACAAGGAGCTCCGAGACATGTAAGTTCAAAAGGGAGGGAACATTGAGAAATGCGGAAAAATTACGATGTTGCACTTGGCACTAGGATATTAGGGACACCAGTCTGCAAGGCTGTCGTTAAAAATTATTTCGACTAAAGTTACACGGCCACAGTTATTTGGACATAGCTCAATTTCTTAAATAACCGTTTGATCTACGATTCCTTAGCAACTTTTAATATGATTATTCAATGCTATTGTTGACTCGTTAGAGGTGAAATTTCCATCGTTGGAGAGCGGTGAAACATAATTGATTAATTAAGCAAAATTATTTGACTAACTGATCATCTTTTTAACTGATAATTTTTAATTAATTTATCAATTGATTAATTTTCATCGCTCGAACGATCGAACCCTGGAGAAATTCCAAGTCTTCAACGAGGTATAGACCCCCGGGACAAGTAAATTTTCGCCTTCATCGGCGTAATATAGTGCACGAGGCGCGAGATTCCCTAATGCCGGGACAAGTATATTTCCTTCTTTATCGACGAGAACTGACATTGGGACGCGAAATTCTCCATTCTTGGTATTAGCGTAACTTCTTCCTTATCAACATATCTCTAACTTTCGATAAGCGTCTAGTGCCACGGTCGGCATAGAAATCTCCAAACAATGCCGGTTGACATTCGACGCGACGGGCATTCCACTCGTACATTATCGTTGATGAATGTATCCAATGACATTGTTCTGGCAACTCAGTTGAACGTAAACACATTCTGAGCGAGTACAGTGACGCGTTATGAGATCCTCTTAATGAAAGTGAATCCCTTATAATATTTTCATACATCCTGTAACGATACCGAGTACGTATTGATTTGGGAAAAATTCATTTGTGGATATTCATTATGAATGACGGTGGAGTTTCCATCGTTGAAACGCAAGATCCTTGTTTTTTCTTTTATTTATTATTCATTTTGATCATTATTCATAGACTTTTTGCAATTTGAGGTTGTTAATTTCTCATAATATGTAAAAACGTTCGGTCGATTTTCACATTATAAATCGGCTAAAAAATTTGCGTAATTAAAAATAATTAATTTTCGTTGCATTCCAACGATACAAAATTCAACGTCATAATGATGGAATGATAAGTCTTTTTACACCGGAATGAAAATCTCTTATTCGTTCATTGGTACATGATAGTTCGGTACGCACGCTAAAAAAAGATTGGTCACGAAAAATGCAAATTTCCACTGTCACATTCTGCTATTCTTGATGACAAGTCTGTAGCAAACATGTCGAACGTGTGCGAGGCTTCTCATATTTCCGCAGAAATACCAATAATCTTCCGATTGTAAGTGTGACCGCTATCGCCGTACGTGATAGAAGTGGAATTCTCGAAGACCGCGGGAAAAATTGCGGCAAATTATGAGCCAATTCAGTCGACCTTGGCGTTGCTTTGCCGAAGCTATCGCGCGCTTCTTGCCGAGAATGCAAGCGTGCATAAACTACAGGTGTACGAGTATTACACATTTACGCGTACAAGTATATGAATGTACTTCATCATCATCATACAGCCACTTGTTTGGAGCTGCCTCATGTTCGAGCGTTTGGAGACGATAGTGCTAGTACACTCATACGTTCATGTATTTATCTAAAAGTAATTGGGTGTGCACCAAATTGAGCTCTATTTTTTTCCTTTCTCCCACCATCCAATTATCTACTTTAAAGAAAGAATAAAAATTGTTGCGAAAGCTGCGAGCGGTCAACGAATATTGAGAGGTCGCTCAAGTCCCCCAAAAATTCACGATGCTGAAGTTTGCATTGTTGGACTGCAACGAATGTAATTTCATTTGGCACATTTCACCGACAAAAGTTCTTCAATTCTTTTATACGATATTTATTTAGCGATCTATATTATGTATCTTCAAAAAAAGATCGCCTGTAACAATAAAAATATGGAAAATAAAATGTAAAACGAAACTTTCGTTGTGTTTCAGCGATGCAAACTTCAACAACCTAAAAATTCAAATGTTTATTTAAAAAAAAATCGTTTACTTCTCACCGATGAATTTTATACTTTATAATTTTTAAATTGACCTCGCGAAAGCTCTAGCCGGCCAATGAATATTTAGTGGTCGCTCGAGAGCTTCGAAATTTCCAATTGTCGCAAATTTTTGTTCTCTTCTCACTCATAAATTCAACAGTTTGTAAAATTTTCAAAACAATTAATCCTTCTGTTAAAAACGGATTTGTTTAATTCACCTCACCCTTCCAACGCGATAAAACGGGGGACCTATAATTTTGATTACGTACAAGAGCTTTAAAGAATTATTTTATGAGAACAAAGAATCATAACTCTTGGGCTGGTAGTGTGGCCAAAGAAAATCGATCGCGATTAATGCACCTGGTCTTCCTAATGATCTTTCGGATCCTACAACTGTCATTCAATGATAGCGACACCGATTTTTTTTCGGGCTCCTTTGTTACTTTTGTAGAATGTTATCGCAAATACAATTCAATTATACTTTTCAGCGTCCTTCATGACCACGGTGCAATTTCATTCAATACAAATGGTCGACAACGTAACCCAATTTAACTTTCATTAGGCCTGTCAACAAATGAAGACATTCCAACCGTATCTTGAATGAAGATAACCGTTCAAACACTGGCCGCTCATCAAAATTGCCAGCATGACCTCGTGACGAATATAAGGAAATTATTGAGCAATCAGCTGCTCGCGTTGACGACAAGGATCAAATTGAAACAAACTATGAATGTCTATGGGATGCTGCAGGACGCGAAAACATTAATTTTTCCACTGTCACACTGCTAACGAGGGATACATATGGGGCGAGAATATTTTAAACCTTTTATATCGAGGTAATGTTGGCTATAAGCACATCCGTTTTGAGAATGTATCAAACATTTTTGAAAATGATCGGATCGAGTACAAGTTTTTGAAATGGCCTTCATATATACACCCTTGGCCAAAAGTATAAAACCCCTGTAATTTTTCTACCACGGGGATAAAAATCGTAAACCAATTTACTAAATGGTGTTTTGAAGAGGATAAAGCCAGCTTCATTTTGCCTATTTAGTTGCGATTTTTTTTTGTATCCGGTACGTCATTTTGAAAATATCGGTTTTATTTGCGATTTTCGCACTTTGCAAGTACGCGTGCTGGACGTATAAAAAATAGTAATCTCACCATTTAGTGATAAGATCTTTGAAAAGGAAACCGTTAGCTTCAGTTTCGTTTTTAAAAACAATGTTGCGATTTTTCTTCGCAGAGTAATTTAGTTTTTTCTTGAAAAAACGGCAGATTTCCGAAAAACCGGCATCGTGCGGCGTACCTTAAAAACTATGAGATTTGGAATATTCAGTCTAAGGAGTAAACGCTGTATTTTGTTATTTTGGAGTCACTAAATTTGTTTCCAAAATTTTTTCGCATCGCTAGTTTTGGTTGATATTCGCTGATTTGTCTCATTAATTTATTGCCATTACTTTCAAACAAAGATGTTTTAATGAAAATATCAAGAGGAGAAAAGATATATACACCCTTGGCCACATGAATTAGGCACCCCTATAAAAATTTTCATATCTAAAAAAGTACATAAAGCTAGTACAATTGCGTTGAAGTAAAGCTAAGATGACATCATCAAATGTAAAATGAAACAATGAACACCTCTTTTGGTGAATTGCAAAACATCTGGATCGTAAAAAAGCTAACCATGGGCGTTGTTTAAATTCCGAGAAAAACTTTTACCAGTCTTCATTTGCTAATCTCAGAGTGGGGGAGCCTTTTTCTCCGATTTCATTAGTAATATTCGATTCTGCCGAAGAGTGGTTACTTTATGTTTCCCGATCATCTTCGATTTGACTGACTGTCAAATCAGTCAAATTTGCATTCCAGTCAAATCAGTCAAATTTGCATTCCTTTAACTCCATATAAGCTCAGCACGTCATTTGATTCGTACGACCTACAAATTAAGGGGTTACCCCCATTTGCGATTTTGAAAAAACCGATTTTTTTTATTGCATTTTTTTGAAGTATAAGTATCTGAGAATATGTCCTGAAAATTTCAAGTCGATCCGAACAAAATTGACTGAGATATGAGCGTTGAAAGAGAAGAATCCGTTGTGTAAACGACCGGAAATTGAAACTTTAAACGCGTTTTTCTCAAAATGGCATTTCTGAAGTCGGTGACCAAGATTACTCGAACACTAATGAACCGATCTTCTTGAAATTTTGCAGGCTTATTTAATACATAAAAATGGCCGTTTTATAGCCAAAATACGGCCGTTTTTTTTTCGTTAAAATCGAACCATTAACTTTGACTGTCCGCCATTTTGTGAAAGATGAATATTTTTTTAAATCCTTCGATTAAAGACTAGTTTATACTTATATTTGACTAAATCCATCCGCATTTTTTTTTCAGATGATCCACTTCGCCGCAATGTTGGTCACCGCAAACCGTGTATATAAAAACATTATTTCATTGTCGGCCATTTGCCACTAAACAATGTAATATTTTTCAATAAAAAAATTACTGAACGTTCTTCAAGATGTGTTCTTTAAGATGATATATTGATCGATTAAAAAAGTTTTGTAGTTTTCTTTAAAAAAATCCATGAAAAAGGCCTTTTTTGTGCTACAAGTGGGGGTAACGCCTTAAATTATGTATCTTTTCTCCCCTCGATATTTTCATTAAAACATCTTTGTTTCGAAGTAAAGGCAATCAATTAATGAGACAAATTGTTGACTATATACCAAAACTAGCGAGGCGAAGAAATTTTGGAAAAAAATATCTAAAAAAAGTTCAGTGATTCCAAAATAACAAAATACAACTTTTTACGCCTTAGACTAAATATTCCACATCTCGTAGTTTTCAAGTTGCGCCGCACGATGCCGGCTTTTCGGAAACCGGCCGTTTTTTTTTTCAAGAAAAAACTAAATCACTCTGCAAAAAAAAATCGCAATTTTTTTTTAACGAAACTAAAGCTAACGGTTTCTCTTTCAAGGATGTTATCGCTAAATGGTAAGATTACTATTTTTTTCAAGTCCAGCACGCGATTCTGTAAAGTGCAAAAATCGTGACAAACCGGCATGTTCAAAATGACGTGCCGGGTTAAAAAAAATCGCAAAAATACAAATAAAAAAGCAAAATGAAGCTGGGTTTATCCTCTTCAAAACGCCATTAAGTAAATTGATTACGATTTTTTATCACCAAGATATTCGATTTTTTGCCCGGACGAAAAAATTACAGGGTGCTGTATACTTTTGGACAAGGGTGTAGATATGCTGACGTTTATCTGAAGATGATTTTGAAGAAACTAGGTTTTACGTAATATAGAATCATTGACATTATTAAGGCTTATATAGCATGGGGATAATAGGCTACTATGCGGAAAATTTTCCGAAATCGAAGCCCCTTTAAATCTTATTTTTCCATGTATATTATAATGTTGAACTTTACATCGTTAGGATGCAACGGAATTTCATGCTCTTTGATTGCTCAAATTTTTCTCTGGCCGATTTAAATCATCAAAACACTCGAATGTTCTCACGTATCCTTTCAAAAGTTTTGAGACCTTAATTCGTAACAAAAAAACTTCGAATAATAATAAAAACATACAAGTAAAGAATGGGAAAAAATCGTTGCCTTCCAGCGATGCAAACTTCAACGCCATTGTATATTAGAGCGATGCGAATAAAATTGACATTTTTATCGTCAGGGTCGTAGAAAGAATGATTGCTAAATGATAATATCATTGTCATGATAAGTGAGCTTTGTAGGGCGATTTTTAAAGTCGACACAAGCAATTTTTATGCATTTTCCTAGTTTTGGCTCAAAATCATGGTTTCTTACGTCGGAAATTAGAAGAATAGTTACAAAATACGTTTAGAAGATGATGAATATGATTTTCGCCACGAAAATCAGTACATCGGTCTTCCAGACTTGATAAGAACGCTGCAGAGCAAACTTCCACCAGCCCATGTGCGTGAGAGCAAATTTACGCTGCCTAATACGGTGAATAAGTTTGCTTATGGGGTTGATATACAGGCTTATGATGTCGTAATACTTGTCAACAGATTTTCTAGCAATTCTCTGTATTCAACATATGAAAAAAGATGCTGTAGAGCGAAAATTACGAAACTACTATGTTGCACGATCTTTTTACTGAAATATCCAAGGAAAAAGAATTTACAAGACGAGATAAAATATTTTCGATTTTGTTCCTCCATTAAAGTGAAACGTGACGAATTCATAATTGAGAATATATTCATTTCAAAGCTACGATGTTCCAACCTTTTCACTGGTCAGTCGATATGCATCCGAGGAAACTTTGGACTGCATCTTTCTCGAGTAAAGCACATATTGCGCGAAAAAAGGAAACGCCACTGCCTTTTCTTCCTACTGATAGGGCGCATCAGTTTGTCAATTAGACTAAAGAATAAACTTACAAGCTGAATGTTCTTAATTTTCCCAGTAATATTGAGTTTCCAGCATCCGCCTAAGATATTGCACTATATAATTGAGACTTTTAATTACCCGAAATCGCTCAGTTTTCTTGCCACAACAAATATCATCTTTACACCGACCAACTCCATAATTCTGACGTTGAAATTTACAACGTGGAAATGCAACGAACTTTTTTGCATTTTTACCCTCGTACAAAGCCTTTTTTGCAAATCGATGGTATAAATCTCGAAAAAGAATTCATGAAAACGTTTAACTGCTTTTCAAATTGAATCGGCCAAAAAATGAGTAATAAAAACTAATTCATTTTCGTTGCATTCCAACGATGCAAAATTCAGCGTCATCCAAAGTTTTGTTGCCTGAGTCTTGTGTAGCGTTTCCCCATGCGCTTGGATTACGGATCTGGAATAATTTTCCGGACCTTTTCAAACACTTCGCGAGGACTAAAGTACCAATTCGTTCATCTTCTACCAGCTAGACCTGAATATCCTCTTTCTACATACATAAGTACGTCCATGTACCAATGCATGAAAAAGTATTCACATTGAATTTAAGTGCTCATATTGTTGATATTCCCGACTAGAAATGTTGCTACGGGGCAGACTAGAGCTGCATCCGGCATACCGTATTCCGTACCACGGCACGGTACAGGCCGCCGGATCAGAGCCTTACCGGGCGTGAAACGCTTTTTTAAATCCGGCCATGACGCGGATATCGGTAACGTAACTGATCCGTATACCTTTTTAGGTTTTGATCCGATTGCCGTATCTATGCCTGAAAGGGAAAAAATTCAACAAATTACGAATAAAAAAATTCAAAAAATTACGAATAAAAAAATTCTGGTAGTATTTTTTGTTTCCATATGCGTTATTTATGATCCTGCCTATATGATAATTGGAATAAAACGTAACCCGCCTCGTTCAAGTTTTTACCTTCCCTCGGGATTGAACCTACGTCTTCTAATTCTGGGGCTGAGCGCACTACCTATTTAGCAATTCCAACACTTGTGTAAGCCTTCTTTTATTTCTTTGCATATTTTTATAATTCTAATTCTATTCTAAAAAATGTCAATAATTTAATTCATGGGGTTTAGATTGCATCGCTGCAATGCAACAATAATTCTTTTTTACCAGATTTTTTCTGCCCATTTAAGCTGTAAAAATAACTCACACGTTTTTACACTTTCTCATTAGAGTGTTACGACCGGAATTTGCAAAAAAAAACGCTTCTGATAATGATTTTGTAAAAAAAAATGGATTAAGTTGGGCCAATAAAATTTAATTTTATTGATTTGCTTGATTACCTTTTGCTGATGATAAAAATAAAGGAATGAAATCAAATCTATTTTTATTCGTTCTTTGTATCTTGATTTAATGATGACGGCATCCGCATGGACGCCATATTACTTTTATTAGAATATTGCCGAAAGTATGCACGCAGCAACTCAGTTGTTGACTTTGATGGCCCCGAATATGGTTATCCGGTAGACATGCGGCGCAAATCAGACATACACTTCGAAGTGCACGGCGGATCGGCACCGGATGTCTACTGGATTAGCCGCCCTCGGAGCACGGATGGGAAAAGAAAAGACGATCAGGCCTTGGACAGGTAACCTTAAGAGAGCCATGTGAGGGACGCGTTGCGGATCGTCTGATGTGGGCCTGATTAATGCTGCCTTCTTACATCGGTATCTGGGTACTACTGATCTGGCAGACAGACGGCGCCAATCAGGCACGAACTTCGGCGTTCTAACAAGGTCCTCGCAAGATTACCTGATTCAGGACTGATCAGTTTGTCTTCATTACACCCTCTTTCCGGATTCACTGATCCAGTAAATATCCAGCACAGATCGGGCGGGCGCTTCTACGGTATTCCGTACCGTATCTTCAAACTTGCCTGATCAGCGGTCCAGCTGCCGGAACAACATTTCCAGTCGGGTTTGCATTATTGAAATGAAATGAAAATTCGTTTTTCTTTTCGTTATTTTTATCGTCATCCAAAATCATTCTCGATAGATTAAGGTTGTAGATTTCTAATGAAGATGTAAAAAAAAAGTTAGCCATAGCTTTTCCAAAAAGAAATTGGTAATCAGAAATAAATTATTTTCGTTGCGTTCCAACGATGCAAGTTTCAATATCATACGTTCTCCCGTGACAATGCTTCGGAGATTTACCATCCCGTGCCTTAGTAACCATGCAAAATCTGACAAAATATAAAAATCCAAGATTTATATTTGTCTCGCTTAACGCGCGAATGCGTGCCAAATCAAAGAAAACTGTTGCCCCTCTCGTAATCCGACCAATTGATATTTCTGGCGAAGGACCTGGGCGAAGGAGATTCTCGTGCGAGGAAACAGCCGGTCGCACAAAACGCAAAGGCAAAGGACTATAAAGCACGTGAAAATGTAGAAGCTATCATCGTATTACAAGTTGCGCATCCAAAGATTTATCGCGTTAATGTCTCGATTGCACACAAATTCACGAGCGTGATGTACAATTGGCACGAAAACAGTGGCGATTTATTTTGACGTCGGTTGGCAGTTCCGAACGATGAAAAAAAAACGGAAATCGGCGACTTTGGTGGAAACATTGGTCGACTTTGGTCTAAACGTTTGCGCGTGGAATTTTCAAGTGAGAACACAATAACTGTAATATGGGAGGAACAATCGTGACTCAAATCGAGCTCAATTTTACCTGTTGAAGGGTTTTTTTTCTCCAAGTTTGAGAAACGGGCGGATAAGGGAAAATTTTGAAAAAAAAACCGTTCCCCAAAATGCTTTTGTCCCTCGGTTAACTGTAACAAAAATAGTTGCGGACAAAGCGGTCTCGTGCGTGAAATGAGTGCAAAGATCGAGTGCGATCAGGGAAGTTGTTACCGAGATATAACCCATTCGAATTTGCGTAATCGTCGGGTATAGGTTCCCGCGCCCGCACACGTACACGCACACACACACGCGCGCGCGCGCGCACACACCTCTCTCTCTCTCTCTCTCTCTCTCTCTCTCTCTCTCTCTCTCTCTTTTGCGCCCTAGGTGAAGTGTGCGAAAACACACTTTTCTTTGCAGGTAAAATTCCCGCAATTCAGCAAAAAAAATCGAAAAAAGTGTATTGAAAATAAAAACAAGCACGTGTCGAATGATTAGCGCGACTTTGGCGAGGCCGAAAGTATCGATGTTAAAAAAGATCGACGACACGAGCGAAACTTTTTGCTCAAAACGAAGAAACGATACATTTATCCCCGGAACATTGATTTTCCCGAATACGCGAGGCTCCAAAAAAGAGAAGAAAAAAAAACCTCGTCGACTCGTCGCCGGGCAACCGAAAAATCGTATTCTCGAGGCAGAAAAAAGTGTGCCGGTCCGCTCGAAAATTCTTTTTGCCCTCGCACATTCAGATGCGAGAGGCAAAAAAAAGCCTGATTTTTGTCACAGTCTATACGAAGCTGAGCGAGTCAGCATAATTTTTTGTTCGGACTGTACTACCCCGGTGTTGTTGCGGCGATGGACGGGGAAGGGAGGAAGAGGGTGGGGTACGGGGGGAGGGGTGGGTAGAGAAGCAGGCAGGGAGACTAGGGGTGGTATATGATCGTGTATATACGATGCTGGTAAAGTATTGGCGGTGCACTCCACCTTCGTCATATTAAATGAAAAAATCGTTGCTGGCGAGCGGTTGATCGGGTCGTTACGGGACGAACATGAAAATATCGGGAAAATTGGGACGCGATGACCCATCATTTTTGAAAAATTTCGAACGCTTATTTGGGCGGCTGGTAAAATTGAAAGATTTCCCTCTGGCTCGTGCGAGTGGGACAAAACTGACGCCGCGCGCTCGAGTATATACGGCCAGGAGCGGCGGCGAGTGGGGCTGCCGGAGGGTAACGGGGCGGAAGGAGGGAAGGTCGAGGGGATGGGATGAGGAGGGGGGGTACAATATGGGTTATCGAAGAAGAGGGGGGGCATCCCTGAGGGAGGACCAGGGGCCCTCATTTTATTACGGAGAGCTCGCGTGAAGGTTCTCAAATTTGCCCCGACTGAAAAACTTTCGCGAGGGAGAAAGAGCCGTGTGTGTGTGTGTGTGTGTGCACTTGGTAATTCCTCGTCGTATGGCGCATGCATTGCGAACTCAGCGCTACGAGGATTATGTCGTGTAAGCAGGTCTTTCCGTATACCTCGCTTGCACTCGCGCGGGGGATGCGCCAGATCTCCGTGCGAGTTGATCAAGCGTGGACGTCTTTGTGCGTACGCGTGTGTGTGTGTGTGTGTGTGTGTGCGCGCGCGTGTGCGTGTGCGTGTGCGTGCGTGTGTGTGTGTGTGTGTGTGTGTGTGTGTGTGTGTGTGTGTGTGTGTGTGTGTGTGTGTGTGCGCGCGCGCGCGTGTGCGCGCGCGCGAGAGAGTGCGTGTGTGTGTGTGTGTGTGTGTGTCTGTGTGTGTGTGCCCAGCGAGGGATCAGGGCACCTCGCTATCTCGCGAGAGAGTCTACGCAAGAATTAAAGAAAAGGCTGCTGAGATATAGATTTAATGAGATGAGAACCGGCCGAAAAATTATTACGGCGACGAAACGAATGATGTTGAAGGTTGAGTCGTTGGAATGCATCGAAAAATGTTATTTATTTTTTCATTTCTTTATTTTCGTTAGCATCCAAATCCTTCTTTTGCAGGTTTGAGTTACGGATCCCAAATGAGGATCTTTAAAAACGTTTCCGTGATTTGGGTAGCTCAAATGTGGCAAAAAAAGCGGGCGATACGAAGAAAAAAATATTTTCCATGTGTTCCAACGATGTAAACGCAAGAATTGAAGAAAAGGCTGCTCTAAGATAGATTCTGATGAGACGAAAACCAGCTGACAAATTATTACGGCGACGAAATAAGGGTGTTGAAGTTTGCATCGTTGGAATGCATCGAACATTTTTCTTTATTTTTTAATATCTTAATTTTTATCAGCATCTAAATTCTTCTCTCGCAGGTTTAAGTTACGAATCCCTGATGAGGATCTTTAAAACCGTTTCAGTGATTTGGGTGGCTCAAATGTGGTTAAAAAGCGGGGTAACACGAAGAAAAATATTTTTGTTGTGTTCCAGAAACGCAAACTTTAATACCATCGGAGGGAATATGCAATCGCAGGAATTAAAGAAAGGCTACTAAGGTAGATTTTGATGCGATGAGAAACGGCCTTCAAATGATCACGGCGACGAAACAAATGCTGTTTAAGTTTGCATCCTTGGAATACATCGAAAAACTTTTTTAATTTTTCAATTTCTTTATTTTTGTTAGCACAAAAACTCTCCTTTTGCAGATTTAAGTTACGGATCCTTGGTGAGGATCTTTCAAAACGTTCCAGTAATTTGGGAAGCTCAAATGTGGCAAAAAATGGTCAATACCAAGGAAAAAATATTTTCTCTGCGTCCCAACGATGCTAACTTCCATACCATCGAAAGGGATCTGCTAACGGAAACATTTTTATAACGGGATTTCTCACTGCTGTTTTTCAAGACACTCTGTAAAACAACGGACGAAATAAAATAGATTTGATTCAAATCTAACTCGCTTGGTAAATCGAAGTCAATATGGGATTAATACTTGATGAGTCGGCCGATCAAATATAGCAGAGTGTTCGTGCTTCCCGATTGCACAAATATAATATCATACATTGCTACGTATTTACCTGCCACAAATAATTATCAGAGTATAAAATACTTTCTTGTTTGCCGAACAACTGCTGTAGATTTATTATTTGCAAATACATTATTTAATATTATTGTGAATGAGCGTTAAAAGGGGAAAAGTGTTCATTGCGTGATGGCCGCTATACGGTGCTGCTCGTGTACGCAATTTACCGTGAGCTTAAGGCGATCCAAAGCAGATAGGTGTGTGAGAAAGATAGCATTAGAGGCGCTTACGGCTCTGTAAGAGAGACGGATAGGAAATGTGTTTGATATCAATCTAAGGCAGCATTGATGTATAGATATTCGGAAAAATCATATTTTTTAAAACATTTTATTTTATTATTCTACAGACATTTCTGCATACGTCTGTGAAAAATATTAACGATGCTGATAAAATTAGCCGGGTTATAGAAATTTTAAGGAGTACTATCGGGGATGGCACTCGAGTCGCAGCAACTTTGAACGCGTTTTTCTCGAAACTATGCTTTTCAAGCCGGCAACTAGGATGTCTCGGCAACCAATTGGCCGATTGAGTTCAGATTTGGTATACACCTTCGGTAGACTGTTTTTCAACGTTGGTAGCAGAATTAAATCGAAATATTTTGTTTTATGTAACTCGTAGAATTGTCAGAAAAATAGGAAAAATTGACAATTAAAGTTTAGCACGCCATCATTATGTAATTTTTTTGCTGAATCTGGTACCAAACATCGCAACGCTCATACAGACGAACAATATGTTTGGTTTTTTTTTTTCAAATTCATACAACGTCCACAACAGTGTCGCCAAATGGAAGCATTTTCCGCGCACCGCTGTAAGCCAACGTACAAAAGCATATGATAATACATTTTTTACTTGTACGTATTTCTGCAGAATCAATAAACATGTGTATTCATTTTTCAGTCATTTCATCCTAAAAACTGTCTTTTAAACCGCGCTCTCGACCGCAATACTGACTCAAGATGAAATATGCTCAGTCGGTAAGAAGATATGTAATCCGGTTTTTCGTATGCTTTCTGAGTACGGTGAAATTCTGAGTACGGTGAAATTTAAAAAAAAAACAATGCCGCTCAGAAAATATCTACCGATTTAGAATGGGAATAGAGCAGGAAAGGGAGTTTCACCTCAGCTTAAATGCAAGTCGGTGACATCTTGCATTGCTATAAAATAATGTACCCCGAGAGAGTAGTTGTATTAATGGGAAATGCATTTAGTCGGGGGGCACGATCCGAAGGACCGCGACACCAATTATCGAGGTTGTATTTGGCTAGTTCATAAAAATAGATTCGACTTGCTTGCTAAATAGGTTTTAAACTGTCCGCCTATACGTTTGTAGTGTAAAAGCTTGCATCGTTGGAACGCTCCAAAAAATCTTGCTGAAATGTCGATTGCAGATTCCGCAATGAGCATTTAATAAAATAGTTTAGTGATTTTCGTATCTAAAATCTACTGAAAGAAATTTGAGCAAGGAAAAAAATCATTATCATTGTTAGAATGCAACGTTTAATTATGTTTAATTGCCTAAGTTTTTGACCGATTAGGGCTGTAAAAATTCTTCAAACGTTATCAGGTATTCTTATTAGAAATGCTTGATCTCAATTCGCAAATTAAATACTTGGACAAAAGGACTTAAAAAAGACTTGGGGAAAAATTGCTTACTACAGAATCTTATAAGAGATTGACGACCTTAATTCGAAAATAAAAGACTTTGGACAATGATGCAAATGAAGAATCGAAAAATAAAGAGAAAACAATCATTGCACTCCAACGATGCAAACATCAACGTCATCAAGCTTCGATCTCATCTGCGTTCATCGATAAACACGCTGATGTGTAATCGAACCGTAATTATTCGTCCTTAACGGAGTGTTAACATTGACAGCTAAATATCGTGAGATCTTTGTGAAAATTCGGGATTCCATGATGTAAAAAAGTGAGGCTGCAATCTTCACGTATTATTGGAAAATTAGGCCTACCTCTTCTGGCCGGTTTGAGATATCGGAGTAATTTATACGTACACTTGAGTATACAATAAGGGTTACTGGATGTCGGCCCTTCGAAAGCTCCACCGTTCACGACACTTCTGCCAGGGTATCTTTGGTTCCTCTGACTATTAACCACTATATCTCCTATTGTTTTGGACTAACGCCAAGCAGAAATGGAGGGAAGGTGAGCAAGTTAGGTAGTCCATGCTGAATAGAAGCGCCGGAGAAAGAGGGAGCCAAAGAGACGGACAGAGAGCCAGAGAGAGAGAGAGAGAGAGAGGCAGAATGCTCGTTCACGGTGTAAACCAGGTGTGTAAGTGCGACAGTGTTGAGGCCTAAGCCACGTTTCTTATCTCGACAGGCCCCAACGGGAAAGGAAGCCGCTAAGTCTTCCGAGACCGTCGAGAAAGTACAGAGAGAAAGCACGTGGAAGTACTTCAGGTATAACTGTGAATACCCGCATACGTATATATACGTTAAACCCACGATTTCGTTCCACTAAAAGAGCACCACCGCGAAGAGAGAACGCCCAGCAGCACAAAATCTTCCCGAGGCACTCCCAAGTTTCTTTTATATTTGTTTGCCTCTATTTATGTTCTCGGGCGGTCGTGTTTCTCGCGTCTTGAGCCCTTATTCCGAGAAATTCTCGTTAACATTTATTCGCCCTTCCAATGAAATAGTAATACGACATATATTTGGGAGAAAAAAAAAAGAAACGCGATTGAAGTGAAGATCTTAATGGAATTCGGAGTTGTATGCGAGCAACAATTGCCGGTGCAGAAATTTGTTGGCCAGTCCTCAGATCCTACCGAATCCCTATAGGAATTTGATAGGGACGCCTCACGTATAGAGAATCCACATTAGGATCCAAGTAAAACCGCGCTATTATTTCCCGATTGACGGCGTTTGAGATTTTTTCATTTTAAATTCTCAAACGGAACTTGTTGGATCTCTCATAAAAATGACCTTTCACGATTCCGTACACAAATTTGGAGTCCTAAGATGCACTCACATCTGTATTGGGAATTGTTAGGGACATCGTACGTTGGTCCTCGTTCGGATCCAATTGGATTCTGCACTGTTCTCCGATTAACGCCGTTTCACTATTCTTACCACGTTCGAATCGAAAATATGTGAAAAGTCACGACGAAAAACTGGGCGTGTTGAAACATAACCTGCACGCTTCGTGAGCGAGGACGTTCGTGGTGATATTTCAAGGTGCAGTAAAATAAATAACAAAAGATAATTCGATTTTCAGTGATGCGATTGAAATCGATTTTCTAGATACTTATAAGTATTATTTCAGGCGATTAATACTTTTTTAAGATAGTATTCCTACTTTTTAAAGTTAAGGTTGTTATGGGATTAAGTAAACATGTTACCACCGAGCTGAAGTTCTTACTGGACCTTTATAACCTCTGTGCTGATCATCTCGTGCATTTTGAATACGACCCACAGTAGTGTTTTTTAGAAGAAAAAAAATCGGGCAAACTCGACATATTCCGTGAGTCAATTACATTACGCTTATGGAAAACTCCCGATCATTTTTCAGTACATTATTAATATCTGCTAGGTGAATTTTACCACGGAGCTGAAAAAATAGGTAGGGTTAGATTAATTATCGGACTAACCCTTGGTACCGTGAAAATGAGGATTTACAGTACCGTTATGAAATTATTTATGTTTTTAATAGCGAATTTGATCGAAAATCAAACACACAAAATATCAGATGGTGCAATCATAGCAACGTCGTAGACGGCACGAATGCTACCTATCTTATCGGTATTCGGTAATTATGCCCGGGAACCTCAAACTATACTCGGTCAGGATAATAAACAACGAATATTATTGGTGCTTATTCTCTCAATTAATAATAATTACCCGATATTAATTTGATAACTATGTTCAGAAATTATACATTTCTAGACATTTCTAAGCAAAGACAAAATAACGCGGATTTTTTTTTCATACATAATTTTTTTTTTTTATATCGGAAAATTATTAACGTTTCCGATTTTTTCGAGATTATAGACAGCTTTAGTAATCACTTTTTCTTTACAGCGGATTTTTTTTACTCAGACCGATATTAATTTTTGGGAGCTCCTTACGCCGATATTGAGGTTACGAACGAGACGCATCTCTCTAACTCCGCGACACTTCTGCCAACCTGGGCATTATGATATACCCCGATTTACGACGTTGCCAATTCGTTTCGCGTTAATTGAACGAGAAAAAGTTATAGAAAATAATTATACAGAGTAATGAAAAAAACTCTTAATGTAATCACGGAATTTTCAAAAATGCATATTTTTACAAATAGATGTAGAAAAATAGTTCCAAGACGTGCGTTTAATATGATAATTATTTGAATGCTAACAGTCAATTGGCTCCTACTTCACCCCCGACAGCTAAATCACATAACAACCATAAGATTTATACTTTTTTTAAGATCCACTCTATTTATATATCAATATGTTTTGTTTAGAAAATTCAACGTACAGAATGCGATGGGATCTATCAAGGATCGGTATCGGATTCTCTTCGATAAAGTGAGAATCCTTGAAGATTCAAATAGGATTCGTACCTTCCAATGAGAATCCAATGTACGAGCGTGACGCTTTAGTATAGGGATCCAATGCGATGACCCATTGGTTCTCTATCAGGAAGTAGAGACAAGTATGGAAACCCAATAGGATCCCTACGACAATTTCTGCACGGGTGGGTTTTCGTTTAACAAAAATGGTCCCGCTAATCCTCGTTGAAATAATTCCAAGTCTTGGAAATGAATACCGAGCAGGTTATTTTCCCGACTAGAAATGTTGCTATAGGGCAGACTAGAGTTGCGTGCGGCACACCGTATTCTGTATCACGGCACGGTACAGGCCGCCGGATCAGAGCTTTACCGGGCGTGAATCGCTTTTTTTAATCCGGCCATGATGCGGATGCCGGTAACGTAACTGATCCGTATACCTTTTCAGGCTCTGATCCGGTTGCCGTATCTATGCCGGAAATGTCAAAAAATCCAATTACAAACAAACAAATTCTGGTAGTATTTTCTGTCTCCGTATGCGTTATTTATGATCCTGCCTATATGATAATTGGAATAAAACGTATCCTGCCTCATTGAAGTTTTTTACCTCCCTTCGGAATTGAACCAACGTCTTCTAATTGTAGAGCTAAGCGCGCTACCTAATTAGCCATTCCAACACTTGTGTAAACCTTCTTTTTTCTTTGCATATTTTTATCATTCTAATTCTATTCTAAAGAATGTCAATAATTTAATTCATGACGTTGAAGATTGTATCGTTGCAATACAACAATAGTTCTTTTTTTTACCGGATTTTTTTGCCTATTTAGGCTGTGAAAATAACTCACACGGATTGACATATTCTCATTAGAGTGTTACGTCCGAAATTTGCAAGGAAGGGCTTCTGATGATGATTTTGTAAAAAAAAAAGAAAATGTTTACGTTGTGCCTATAAAATTTATTTTATTGATTTGATTGACTACCTTTTGATGATGATAAAAATAAACGGATAAAAAGGGACGAAAAAAACGTTGCATTTCCACGTTGCAAACTCCAAACTTTATTTTATTCGTTCTTTGTATCTTGGTTTGATGATGACGGCGTCCGCATGGACACCATATTACTTTTATTAGAATCTTGCCGAAATTATGCACGCAGTAACTCAGTTGTTTACTTTGATGGCCCCGAATAAGGTTACCCGGTAGACATGCGGCGCAAATCAGATATACATTTCGAAGTGCATGGCGGATCGGCACTGGATGTCTACTGGATTAGCCAACCTCGGAGCACCCCGAGTCGAAATTTAGACCCTCCTTTAAACCTCCTTTCGATCCCAATTTGTCATTCAATGGAGGTTCAATGGAGGTTCAAGAGGTTCAAATGGAAATCTTAAAAACATGTATATCAGAACCTACTGAACCTCCAAAAGTGGCAGAAATTGGACTTTTTCACTCAAAGGAGGTTTAGTAGGTTCATCTGAACCTCCTTTAAACCCTAGTGAGCCTGATTTAATGCTTACGCAAACCTACAGACCCTCTTTTAAACCTCCTTTCGCCCTACTAACTCTCCTTTTACTCCTTTCACCGGTGGCTCGCAGAGCCTCCTAGCCCTCCTTTAAACCTCTTCTGACCTTACTAATCCTCCTTTAAGCCTACTTCAATATGCTGCCCTCCGCTCCCCCCCCCCCCCTTCTTTTCCATCCGCAGTTCACCGATATTCCAAAGAAGGGATAATTATAATTAAAAAATATTTTCAGATTAACTATATATCATTTATTTATAATAATGAAATAAACTTGAAAACACATAAACAAATGTAGTACCAGCGTACTTTACTGGACTACTAACGTATACTATATTTGTACTATACTATAGTGCATATATAGTATACGTTTAATATAACGTTTTTTTAAGTTACACGAAATAATTTATAGTTGTGACAATGTATGTATATGTTTCGAATTAATAAATCAATCTTATAATAAATAATCAAACATCATATTTTTAATTCACATATATAATTTATTTTTCAGATATAGCTTGACCCTACAGAACCTCCTTTGGATCCAATCTTTCATTTTCCTTCTGCTTTGGATTCAAAGGAGGTTCTGTAGGGTACAGATAGGACTTTAGGCCAAAACGAGGTTGTGTAGGTTCACGCAAGCCGAGCCCATAGGCCTAAAGGAGACTCAGGAGGTTGAATAGAAGGTTCAGTAGGGCTAAAGGAGGGTCGCCAACGGTGCAAATTTCTCCATATAGGTTCAAGGGGAGTCAAAGGAGGGCGGCGGTCTGTGCGTTACAAAGGAAATAGGTTCTCGAGCATTCAAAGGAGGGTCTAAATTTCGACTCGGGACGGATGGGAAAAGGAAAATCGATCAGGCCTTAGACAGGTAACCTTAAAAGAGCCATGTGAGGGACGCGTTTCGGGTTGTCTGATGTGGGCCTGATTAATGCTGCCTTTTTACATCGGTATCTGTGTACTACTGATCTGGCAGACATACGGCGCCGATCAGGCACGGCGTTCGGCGCCCTAACAAGGTCCTCGCAAGATGACCTGATTCAGGACTGATCAGTTTGTCTTTATTACACCCGTTCTCCGGATTCACTGATCCAATAAATATCCAGCACAGATCACGCGGGCGCTTATACGGTATTCCGGGCCGTATCTTCAAACCTGCCTGATCAGTGATCCGGCTGCCGGAACAACATTACCAGTCGGGTTTGGAATGAAAAAAACTCATCAACACCTGCACTACAGCACGAAGGTTCCCAAAGGTAGATCCATTTTCCTTCGGTACGTAAATTCATATGAGGCTGAAGTTTGCATCGTTGGAATTCAAGGATCTTTTTCGTTTATTTTTCATTATATCTTTTTCATCATCATCCATAGCATTTTGTTTTACAAACTGAGGTGATAAGTGTCCAATAAAAAAAAAACGTTCAAGTCATTATCACCGGTTGAAACGGCGAAATAAAATTGCAACAATGAATAAAGAATTCATTTCCGTTGCATGCCAACGATGCAAATTTCAACATAATAAATTCATAGGAAGCAGAGGGCGCTGTCTACGCTTAATGATGTGTCCTATACACATTGCAGTTGAGTTAGAACTCTTGGGTTTATTCCCCATGGGGTTATGGACATTAGGAACCACTTTCAGGAGAAAAGCCTCGTATCGGTGAAGGAATTGATTACGGGCATTTAAATGACGTATACCATTCAATATAGTTATAGTCGATATGCTTGACCCGTTTTGCGAAATATTGCGAATGGGGAAAACGTCTTTGTATTCAATACAGGACAATTTCTCGTTGTATGGTTCAACATACCCCTCCGGCATAGCCATCATACCTGTTCTCGTGGCGCGTATGCCATTCCTCTTTCACGAGGGAATGCGAAGTCTTTATCATCCGCGAAGGAACGAATGATCGCAAGCTGCACCCTTCAACACTTCAAGTGACGTCTTTCTGTTGGCAACGAATCGATATTATTCCTGAAGTACTGGGAGGTAACAGTAGCATTTTGGAGCTATACATCACTATCCTTCACTACTGGGTCAGTATCGCGCGAATCACGAAGGGTTGAGGGGCTGCGAAGATGAGAAAATTGTCTTGTTGCATTGTCATTATTTCCTCTAACACCTACAATAGATGTAAAATAAATCTGCGGCATTTTTGACGGATGAAAGGTCGGAAGAATCGCGATTTCTCGTGTTACTGTAGGGTTCGGACGTCTACCGATCGCAAACGATTGGAATACGTACAATCGAATGGAGGTTTCGGCGAGCGGAACGGGATCGACGATAGCTCGGTAACGGCCGTATAGTCCGGTAAAAGAGACGAAAACCCAGCACTTTTTAGCGTAACAGATGAATTTTTGACTGAAGGTAAATGATTTCATACTGAAAGTAACCCTAATAAAATGTTGCCCCTCAACTCGCACCAACGCTAAGAAATAGGGGTTGGAAATTTGAAAATCGCCATATCTCGATAATTAAAAGCCCGATCAAAAAAGGTGTCAGACAAAAGTTATTTGGAATAATAAATTCGTATAAAGTTATCTAACGTCCGACCCCTTATATTTTTTTAAATAGCGGCACCAAAGCGATTCGAAAACACGGGGTTGATGCGTGTGCGAGCGCAGTAGACATATCGCTATGCGTCCTTGTCTGGATCAGTGGTGCTCTCGTGTTTTTGTGCCGGTATTTTCAAAGATAGGGGTTTAAACGTCCGATAACTTGAATAGCCCGATGAAAAAATGTTTCAAACAAAAGTTGTTTGGAATAATAAAATACGTATAAAGTTATCTGACGTCTAATCCCCTAGCTTTGAAAATATCGGCACAATAACACGAGAGCACCACTGACCCAGGCAAGGACGCAGCGATATGTCTACTCCGCTCGCACACACATCAACCCCGAATTTTCGAACCGCTTTTGTGCCGCTATTTTCAAAGATAGGGGGTTGGACGTCAGATAACTTTATACGAATTTTAATACTCCAAATAACTTTTGTTTGAAACATTTTTTCATCGGGCTATTAGTTAGCGAGATACGGCGATTTTCAAGTTTTCAACCCCTTTTTCTTAGCGTTGGTGCGAGTTGAGGGGCAACATTTTATCGGTGTTACTTTCAGTATGCAACCATCTACCTTCAGTCAAAAATTCACATTCTACGCTAAAAAGTGCTGGGTATTCGTCACTTTTACTGGACTAGTATAGGGCAAGAAGGAATTATAGCAAAGATAAAGGAAGAGGAAGAAGTTTGAGAGCGGAAGAGACAGGTCACTGCTTATTTGTACGGCAATGATGCACAACCATTGAGCCTCGTTACACATTTTTGCCCTGAAATTTTCGCGGGGACAAAGCTGCTACTAGAGTACTTCTCGTTTGGACGTTCTTTGTGAAAATGTTTTCGATTCTGTTTTCAATTCTGGATACAAACGTATGTAAACGAGAAAGAAAAGTAAACGAATGGTTCGTTTCGATCTCAGCGTACACTGGAACATTGGTTGATATTCAATGGAACAATATATTTCGGTCACCGAAATGTTGATTACGACTGATATCAGAATATACAGAATATACATGCTCAGAAGAGAAACCGTGCTTTAACTTTGTGAATATTTGCGCAATATGTATGGCATTTGATTCGCTAAAATGAAAATTTGCATTGAACTCAAAAATATATAGTACTTCGTCAAAAAGAATATGACTTCTAATAAAAAAAAGGGGTGGCTTAGAATTTTATTCAAATCTCATAACCTTATTTGTTTTATCGATAAATATTTTCGCGTATGCCTCACTGTACTGTATTTATATGATTCGTATCTATTTCATTACAGTAGATAAAAAAATAGTGTTGAGAATAAATACTCATACCGTCGAGTTTCGTGCATTGAAATTCCGCTGATGTTGATATTTTGCATCGTTCGAATGCAATAAAAACTTGCTTTTTCAGATAACCGAACCCTTTTTTGATTAATTGAAATTATGAACAGAGAGAAGCTATTCCGCCTACAAAATACGCGTTGATTTTGCTCGTCAAAAAGCAAGTACATTTGTTCAGTACAACAGCGTTAAAGTTAATTGAAACATTTGAGAAAAATAGCAGAGACACTAGCTTTCGTTACGTTTTCAATTTTATTCCACGGGGCAAACAAATGTGTATGGAATGCCCCAGTCATAGTCGTCGCCAGGAGGCGTCATTGTCGAGGGTTAATGAGTTTAGAGGAGGGCCGGGGAGGGGGGGGGGTGGCAAAGCCAGTCCCGCGTTGGGGCTGTCAAGTGAGGGAGGCTCGATACACGGTAAAGAGGGTAAAGAGAATTCATACACCTTGAGGGGGTGAACCGCGAAGGAAAGCGTTGAGCTAGTGCCGGCCTCGGTCAACCGCGTAAGCACACACACACGTTGCCAGTGTCCAAGGAGATTCGCAATGACGATATGACCGCAAATATGATTTATTACTTCGAGACATGCCAAGTTTTCAACGATATCCGCCGTAATTGCCTCTTTGGTTAGGAATGACTGCTGTGGCCATTTTTACGTGATTTGGACGAACGAATGCCTCCAATTTAGACTGCATGCTTTATTCGTTGAGGTTTTCTTTTTATTCAAGAAAAAACGGACGAGTTGCCATTACAGTGCCACGACTCTTTCGATGTTCAATTTAATTTCGTACCAGAGTACAAAATCGCAACACTGAACTACAAAGTTTTGAAAAATTCGCGCAGGACACGTCACAAGATACTCAAAAAAGTGAGTAAGATCCAAAATATAGGAGGATGCTGCACGACTTCGAGCAATTTGTATTACAACAATCTGCATTTTTTAGTAAGTCACTTGGCAATGTAAACAAGGTCCTTTTCGGGATTTTTTGAGAAACTATCAGCGGGCTCTTTCCTAGTCGACAACGTATATATATTTTTTGAAATTTTCGTTTGTAAAAAAATGTTACACGATTGAGATACCGTGGCGTGAAAAAGCTGCCTTTGAAAAACCATTTGAAACGGTGCCAGGTGACCCTTCCCCAAACATCAAATGATTATGCACCGTGCCATTTTTTTTTCATTGGATTCGCACCCCTTTATCTCTAATTCCATCTCTCAGATTTCGTACTTTCTGTAAGTGCAATTATAAGGTCCAACTATGGCTTTGGAGTGAAGTTCCGAAAAGCGTTGACTGAATTTCGATCTGAAATTTGGTATGCACCTTCGTTTTAATGCTATAAGACTTCCCTGGAATGAATTTTTGGCGACGCGCTTTAGTTTTCGAGATATCCATTTTCGAAAGTTATTTTTTTTACCACCCCTCCTACTATATAGCTGACGGGCTCAGCTCTGGCTATACCTATATATGCTATCGCGCTCTCCGCTTTGTGTGGATCTTCGTCAAGTTTGAGCGGTTGAAACCCTCCCACCATTGCTGCGGAGGCCGGTTACCAAGCATTATAAGAAGGTACCATGCAAAATAGAGAAAAAAAACTTTAAAAAAATCATACAAAATCCCAAAAATTCAAAACTGGCAAAAAAAACAGAAACTAGAGAGACAAAAAAATATATTCAAAACCCCAACAAGGTTTAAAACTAATAAATGAACCCTAGAAATCTATTAGGCTGGGAACTCACTATGCGGTTCTACCGGAGGGTTTTTGTCGGATCTATACTGCAAGCATAGTTTAAAACTTATATTACACTATAGATCCGAAAAAAACCAGATCCGGCCTTACACCTGCAAAAAATGAACTGGGGAAAAACAAAAAAATTAATCTACCATGCTCTTTTAGTACAGTCGTGCTGTATATAGGAATCGGAAAAAATTAGAAGGCGTTTTTTGACAGGTGATTTTGTAGGTGCCGCGGGTGCTAAAACCAAGTTTGCCTTAAAATCGGGGTGTATGATTTTTTAGGGGATGGAGGTGGATTAATGCCGAACTACAACTCCCACGAGGTCGGCACCGGGAGACAAAATGTTCAGAACCATCCGGGTTTTATTTTTGTCCACAGCGCCGAAATTGCGGAAGTTCATTTTGGGGGTGAAAAAGTGGGGTGAAATTTAAAAAAATCAGTTTTCATTCGATAACTCTTTAGGAAAAACGCATACAATTTTTGTTCAAATGGGAACGTTGTAGCCCTTGAAAAGACGCGTTGATCGAGTATTCGATCATCCCTCTCCGATAATATTTTCATCCCCAAAAGAATTGTTGAAGAAATAACAAAAAATTGTTTATCGAATAACTCAAAAACAATACATTTTTCGGGGATGGTTTAAATATACGAAATGTAGAGAATAATTTTCTCTATATATTTGTTCCTATGGACCACTATTGAATTTTGCTTTTTCGAATCCCTATCAGGGGTTGAAAATTCAAAATGAAATTTTGAGAAAACTATTGACCGAACATAAAGAGATACGAGTTTGGCGCTGTGGAGAAAAATGTAGCTGAGGGTTCAAGCTACAAATTCTTCCACGGCGGCGAATTCGTGCGGTCAATAGTTTTCCCCGAATTTATTTTTAATTTTCAGCCCCCGAGAGGAGTTGGAACATCAAAATTCAAGGGCGGTCCATAGTAACGAAAATATAGAGAAAATTATTCTCTACGTTTCGTACATTTGAACCATACTCGAAAAACCGATTGTTTTTTAGTTATTCAATAAACAATTTTTTTTTGGTTTTTCAACCATTCCTTTAGGGTGAAGATATCGGAGAGTGATGATCAAATACTCGATCGACGCGTCTTTTCAAGGGCTACAACGTTCCAATTTGAACAAAAAGTGTACGATTTTTTTCTAAAGAGTTATTGAATTAAAACTGATTTAAAAAATAAAATCACCCTCAAAATTAACTTCCACGCCTTCGGCGCTTTGGACAGAACTAAAGCCCGGATTTTTCTGCACATTTTCTCTCACGGCGCCGACCTCGTAAGGGTTGCAGTTTGGAATTAATCCACCCCCATCTCCTTTCATCCCCTAAAAAAAAATCCTACACCCCGATTTTTAGGCAAACTTGGATTTAGCACCCGCGGCACCTACAAAATGACCTGTCAACAAACTAGCCTTCTTCTAATTTTCTCCGATTCCGGGGTTTTTCAGCGCCAGCACGACTGTACATTTTTCTATTAGTCCAATAAAACCCAGCACTGTTTAGCGTAGAATATGAGTTTTTGACTGAAGGTAGATGGTTGCATACTAAAAGTAACAACCCAATAAAAGGTTGCACCTCAACTCGCCCCAACCCTTAAGTATAGGGGTTGAATACCTAAAAATCGCCATATCTCGATAATGAATAGCGCGATCAAAAAATGTTTCAAGCAAAAGTTTCTTGAAATAATAAAATACGTATAAAGTTATGTGACGTCCAATCCCCTATCTTTGAAAATAGCGGCACAAAAACACGAGAGCACCACTGTGGCACCCAGGCAAGGACGCAGCGATATGTCTACTCCGCTCGCACATGCATCAACCCCGAATTTTCGAATCGTTGTTGTGCGGCTATTTTCAAAGATAAGAAGTTGGACGCCAGATAACTTTATACGAATTTTATTATTCCAAACAACTTTTGTTTGAAATCTTTTTTGATCGGGCTATTAATTATCGAGATACGGCGATTTTTAAGTTTTCAACCCCTATTTCTTAGGGTTGGGGCAAGTTGAGGGGCAACATTTTATTGAGGTTACTTTCAGTATGCAACCATGTACATTAAGTCAAAAATTCATATTCCATGCTAAAAGGTGCTGAATTTTCGTCTCTTTTACTGGACTATATCTCAATATTCCAGGCACATCCGAGGTGACCCGCACCCACACTAGTGTTTCTATAGATATAGATATAGATATAGTAGGAGAGCGTTAAAAAAAACTGTTAAAAATCGATATCTCGAAAACTATGGCTCGTCGCCAAAAATCCTTTTAGAGGATCTCTTAAAATATTAAATGAAAGGCGTATGTCAAATTTCTGATCGAAATTCGGTTTCTGCTTTTCGGAACGGTATCTCGGCTTTCCAATGAATATTCAATTGAAGAAGGATTTAATGTTTTTTTTTGAAGTTGCAAATAGTAGAGCACCTTTGTCGGCTAATGATCTTTCACCTTTATAATCAATCTGTCATTTAAGGAGGTTGTCTGGACCAGTGGTTCCCAATTTTGCACAAACTAGCGAGACTGCCGCGCCCTCTCCCGCCCATCGCCCGCGCTATGTTAATGCGTGTTGCGGCTTGGTGAACCTTTAAGGCACGCGTCCACATGAATGTTAAGTTAAAGCGCCGGCGACTCGGCTCGATGCGTTCAACGACAATACGCCCAACTCTTGGAACACCTTTTGGGAACCGCTGGTCTAGACTGTTGTCTCGAGTATGCTGAGCCTTTACGAATTGAGAAAAAAAACTTATTACATGTCATTTTACGTGCGGCTGAATGCACTATTTGGCAACAAGATAAACCATTTCTAACAACGGAGTAACGCAAATGAAACCTTTGTAAACATTTAGGAAAAAAACCCAACGTTACCCATTATAAACCATAATACATATTCAATATTGAACCATCAAGGTTTAGTAAAAGACTACGAAGCTTGGCTGGCGCATGAAGAGCATTGCTGTCAACATCAATGTCCGCGAAGTTGCCGTATTTCGGCAACACTCAATATTAATTGATGGTAAAAATAAATAATATTGTGACATAAATATAAATAGGCATCATTATAAATTACTCAAAATTTCATTCTGAGTTTCATAAAACATTCACTGACGCACTTCTTTCATAATAATCATCGACAATGTTATATTTTGTCAAGTTGGTAGGAGCTCGAAAGTTTTTCTTATCCACGTAATAAAAATATAAAAATCCATAATTTTGCACTATAATTATATATTTTATGAAAAATTAGCATCTACGGAATAAATCTATATCTCGTATGCATTTTTTTGAGGTTCATTGAAAAAAAAAATGCAGAAACGGTCCGTTGACTCAACTGGCGCGCTCCGACCTCCTTAATTCCGCGCTTCTTATGCACGCAATGAGACGTTTGTATCATCGGGCTCGCGAACTATTATCATGCCCAAGCATATTTTCATCCCGCGGAAAATATGGGCCAATGTCGCCACTCCGTGCAACGCACTTTTCTACGCAAATTTATTGTTTGCTGAGGTAGCAAAGTTGGCACCATTCTACGTTTCGGCCAGTCACAATTTGACAAACAGTCTATATATTTAGAAACACATGCGCGATGGGCTCCCCTAATTCAACGCGGCGAAGCCTAACTAGAGTCTCGCTAGAATGTTTCAAACCATAATTCTTCACGGTTGCTTGTATCTTGATTTATTTCCGGTTATGTGAATCCTTCGTATCGGGATATCTGCAATATTTCGCTTTCATGCCAAAAAACTCATGTTTCATTTATTTTAACAATCAGTATTGCGAGGTAAGTTTTTTTCTTCGATGAATTACGACTGGCCTCAAGGGAAGCTGTTTACTCCTGATAAATTCTAATAAAAATTCATTTCAGTTGACTCGAGTCTTTTATTTATTGCAATGAAATTATATATTAGGCTTGAGGGATCTGCATTTGCTTGATATTTTGAAATTTGTTTTTTTTTTGTTCCATAACTTTATAGCCCAGGGTCTTTACTTTAATTTGCAGCACAGATTTGGTAAAAATTCCAAAAATCCACCGCGCTATGACGTGTTTTGCGAAGAGCCAGATCGCCCACCGCGCTACGGCGAATTCGCCCGCTCGGATTCACTCGTTTTTTCTTTTGGGTTTTTCTCGAAACTATGTTTTATGGAATGGTGTAAGTCGTATCTAAAAATTTAGTCGTCCGATTCACTTCAAATTCGGAAAGAGTACGGTTTATAACATTTTCGATTGTGTGGCCGGATAATTTTTTTGATGTTACTCCATTTGCTAAACACCAATTATGAAAATTATTTTTTCTTCGTTGAAAATCGAAATTTTCCTGTACAGCTTATCATGTTTGCGATTTGCAAAATTTCAAAAAGTATCCGGTCGTACAAAGGTTTAATTATTATACTAAAAATACATTTAAAAAATTAAATTTCCGATGACCCTAATCCAGATCCTAAAGCCAGAACCACCTACAGCGATTGGCCATGGAGCAACGGCGATACATCGTTCAAATAATAATAACTTTTTTGTTTATTAATATTTTTCAATAACAACAAACTCATTCTAAACCTAACGAAAAATTTCATTCTTATAGTTTTTTTTTCGAGTCTAATTTTGAATGGTGACATACCAGATTCGAAATAACGAAAAAATTGAAAATAATATTGAAAAAAAAGAATTTTTTGTGTATTTCAACGATGTATTTTCACTTGCCCATCATTGGAAAAACGTCGTATACTTGACAAGACATTAGATACTATAAACGCTAGAATTATAACTAAACAGTTAAATCACAGTAAATAACTCACCTCAGTCCGCTGTTGTAATCTCTTGTTGAGTTCATAGAGTCGGTAGTCCGGTTGTCCAAAGTACGGAGTATGCCTCCTGGGGACAGGCAACGATCTGTCAGACCACAGACCGATCGGTCATGTTAAGGTGCTGTGTATTACTGTACAGTATATAGTATAATGAGTGTATTATAATTGGTGTCTGGTTAAAGTGTGGAGCATGCGACTTTTCTTGTCTTCTTCGGCGCGCGAACTATACCGAATGAAAGTAATAAATTGTTCTCACTGTAACGTTACATATGTAGGATTAGGAATTGACTGATGCACTCGATTCTCGACAATACGTCAACAGATACTGCACGATTGCAATATACACAGTGTGATATTTTTCTCCTGTCACACAGAATGTGTAACAGCAAAAGAAAAGTGAGCGATTACGTTTGCACTTTTCTCGATTTATCGAAACGAAACTTTTTGCAAAAGGTAATCGGAATACGCTGATCGAGTTTGTGCCGTCGTTCAGCAACCTCACCCTTTACCTTTTTGTATTATACTTGTATACGTACACGTATGAATTATTCGACATACAATACATGTGGGCGGATTTATTTACTCTTAGAACGTTCCGAACGCGTTATCGATGATATCATAACTTGAATGTATTGAATGTAATCTAATCAATCTTCGCCGCTGTGGAAGTTTGAAAGTCGGTCAAGGTTGCAGATACCAGGCATTCCAGTTAACACGATGGTCAATTAGAACGCGTCTTTGATCACACCATTACCCCAAACTTTATGCAATAACTCCAGTACATACATGTATACAAGGCCGCGCACATACATGTCTAGAAATTGTTTAGATTACGAAGATTCTCGATGTACGACGAAAATTCCAAGAGGACAACAAAATTCGCAGATCTTGCAGATTCCAAGCGGGAGCAAGAAAAATCAATGGTCACGACTGGTGTAACGTCGTGAGTCATCATCATTTGAGGACACATACAGCGAGAAGAGAGGAGGGCGACAATGAAGCTTGTAGGCCATCAATGATGATTGTATACAAGATGCCAGTCGACTCGAGGTATACTTAGCAGCCTTCTAAGGAATGGATGTTAAATCAGTAGAAGTTCCAAATTGTCAACCCGATATGCCTGCCATAATCTACCAGAGTAACCCAGTAACGAAGATATGCAGGTAAGCCTCCCGATTGTTTCGTAGTTTTTCGTACATTTCGCACCACGAACGAATTTGAGTGGGTACAGTGGGTTACGAGGCATGTGATCAAGCTAGGGCCGTGTATACATCACACGCATATGTACGCATGGTATACACATGTAATTCGCGAAAGGATGCAGGATCTCAACTTGGAACACGAGGGATTAACATCAACCCCTCGATGATGAGTAAATGTTTCACCGAAAGAATCATCATTGCACACGGCAACCAGCGGAAAGGAAAACAATTTGGTTGATTTTCTAGCGAAGAAGAACAAGAACGTCATAGATGATGGAGTCTCTGTCAGGTTATAGATGATTAGGAGTGCATACAGGCCGCAGGATAACTACGTCAAACACTCCATGGGATCTGATCGAGTAAAAGATTTGACGAGACCAGAATGAGAAAAAGTGAATCTCGACTACGCCTCAATTAATTATACACAAGTTTCTTACCATCAATGGCACGCGCATTACCAAATATCAATTCATGTCATAGAACATCCTTGATCCTTCAGTCATCCAAACAATTCCGTCTTTACGACAATTGTACCAAAAGCATTAAGTGTTTCACATGTCCCGAAGCCTTATAAATAGACACGTCTTTCACAAATCCAAGTATACGCTCGAATCTGGATCCAAAGGAGCTCCATTGTGATGACATTGGTTCGATTTGGCATTTCCATCGAAGTTACCCGGTGGTGTTTTCATGCTACGACAATTGAAGTAAGTTAAGCTCAACCTCAATCGGTCCAACGACAAACGAGCAATAGCATCGTAAATTCGTTTTCACACATGTTTATGATCTAAAAATCAAATTGACGCCGTTGGATTGTACTGTACAAGCGCAAAAGGAACAGCGATCACAACGCGACTGACGAAAAGAATAATTGATCTACGGAGATTTCTGAGCACCACTGCATTCGACATGCTCGGATTGGGTTATAGCGCCAAGAGACGAAGGGTCCACCGCACTACAGTTGGGCGCTGCCTTTCATCCCTCTTGCACTTTTATTTTCTTCGAGCACGGAATGTGTAAAACAGGGATGAAAGAGCGCTGTGTGTGTCCACAGACACACACACACACACATATGTATAGAGATGTTCTCCGTCTATAAATGGAGAAAAGCGAAGGATAGAAATAGAAAGGGCGAGAGGAAGGGGGTACAGTTTGCCGGTATACACAGGATAGGAAGGGGCAGAAAGGGTGGGCAAGAGGGTGTTATTAGGGGTTGCTCATAGGATGGTAGTGTGCGATCAATGCCAGTCACCCCTGAAATCTATGTGTATATATATATATATGCGTGTGTATATATAGTTGGGACACTCGTGTATATCTATCCGCCCTTCCTCTTTAACCCTCTCATCGCTATATACGCGTACATGCCCCACCAACATATATCAACACTCTCCCACACGAACGCATACTAATGGATGTATTTCAGATGCTCCGGAGCGAACGTATGAGTGCTGCTGTACACATATTCAAATATGTACGCGAATATGCCCTACATATTTACTTCATGAGTATGTAGACACACCTACGCATATCGATGCGTATGTTTATTCGTAAACGTCACTTATGTATCTATATCCACTTATATACGTGTGCATATGTACATACATACATGACATGTCCAAATTCAACCGGCAAAGCTCCGTGTCATCAGGTTTCCTTACGAAAAAACTGTCAAAAATGGTCAAAGGGGGCGCCTATACATGTATCGAGTCTGCCGGAAACGATATTTACGAACCATCGAGGCATGACACATGTCAAAAGTCCTTGATGTACAGGCGCCTCAGGATTTTCCCCGTTGATCCTTGCTTTTTGAGTTATTCTCAACTTCGAACAAAGAAATGGATATATTCGTGCGTTGTGCAGTGTGTACATGAGTGTGTGTAGATATATACAATTGGCGTTGACATGTTTACGCACGTGGGAGATTATTTTTAGATAGTATTGTTACATTATGTGAGAGCCCGAGACTCCAACGAACCCGCTCATATCGTAATGCGAGGTGTACGGGGAATTTTTATTCTCAGGTTTCGTGCGTTGCCGGCCTCCGCACGAGGACAGCATGACCGAGTTTGCGCGTACAATACTTTTTGACCTCTCACCTTTGCCTACCGGGGTCGGCAAATTCTTGAGGGTTTCTTGATGGAACTTCAGGACCGAGGGCGAAAACTTAATACAGTACGACTGCGGTCGTCACATGCCGAATGTCATTACTCACGAGTAATATACTAAAAATTGTGTTGATTTGTTTTTTTTTTTCAAATATTATTACTATGTTACGGGGATACAAAATAAATGTTTCTCCTTACGAATATACTCGGAGCTGCTTGAAGTTTAACGGTTGAACAGAATTACTTCGCGATATCGATGTACGCGCAGAATCCAAGTACAACACTGCATATGTGTGTTAAGTGCGCGGGCTACACTGTGGGTACTAATTCGCGGGAACAGGGGAATAACAAGCGCGATACCAATTTGTTATGACGACGGATTAAAGCAATAATGTATTTAGTCAGCCATGAGAAAAGCCGCGGACTGCGCCAAATGCATCCGAGACCTGCGACCGAACTCTGGTAGCTTGAAGGTTCATCAGCCAAGTCTCTCGTAAGTGCTTGTTTTTTCGTACGTTGCGCTCATGTGCGACAAGTTCGTGGTCCAAAAGTCAATAAAAATAGATAATTAACGAAGACAAGGAAAAACATGAAGATAAGCGGAAGGCAAAAAAGACTCGCGTCGAGCCGAGAAAGGTCACGAATGATTCGGTGAAAATATTTATTGCCGATCAATATATGGATAAGCTCGATGTCTCATCCATAAACGCATACGCAACTGTTACGAATATAACGTAGTGTAGCATTGTTCGATAGGGAAATAAATGAAAGCAATTGCACCGCACACAATTACGAACCGTTGTTACAAACATTTCTACATGCTTGCAAATATTTCATACTCATCGTTGAAAATTCATGGAACAACGGTCGCATGGAATTAATTGGTTTTAATGAAGTAGGAAAAAGTCATCGACGAAATAACTGTCATACGCTGCATAACGAAATTGTAATAACAAATACGTTGGTGGCACGAGCAGATCATGTTGAAAATGGTTGTGAAAAATGAGTGATTGATTTAAAATGGCCATTGTCGCGATTACAAGGTACACGTGTAAAAATGCACCACAAAATTAAAAGCCGAGCAGAGGACTCGCCCGAATCGAGCCCCGCAAAGGGATGAGGCTGCTAATTGCTTGAAGACTGCTCGCCAATTCTTACTAAGTACTACTAAGTACATGCGCACCCACAAGCAACGCGAACAATACAGCTACAAATCCAAGCGTGTAACCTCCATCGGTCGCACTTTGAATAATGCTGGCGGTTTTGTAACTTTTAGACCTCGTGTATCAAACGAGTACTCAACGATAGAAACGAAATAATGTTCTTTCAAGAAGTCTCGTTGAGAAGTTGCGCTGTACGAGTCTATGATAAAAAAAAGGGGAATTCTATTGAACGGGGTACATCTACCTAGGTGAGTAAAAAAAATTGCATTTTCAAAAAATATTTTTATTCGATATTATCGCCTTTTAGCTCGGAAAATTTCATTGAGATATTTCTAAAATTGAACGAGCTACATCTTCTAACAGGCGGAGTTACTTCGAACTTTAAACACGTTTTTCTCGACACACTGCTTTCAAAAGCGGTGGACATGATATCTCGAGAACTGGATGATGGATTGTTTCCAAATTTACAGGAGATACGATGAGAAACATTCAAAGGTTGTTTACGATCTCACTTTTTTTTCAAACTGACGACGTGTTTCATAAATGTTGTAGCTCAGTTTCTTCAAAATATCACTTTCTTCAAAAATACGACGTTTTTCATCAATTTTGTAGACTCGGGTTTCCATTCGTTTTCACATTGTTAACAAAGATGATTAATAGAATCAACGTTCGTCAACGACTCGGATTTATTGTTGACTTGGATAACCCGCTTGGTTTTTAGATTCCAGATAGACCGTTAAGGTAGAACGAGCGCGCGCTCTTGATTTCTATAGATTTTGTTCTAATTTTAACCAGACATTTATCATATCATTATGCATGTTTAAGTGAAATTTCAGAACAGTTGACAGTTTAAGTTGGGAGATAATGGGTTTTTTAATTGCAACTTTTAACACTGCAGGGTCTGCATTGATCGAAAGTCAGGTCCGATAATTCGTCGTATCATTCTAGTGTGTTTACAAATGTTTCTAAAAAATTATGTTTAGATAGCAAACTAGTTAGGGAAAGAGTGGAAACAGTTTGGATTTCCTTTACTATTCAGTTTTGCTAAAAACGTTCAGTAAAGACAGAATAACTTTTCGTAAAAAATATGTGTCCTCTATAATAAGAAGCTACATAGCAACACCGCAGAACAATATTGTTGAATATTTCGGGGAAAAAAATCATCGTGTACCTGAAGTTGAAAACTTGTATAATAAAAAAAATATTTGCCTTATAAGTATTAGTATTTTATATTGTTTACGTGATCTTCATTAACAAATAAAAGTGTTGGTTGATTCGTAACTAATTGAAAACTTTGGTCGATTCAAAATTACTTCCAAATAAAAATTTGTGTTGCAGTATTATTTGGAATATGCCGCGCAAACGTACGTCATTGGATATGTGGAACGATGCGGTGTTGCCATATGTCTTCTTATTATAGGGGACAAATATTTTTTACGGAAAATTATTCTGTCGAAATTTCAATGCAGACCCTGTAGTGTTAAAAGTTAATTATCTCCAAATCTAAATAGTCGACTGTTCTACCTTAAGCTAGAGTGCCCACCACCAAACGACGCGAAGAAAATTTCATCACCAGCCGGCGGCCATGTTTTTGTTGTTTTTTTGTATTTATTGATTTTTTTAAGGCCCAAAAAGGACCTTTGTGTTAAAAAAATACGTTTCTTTTCCACCAACCGTTTCCTAGAAGAAAAAAAATCGAAATTTGGCCATTTTTCGGGCCTCTAGGTAGATGCAGCCCCTTAAGAAACGTCGAATCTCCCCTGGGTAAAGTTCCTTCTCATGGGAGATCGAAACCAAGAAACGTCGATTCGCGTTATCTTTCATGCTAAGACGCACCCATGAAGTAGTAGCTGACGTTCGTGTTACAAAACGGTTGTCAGTACTGACTGTCATGTCAGCTTGTCCGTGGATCACCCTGTGCGACAGGTCAACCAACTTCTGTGGGTCGAGTATACATGGAAACGATAGTTGGACCTGCAGTCGTGATCCCGGAGGCTCATAATAATGGGTTGTCACAACTTGTAGGAACATTTTTATGGCTAACCCCAGGCATGAGAATCAATTGAAGAATTCGCGTTGCATCAATTCATTTAAGGGGTTACCCCCACTTGCGATTTTGAAAAAATCGATTTTTTTTATTGCATTTTTTTGAAGTATAACTATCTGAGAATATGTCCGGAAAATTTCAAGTCGATCCGAACAAAATTTACTGAGATATGAGCGTTGAAAGAGACGAATCCGTTGTGTAAACGACCGGAAATTGAAACTTTAGACGCGTTTTTCTCAAAATGGCATTTCTGAAGTCGGTGACCAAGATTACTCGAACACTAATGAACCGATATTCTTGAAATTTTGCAGGCTTATTTAATACATAAAAATGTAGTCTTTAATCGTTCGATTTTTTTTTTTTTTCGAAAAAAAAATGGCCGTTTTATAGCCAAAAAACGGCCGTTTTTTTTTTCGTTAAAATCGAACCATTAACTTTGACTGTCCGCCATTTTGTGAAAAATGGATATTTTTTAAAATCCTTCGATTAAAGACTAGTTTATACTTATATTTGACTAAATCCATCCGCATTTTTTTTTCTTCAGATGATCCACTTCGCCGCAATGTTGGTCACCGCAAACCGTGTATATAAAAACATTATTTCATTGACGGACACTTTGCCACTAAACAATGTAATATTTTTCAATAAAAAAATTACTGAAAGTTCTTCAAGATGTGTTCTTTAAGATGGTATATTGATCGATTAAAAAAGTTTTGCAGTTTTCGTTTAAAAAATTCATGAAAAAGGCCTTTTTTGTGCTACACGTGGGGGGTAACGCGTTAAATTGGTTCAGCCCGAGTATCCGAGAGAGTTGCCCCTGCAAACGGTAAGACTATGATAGCCACAGCAATAAGATGTTGCAGCTCATTCGTATGCAACCCGGTAACCAGTGATTGGCCATCGGACGTTTTTTCCCGTTTGCGATCGGAGATAACAGCTCGTAATATCTCAACTTGTCGTAGCCTGTTCGATGCGTCAGAAAGTTGGAGTCAAAGTTCTGTTTTACCAAGGCGCGTATAACGATGCTATATCCGTTGACTGGGAGGACTGAAAGGCCCGCGCGAGAGATGACTACGAGAGCGTGACTAACACGAACCGTATACCGTAATACAGACTCGTCGACGTTCGCGCTCCGCGGTGTTCCTCCCGCGTGGGAGACTGGCTAATTTATTGCATATTAACGTCACTTGTACGTGATCGGCACGCAGCGAGTGCAAATTTGCTATGTACTGTATCGCTCAATATTACATAAGTATCTCACCACTGTCGTTCCCCCACCTTCAAAATTGCAAATCGTGTGATATGGTTGCTCCATATTTGTGTAACGGAAGATTTAAACGTGATGGAAGAATCGCGGTTTTGGTCTGTTCAGTCTGTTTCGAGTCATTCCTATTTTGTGTTGTTTTTTTTTTCTTTTTTTTTTAATTCAGTATAGGGAGTCTGTTGGATTTTCATCAATGCATCGCCCGAAAAATCAATCTTACGCGGAAAATTCTCCGAACTTTTACCGAGGATTTCACCGCGCCTTAAGGGGTCTGCGGCTGAAGCTTGACATTTCGAGAATACGCTTTTTGAAATTGCATACTTTCATAGCGTAGTGTATTAACTTCAGTTTGCAACAAAAATATGGCGATGAAGTTGAAACGCGACGAAAGGTCTTTTTTACATTTTAATTTCCTTATCTTTATTACCTGAAAATATCTTTTTTCGTATATTTATATAATAGATCGCATATTTATAAAGTAGATCGACATATGCCAAAATAAATTGAAGAAATTTGGAAATATTAATTCCCAATGCACTCCAACGATGCAAACTACAACTTCGAACAATATTGTAAAAAATACACAAATTTACCGCATGTTTTGCGAAGAATCCTCTCGAGCGCTGCGCTACAACGAACCACCCCCGAACCACCGCGATTGGCCCTTTTTTCTTTTGCGCTTTTTCGCACCTATGATTTATGAATCAGTGTAGGTCGTATCTCAAAATCTATTCATCCGATTCACATCAAATTCGGATAGAGCATACTGTATAACATCTTCTATTGTATGGTGGGATGATGTTTTTTGTGTTTCTCTATTTGTTACTAACAAATGATGAAAGTTATTTTTATTTTTTATTTAGAATTCAAAAAACTATCCGGTCATACGAAAGTTTCACTACTATGTTAATAGTACGATTTTCTATTTTTCATTCTAAATCACCCTATACTGGAATCAACTACAACGATTGCCCACGTGGCCACGGCGGCAAGTCGTTTAACCCTTCCTTGACACACTGGGTCATTTTGACCCAGATGAATTTGAAATAACATAGTCATTTTCCTAAAACTGTAATTTTCAATAGTTTTTTACAACAGTTCAATTTTATACTGCCCGAATTTTAATTATGCAGATATATTACGAAATGTTTAAAGTGTATCCCGGATTTTTTTTCCATAAAAACCGACCGACGGGATGTTAAAGGCAGGTGGATGAAGCTCTATCCGGGTCAAATTGACCCAGTGTGTCAAGGAAGGGTTAAATAATAATAACTTCATTGTTTATCAATATATATATATAAAAAAGTCATTGGAAGGCATGTGAAAAAGTGCTTCACTCTGCCATAAAAAGGACCAATGATGTGAGCTATTGCAAACCAGGATGATCTCACTCTCGGTCCTTCGTGTCTCGCTCCTGGTGCATTCTCTCTTCCCGTCTTTCTCCGTCTCCCTCGTACTTGCACGGTCATGCATCCTGAATTTAACGTCGGTAATTTAATCACGCCACGATGTCACGATGATAAACACAGTGGTACATATTGCACCGGTTAGACGAGACATCTGGTCGTATATGGTACAGCTGCGGGAATCAGCGCTAGAGATTAGTGAAACGATTCAATTAGGTTCAACCGATTCGTGTGTCGGCGGAATCACCGGGAAATTCGACCCTTCAAGAAACCGGACACGAAACACAAAAGATCGCGGCGAAAAATGACGTTTGAAGAAGTCGTATTTCGTTCTCAATAACTCCCCAATTATAGTGTGTCCAAATGGGTGAAACTTGAAAATTCAATCGAAAAGTGGCATGAAACAAGAATCTGACGGATCGGCAAGAGATTCCAAAGCGACTGGTTGATCTCTTAGAGTGACATTTTGTTTCTCTTTGGCCCTGTTTCTCTCGCGCCAACACAAGTGTTCCGCGCCAATTTAACGGAAGGAAACACCAATGAATGTCGTGAGCGAAGCGATAAATTCGTTATTTTTACGATCAACGATTAGTCCAACGGTTCAATCTACGCCGATACGGTAAGAAAGATGACCTGTGGAGGTACGGAATTTGGTTATTCACGCGAATCACTCAAGGAGTGAACTCCGCGCCTCGTGGCCACCGCTGTTCGACACCCCCTTTCGTTTCGTTGCGTCTCGTCGCGCCACGCGTCTTTGCTATGCCGTCGACGTCGACCATTCTCGAAATAGGCCCAGATTTAAATAGATTTTGACGGCTAATCGGAACAACCTAGCTCGCGCTTCGGGGAACCAAGACGAGTATAGAAATCTATAAACATTTCGCGCGATGCTCATGCCAGCCTTATACCCGGTTATAGCTCTCACAATGTATTGGAGTGAAATTTGTGGCGGTATTCAGATACCAATTATCGAAAATATCCATGAGAGTTGGGCGACCGAGATGTCGGCGATGTAGCTTCTACAAGCTACAAAGTAGTGAACACCTTCCGAACTTTGACCCAAGCAAAGTGCCTGTACAATGAGGACTTGGACGATGAAAACTGTGGATCATGTGAAAATCACTGTTGCATCGTTTGTAGCCGGTGTTTGAGTGGTTAAGCAATGGATTTCACATCGATAAGGTGAGAGAGGGATCGTTGGCATAGCACGTTGGATCATTTCACTGCTACTCATTTTGATAGATCATCTCTTCCTCAACATTATCCATGTAGTGGCACGAAACGTATATATGTATACACGAGACGTCGCGAACGTGACAAGCGTGAAGACAGCGTGAGATCTCTACTTAAATGCGAAGAAAACGTGGTAAGGCAAGTGAGGGACACATAGAAGGAAGAGGAAAGGAGAAAGACAGATAAATCATCACTAGTAGCAGCGTCAGACGCTCTTCATCTCTTTTTTTTCTCGCATCAACGTTCTCGTCATGTGTGCTCCTGATGCACCACGTAAAACGAGTGTTTCTGCAATAGTGTGCTTGCCAAGTACATGTGTAGGCGAGAACAGATGTAAACTGCCAAAGGGTTCGATGTCGATGCATCTGTTTTCGGTTGAAATTGAGTAGCGGGTAAAACAGTCGCGGGCATTGGTGAAAATCGTGTTCACCCCAGGTATACACAGTTCGTTACTCTCTCGAACATGCAGACTGCAATATACTTGAGTTTTAATCGTGACCTTGTGCCACCCCGTTCGTGTGTGCGACCTAGGAAATGACGAAAGTCAAGTCTAGAGCAGTCCAACTAAACTTCATACGAGTCACAGTTGCCGTACAGCATACATCGAGTACTAATCAAATTGAGTGAATGATTGGGGGATTTAGTATGACAGTAACGGGGGTTTGGTCCCTTTGATTGGAGACGACGTATCTGTATATTGATATTTCCGCCCCAGACTTTTCGGGAAAACTAATCCAGATATCGGAATGAACCAGCGGCATTCTCTATGTCTACCGAAATCCTTTTCGGAAAACACCCAATAAGTCTTCGTGACTCGAATAGGACCGCCGCTACGGCCGTTTGAATTTTAGGACTGTGGACATTTTCGAAAAAGTGGCCAGAGGTTGAAATTTTTTTCGACTCTTGAACAATTTCGAAATTCTATCCGATGGGAAACTTTCTGGAGATTACCAATGTATCACCGAGTTTTTGTCAAAAGCTCAAAATTACGCGGACCAACGCGATAAACGTCTTTAAAACACCTTTCATGATTTTTCAATAAAAATCAAAGTTTTTGGGGCAAATAAATGGTGAATTCTCCTTCAGGTGTAAAAATACATCGATGTAGACGTAAAAAAAAAAAAAACAATTTTTTCACCCATCTTGACTAAAGAAGTGGTTCCACTTAATCGTACTTTGCACGCAATCCCTTCTTAATCGTTTTCTCTTTGAAATGTCGTTTGATTCGTGGAGTTCCAATGATTTTTCGATTTTTGGCAGAATTTGAAACACTGACAATCGATTTTTGTTAATTTTTCCATGCATTTTCCCCTTTGCCTCTTTTTCGTCCATTTTTCAAGTGGACTTTGGAAAAAAAACTGGTTGAGATATCGGGATAAATCCAACGGCATTCTCTAAGTCTATCAAAATCCTTTTTTAACCGACCTTCCCCCAATAAGCTTATGTCACTCTAATGGGACCGACGCTGCGGCTATTTAAAACTTTGGGATTTTGAAAAAGTGGCCAAGGAGCTTGAAAAAATTGTTTTTCGTCTTTACCACCATTTTGCGGATCTACCTATTGGGAAATAGGTAGACCCGCCGCCATCCACGTAATCCGCCGATTACGAATATCGCCGAGTTTCTGTCGAAGGCGCAAAAGTACACCGGATAAACGGGACAAATATATTTTCGTACACTTTTGAAAAATTTTCATAAAAGTTGAAGTTTTCAGGACAAGTTAATGGTAAATTCGTATTCTGGAGGGGGGGGGGGGGGGGGTGAGGAGGGGGTGAAAATACATCGATATAAAATTTTTTTAATATCAAATATCTAAAAACTTTTCCCATATCGGCGAAAATAAGTGTTTTCACTGTATCGTCGATCATTTAGTTTCAGTTTATATTTCGAACTCTGCCTTTTGCTCACTTTCTTCGTAATTGCTTTCTCTTTGAAATTCCGCTTGAAATCATCGAGTTCCGATGACTTTTCGATATTTCGCCGAATTTCAACGGCGAACCATCGATTTGAAGCCAATTTTTCGATTCATAGAATCGAAGGCGGATATCAAAGTGATGTTCCTTGCGAGTTCAAGTTGCGTTGCGGAAAGTCGCGTGTCCACTACTGACGCTAGAATTCGATAAATTCATACAACAGTTTACTATTCGTGCAGTACGTTTCCGATGCATTCCCGTCTCCCTTTTCCGAAACGAAAAAAAATAAGAGCCTTTTCCGGTGAGCGCACGATACCGTAATATAACAAAAACCAATCAGTTACTAACAGACGACACAAAAACATTGAAGGCACATTCCAAACTTTTCGTCGAGCCAACACGTGCTGATAAGCAACCCAGGTAGGAAATCCAAGACTGGCTGCTTAGCCTAAACTCAGGGTTATTTCAAGCTTTATTCAGCCAGTGAATTTTAAGGCTAAAAAATCAAGGCTGGATACAGGCTTGTTTCAGGTTGTAATAAAAAAAAAGTTACAAATAATATTTTTTCTGTACTTTTACGAAAAAAAAAAATTTAGCAATAAATGCCAGAATATTTTGAAATTGTGTATCTGCAAAAAAAAAAAATTACGCTACTGACATTTTACTTCGTCCTCTATCTTAATTTTCTAAATCAATTTGACGCAATAAACATTCTTTACAAATTTATTAAATTTACCCCAATCTAGAATATAGAAAACTAAAAACAGGATAAGCCTAGTCATAAATGATCGTGAAGGCTTCATTAAGGCTCGTTTTGGGCCTTGTTGTTTCGTCTTTTCAGGCTCAGTACAGGCTTTTCTACCAGCCTTTGGTCAAGCCTGTGTGCAAGAGCCTGAAACCGCGTTATCATTCAGAGGTTCAGCTAGGCCTGAAATCAGGCTGGTGCTGAGCCTGAATTAAAAAATGTGAGCCTTGTTTCAGAGCTTGGCGAGCCCTTTTTTCATCGTCAATTCCTACCTGGGAAAGTTCCCCTTCAATAGAAACTGGTCGCCTTTGCAGGCATGATAAAAAGAATAAAACGAAATCCTGCTATTAGATAGCACTTCGATCCGAATAACCGTGAATAAAAAATTTCATGAGCCTAAGCGCTTTTTTTAAAACCGTCATCGAATAGAATAGACTGTTCGACAGGAAGGAGAACAGGACGTGCGTCTAAAATTCCGCATGCGGTCGAGTTCGCTTTGAGCGTTAGAAAATCACGCTCCGCTCGCAAACTGCCATGTTTTACACGAACTTCAATCGGTGTTTATATGTGCCGCACAGATAGCTGCACACGACTCCACACGTGTACGATGATAAGAGAGACACAGGTGTAAAAAGACGCGAAGGAGACGACAAGCAAGAGAGCGAAGGAAACGGCAACGCATAGACAGCGATGGAAAGAGCGAGTGACAGATGCGGGGGGGGGGGGGGGAGACAGAGAGAGACGAGAGGCGAAATGATGGAGGTGCCAGTAGTGGAGACCAGAGATATGGTAAGCGCACGTACGCGAAGAGGCGCGTGCGCGGATAACACAAAAACTTCGAAGGCGCGCGAGCTTCACGTGTCGTGCAACTTGAAAACTTTATCTTCCCGACCCTGATCTATCATATACATATATATGTGTCTGTACCTTTGGGAACTTTTTCACCAAAATCCATAAATATCCATCGATTTGAGCACTCCAAGCACCGAAATTTGCCGTATGGATTTTCATAATAATAAATCATCTCTTTCTCGTAGTCAGTTGAATTGTCGAACGGGCTTTAATCTCGACAGAAATACCTTGCGACGGGACACTTGAGCGTAGCGAGCAAAAGAAACTATTAATAGGGTTTTTTTTTAATCTCGAAAAGAATGCCTTATCGCACGAGATACGCCCGCGCTAGAAAATATACGTTGTCACCGCCGTTTGCGGTCTTTAGACGTTTACTGTCGTCATTGAGTCTGCTTCGTCGTTGTCGTCCGCGGTATTTTGCCTCGTTGGCATAAAGGCACAACCTTACGTAATAACGATATTGAATACTGAAAAATAATGGTTTTATTTTCAAATCTCCGAAAAAGATAATAATAATAATAATAGGAATAAGTAAAGTAACGAAACGACTTTCGAATTTGGTAACTCTGCATTAACGGGTTACATCCAGTTCGTGGCCCGGAAAAAGCGGAATTTTCGTAATTTTTTTCTGGGTAAACGTGTGCAATTATTCACTTTTTTGTCAACATTAAAGACAACGTTTTATCTTTTGCAGTTTTTGTATTGAAAAATATTTATAAACGTGTACATATTTATGTCTACAAGCGACCACTGCTGCTCAGAAACAAATCATCCGAAATGAAGGAAATGAAATGCACTTAGTTTTTGCATGATATTATCCAGTGATTGGACTATACAAGATATGATAGAATATTGATTTTTGAAGAAATGGCCGCAGTCGAAAGTGAAAGTATCAATTTTCGGTGAAAAAACGATCTATTTTCGTTGATAAAAAAAACTGCATCGAAAAAGAAAGATTTTCTATTCTAGCACTGCTTTTTGATAAGTAAAAGAAGCTCGTAAAATATGGAGTCGATTGCTGAAGTGATTTTTGAGATATCGTGATCACCAATTTCGAAAAAGTAATGTTGAGAAAAACGTGTTTAAAGTTCGTCGGTTCGGGAAACCTCCCTACAGGGAATATAGTCCATATAGGGCTATAGTCCCTATACCCTATAGCCCATAACGCCCTCAATTTCGAGCGGTTCGACGTGACATTTTTTTAAGAATTTTTTTGAAATGTTATATTTAGATAATCTGGGGAAAAGCGAAAATCGACATTTTGAAAAATTTCGACCAAGTGTGAGTCTGACTGTTCACGTCCACCCTTCCGTGCAGCTTTCAACTTTCCCCACAAAAGTACTTTTTACATTTTTATTGCCTTATTTTCATGGAAAAATATTTTGTATAATAACAAAATCTTTTTCCATACATTTATATAGGTAGTAGATTTCTAAATAAGTATCCTGGATAATCATTGCAGAATTTTATATAATTAAATTAAATTAAATTAAATTATTCGCATGTAGGCGAAAAATGCGAAAATGAATTAAAGGAATTTCGAAATATTAAGTTTCATTGTATTCCAACAATGCAAACGTCAACCTCATCAACAGTACACGATTTGCTTAGAAAAAAAAACCATGGGATTTTTTTTCGGTCACATCCCTTATGGATATACCCGAACGATTTGAATGCTGGAAGAGCATCAGCCGATCGATATTTATGATGTCAATATTATCGAATTATAAATGAATTATAAACGTAGGAGATATAGCATTCTTTATCCCAAAGGCATCGTTGTTGTTGTTGTCGTTGTTGTTGTTGTTGTTGTTGTTGTTGTTGTTGTTGCGGCGGCGGTTAGCGCGTGTTTCTCGTCTTCTTCGTGCTTCAACGTACATAATACCACCGGTCGTTACCATTATGCAACGACGCAACGAGGCCGCGGTGCATGCGATTCGTGACGACCTCTGGTGTACACAGCACAGCTGTAACGTCCTCAGATCAACGCACACTCGTACATACGGCTGGATCTATTGTTCATATATACATGCCAATGTGTGTGTATATGCGAAAAGGTCATTTTGAACCCATTATAACTACGTATTGTTGACTATTCGTTTTAGGATGCTTTTGGACTACGGAAATTCACCGATATTTACCCAAAGGTGATTTTGCGGCCATGGAGGGTTGTCTATGGTGTTGAAGTTTGCATCATTGGAACGGAAGAAAGTTCTTTTTCACATTTTAATTTCCTCATTTTTTATTACACAAGATCTTTTATATGGATTTCTATGTGAGATCGCTAAATAAGTATCTTAAAAAATAATTGCAGGTTTTTTGTCAGTGAACTATGCCCAACAAATTCAAGTAATTCTGGAATATTCATTTTCTTTGCCGTCCAATGGTGCAAAATTTGAAGTCAGGGTTTGTTGGGGTTTGAAATTGAATTTCTATGCGTATTTTTTTAACCTTCGGAACAACGGTTTTAAGGGGGGAAACCACCCCTCAAAGAAAGGCATGCCGAGGGCTTGGTTTTGCAGTTTTACCCACAAGCAGTCCACCGATTTGAATTAACCAAACTCAAAATTCTACCAATGTAAAGCGACGAAAAATCCACTATAGAATAATTTTAACAAAATGTAATTAAGGGGTGACACGTCTTTCTCTGAGGGGTCGTTTTCCCCCTTAAAAACGTTTTTCCGCAGATACAAAAAATACGTGCCTAATAGTTTTGAATGTTTCATCTCATATATGACTTTCAACAAAATCGGAGGAGAACACTCAAGTGATGTTCCTTGTCAGTCACATTTTGTAACCATCTCTCTCTTGAATGGACGTGTTGGGAAAAAAATCCAACGTGGGCATCGAATGTAAGAGGTTCTCTCAACTCTTCATTTTTTCTGATTTGTGTTGTTGAATATTTGCAAAAGACAAATTGTATATAGGTTGAGAATGCAGAGACGTATGCGCGCTCACCGTTTTCGCGGGTGTTGGGACGTTTGGAGGGATATAGAGTTCGGGCCGCCACCGCGCGCCATCGTCCGGACGAGGAGAGCGAAGTATAGTGTTAAATCTGGAATGGCGGGCCAGGAGGCCGTCATGCGGGAGGTACGATGATATTTTCATCGCACTAAATATAGCTGAACCTCTTATACGAAAGGCCGTATCACGCCGTTATATACTTGTACCAAACAAAGCGTCGGGTATAACAGAAAACGGACGGCTGTAGTCTCGGAAAGCGCGAGATAGGTATAACGAATGCTTGTTAACGCGCTCGAGAAATGTATCCGCATCGAGAGCAAGAGACAGAAACAGAGAGAGAAAGGGGGGAGGGGGGAACAAGAGAAAAGAAAAGAGTATGCTAATTTCGCGGCACGCCGGACACTCCTGTCTTTTTGACAATTTGTCTTCAGCTTATTTCAAACAAGTGCCCGAGTCGACAAAACGCCGAGTTTCGGTGTGGGTATGATACACAGCCTGTTTTTTGAATACTTCGACGATGAATAATTTTCGTGCAGCTCAACTTTTGTTTCTTTATTTTCTTCGTCGTTCAAAATCTTGCCTTGTGGATTTGTGATAAGGATGATAAAAAACGTTCGAGCGATGTGCGTAGCCGAAATTTGTCCAACAAAAATTCGGACTACTAAACTTTCGTTTCGAGTTGCGGTGTGGGTATGATACACGGCCTGTTTTTCGAATACTTGGACGATGAATAATTCTCGTGCAGCTCAATTTTTATTTCTTCATGTTTTTCGTCCTCCAAAAATCTTGCCCTGCCAATTTGACCTGTAGATTTTTAAATAGGATCCTAAAATACGTTCGAGTGATTTTCATAGCCGAAATTTGTCGAAGAAATTTCGGGCTGCTAAACTCTCGTTTCGATCCAACGATGCAAATTTCAATATCTTCATGCAGCTTTCAAGCTTCATTTGACAAGGGCTTCGGTGTGCTCCTGCGACAGCTTTGCAAGGAGGATCGTGAAAAAATTTAACGATTCGCGGGTTTCCCAATATACGTGGGGTTTTCTCTCGTCCCGATCATACGAACTTTCATTATTTCGCAAATTTAAGATAATACGTGGTTTGGCCGAAAATTGTATGCCTGAGTCGTTGGAGTCGCGAAAGGCACGGCGCATATGCTATCGTGCCTACAACAACGTTGTTGAAGTTTGCATCGTTCGAATGCAACGAAACTTCGTTTTTTATCTTTTTTTTTTACTCCATTTTTATCGTTATCCAAAATAATTCTCGATTAGGTTGTAGGTCTCCAATGAAGATCTGATAAAAAAAATTGATTGATCGGGCACAAAAAATGGACAATAACAAAATATTAATTTACAAACTGGGAGAATTTTTGTCAGGACTCGACAAAAAGTTCTTTTTATGTGTTCGTTCCCTCACTTACATAACTATACGAAATATTTTTTGCACATTCCGATTGCAGATCTCCGCATAAACGTCTTGAAAAATAGATAAGTGTTTCGTAGCCAAAGTCTGCTGAAATAGTCATGGAATTCACGTTTCCATCATTGGAATGCAACGGAAATTCTATCTTATATTTCCCATTTTAAATTACGATCGCGTTTTGTACATTTAAAATTAAAGATCTGACAACGATCCTCAAAAGTATTTCAACGATTGTCGAGGCTTAATTATGCCCGAAGGAATTTGGGCAATTAGGAAAAACGTAATTTTCAATGCACTTCAATGATGCTGAAGTGAAGTTTGGAGACATTCGACTTCGAGGACCGAGCCGGCGCACAAATCGACGTAAAGAAAATATCAAGGACCGTGTTCAAAATCAGCCAGATGAGCGGACATTGAAGACTGCTGTAACGGGTTGAAAATATTCGCATACATCCAAGCTCGGGTATGATAGTGTACGACGGGCTCTATATCTATGCGCGAGGAATAGCCGCCTATGAGGAGAGCGCGGCAACGTTGAGAGAGGGGCTTTTATTGCTCCGCCGAGGAAAACCGATCCAACCACATTGAGGCAAGGCAACAGCGCGCTACATGCACTTATTTGCTATACGTATATACGTTTCGCGCACAGGCGGAAACACGTGAGAACAGCCAGCGAGCGCGGCACGCCGATTCTTCGCGTTCTACGCGCGATGTTGCACGAAACAAGATGCGCGTGTCCACGCGATAGGGAGGCGAAAAAAAACGCATTTCGTGGGAATCGACGCATCTACAGGTGTGTATACCCTGGTGGGGGTGTATATTGCGTATCGACACAGTACGAATTTGTTTTCTTGGGAACTTTTCGAGAACGAATAGCCGTAACGAAACCCACAGTACGACGAATACTCAAATCGTCGAGCAAAAGTTGTGATAGAGATCCAATGGATTCCCATACTTGTCGCTACTTCTCGATAGGGATTCAATGGGTCATTGCTTTGGATCCCTGTACTAAAAAGTCGCTCTCGCACATTGGATTCTCATCGAGATTCCCTATTGGGATCCAATCTGAATCCTAAAGGATTTCCACATTATCGAACAGAATCGATTCAGAATCGATACGATTCTTGATGGATTCCATCGCATTCTGCATGTTGAATTTTTCAAACAAAATATATAGATATGCGAAATGGGTGGATCTTTAAAAAGTACAAATGTTTTCTTGAAAAAGTATAAATAGCTTCAAAACGTATATTTTGAAAATCGATTAGAATCACATCACTGAAAATCCACTGTAATCACCGTGTGTTATTTATTTTACTCCAATTTGACGTATCACCTCCCACACCCACGGTGACGAGGCGTGCAGGTTATGTTTCAACACGCCGAGTTTTTTCTCGTGACTTTTCACATATTTTCGATTCGAACGTGGCAAGAATTATTAAACGGCTTTTATCGAGGGAACAGTGCTGAATCCAATTGAATCCGAATAAGGCTCCCCATGTGCGATGTCACTAACAAATCATGGTGCTGAAGTTTGCATCGTTGGAATGTAACAAACATTCTTCATTATTGTTTTTATTTTTATTATTATCTACAATATTTGATTGTAGGTTTTGATTATAGATTTTGTATAAGGATCCTCGAAAATGTTTTAGTAACTTTCGTAGTCTAAATATGTGCCAATAAAAATCGGGCATATGAAGAAAGTATATTTTTGTTGCAGTCCTGCTGAATAAATTTGTGCACGGGATTACGAAAGGATATTTTTTGGGAGTTGCAAAAAATTCCGATCGAAAATTTCGAATTAAAGTGCTTAAACGAGGTCAGTTGGGAAATAGCGGGAAATCCACTTCGATTCCAATGTGGACTCTCTATAGAATGCGGTGACGTCCCTATCGAATCCCTATAAGAATGTGGTAGAATCTAGGTACTCCCCAACAAATTTCTGCATGGATGGTTATGCACTTGTGGCCCGGTTGCTTCTGCCCTTATTTTCGCTCCGTATTCTCGTTCTCCAGTTTCCATCTTTTCTCTACTTTTATTCCACTTTGCGGGTTATCATTGTCATTATTCTGGTTTGTTACTTTCGAATCATTTTTATAGTTGCTGTGGCCGTAATTTCTCGATGGACGAAACGAGACCGAAATAACAACAGGATAATACTTTTTGTTGGTAATAACAGACGCTCTCAATGACGCTGGATTCCATCCCAATTTTGTTCACGTTAAAAACGTTTTGGCGAAAAATGCGTTCAGCCGGGATTAGTGTTTAGACGCTCGGAGGTTCGTTAGTTGTGGGCGATGATTGAATGTTTTATCGCGCTCAAGCTCCGCTCGCGATCATCAAATATTTTCGTTCGTTGGGGAAAAAAAAGGTACACGATAATGGTGACTTTGGTCGAGTCGAGTGTTCGAAAGAGTGCGGTGGACAGAGACGTCCGAGGGTACACGGTACATCGTATCGTTGCAATTGCATCGTTGGAATGCAATGAAACTTAATATTTCTGATTCTCGTCAATGTATTTAGACATATTTAGCCTTGAAAAACTCGCAATCATTTTTTAAGATACTTATTTAGCCATCTACTATATAAACCTATATAAAAATATCTTGTATAATAATAAGAACAAAGAAGTGAAAATGTAAAAAAGAGCCTTTCGTTGCGTTCCAACGATGCAAACTTCGAAACCATCGATAGTGTAGGAAAGGGACTTCCCAACGTAACGAACATTCTCCTCTTTTCATCTTCTTTACTATCCAACTTGGTTTTGCCGATTGAGGCTGTAAATGGATTGAAAATGTCACCCATACAAAGAAAATGAATTATCGTGATATTCCAAAAAACTTCGAAACATCGTCATACTCAACACGTACTAGGTTTTTCCAATTGGATCAGTTCGAACCGATTTCATTCGAGACCAACTGAGCTTGGTAGTTGGTGGATATGTATCTGCAATCGAAGAAAACGAATGAGTTAACGGACCGTATGCGATGTGCATGATTCATACACTTTTCGCCTACATTCCCATCGGTCGCGAACATACGAACTGCCAATGTGAACGTACACCAACGGTGATGTATCACCCACAAACGGATACATCCCTAGACACACGGACACACGCGCGCGCGCGCGCATACACACAGCAGATAAATGCTGGAGTGTGGTTCGAGAAAAGTTGCAGATTTTAATGCACCGATCGTGAGTTCCATGGCTGTTGCTCAGTCTAAGACGTATGTGACGATATGCATATGCGGAATGGTAACGTAACTGAGGTACCGAGAGATTCGCGTGCTTCAAGAAACGCCTCGTGTATATGATAAGTTGCATGTAATTCACGACACGATACCGCCGCTACAGACACGCACGCGCATACATACGCGCGAGAATCGTGAAAATAGAACGGAAAATAGCGAGAGAAGATACAGAAGTAGGTGTAACGTATGTACCGCCAAATCATACGATTGTTCGAGCGTTGCAGTAGACGAGGGAATTTTTTCGATAGTCTCGTATAGATACTTATGAATAGGGGGGCTGGTGTGCGGGTTGGCTGATACGTCAAGCGGTGTTGAGCTGAAAATATTTGGATGAGTGACCGCTCGGCCGCTGGCTGATGCGCCGAGTATTAAACGGGTGGCAATCTTGGGAATGTTCTAAAATAGTAGCTCTGAGAGTCAACAAAGTATAACCTGTATTGGTACATTTACAGACTTCCTGCGCCCTAGGGAAGATGCGATGCAGCGGTGCATTGGGAAAAAGGGACTGTGGAGCAGACTCGGAGGAGGAGAAGGGGCGCCTCTCAGGAACTGGCACAACTTGAGGGACAACTTTGAGGTATGAGTCAAAGAGATGGTATCGTAAATGCCCCAAAGGGCATACGAAGGTACATTGATGAAAAATAATGTCGTAAAAGAATTTTCAACTGGAAATTTCCATTTTTCTCTAAAATTGGCTGTATCCCGCGTAGAAATTCTGATGGGGCCCAAATCAGGGCACGATCAGGTTGCCTGACTGCCCTGGTAGGGCACTAATAAGGCAGCCTGCAAGGGCCCTACTAAGAAATGTAACGTTGTGTCACATATGGGCCTGACCTCGTTGCCTGATCAGGCCCCTATCAGGTTGCCTGATCAGAAAGAAATGCATATAATATTTCAAAAATCCAAAATGGCATGAACCACTTAGTTTAGAGTTCCACTAAAATGAATTTGTATCATAATTCGTCATTCCCTGGCTTGCTGAAATGTTATTGTTCGAAGAAAATATTTCGCCTATATGGGAATCGAACCTCGTACCTACCTACCCAAAGCTACGTACGCTGCCCCTATGCTACCGAGTGCTTGTAACATCTTGGTCCTAGATATGGCATAAGAGACCAAATGAATGCCTATAATTATTTGTTGTATCACATAAAGTATATCAATTAGTTAATATCATTGTGACAATTAAAGAGGTTTATCGAATAACATGCTATAGATTTTTGAAACCTAACCGTGTGTGTGCGTGTGTGTGTGTGTGTGTGTGTGTGTGTGTGTGTGTGTGTGTGTGTGTGTGTGTGTGTGTGTGTACACGCACACGCACACACACACACACACATAATTCCGTGACAATCCATAGCACCTTTTTTTAAAATAGAATTCAGAAATGCAGGGAAATTCTGAAGCTACGACGCTGTAAAATCGAAGTTTCCATGTGGAAAGTAAGAGGTTATGTGCATCTATCGACTGCTGAGGCAATTATAGGGCAAGCCTATTTATGGCCTCATCAGGGAAAGCCATAGTAGGGCCCTATCGGGGAAAGCCTTAGTAGGGCCACATTCGGGACAGCCTTAGTCCCGAATGTGAATCCCTGTCATGGAAAGCCTTAGTAGGGCCTATCAGGGCAAGCCTTGGTAGGGCCCTATCGGGGAAAGCCTTAGTAGGACCTTATCAGGGACGGCCTCGGTAGGGCCATTTTAGTATAGCCTAATTTAGGGCCTAAATACTTCCAGCCCGATCGGGGCCGGATCAGGACGTCCGTAATAGGTGTTACCCGTATCACACCCCGATCGGGGCCTGATCCTGGTCAGGCTAACCCTAAGAAATTTCTATTCGGGATCTTATCGATTGGAACGAAAATTGTCTCTCAACCAGTACGGGAAACCAGCAGACGCCGAATACAGAAGGGTTTAGGCTACTGTGAAAATGACAAATGAATTGAAGAGGAAGGTCGAAGGTGCAGTAACCGCAGATTGAAGGTAAACTTATGATCGCAACGATAGAATTGCTGGTAAAAATTTTAACGCGTTTTTCAAAATTTCAAAATTATGTTTTGTAAATGGTATTGAAGTTTGCATCGTTGGAATGCAGGGACATAGTTTTTTTCCCATACAGTCCAATTTATATTGGCACATTTAGGCTACAAATATCAGTGAAAACTTTTTCAATATCCTTATTAGGGATCCATAACCTACAACTGCGAAATAAGAGTTTAGATCGTTATCAAAATTAAGAAGCGAAAAAATTAAAACGGTTCTTCCACCTTTTTCCATTGGTGCTTCAACCATTTTCTTAAAACAGTGTACACGACTTCTCGACATTTAATGAATGGATAGAATTGTAACTTGGTACACTTATTCAATGTAATAGTAGTCTTGTCTTGACCGCCGTTTTTTCGAAAATCGCAAAAAAATAAAAATTCTTTTTTAATCATTGAAACATGATAACAAAAAATCTCCGTCAAGTCTTAGCCAATATTATAGACTCTAAGAAACAAAACTCTTTTTTTTTTTTCTTTATAACTTCTTTAGTTATAAATATATTTTGATGAAATTTCGTACACAACTTTGTAAATCTACATACGAATTGTTAATGTACATATGTCGCAACGATTATTAAATCATTGTACTTATTGCTTTAAAATTAATTTTGGTAAATAACCCTGATGTTCGGGTCGTCAGAGTAGGCTAACTATGACGTTGAAGATTGCATCGTTGGACTGCAACGGAAATGAGTTTTTTTTCTTTATTTCGCAAATTTCCTTTTCCAGATTTAAGCTACGAAAATCTCGCAAACCTTTTTACGATTTTTATTTAGCCATCTACAACAAAACTGCAGTGTATGATTTTGGATAATAATGACAATGAAAAATTAAAAAGAGTTTTCGTTGCGTTCCAACGATGTAAACTTCAGCCCCGTGCCTAATCCCTCAATGCTTTTAAGGGGTTACCCCCACTTGCGATTTTGAAAAAATCTTTTTTTTTATTGCATTTTTTTGAAGTATAAGTATCTGAGAATATGTCCTGAAAATTTCAAGTCGATCCGAACAAAATTGACTGAGATATGAGCGTTGAAAGAGAAGAATCCGTTGTGTAAACGACCGGAAATTGAAACTTCAAACGCGTTTTTCTCAAAATGGCATTTCTGAAGTCGGTGACCAAGATTACTCGAACACTAATGAACCGATCTTCTTGAAATTTTGCAGGCTTATTTAATACATAAAAATGTAGTCTTTAATCGTTCGATTTTTTTTTTCGAAAAAAGATAACCGTTTTATAGCCAAAAAACGGCCGTTTTTTTCGTTAAAATCGAACCATTAACTTTGACCGTCCGCCATTTTGTGAAAAATGAATATTTTTTAAAATCCTTCGATTAAAGACTAGTTCATACTTATATTTGACTAACTCTATCCGCATTTTTTTTTTCAGATGATCCACTTCGCCGCAATGTTGGTCACCGCAAACCGTGTATATAAAAACATTATTTCATTGACGGCCATTTGCCACTAAACAATGTAATATTTTTCAATAAAAAAATTACTCAAAGTTCTTCAAGATGTGTTCTTTAAGATGGTATATTGATCGATTAAAAAAGTTTTGTAGTTTTCTTTAAAAAAATTCATGAAAAAGGTGTTTTTTTGCGCTACAAGTGGGGGTAACGCCTTAAAACATTTCCCGCTTTGGAGAAAGACTCAGTCGAATTAGTAACCCCCCCCCCCCCTCCCTCTCGCGCAATCGTACAAAAATCCATCCAGCGACACTATACCGCATTGAGAGTCATTGCCGAAAAACAGCAAGGTCTCTGTGTGTTATTGGATCGTGTAGGCTTAGCGGGGATGGCGTCTCAGTTTATTGTCAGAGTGAAAGAGAAAGGGAGCGCATATATACCTGTGGAAAGGGAGACACATAACTATGGGAGATATTATGCCAGCGCACGAAAGGATAAGCTTCCGTGAAATATAGCCTCGCGAGCCTTTGGGAAATAGAATGATTACGAGTATATAGAAAGGTGTCCCGCCTATTCCACGCAACGATCAGCCTTTTTTCTCGACGTATGTAATATTTTAAGTCAAAGAATTTGCGGAACTTCTCTCGCTGATGTCTCTTTTTCGCGGTTGGCTCCTTCAACGTCAAGACTCTGAGAGACCAGAGTTAAAAAAAATACTGAAAAAAATGCTATACAGTTTGGGATCGATTGGTGATACATTTGTACCGCTTTCAGACAAATAGTCGTTGATGCGAAGTTTTAAGCGTGATCGATTAGTTTGACATTTCCCGAGCGCGATTACATACCACTGTTCTTTTCAAACGAGTACGATTTTTCCCATGCTGACGTAAGAGATTACGCAAGGCAACTACCTTAAGGTACTTTCGCAAGTTGCGACAAAAAACTAGTGCCTTGAGAATACTCGTGTGCGTATACACACGGGCACATACCAAGCTACGGTAAAAGCCGCACGTAACATAGAGTCACGTGCCTTACAGTCATCCATCGTAGAGACAAAAGTGCACAGGATAAAAATATGTACCTAAGGGAGTGTCCTCTCCGATCTGTAAAGTAGCTTCTGCTAGAAGATCAAAGGACGAGAGTAAACGTTACAATTGCAAAGCAAAAATTGATCACCGCGATGGTGACTCAGTGACAATGAAGTACAAGGAAAACCTACCGATGATCGCCAAAGATTGGGGCATCGAAAATTTTGAATTTTCCTATTGCATTTACAAAGATTGCGAGCTCAGTCGAACGCATCAGGAGCCATGGTGTTGAAGTTCGTATCCTTCGAACGGAACGAGAATTTTCCATTTTTATTATTACACAAGACTTTTATCGTGGCTTTACGAAGTAGATCGCTAAATATCTTGAAGAATTATTGCGGGATTTTTTAAAGCGAAATATGCCAAAATAAATTCCTGCAATTCAGAAATATTAATTTTTATTTTAACGATGCAAGCTTCACCTTCATCCGGATTCATTGTAAGACGAATCAGACATAAATTATATCTGATGCTGAAGTTTGTATCGTTGAAACGCGCGTTTTTATTTTTTTCAATTGCCAGTTTTTTTTTTGGCAAGTCGAAGCTACCTCGAACTTTTTTAAGATCCTTATTAGAGACCTACAACTTGAATATATCAAAAATAATTTTAGGTAACAATAAAATCGGAGAAAAACGAAAATAAAAATGAATTTTTGTTGGATTCCGTTTTGTTGGATGGCAATTTTAGTAACGCAAGTAATTTTAATATTCGTGAATTAATAGTTCGTAGAAACCAATTTGATTATTGGATCTCCCGTACGTTTAATTTACGATTGCCAGAATATCTATTAAGCTTAGAGGAATGGTTATATCTGAAGTACACGGGTCATTTAAAATAAACTTTTCATTGAGCGTTATCTTTGAATAAATCATTTATTCAAGCCTAATAAATGTCCTAGTAGAACTTTATTTGCCTACTAATTGATTTATTGGATGCAAATAAATGTGTAGCGGGCTAGACGAGGGCGCGCTGTCCGTCACGTTCTGTGCGAGAATACCGCAGTGACCGTACTATGCGAAACATCAAAACCTGACCTCCATATTTTTCAACATAAAAACCTAGTTGAGTATTCGAATTCGTCCAAGACTGTAGGCACTCAGAAAAAAGATTCATTATGTTCTAATAAATTGGCACATTAGCACATAATTTATTCGAAATGAATAAATGTTTCCCTCGTATGGAGACAGTTTTTATGTGATTGTAAGTACAGCATTTAATCGGCGTCACTAAATACGTTTTTTTACGTGCCGATTTTACGCATCAATTAAAAGCCATATTTAAAATAGAAAATTTGAATAAATATTTTCTCCAATCAAATAAATACTACTTTCCAATCACGAAAAACTTTTATTTCGCGACTATGATACGAATCCGCGCATGCGCACTTTGCCCTTCAACGCGACGGGCCCGACAGCAGGCCGCTCGTCAGATGTAGCTCACGCATACGGTTACCATGTAGCTTCTACCTATGCCAATGCTTTTGGCACAAATCTCAGTGTTGCGTTCCGGAAGTGAGAAACTCGAAAGTGAGGAATGATTTAAGTGTAAGTAAGAATATAAAGTGAGAAAATACTGACGGACGAAATGACACAATTCGTCGAAAAAAAAACCAGCTGGGGCATTATGAAGAATCCTACTGGATATTCAAAAAAAGTCTATTTGTCCGATATAAAATACGTATTTCTTCTAACTTATATATGCTATTAGATGTTAAGAAAAATTATTAGTAAATCTTAAACATAAACTTAAATGAAAAAATGTCTTAGCTGTTAATACAATCGTAGTAGGCCGACATACGAATAAGAAAACTTATTCGCCGGGAGACAAAATTCTTTGTCTTTAATAAATCTTTTTTCTGAGTGTGCATATTCGCAGAAACGAAAAAGGTAATCAGACACGAAAAAAAATCCTATTCGCCTTAAATATACATTTTTGTTTCAGAATCTCTATCTTTTGACGAAGTGAAATAATTTGGTCAAGTTAAATATAGATTACGAGAATTCGATCGATAACTCCATTGCTGAGACAGTCATCGAAAAATTACATTTTCGGTATTCTCGCTTAACTAGGTATACTCGGTAGCTGGATAAGAACTCTATGCAACTTGGATACATTCTCATTTGAAAATGCGGTTTTTTTCATTAACCGTAATCAATGGAAATATTTATTCAATATAAATATAATAATATGAATGGATGTAATAATAAGTCAAATATAAATATAATTAATTAAGTAAATATAATTACATAAATAAATCTCATCATCAATTTATTATAAATATAATTAAAAAATGATAAAGAGTCTAGTAGGCCGACGTTCAAATATTTATTTTATTTTCACGACTGGACTCCGTGAAAACCTCAGGCGCATTTTCAAAAGACAAAATTGCCATTCAGGTACGATGTTCGAATTTGCGAAAAATATGATCTAACGCAAATATCCGATTCTAATGCGGTTTGCAGCTTTTCTCGTGGAGAAAATTTCCGGGTTTCGCGTATGAGAGGAGTGACAACGTTGGTCGGTGGTACGCGTGTTCAATGGTAGTAACAGGACAGCTGCGAGGAGTACGTCGCAATATAGGCGCGTCACAGTGTCCTATATAATCGAAAACGTACAGTGGAGTGGGTAAGGTTTCTCATGCAGAGGAAGAGTCGACGACGAGACGACGCACCTTGCATGTTCAACCAAGAGTTAAAATGGTACAAGCATAGCGCCACATATGAATACATCTTCGCGGACGAGCTTCTCGTCATTTGTGACGTATGCATAATTGATCGGGCTACCCAAATTAGGCTACTCGTGTACTAACGCAGACACGTTAGAAGAATTTTATACGACTCTCTCTGTTCGGTTCCTCCACGCCTTCCTCATTTCTATCCCCATCAGGCATATACGTGCCTATGCCCTGACATTGAAGGATCATCTCTCGAATGGCCGTGAAGAAAGGGTAGACGAACGAAATGATCTACAGACCTGGATCCCCGCCAGCCATTGTGATTAATTGGCGTTGAATCGAAGCGGCGAAACCGAATCAATGTATCAAAATGTTACGTATGTTACTTTTCAATTCGCGAATCGCGCATCGAAGACAGCAAAGAATTAGAATAGGGCAACTGATTCGCGGCAGTGCATTTTCCAAACAGGCCATCGCCCACGCCTTCCGTGACGTATCCGTAACCGTAAGATTTCGACCAATCACGTTACTCTAATTCCGCTGTTCCAGTGGCGCTATTGGCCAAAAGCTCGCGATAGCGGTCAGCGTTGCGTTACGAATGGTACGTCCGCCTGGCTTAGAACGAAATCGTAAAGTCATCGACCAGTCGCCACAGACCTTTCGCCACGCTTACGATCGCCAATGCTTTTCACTTTGAAGACGTATAGGGTTTTCGGATGTGGGATTGCGATCGCCACGGAATAAATTCAGTTAATGGGAAGCATGCACACAGCTGATAAGATCTGAGGGTAGTGATTCAACTTATTAGCATGATGATGACCCATCATGCCACTGGCAGGTCGCCAGTGACAAGTGATAAATTCAATCAAACGCTCCATTTTACTTTGTATGAGATGACAGCGAGGATGAGCCTTAGTGGCTGTGGCACCGCAGCAAAGATCCGTCCGAACTGTCAACGCCGGGAATGGTCAACAGACCGTGTGTCGCCAGGAGGTAACGAAGCTCGCCCGATCTTAGAAAGACAAGAAAACTCCGCGTACGCATCCACTTGTACCAACAAAACGGAATATCGTTATTCCAGATCAGCAATGAAAATGTAGCGATCTACTTGTCACATTTGACGTATTCGCGTATAGGAGCCGCGATTATGAGTCCTCACAAAAGCTGAGACGGTTTGTTAAAACGCATGGCAACAGAGTAGAGGCGACTCTTGCGCATCCGAGCCACGGTAAAGTTAAGGTGAGTCTTTGCTGTCATTGTCGAGCATGGAATGGGCGAGCGCGGGGCGCGGAGACGGCGGAGGAAACGGTCGCCGTTCGTTCGCGGAGAAGGAACGCGAGGAAGAGGAAGAAGAGGAGGACGAGGAGGATTCAACGAGCAGGAGGAGGAGGAGGAGGAGGAGGAGGAGGATTCGAGGAGGCGGCCTTGAGAACACGGACTACGGAGGCTCTCTCGTGGGCCTGTAGAACTGAGAGAGCAAGAGACAGAGGGCGAAAAACAGAGCAAGAGCGAGCGAGAGCCGCAATTCCAACGCGAAAGAACTGCTTCACTGGCAAATCACTTGTGGTTCTCATCCTGCATCGATTAAATACGTTCCTATATGTATATGAACATACAATAATTAGACTTTCAATAGGCTGATCGTATCAATGAGACTAACGTGAAATTGCTGGCCACCCAAGCACATACGTCACAGATGTCAGCACTGACTAGGTGTTCGTCAAAGGACAATCGTGCCTCGAATCCCAAAAAAACCTTCGAACCATTCAGAGCTCAATGTCTTACAGCTGGATCGGGTGATGACACTATTCGCGGTGCGTTTCCTTTCTTTGGCTGATAAATGCAGCAACGAAAAAAGTGCCTGACTTTATGACAAATTCTCAACATCGACTTGGTAATGGGAGTCTCGCTGTGACCTTCCTGAATATCTTGAATGATCAGGAAATAATTGAAACTACACCGGCACCAGTGAGGAAGGTTAAGCGCGAGAAGGGAATGCGCGTTCGGAGATAGAGGTTGAGAAACGCTGAACCGATCTTACTGTAGCGGAGAAGTGTACGAGAGCCTCAGGTAGATCGGTTGAACTCGCGCAGCACGACGGCTCGGGCAGCCTCTCCACGTATACGTACGTACATCCGTACGAACGTGTACCTAAAGTTGTACGCGAGCGCGCGCGCCCGCAGCCGCGTGTATGTGTGAAAATGTACGTATAATATGGACACTTGGCGCGCGAGGAAAGAGGAGATAGGTCCTCGCGAGGTCACGTGTTCGTGCTGCTGTTTTGCGGTGCTACGTTCAGGCAGGCATCGCCAATTCCATTATTTGTATGTTACACATATTTTATATACACATGTAACACACGTATTTGACGTATCTGTGTTCTTGCAGGAACGCTTCGCAGCTTTTTTACTTGTTCATTGACACTTGGCGCGGTTGTTTATTTTTTCGAAAATAAAAAAAAAATAAACAAGTTCCAGTTGTCATTCGTTGCTATTGACGAGTGCCGGAATCGGGAGTATCGGAAGAATGCGTCGAAAGATTCGAGAAAGAGCAATGAAGAATTTCGTAGTCACAGGTCGAACGAAAACGGTTCCGAAACACACAAAGAGAAAAAGAGAGGGAGAGAAGGAAAGGGAAATAGTGAGTGTGTGAGCAAGAGAGAGAGAGAGAGAGAGAGAGAGAGAGAGAGAGAGAGAGAGAGAGAGAGCGGCGGTCCGGACGAAAAAGACAAAGAAACAAAATTTGAGTGAGGTGGCGGTAAAGAATGAGCGGGAAGGGATATTTACGTCAACGTGTTTCAGGCCAGGAATGTTGTTTACGTGTATAAATAAACGCAGAGTTTAGTGAAACATAACAATGAATTGCAATGGACGACCAACGATTTTTTCGCAGGCATCACGCGCGTAATTTGCGTACCTCACGTTGAAAGAGCACCGTTAAGGAGAGAAACAAATTGGGCTAACTGAATCCGTCATTGGAGGATGCCAACGAATGATTTATTGGAAAAGTGGAATACCGGGTTAATTTAAAAATGAATTATTACATCGAACTAAAGAATACTCGGAATAATCAAGTATTTTGGTGTTTCATCTTAATATTTTGTTGGCCATCTGTGAATGAACCATTTCGGTGATACAAATGATTTTTTTCCTCAGTGTGAAAAAGTCGACTAAAGGTTTTCTCTGGAATTAAGAATAGTGAAGCAAAAGTCCGAGGGTTCTCTAAAAAATGGAAAATAGTCAAGTAAAGCCTTCGGATTCTCGGAGAAACGGAGAATAGTGAGGTAAAAGCCTTGAGGTTCTCTACGGAATTGGAAAAAGTGGACTAAAAGCCCTGGGGCTCTGATAAATGGAAAATATTGAAGTAAAAGCCTTAAAGTTCTCCAAGGCATGGGAAATAGTTAAGTAAAAGGATTCTCTAAGGAATAGTTAAGTGTGGTTCTCTAAGGAATTGAGAATAGCGAAGTCAAAGCCTTGGGGTTCTATAAGGAATTGCGAATAGCTTTGGGGTTCTTTAAGGAATTAAGAATAGTGAAGTAAAGGCCTTGTAGTTCTCTAAGGAATACAGAAAATAGTGCAGTGAGAGGGCATCATATGCGTATGCAAGGGCATACGAAAGAACATCAGCAAAAGAGTAAGTAAAACAATTTGTTAATGAGCCTATGGTTGAGTTTTTTATACCGTCGTAACGATCGTAAACACCTTGTACTGCTTTGGTTACTTTGTAATTGGAGAGTTGAGCAATTGGAGCATTGAAATCAGGACAGGCATTTTGCTGGATTCGCAATGTACGAAGCATATCAATATACGCGGAATATGTACGTCAGACGGGGCGAGGTACTTGATATCAACGATGATGGATAGGGAGCGCCGATATTATCACGTTTCATCAGTAGACACTCGTACGTACACAACGGCGGATACGATAACCCCAGCGGAGGTTTATCTCGGGACCAGCGATCGGCGATGAAGAATCGCGGAACGAGAGTAACAGCAATACGAACGTGGTCCTTGAAAATCTTCAAAACCCTAATAACAAACGAGCAACTCTTTTGGATAATATTGAATTACAAGTTTTGACCTAGTAGAGGAGCGATGGCAAAAATAAAAGGTCTAAAGAATAATCTTACGGCGCCTTTAAATCTCATCATTATCATTTACTAAAATGCACCGTTGTTGGGGTGAAACATGCTCCTATATTTTACTCAGTTGCAGTTGTATTACCATTAAAAAGACTCTGTATAAGTAGGTTCTCCTACCTAGTAGTCTGCGCGCACGCGAGTGCCCACCTGAACGGTCACCAATCCAAGTAACGTTACAGACCGACGCTGCTCAATATTAAACGCCACCATAGCCCCACACGTCGACCATGGGTCGGCTACCTGCCAGTGGTTACTCGCCATGGACTATTCTCGCTACTTGCAACATTAAACCCAAGAGCGGGAGGGACGTTCCACTGGGGCCGATGGATAGACGAAAACAACGAAATTATAATAAGGGTTCCCGCAGGTTAACTAACGCCAAAAGCAGCGAAATCAAATGCAGAGTCTATCAGTTGAAGGACTAAGTTTTGGCGCTTGCCAGCAACGATAAGCCAGCCATGACAAAGCGCGGAACAATAGCGGCCGTCGTTTCGTATCGTTAGTTTACGACGGCTCGAATTTGCAGGGTTCCCGGATGATAATACGACACGAGGGTCATCCCCGAACCGCAAAAGATGCCACAGGTATACAGGTGCTGATTTCTATGGCTTTCTTTTATATGCACCCGCAGCTGTCTTACGGCCGTTACTTTCTGTCTTTACGCTGTATTGCAATTGTGCAAGAATACAAGGGGCATAGCCACGAGGACCCTGGACGGAATCACGAGTACCCGGAAAAGCCATTGCCAGCTTTGCTATTCGATGTGTGTCACTTGGCACACAGCTAAGTGGTCGCCCATCTAAGCAGAGAACAGTGCGATTTTCTCATGGGACCAAAGCTGCACATGAACCGCGTATCTGTTACTGTCATACTACTTGTTATTCTGGACATTTTTCAGGGATGTTTAGATAAGAATGCATACGGGAAAAAAATCCAGGTGCTCTTTTTTTCGAGACATCCGCTTGTATCAGGGCAAACGACCAGAAGCAAATCAAGTCCGGCGATCTATGAAACGGAGAATCATTGACATAGGCAATCTTTTTACATATATCATCTTTCAGGAACGGTCGTCTGCGCTCAATGTTCGCCTCGCTCTTTTTTCACTCCCGATATATTTTTGCCGAAAAGTCGTGAACTCTCTCTCTTAGGCTCTCGCTCTTTCTCGTTCTCCTCTGGGGGACATAACATTGACAACGCTAACGTCAGCGCGGTCTGCTTTGCGTGTGCTCGAGCACGTACACCTAAGTCAATACCACATGAGACGATACATCATCTCTGATGTGTAGACAATAAAATTATTATATGCCGAGCTGGCGTAGGGGGAGCAAAACATCACGACGAAGCCCTTCGATAATTCGAATTTGCGTTCCATTGATGATCAACGCAGTGGTACTTAAACCAGGGCTGCATTGTTGCAGTTTTGCAAAAAGGATAAAAATACACGTGGTAGCAATATACGAATTTTCGTTTGTATGACGATTTGTTCTCTTTTTCGGCGATGTGGGCACGGATGGCTTGTTGCCAGTTAGTAGCCAGTTCCCGTGTATGGTGGAGTCGGACTTTTGAGCGTACAGTTGCCATAACGTTTGTGCTATGATTATAAGAAAGCTGCAGAATAGCTGTGGCAATCGAGAGACAGTCTCAATTCTGCTTCTTGGTCGCATCGCCACGTTACGTTTCGCCGAGAATATCGTGTGGACTTGCAGCAGCTCAGCCGCACACAAGCACAGCTACAAGTATGTAATTGCAAACGGTATATATCTAGAATTTCGTCACGCCCTGTTTTACTTGCAGCGATATACTATGAGGCTGGAACTTGATTCGCAAAACTCTCGATCGTCCGGGTTCGAGGGCGCGGTACTCGTTTGTGTATTCGAGTTTTAAAAGTCGAACCAAAATATTATAATTTATAGATATAATCGTCATCTTTTTAAACGAAAAGAAGAAAAAAATATCCGCCAACATAAAAACCAGTTTAGTTTGCCAGTCACCAGTAAATGGACTCGAGAGAAACGATTTTAACAATTCCATTGTACTTTCCTTTGCAGAATTTTAGTGGGATGACTTGAATCACATAGAGTGGAAATGATTTTCATTTCGTTATCCAGTCCAGGATGAGTATTTTGGCCGTAGAGTGCATCAGATGTGTCAGAGGTGTCAGATGATAAATAACTATGTGAAAATCCCCCACGGAAACTGCTTCGATGTTATGACAGTTTGGTAGGTCTATAGGCACTGGACGATAAAAATGTGCTATTGACCCATTTTGTTCACCTTTACCGTACGTATGAATTTTTGTGTGCGCGCGTGTTTGCTTTTCGACAACAGATTTTATTTCGACTGGCTATATGTATTATGCATATTTCACTCGCAGTATATATCTCGCTTTCTTCACGACGCCGATTCAAGTGATCAAGGTCTACCTTATCCTCTTGCCGAGGGTAACGATAAGATAAGACTTGAGCATATACGACAACGCGCACGTCGAGCGACAATGGGCGACTTCCGATCGCTACGCGTCGGCCAACATCTCGAGGGCAGACGATATGTGTATTTTCGCAACTTGTCGAAACACACGATATTATCGAATGTTCATCCATGGATTTGCCAGAAAATACGACGGTTGTTTCTTTTTTTCTCAACGCAATACAAATAAGCGGCTGAGATTCAAGCTCAACAAGTCAAATGGCGAATTTTATGTGCCGTGAAGCGAATGTTGTCAAAGCGTTTTGGAAATACGTTGAGGCATGATTTACTCTTAGGGATTGCCGATTAAAAAGCAGAAACTGAAATTATCGAACATAGAAGGAATGCAAATGCATAGATAAGTCGAGTGGAGTAGAAGCGAGAGATGGATTTGCCGGTTAGCAATTGAAACAGCAATGTATCCCTGTTTGAATCCACGTACTATAAGCTGTATATGAAAAATGTTAAGAATGCGGGGGTTTTCGATAATCCGATTTATGTTTCCCGTAAGATATTTTTCCTGGCGAGCTGTGGAAACCATGAAGGTAGGTTGGAAATAATGCTCTGGGCAGTAATTTTCAGCACAGCATTCTTCTACAGTAGCGCCGAGGCGTGGGATAGGGAGAAACCCTGGGTCGTGTTTTCATCACCTCCGTAACACCCGAATACCCCGTCCGGAGAACAAGTGTCCTTTCGGGACGGTCGGTGGGGATGCACCTGACAGCGGGTATCTATTTGGAGTCGCCCTCTCTCTAGGGTCATAAGAAAAAGGGCAAATAAGCGTAGCCTCTTCGGGAAATTATTGGAAGCCTACCGTCGGCGTATTTTTCTTTTTCATCATTGTCAGTCACCCGCTATGTTCGCAATGCTTCCGTTCATTGTGCAATGAACTCGAGCTCTTTGAGCACACAGACACCACAAGTATCTGGATATTGCACTTGCTACATCCAAACTCTCGATGGCTTTTTGGTTCACAAAGGAGAGTTATCCAGCATTCTTTTTTTCTATGGATACCTAACGATTAGCAATGACCATTTGAATATTACGCTAACCGGGAATACTTGGATGATCACAATATTGGTTCCATATTGTATGAGCCTCGTGCGTGCGCACTGAGTTTCCACCGAAAGACGCCATGTTTACGATAACGGATTCGCGGCGTATACTGTTACGGCACCCGCGCAGAACGTAGGTACGAAATAAGCATAGCCAGCGAGCATAGCGAGCGACCAGCTGAGGCCGGTGCACATTGGTGCAGAGGTCTGACGATTGGCACGGAACGGGGGGCATCGAACCGTAGAACCAAAAAGAAAAAGAAAAAGAAAAAAACTACGAGTTTCTCCGGCAGCGTTTGCAGAATGTATGCGTTGTTGCGGGACTTGAGTATATCCTAGTATATTTGATGCTTCGAATATTCTTACATTCTCTCGTAACGCCTTAAGCCCCGCCATGGAATATAGGCACGTTATTCCGAATTTACCTGCTATATGCACCAACGTGTGAAATAAGAGGAAAATCATTTTTCGCACAAATTTGAATTTCGAAGGAAATTCATAATACTGAGTAAATTCGGCAAGGGGACAGGTGAGACTGTGCCTTGCGTGATTAATGTTTACCTGTAATACGGCGAGCCAAACGGGGAACAGTAAAACGGGTCGTTGTGTATGTGAGGTTGCGCAGGAACGCCAGGTCCCTGCGGACCATGGGAATGAGGTCCCAAGGGGCCAGCTGGTCCCGGGCCGCACATCCCAGGGCCACCCTGGGGTTGCATACCAGCCGGTCCCATCATACCGCCAGGACCCATGTGCGGTCCTGGATGATGCGGCGAGCCAACCATGTGTGAGGCTGGATGATGCGAATGCGGGGACGGTCCACCGGCACCACCGGCCCCAGCGCCCATATGACCGGGATGCGAAGCGTGCGGTGATCCCGTCATCATCGCATGGGGTGGCATCGAATGGGGACTGGGGGACGCCCCGTTGAGATGGGGACCAGGTCCTCCGCTCACGCCACCCCCGGGACCCACCGTTCCTCCGACAGTGGGACCACCACCACCGCCACCACCACCTCCGCCACCACCTCCACCACCTCCACCACCGCCACCACCACCACCACCACCGTGTGGTGTCGACGGACCCCCGTGGGTCGGTGTCGTAGCCGGTTGCGGAGGTGGTAGATTCGGGCCGCTTGGACCGCTGCCGAGTGGTGGTAAGGGACCGTTCGCCATGTTGTTGAGCTGGGTCAGTGAGGCCGCTGCCGAGGCCATCGCCTGCAGGGGGTTGGGTGTGCTCGGTCCCGCGGAACCACCGTTCCCTACCACGTTGTTTATGCTGCCGATACTACTTCCACTGTTGACCAGATTGCCAAGACCGTTGTTCACGTTGCCGTTGTTGATGTGATGATGATGATGGTGGTGATGAAGATGGTGGTGGTGTTGATTGCCGTTGTGATTGTTCGGATGATGAGGGCCGTTATTGTTACTATTGCTTGTGCCGTTGTTCCCGGTGTTATTGTTGTTGCTGGCGTTGTTTGGCGGTAGTCCGAGGCTGCTGAGGGACGGTGGCAGTGGCGGCGATGCCACCGATGAGCCACCGAGGCAACGGCCCGGGCCTCCTCCTCCGCCCAACGGACCTGCTCCTCCCACAACCGGTACCGGGCCGGAGTGGAGTATTCCACCTGGGGGGCGCTGCGCCACCCTCACCGGCATCACTCCCCCCTCCACGACGTCCCCGTGCCGATTCTTCTACGAGACTCGATAGTACGGCTTCCCCGCGCCTTTTACCTCTCCGCGTTTCAACCTTATCCCTTATGGTTGTTCGCTTGTTGGGCAAGTCAACTTGTCTATTTCATTTCTACTTTATTCCTCAATGGGTGTTCTGTTTTTTTTTTCCGTCGAGACACTTTAGCGAAATCACGTTGCGTAGACACGATGCATCTGTCAAATCGATCACTTTGCAACAACGGCGAATTGTTAACACTCCACCAGCGGGAATCCCAGCCGCGTGTATCAATGTATGTCACTTTAATCCCAACAACTTGGCGAAATGAATTTTTGGCTTCACTCCATTAAATATTCGATATAAATAAACTCTGATATTCCTGAGAAATATATATATTTCTAAATAGCTTATTGCACACGATTGAATCTTCACACCGCTGGATACGCACTCACCAACCTGTACACACCTAAGTACCTAAGCACCTCTGTAACCGCGACGAACAATCACTCTACTTTTCATCAACGAAATTTCCAAGATTCATCGACAATTGCACTGCCGCATAACTTTATTTTCACTTAAACTGTCGCTGAATCCACCTTTTTGTACGATCGCGGACATGCAGGATTATGATCGTTTTCGGCACGGCTGTCACATTTCGGGTAATGCGATTCGCTTCATCCCAATATACTGTCGAGGCTATCCATTGCTTACGTTACGGAATCGGCCGATTCGCGAGACAGATAGTCTCTGGCATCGGCTTGAGACTTTTTTGCATCTACGCAAACTTTTGTCCGTTTTTACATTATATACATACACCCACGCATATACATACATATATATATATATATATTTATTTATTTATATTTGTTTATATATACATATACACACACGCACACGTGTATTTACGTGGACCTGGCTGCTTCGTGACAGTGTCACTGATTGCGAGGTCTCCCACGACGTCTGGAATCCCGCGAGTACGCACCACCCCCTCGCAGCCGCCAGTCGGACGCAAGGACCCTCTCTTTCTCTCTCTCTCTTTCTGACGTCGGTACCCTCAACGTCTCAGCAGTTACGACGATCAGTCGCCGCTCGGCGTTCTGCAGGAGAGCCTCGAGACCCCATGCAAGCACGCGCCACCCAACGCACGCGCTTGACCTTGCATCTCTCGAGCGGATTGAATAACATCGAAGATTAATGTGCCTCCTCGCAATTCCGTGGAATTCACAGTGGAAAATGTAAATGCACACGGCAGTCTTTGCGGTAATATTCAAACGGAATATCGTCGATTCCGTGGAAGAATCTTTCCTTTCCGGAAGACTGTCATAACGTGCAACAGAGCCAACAAAGGATTTTTCAGAGCGTAAAAAAATGACGTATCTTTTTACCCTGTGAACGATCAGAATGTTAAACGATTGGTATTATCCGAAATATACGAGACGGGCTTTCAAGTTGGCGTCAACGTTGGCTCTTTCGTTACTGCAGACTTTTCTCACTCGGTTCCTTGTTTGTTCCTGTCTCTAGCGCACGTGGCACGTTCCGCGCGACGTACACCAAAATAGCATTCACCCAATTCGGACTCGTATTTGAGAATTTCTCGTGTATTTTTGCAATTGCGTGAATACGGACGGGGTGCCCGCGTATTTTTCTACCGTACACGGTCAACACCACGCGCGCTCCCGCACACACATACTATCTCGCTCTTTCTCTTTCTCTTTCTCTTTCTCTCTCTCTCTTTCTCGCAGCGACGATCTACACTTGACGAGAGCGTTCACGTTACTGCGGAGCGGCGGGCGTGGCGGCGCTGCTGTCGTGCCGTAGTCGCCACTGTCGTCGTCGCGCTCGCAGTCGGTGCCGCTGCTATTTGCTCTCGCAGTCTCCTTGGGGGTTGATGAATTCGGAGTGGGGACGAAAAACGCGAGGGGCTGAGGCGGAGGTGCGCGTGGGGGTCTCCCGCCGATCGAGGGATCGCGCGGAGAGCAGCAACAACTATGACGAGTGCGGAGAGAGAAAAGGCGGAGGGGAGAGAGGTCAGAGTCTCACGCACGACGCCGCCAACGGCCACAGAGCGACGAATGTTCAGCGTCGAAATAAACGCACGGCGCACACCGTCGCTCGTACACGCGCCGTATATATCAATTTTTTTGCCCCCGTAACGCGTTTCGAGAACTATCGGACAAAGAATTTGCGATTATGTTTGATAGTTTGCACCTCGGCGAACATTTTTTTAATTCCGATTTCGGCGTATTCACAAAATGTAACGTTTGGAAAATATTCTCAAACAACTTCTAGTCGAACCGTTCAAAATTGAAGGAGGTGTCGGCGATTATAGGTAGTTTCAGCGAACCGGCGAACTTTAAAGGCGTTTTTCTCAAAATGACCTTTTTAAAAATGGTAAACAACGAAATCTCAAAAATCACTGCATCGATTAACTCCAAATTTGATAAGCTCCTTTTACATATCAGAATGCAACGTTTGAACGAAGAATTTTTTTTTTTTCGATGCAATGATTTTTTTTTTCATCAACGAAAATAGAGCGTTTTTTCACCGAAAATCGATACTTTCACGTTTGATTGCGGACATTATTTCAGAAATTAATATATTTTATTGATTTTTTATTTCGGACGATGTGTCGCCGAGCAGCAGTAGTCACCGCGTAGGATGTTTTTAAAACAGCGGTCTGCACAAACCATTGCATCTACCACGTTTATGAATATTTTTCAATGCAAAAATGGTAAAAGTTACTGAGAATTATACTCCTTTATGTAAAAAAAAAAAAAAATTGAAAACCTGCACACGTTTTTCCAGAAACAATTCACGAAAATTCCCTTTTCTTCCGGCGACGAGCTAGGTGTAACCCACAAGTAGATGGAAGCATTGTTGGAGAAAGATACAATGTTATCACCTTCTATACTATACCGTAAAACGAGCAATAATTATGACGGCGAAGTTTGCATCGTTAAAATGCAACGGCAATTAAGTTTTTGCAATTGCACAACTTTTTTGTTGTCCAATTAAGCCTGCGAAAAATCACACAAACGTTTTTTGTAATCTTCTCAAAGATCTACGACCTCAATCGACGAACACAAAGTGTTGCATAGTGATAAAAATGAAAAATGAAAGAACAAAAATCGGTACACTTTAACGGTGCAAAATTCACCGCTATTAATAATTGTATACCTGTAAACTCTGCCTTCGAATGGAGCCTGAGGATTTTGGTGACACAGGGTGAAATCGATCGTTATCAGGTGTGAGAAAATAATTTAGATGCATCCGCTTCGGGAAATGACATTTAGAGGGTTAAATCAGATTACTTTTTACAAAAAAAAAAAAAAAAAAAAAAAAAAAAATTTGTCTCGGTTTTGGATTACATTCACTTGCTACTGAACTTTTTGAAAATATAGCGAGATATTTTGTACAATTCCGAATTTCCTTAATTTTCCTTCGATCCTCGATCAAGGATCGACTTTGTCGCATATCGATCGATTGCACGGAGGTGTGGAGTATATTTATTTGTCAAGTATTCGTACTGTCGTACGTAGCACGTTTCGCACCGCGTTCGTCACGCCGACACACGTGCGCGGCTCATTCGACGTAATTTGCTAATTCTTATTTGCACATAAGCAACCTCCCCGGTTTACAATGACGATGGCTGAACGGCCTTGAATTTTCAAAGGCCACACACACACGCCCCGAGCTAGATCGATTATTTGACTGGTATGAGAACCGGTTGCAGAATCATCCCGAAGTCTGTACACGTTACAACGCAACTTAGCACGCACGTACACGCGGTGATAGAATTTCCATCGGATGCTCTCGTAAAAAATGTGACAATCGTAAATCTAATAAAGACGCGAATCAATGTTATTTCATGGTGTTGAAGAGTTTGCGTCGTTGGAATGCAGCGAGAATTCTTCTCGATTTTTTTATTTCTCTACGTTCATCATAGTCTGAACTTTTTGCAGGTTTAGGTTACAGATCACTAATAAGCATCTTCAAAGATGTTTCAGTGATTTTCGAGGCCTTATTAAGCAAAAAAATTAGGTAGTAAGGGAAAAAAATATTTTCGACGCAAACTTCAATACCATGTTATTTCGCGGATTCCAGAATATTGTTTTTTCATGACATTGATATTTCGCATCGTAGGAGCGCAACGATTTTATTGCCATTTTTCAATTCTTTATTTTTCTTTACTAACAAAAACCATCCTTTTTTTGCAACATGTGGTCGGTAAATCTCTGATGAGAATACGTATGAGTGTTCCAGTTATTCTCATAACCTGAAGCGACGAAAAAGAAATGCCATTAACTGAGAACAATTTAGGCTACTGTGAGAATGACGGAAACTCGTTTTTCACTTGAGTCATCTCAAAATGAAGAGGCAGTTCGAACATAGGATGCAGGAATCGCAGATTGAAGGTAAACTTATGATTACAATGATAGAACTGTACGTAAACCTTTAATCGCGTTTTTCTCGAAACTATGTTTTTCAAAACGGTGTTCACGATTTCTCCACATCTAATGAACGGATTGACTTTAAATTCGGTACACTTATTCGCTGTAAAGGTAACTTAGTCTTGGCGCACGGTTTTCTTTTTAACATTTTTTTCATTAGTTATCAACACTAATGATGTCACCTTTCCTCGAAAAATCGAGAGAAAAAAGTGTGACGCTTAAAACATGATAACAAAAAAAGGCTCGGTCAGGTCTTAAGCCAATATGGTATTTTGTAAGCAAAGAAAAATAGTTTTTTTTGTATCAGATTAATCGGGTGGCCAAAATCAAGTGCGCCGTCGAGGCCCTTGCATTCGAAGGTCCATCACGAAGGTCCATGTTTATAACTTTTTCAATTATTAATATTTTTATGAAATTTGTCACACAACTTCGTTAATGTACATACGAATAAATGTCCAGACGATTTTTCGATCATCTGCTTCCTTCGAAATTATATTTTTTTTCAAAATCACCTTCATTTTCGGGTCATCATGGTAGCTGAACGCCTTAATTTATCGTTGCGTTCGAACGATGCAAATCTCAAGAATCATGCTTGGCGCCCGTGCATTATTTTCGAACCACACAAACGATTTAAGGGGTAAGGCCACTGTAAATTTTTTGAAAAATCGATTTTTTTTTATTGGCTTAAAAAATAGTTTAAACCCTCTAGAATAAGAAAAAAAGGTCCTGTGTTTTCTTTTTTTAATTTTTTCCAATAAAAAACTATTCGCAAAACTTTAAACGCGTTTTTCTCGAAACATGGTTTTTCAAAATGGCACGCAGCATAACTCGAACAATTTTCATTTTTTTTTACTTGAAATTTTAACCAGATGTGAACATTTACATTATCTTGAGAATGTCGATCGGAATTTTCAAGAACTTTATTTATTGATTTTTTATTAACAAAAAACTTGCCGTTTTTTTCGTCAAAAATCAATTTTTTTTTTCAAACGCACGCCAAATCCACAAAAATTGATACTTTTTAAAATCCGATCGACATTCTCTAGCTATAGCCCTCTAGATTAAAGGTTTTTTTTTTGTTCTAGATTCAAAAGTGCACCAGTGGTGCTGCGTGCCGCGGAGCCCTGGAAGCAAAACATGTCCCGGGAAGATAGCTGTGGAACCGCCATTTTGTTTTTTTTTACTGTAAAAAAAATTTATAATAAAGTTTAATGTATGCCCGATAACACCATTAAAAGTTTTTTTTCAAATACCTTCAATTTCGGGAGCAAAAAATTAGTGAAAAAACCTTTTCTTTTGGGCCGTTACAGTGGCCTTACCCCTTAATCCGTCCACGCAACGATCGTTCCTCGAGAACAGCTCGATGGGCGTTCAGAATCCTTGCACTGTACTCTGGACTCTTTGCGCTTCTTAAAATATTGACCTCAAGTATCCAAGGTGTTTAGGACAAGCTTATAATACACACGGAGAAGTCCACTCCAAGTTTCAATGAACCAGAGAAGATATCGTTTTGTCACGTGGGAATATTTCTCCCAACCAACTTCAACAGGGTTTTCTTAGCTACGCGCAAAACGGAGCCGCTCCCCACGCCCCCTGCCCCTCCCAATCCTCCGTAATAGTTCCCAAGGGTTACTTCCAGGAATGTATTTTTACATTCCAGCGCACTTGGACGTGGCAAGGACGAAAGAGAAAAGATGGAGAGTGAGTGAGAGGGAGAATTGTGAAGAGAGCTGAGCGTACCTTTGGTAAGCGGAAGGAACCGCGAGAGAGACGGAGAGACGGAGAGAGGGAGAGAGAGAGAGAGAGAGAGAGAGAGAGAGAGAGAGAGAGAGGCAGGCAGCAAGCGGGAGAGCGAGGGGCTCCCCGGATTATGTACAGCGCCGTGGAAAACAGGTCCGAAACGGTACAAAAGCAATAACGAGGCTTTAACCGCGACCTGAAGACTCCCACAAGCCTAGAGATCTCACTCACCAAATGTGACCGTAAATTCGCCCAACCGGCTCAGGTAAGCTCCGTACGTTTCATGCCTAAAGACCTTTCGACTTTGATCCCAAAACCGTCGTCCTACGCTTGAATTTTTTGCCCGATCATCCCTCACCCGATGCCCGTGTTGTGTTGTTCCCCATTCGGGTTACGATGGCGTGAAAAAGCGCCCAAATGAAATGTCTCGCGTACATATATTGTTTCAATTGGGATGAAATTGGATCAGCATATTTACCGTCTCGCCTGTGTACAATCGAATCCTCCCGGGGTCGTTTCGATGCACGGAAAAAAACGCGTGCGGAATCCCGATATGTTCATTCGAACGTTCCCGCACGAGCGAGGGAGAGCTTTTGCGAATCGGCCCTGCAAATCGCGACGGTCAACTGCTCGCCTCGAAACATTTCATAATGAGTAATGCTGTTCCGATAAACTACCATACGGAGAGGGTATAGAGCAACCGGATCAATCTGTATATGCGAAGCTTCGAGCGGGAGGAATATAATGTTCCTTGGTCGCATCGTCGTGTGGTGTTCAACATCCCACGCACGAGATTACGACTCGTTATGACTTATTACAAGCGCGCCAGGAGACTCGCGGGCGAACCGGTTACGTTCCTTCGTGAATGAATTTCTCCCTCCCCCCCCCCTCCCCCATTCCACTTCTGTCTCTTCCCAATTTATCCTCGAGGCACGTGGTGAATCGATATTCAATAATTCGTATAAATCATACGAACAACCGCCGTTTGCCGAATAAAATGAACAATTGCTCAAATTTGAAGATTTCCCGAGGAAAAAAAAACAACAAGACAAATATCGAGCCTGAGAGACGCGGTGTCAACGAGGCAATCCCTAGCCGTTGAATCTGTAATGTTGAGTGGGAGAAAAAGGTCTCCGAGACGAGGAAGATTTGTGAACGGAGAGACAGACAGACGGGGGAGGAGAGACTTAAGGTGAAGAAAGGGTAGATTCGAGCATGTCGCGATACGCGTCCTCTCGATCGATCTATCGTCCACCGTTCGTTTGTATTTCGTCTGAAAGTGCGTGCGTGTGTCTGCGTTCGTCGCTGCCAACGAAAAAAGACAACGGAATTGCCAAGATCCTGTGAGAGTCGTGCAAAATCAGGCAATTCGGGTCTCCCGACGCATATAAACCGCTAAGTTCTCACTGGAACTATTAATCTGGCCCGCGCTGCGACACCCGGGCGCGCGCGCGCGAGACCTTCCCTGGCACTTGATTCTCTCGCTCTCGTCACCCTTCGCTACCTTTTCCCGTGAGGCTTCGGCAGAGTGCTCCAACAGTGCTCCTCTTTTTCTCTCCGCCATCTTTAACATCGGGGTCGAGTCAGGTAGAAATTCGAAGAACCCAACCTGATCCTGTCCACAATCACTATATATGTGTCTATATACATACAAAGATTGTGCGCGCGCGCTCGCGCGCGTGTGTGTGTGTGTGTGTGTGTATTTGTCGAATGTACGGGATACAAAGGTGCTTACTGGAAAAAGGAATGGACAGTGGTGACAGTATCACAAACGAAATTACCGACCGTTTTTCAAACTTTTCCCATATCCAATATACCCGGTGTCTCATTTGAATCTGACACCTGATTTATCTCGAAAATAAAACTGCCCCCATAAAGTATTCAGTATAGTGAAACTTTTGAAATTCAAAGGGGGACGTTGAAAAAAACTTGGTCCAAAATTTAAAACAGCAACGTAAAGATGGCCGACGTGTTTTTCCAAAGTGGAAACATGATTTTTTTCACTGAAAAATTGGGGTTCTTTGGGTTTGTTTGATAACGCAAACAAACGCAAATAAACTCACGCCCCCACACGCACAATTACACTTGGGATGTTGAAGACTTTACCTCCTCGTCGTACATGCTGAATAGCGCTAAAATAGTCACAAATGGCGTTCAAGCCTAAAAATGATGGACTTTGTAAAAAAAAATCATATAAGCGGTGTTAGTTTTGGTGAAAAAAGTCATATTTCCATTTTAAAAGAACATATCGGCTATGTTTGGGTCGCTATTTTAAATTGGGGAGCAAACAAACATTATTTCAAACGTCCCCCTTGAATCCTAAAGTTTCGCTGTACTCAATACTTTATCGAGCAGTATTTTTCCAGATAAATCAAGTAAAATATTGAAAGAGGACACCCGTATATTTCGTACACGCACGCACGCACGTGTGTGTGTGTGTGTGTGTGTGTGTGTGTGTGTGTGTGTGTGCGCGCGCGCGCGCGTGCGTGGGTGTGCGTGGGTGTGTGTGTGTGTGTGTGTGTGTGTAAAGTTTTAAGGGCAGGGTAAAGTATTTACATTTTTTTTTTCATTTCCTTTTCATTTTTTAAATGAATGCATAATATATCAAGAATATTGTGTTAAAATTTGTATGCAATCGAGAAGTGTTCTTAAACTTATGTGCAATGAGCGCTAAGCGACCAAAGTCTTCTGCATTTTTCAAACCGTTTTTCTGAGACTTGTCATATTTGAAGCCCGTGTGCACGATAACTCAAAATCTACTGGACCAATCGCTTTGAAATTTTGCACAGTACTTCTTCACGTAATTCACCAGGTATTGTCGAGAGCTTTTTTGTTTTTTTTTAAATAATTACTAATTTTTCAACAACAAATTAGCCGATTTTTTGTAGCGAAAATCGGGTTTTTGGCTCCCAAGTGCTACGAAAAATCGAAAAATCGAAAGAAAAAAAATCCTCCCGTCATTACCTCGAGAAACATCTCGTTTAACAAATGCATTTTGATTTTTTTGTTTCAGATGATTCTGTTGCGAGTTATGGTGCACACCGCAAACCAACTTTTTTTCGAGGCGCCTCCGGGGTTTAATTTTCACTCGCTCAATTTTGAATATTTTGCAATGCAAATTTAGGAGAATGTTGTTCAAATGTTACTTTATTATATGTAAATTTTTCAATTAACGAACACTATTCGTTACGCCAAAAAAAAATCTTTAAAACATGCCTTTTTTTCGCCGAATTAACTTTACCCCGCCCTTATATAAACGCGGTAATATATATACCGGGTGAGACAACAATTATTAGCAACATTAGAAACATTTTCTAACCTATCAGACTAGGAGGAAACTGCAGAAATTCCAAGGTCACCTCCACTCTTAGAAATGGGACCACTATGTTTTTTCAGAATTTTATCACGGAACTAACAATAAATTCACACATCAAATTTCAAAACGATCGATCAAGATTTAGTAGCAAAGGTCGATAAAGATGAAATTTCACAGTGCTTCTGATCTAGAATCGATATGAAAAACGGTGCAAACCCTTACGCCTATACACTAAAAAAAAAAGATTTATTAAGGTCAAAGAAGTTTGTCTCCCGGCGAATAAGTTTTCTTATTCGTATGTCGGCCTACTACGATTTTATTAATAGCTGAGAAATTTTTAAATTTAAGTTTATGTTTAACATTTAGTAAAAAAAATTCTCAACATCTAATAGGATATATAAGTTAGAAGAAATAGGTGTTTTATATCCGACAAATAGAGGTTTTCTTAACGTCTATTAGGATTCTTCATAATCCGCCAGCTGGTTATTTTTCTCGAGGAATTGTGTCATTTCATCCGTCATTATTTTATCACTTGAACGTTTTTTCTCACTTTATATTCTTACTTACACTTAAATCATTCCTCACTTTCGTGTTTCTCACTTTCGAAACGCAACACTGACACTTGTGCCAAAAGCATTGGCGTAGGAAGAAGCTACATGGTAAGCGTATGCGTAAGCTACATCTGACGAGCGGCCTGCTGTCGGGCCCGTCGCGTTGAAGGGCAAACTGCGCATGCGCGCTTTGGTATCATAGTCGCGAAATAAGAGATTTTCGTGATTGGAAAGTAATATTTATTTGATTTGACGACTTATTTATTCAAATTTTCTACTTTAAATATGGCTTTTAATTGATGTGAAAAATCGGCGCGTAAAAAAACATATTTCGTGACGCCGAATAAATGCTGTAGTTAGAACCACATAAAAGCTGTCTCCATACGAGTAAACATTTATTCATTTCTAATAAATTATGTCCTAATGTGCCAATTTATTAGAACATAATCTTTTTTCTAGGTGTAAAAGATCCTGAAAGTGATTGTCAACACTTTGGGTTCGTTTGAGACTTTGAGAGACACGGTGTACAATAAAGTGCCGATTACTCCCCAAGATATGCAAGAAAGAATAATATATTTTCGTTGATGCCTGTTCGTTAATACAGAGGTGATTAAGGGGTTACCCCCACTTGCGATTTTGAAAAAATCGATCTTTTTTTATTGCATTTTTTTGAAGTATAAGTATCTGAGAATATGTCCTGAAAATTTCAAGTCGACCCGAACAAAATTGTCTGAGATATGAGCGTTGAAAGAGAAGAATCCGTTGTGTAAACGACCGAAAATTGAAACTTTAAACGCGTTTTTCTCAAAATGGCATTTCTGAAGTCGGTGACCAAGATTACTCGAACACTAATGAACCGATCTTCTTGAAATTTTGCAGGCTTATTTAATACATAAAAATGTATTAATGTATGTCTTTAATCGTTCGATTTTTTTTTCGAAAAAAATCGCCGTTTTATAGCCAAAAAACGCCCGTTTTTTTTCGGTAAAATCGAACCATTAACTTTGACTGTCTGCCATTTTGTGAAAAATGAATATTTTTTTAAAATCCTTCGATTAAAGACTACTTTATACTTATATTTGACTAAATCCATCCGCATTTTTTTTCTTCAGATGATCCACTTCGCCGCAATGTTGGTCACCGCAAACTGTGTATATAAAAACATTATTTCATTGACGGCCATTTGCCACTAAACAATGTAATATTTTTCAATAAAAAAATTACTGAAAGTTCTTCAAGATGTGCTCTTTAAGATGGTATATTGATCGATTAAAAAAGTTTTGTAGTTTTCTTTAGAAAAAAATTCATGAACAAGGCCTTTTTTTTGCGCTACAAGTGGGGGTAACGCCTTAATAAGACGACACAATCATAATGAGTCAGATTGCAAGATTGCAAGCGTACACCGAAAGCGGCGGACATCACTTCCAGCATCTTCTATAACAGTAAGTATTCGCACTGTTTTTTCAATCCTATTTCAGGCTAAAAACATTAAAGTTCCAGTTTTATCGATATTTTATGTTAAATCTTGATATATTATCTTGACCTTTGGTGTGTGAACTTATTTCCAGTTCCTTGACGAAGCAAAAAAAAACAGTGGTCCCCCAAAAAAAATAGTGGTGACCTTGGAATCTCCAAAATGCCTCCACCTAAATGAACCACGTGACCACAACTCGATGACCCCCTCGAACTGTGCAACGTTTGCAGGGAAAGTTTTCACCTAAGTCTGGTGGGTCAAAAAATGTCCATCGCTAATAGAGTTGTCGCCTCACCCTGTACGCATCGTCCTCACAGTCGCCGATTGTCCATGTATCCGAAACTACAGATATCCCAATGTCTTCAAAACCATCCTCGGATGAAGGTAAACGCATTTACACGAAGATAAATACCGTCCTCAAAGCAGCCACCCATGTAGGAGTTTCAGTCAGGAAAAAGTCTGCCCCTGATCTGCCCCTTTCTTAAATAATATCAGGCCATTGTCAGGCCGCCCAGCGTGGATCAGGTTCGCCATGTAACGAGTCTGAGGCCAGGCCTCGATCCGCCGTTCCCTTTTCTGGGAGCCGATTGGAAACTAGACAGAACAACGATCAAGTACTGGAAAGGCTTTTGGCGATCTACCCGAGTAAAATAGATATTATTAGATGACACACTGATACTTATTATCCCTGTGCACTCGAGAGGTGACTCTCGCTGATCATTCACTATCCGAGCGGAAAAGCCTCAGGTCAGAGGGTTATTTCACGAATATCGCAAAATCATAAGCGTAAGTGCACGCTGTAAGCAGCGAACTTCTACACGTGGTACAACGCACAGGTCGAACTTTTATCCTTGTACGATTGTATCTTGCTTGCGCAAAGCGATTCGCTTGTAGCCACCTGACGGATTGTTGACGAAATACATTCAGGTAATGTCTTCCCGGCCAGAACATTGATATTTCCCAACATGGCGACAAGGCGTTGAGGTTGTTATGGGGTTTAGCTGTCGGGGGCGAAGTACGAAGGGAGCGCCCTACGCTTATGCACGGAGCCGATTGGCTGTTACCAAAAACGTGCGTTTTGGGACAATTTTTCTACATGTATTTGTAAAAATATGCATTTTTGAACATTCGGTGATTACATTAAGTGTTTTCGTTACTTTGTATTATTATTTTCTACAACTTTTTCTCGCTCAATTAACGCGAAAGAAATTGGCAACATCGTAAATCGCGGTATATCATAATGCCCAGATTGGCAGAAGCGTAACGAAGTTAGAGACATATGCGCCCTGTTCGTAACCTCAATATCGGCCCAAGGAGCTGTCAAAAACGAATATCGGTCCGAGTGAAGAAAATTCCGCTGGAAAGAAAAAGTGTGTACTAAAGCTGTCTATAATTTCGAAGAAATCAAAAACTTTAATAAATTACCGATGTTGTAAAAAAAAAATATGTGTATGAAAAAAATCCGCCTTATTTTGTCTATGCCTAGAAATATCTAGAAATGTATAAATCCTGAACATACTTATCAAATTAATGTTAAGTAATTATTACTATTTGAGAGAATAAGTACCAATAATATTCGTTGTTAATTATCCTGACCGATTAGTTTGAGGTTCCCGGGTATAATTACGGAATACCGATAAGATCTAATATTTTGTGTGCGTGATTTTCGCACAAATTCGCTATCAAAAACATTGATAATTTGGCAGTATTACGATATCTGTGGCCCCAAGTTTTGGTCATGCAGTCTTCATATTTGGCCCAAAATAAGACTTTTTTCAAGAATACAAAAAATCGAAATTCGGCTTTTAAGGGGGTGAAACAGGGGT